>CM019148.1:323746683-324459173 GCA_009733165.1 Naja naja | reverse complement strand
ACCTCCCTAGGACACACCATCTACCAGAAAAAGACACACACTAACCGCTACTTAAATGCACAATCCCATCACCACCTGCACAGATCAACTCCGTAGCAAGACCATCATCTCCAGAACCAAACGCTAGCTGACAAAGACCACTTGAGAACAGAATTACACACCCTCACTAACTTAATGTCCAATGGATTCCAAAGAAGCACAATCACCAACCTAATCCAAGGGAGACTCCCCCCAAAAACCAAGACACAGAACAGGACAATGGCATCGCCCTCTCCCCTTACATCAAAGGCACCACAGATAAAATCAGCAAAATTCTCCACAAACACAATATCAGGACAGCCCTTTGGCACTGATCAAAAAATAGCCAACATCTTAAGAAACCCCAAAGACAAGATCCAGCTAGAAAACCAAGGAGTTTATAAAATACCATGCAAAATTTGCCCAGCCACATACATTGGACAAACCAACAGGAGAATAAATGCACGATCCATAGAACACAAGAAGCAGTCAGAAAAGAAGAAAAAAACTTCCTCCCTTTTCCAGCACCTTAAAGCCACAGGACATGAAATTGATTTTGAGGGATCAAACTTATCTCCAATACTGAACACTTCAACAAGAGAATAATTAGGGAAGCCATCGAAATAGAGAAACACCCCCATAACATGAATAAACGGGATGATACTTCCCGCCTACCAGACATCTGGAAACTAGCCCTGGTCAACAAACGGTCCCCACCAAACAAAACCAACACCGACCCAAAATAACACATGATGCCACCACCAATCTCCTTCAAACCCAAGCCCACGCCACAGATGAAAGGCAACCACCATCCAGAAACCAGACCATGGCTGCAACACCAGCTGCTACACCCCCCTCCAACCCCCAAACTAAGCAAACTGACACACGCTATAAACACATAGCCAGACCTCAAACTCGGAGCCAAACCAAGGGCCAGAATGCCACATCACAGCCTTCCACCCAGGATACTACATCACAGAACTCAGGAGATCACAACACAAAACATCAGGAGGTTGCAGCACAGACAACCACCCAGGAGATTACAGCACCACACCCAGGACATCACAACAATAGAACTCAGAAGGTCATCACACAGCCATTACCCAAGTCGTTACAACACAAGGCTGAGAGACGAGACACACAGCCAGCACCTCAGTCACACAGGGTCTCAGGAAAAAGCCACCCAATCTGCATACATCAACTCCACAAACCAATCAAAAAGTAACAACACATCCAACTCTAGAGTTTAAAAGGGAAAAACAGCCACGGATCACACACTTCTCCCAGGAGAACGAAGCTGAAGACACCAGCCTGAAGATGACGGATGAGATTTGTCGAAACGCTGCCAAGGTATTCTCAATCATACACGGAACAAGACCGAATACACCAAGACCTACATACCTTTACGTGAAAATCTACGAAAACAAATATATATATATATTATATATATATATATATATATATATATATATATGTAGGTCTTGGTGTATTCGGTCTTGTCCGTGTAAGATTGAGAATACCTTGGCAACGCTTTCGACTAAATCCCATCCGTCATCTTCAGGCTGGTGTCTTCAGCTTTGTTCTTCTGGGAGAATGCGTGATCATGGGCCACGTGTAAGATCTTACGGGAAAAGAACCAGAATACACCAAGACCTAACATACCTTACCCGTGAAAACTATGAATATATATATATATATATATATATATATATATATATATATATATATATATGTTTCGAGATTTTCACGGGTAAAGGTATGTAGGTCTTGGTGTTCGGGTCTTGTCCGTGTAAGGTTGAGAATACCTTGGCAACGTTTCGACGAATCTCATCCGTCATCTTCAGGCTGGTGTCTTCAGCTCGTTTCTTCTGGGAGAAGTGGGCGGATCATGGCACGTGTAAGATCTTACACGGGACAAGACCAATACACCAAGACCTACATATATATATATATATATATATATATATATATATATATATATATATATAGTTTGGTGTATTGGGTCTTGTCCGTGTAAGATTGAGAATACCTTGGCAATTTCGACGAAATCTCATCCGTCATCTTCAGGCTGGTGTCTTCAGCGCTTCTCCGGGAGAAGTGTGTGATCATGTGTTTTTCCTTTAAACTCTAGAGTTGGCTGTGTTGTTACTTCTTGATTGGTTTGTGGAGTGATGTATGCAGATTGGATGGCTTTTTCCTGAGACCCTGTGTGGCTGAGGTGCTGGCTGAGAGACACACAGCCAGCACCTCAGCCACACAGGGTCTCAGGAAAAAGCCATCCCATCTGCATACATCAACTCCACAAAAACCAATCAAGAAGTACAAAACAGCCAACTCTAGAGTTTAAAAGGGAAAAAACAGACATGATCACACACTTCTCCCAGGAGAACGAAGCTGAAGACACCAGCCTGAAGATGACGGATGAGATTTCATCAAAACGCTGCCAAGTATTCTCAATCTTACACGGGACAAGACCCGAATACACCAAGACCTACACACACACACACACACACACACACACACACACATATATATATATATATATGTATGTATGTGTATATATATATATATCTCCTCTCAGTTTGCTAAAGAAGAAACTGAAAAACAGTAACAGGGTATAAAGTTTAGAAAACTTCAAGTGGAGCAGATAACACAAGAATTCCAAGCTACTCTGACACACGAATCATCACTAAACCACACAAATTCTGCATTCATCATACTCACATCTCAAAAACAAACAGAATTGGTTCTTTATTTCCTTTGTTGGGGGCATTGCTTTAGAAGTTCTACTTGGGTCTATAATCAAAGCAACATTTTCCCCAAAAGTCATGGTGAATAATAAGTTTAGATTTTTTTAAAAAATTGATGAAATGAAAATCTGGAAGTTAAAACAAAGAAATATAATAAAAGACTACTTAACAATCTGGTGACCTTAATAACACCCAAAGTCTGTTTCCTATCCCTACTGCAAACACAACAAGGTGGTTTGCAACAAAATTATTCAAGATGAATAATGAAGCAATCTAAGCATTATATACTACTCATTTTATAAACAACTAAAATTCTAAGCCATTCCACATGAAAAACTCAAATAAAAAGCAAACAACTATTTTAATTTCTAGTCCTGACAACTCTTGAATATTATCTTGAAAACATGATAACAATAGGCTTGTATTTGTTTCTAACTTATCATTGTACACATCATTTCATAGAGCTAACAGTTTTACAATTCAGCCTATGATAACATCTGCTGCTACTTTTCACTTTAGAATGGTGGCATCTGTTTGGTTTGTTATGTACAATATTTTGTTTAATTCAGTTTTATACTGCCTTTTGCAAATCTCTATCAACTACAGGGATACCTCAATGGCTTTACTCTTCCCTACGTGAAATAGTGCAAATAATTGTGCCATAGAAGTGACAAGTTTGAGATTGTTAATAACATCCTCACAAATGAATTTATTTATATTTAATTGAAATGCCATAATTCTGACCAGCTTACATACAGTGATAAAACTCCTAGTGTTCCTCAAAACAAAATCCTATATTGATCAATAGTTTTATTGGGCTTCAGACTCACTCTTCTACTTGTGTGTCATGACACCATCAGAGCCTGGTTCAGAGGAGGAGAAAGAGGAGTGGAACTGGGACCATCCAACAGGATGGCAAGTTTCCTTTGCCATGTTTGGAGATGCCAGAGGTTGAGGATGAGGCTGTCCCTGGCCCCTCAGGCATTGGGGGAGGTAGTCAACCAAACGGAGAGCTGCTTGCCTTTACAGACAAAGGGGAGGATCTGCTGCTGACAGACAGTAGTGCTGATAGGCAGCAGACCTCCTCTGATGAGGAACAGTTGCCTCCTCCATTCAATCCAAAAGTACAGAGAATGAAATATAGGCAAGCTCAGAGAAGGGCTGCAAGGCTACTTGGGAGAAGGTTGCTTCACAAGGAACATCTGGAGTGGAGTAACTTAAGGAGAAGCTGTGGGGAGTTAGTCTTTGCCAAGAACAATTGTTTGTTTTGGATTATACTCCCCCAGCTTTGACTTGTGCCTTTTTGCCTTGCTTTGAGGACTGAAGTTTGTCTTTCCCTAGCCTTTTGGACTGCTTTTGCCCTTTGCTTTGCTTTACCTTCAGAGCTGCCTTTGTCTTGAGCCTTGTCTTTACTCTGAGGACTGCCATTTGTTTTACACATGAACTTTGCCTTGTGGACTTTCATGAGAATATGTGGGCTGTTGTTTGGGAGACTGAGGATGACTGCCTTCAGGGTAGAATGGGGTGGAGCCTTACTGGTCATTGGTGGACCATTCATTGAACACTTCTTGAAGACAATAAAGGACTCTCTAAAGGCCTGCCTTGCCTTGACCACCTAGATCATAACAGTGTATATGTAAGGAGCCAATACATTGAACAAAACATTTTTCATTCAATTGTTGGAGGGAATATATAGAGTTAAGTTTCAGATAACCACATATAATTACTAAAGACAAATTTTTGTAGTGGTAAATTTTGCAAAAAATGATATGATTGTATTTGTAGATTGAGAGAGAGAGAGAGAGAGAGAGAGAGAGAGAGAGAGAGAGAGAGAGAGAGAGAGAGATTATCAACATAGATGAAATCTTTCGAAAAAAGGATTTAAACTTAAAATAAGGAGGAATTTCTTGACTATGAGAATTAGTGAGTCATTAGTGTCTCGTGGACCTGTATGAGCTTCAAACTTGGCATTTTCAAACAAAGATTGAACATTCATTTGTCTGGGGTGGCATGAGTATCTGGGGAGAGAAGACCTCCAAGATCTGTTCCAACAGCAATAACACTTAGACTTATATACTGCTTCACTGTGCTTTGCAGCCCTCTCTAAACAGTCTACAAAGTCAGCATAATTCCCCAACAATCTGGGTCCTCATTTTACTGAACTTGGAAGAATGAAAGGCTGAGTCAACTTTGAGCCATTGAGAATCGAACTGCACAACTGTTGGCAGCTAGCAGTCAGCAGAAATAGCCTGCAGTACTGCATCCTAACTACTGGGCCACCACAGCTCCTATGTTTCTGTGATTCTATGTCTCTTCTCCCTAAAATTTCAAATTATGGATTAAAAATGTTGGTTCGATCTACTCTGGATAGATTCTGAAAATGGGTTTGCAGTGCAAAAAGGCATAGACATGGCCTTTATCTTTCCATATACTAAATGCCAGAAGTATTCCAAAGTCTTGGGCAACAGTTTCCCAAGTCTATCTGCAAATGTGTGAGACTGAATCTTGAAGGATTTTGCATGTACTTTTTTCCTACCACAATTTGCCACAATCTAATTCCTAACCTCAACAAAGAAAGATTAAGCCTCCTTGCCACTTTCCATGCTCTGCATTTTCCTTTACAATTGCTATTTACATTTTTTTGTTTGGTTTTTAAGTCATGCACCCTAATTGCATAGACATAAGCCTCCTCTCTAATTTTGGCCCTCTGACTCTGGTTCTGGAGAGTAGTTAAGCAATTTAAAAGAGTGCATAGTCTGATCCAGGTGACCTTGTGTATGCATCATTATAATCTTGTCTACAAACTTATTTGTTCAGACAGTTCATTCTCTTTTTCCTTCACCCTGTTATTTTCCCCTTCAGCTGTTAATGCCAAGCCCCCATAAGAGTCCTATTAGAAAGTTATTTTAAAATATACAATTGGGGAGTTATAGGAAAGAAGGGTAAGAATGTGCTACTTGACCTCCCTCCCCCTTCCCAAAACAAAAACAAAATACTTTTGGAAAAATTAGTTTAACCAGTAGAGCAGCAAAATCCTTGGCTTCCTTGTAGCCTTCCCTCTATATCTTTGCTTCCCAGTGGTGTAAGGTTTTGTTTGTGGGTTTAAAAAAAGGCTGAGAAAATAAAAGAGAATTGCTGATGCAGAAAGTACAAACAAAAATCAAAGCATTAGCCAGCACCAGAGTAGAATGTACTCTTTTTCTCTCTTTTTTAAGCAGTAGCCTGCGGCCACTTTCAAAAAGGAGCACATATCATTACATAGCATGTAATTACTTTGCTTGCCAGTTAAATGGAGGCCAGGCAGTAGGCCCAATTTGTTTGAATGAAAAAGTTACTAGAAACCGTTCTCCTTATCAACCTGCTTTCAAAAAAAAATATGTATTAGCAGATAACAATCCCTCCCTAAAAAAAAATATGTAGATCATTTTAGAAAAATGTGTGCATTTGCCTGATTAACATCAGCAGAAATAATCCATTGGTTTCTGTATGTTTATGTTTGTGCTTGACTATCTATCTATCTATCTATCTATCTATCTATCTATCTATCTATCTGTCATCTAACTATGTCATCTATTTATCATCTGTCAATCTACCCATCTATAACCCATTATTTTTCTATCAACATATAGCTAGCTAGCTAAGTAGTTATGTCAATTGAAGTCTTCAGGGATGCGAATCACAGAGCAAGAAATTCAGTTATTTGCCTCCCCAATACACACACACACATCCATATTTCCATGTAGCCATGTTTATAGCCTTGCAGTCTATATTGGGATTCACTAAATGAGCAAAGGATTCTAGTTCTGGCATTAAAATCTCATACTGGTATCTTTTGTTCTCCTGTATTCATTACCACAATTTACTGAGAAGAAAATAAGAAGGTGTTGAAATAGCAAATAAATCTGTTCTTGTTCTCTTTTTAAGTCAACAAGTCATATGCTTTTATTTGTAAAGCATACAATTTTAGTTAGAAGAGAAATAGAAATTCATTAAAAACAAAGATATAAATATATGTTTAGAAAAGGAAAGAAAGTTGAATTCTCCACAGCATTTCCAGAAGGAAATAAAGGAGCTAATTAATAATTAGCTTTGCTGAACTATAGTTACATCAGAGAATGATATCTAACATGGAATTAAGAATATGTGATCTCTGTTGGTTCAAGAACCATAGCATGTTTTATATGGCATATTTAATGTCATATGCCAAAAATAGCCACAGCCAGGTTAAGTAACTCTTTGAGAAAGGAATTTCAAGAGTATCAAAGTACTCCTGACTTGTTGCCCATTTTGTGCTTCAAATTCCCAAAATGCAAAAGATTACTCATGTTATTAGTCACCCACTCAAAGGGGCTCAGGAGAATATGAGAACACTGATGGACTACCAACTGGGTTCACCATTTGTACCTTTGAACTAGAGAAACACATTCTCCTTTAGTAAAATGAGTTTCAGTATAAAGATTGTGACTGTCAAAATGCTTATAAAAATGCATCCCTAGTTATCGATTTAATTGGTATTCATCATTTAATCAGACCTAGAATTGTCCCAGTTATCAGACTGACCTGGATCAAGAATCAAACAGTCTAAATTATGAAGGGATAATCAAGGATTACACTGCTATACTGATTGTCTTGGGTTTTTCATTAGTTGAGTCTACATTACACGGTCTGAGAATTGAAAATAATATGGTTCCATGCATATCTGTAAGGACTATCTCCAGAAAGTTAAAAGTACAAAATTTGTATTTGGACAAAGGATACACATGTTGTGGAATCCAAAATGATTCAATTGTTTTCCTTTCCTGTTCAATTCCTATGTGAAATCATTGAACACATTCATCTATTTAAAGTATAATAAGCAAGCAGACAAATGAGAAGAATATAGGGTAATTTGGGATTTTAGTCCTTGCTACAGACTCTTTTTTTTTATGTGAGAAAACATTTTTTTTCCAAACCACTAAAAAGTATAGAACAATAAATTTAAGTTATTGTGGATTTACATCATAGAAGAAACCAATTACTTGTAGGAAAATATCAACCGCATCCATGCCAGCCAAATGCAATAAGAATATCTTGATTGTTGCACTGTATTTTCTTTCTGGGACAAAGAAAACCTTTTGTAGTCTCCTAGCCCTTTGTTAGAGAAATATTGTTAGAAAATTAAATCTATATCAATATCCAAATAATACTATATTTCTCCAAACTATGTCTTTCAGTCTTTTTTTTAATGGCAGCTGGATTTGGAATTCTGATTTAATTGCTTCACTGAAGATGCTAGGGACCAAAAAGGATTCTGAAAGATAGCTGGATATGTTTTGCCTACATAATTTAGGGGAATCTCATTTGCTCTTAGTTCTTTTCAACCATGTGTAAAATAATTCTAAACTTGTTACACATTTACTGAAGAACATCTGGATCCCTGGATAAACACACACAAGTATCTTTTGTGATTTATGGTTCCATTTTTTTTGCCTATGCCCAGGGCCAATTTTCTTTCCTATTGTATCTCCCCATGTCAAATCACTCCACTCCTCATTTGTTCAACTTTGTCATTTTAAGTATTTTAAAAAGCTTTAGTTTTCTTCCCATCCTTATAAATCCAGCCTAAATGCCTTATGCTGGTAGCTGTACTATCTGCTTGATTAATAGATTTATTGCTGCTTGGAGGAATTCCAAAAGAGAAGAACTTCAAAAAAACAATCTTAATGTGGCCCTGAGATAATAAAGTGAAATAGCAATTTAATATTTAAATATTCCTATTGTGAAAAAGAAGCACTATCTCTAGCTGTTCACATGTTTCCACTGTTTAAATATTTGTAAATTTCCCAAAAGCAATTTTACCAAAAGGAAGAAACAGAAGCTTCCTTGTGTGTTTGACACCTTCTGTTTGACATCTTATAATCACATATTTACTATGATCTCTATAAATGGGAATTTTATGTTCTTAGTCAGGTATCATTCCACTGGCCCTAGAGATGATACCCATTACCATGGAAAGTTAAACATTTTATTCAGATAATGGGAATTTGGTAAGTAGTCAAACTGATGTATGGCCAATACTAGACAATAATATATATTGTTATACTAAAAGTCTAAGAAATGTCTTCCCAGAATCTGCCAAATGTAGGTACAGGAAAAATGGCCATCAACACAAGAAAGAATATTGGTTTTATTTATATCCCAAGTTTCTTAACTTAAAGTACTTGAGGTATGTAACAATCAAAAACAAAAATGTAAATTATTTAAAATTGTTTAAAAATATTAAAATTATTGGAACAAAAAGAGTAACTGAACACATCACCTTTGCTAAAATAGGAGCTTAGAGGTACTTCTGATGCATCAGCTGAGGCTAGAATTGACAATTTACAAGTTGAGATCCCCTTCAAACATGTTTATAGGCAATACACTCACAATCACCCTTGGTCTTTTAATCTCCAATTTTTTACTTGTGCATATGTGACACATGTATTTTTTGGAACCCAACAAAGTTTTAGATTTATCATCTAAAAGAGCTGCAAGATACTACTTATCTCAGGAATATGATCAGAATAGAATAGAACAGAACCAGTGGTTTGATTCAAAAATGTTTACAAGGTGTTACAGAGCAAGTTATTAATGAAACCTAAGATCACGCTGAAAGAAGCAATAGAAGAAGCCTCTCCAGCAGAAGCTACCAAGTCCTCAGCAGCAGCCATGAAGAAGATAAACAGGGCCACAAGCCATTCTGATGGGGAAAAGTCCTCCACAAATCATTGTGAGGAACTAGATTCTGAGTCAGATTGCAGTGAGGTGGAGGAAGGAATTTACAGACTCAGAATGGAGTGGAAAAAGAAAGACCTTGGAAGAAAGAGGCAAGATTTCTACTGCAGAGGTTGTGGGGGAAGCCACCCGCGCACTGAATGCAAGTTTCTAGACACCATTTGCCTCTGTTGTGAAAAAAGAGGACACCTAGCAAGAGTCTGCAAATCATCCAGAACTCCACCCAACAGAAGGAAGTTTGCTGCAAGCAAAGACAAAGAATTCAAGCCTAACAACCTCAGTGAGAAAAGCAGCACAGAAGCAAATGGGAAGAATGAAACTCATCAAACAGTAACTATTGGTCATTCTTCCCTTTTAAAAAACAGAAAAGTGCATGTCAAGGTACTTATTGAAGGAAGGCCTTGCCAAATGGAAGTGGACTCAGGCTCATACCTATCTATGGTGTCATGGGACACTATTCAAAGACTGTTACCTAATATTCAGAAGACTCACTTCAAGAAGCAGGCATTGACTCTTAAAGACTACCAAGGGAACAAGATTCCAGTAGTTGGAACAAGAGAATTCAACGTGAAGTTCAAGGGCCACACCAAGTGTCTACCCCTGACCATCGTAGACAAGGATCGCCCAAGTCTGCTGGGACTTGAATGGTTCAACCCGCTGGGCATCGAGGTGACTGGCATCAATCACGTGAGCAACACTGAGTGGGAAGAGGCCTTGAAGTCTGAATTTCCAGAGGTCTTCAGCAACGGATTAGGCAAGTACTTGGGGACCCCTATCACCTTTAACCTAGATCCCAAGGTACAACCAATCCATTTAAAACCCAGAAGGGTTCCATTTGCCTTAAAGGAAAAAATTGATGCACAATTAGATAAACTAATAGCTCAAGGAGTTTTAGAGCCCACTGCCCACTCCAGGTGGGAGACACCCATAGTCACCCCAGTCAAGGCTGATGGGTCCATGAGAATCTGCGGAGACTACAAGGGGACATTGAACCATGCGCTACAACAGAGCGCATATCCAGTTCCAGTAGTGCATCATTTATTACATTCTCTTGGCGGGGGCACAGTTTTTGCCAAATTGGACCTGGCACAGTCATATCAACAGTTAACAGTTGATAATGCCACTGCAGAAGCCCAAACCATTGTAACCCATAGAGGTGCTTTCAAATGCAAAAGGTTGCAATTTGGAGTAAGCGTGGCACCAGGCATCTTCCAAAGCCTTATGGAAAGGATGCTACAAGGGTTGCCAGGGGTGGTGCCCTATTTTGATGATGTTTTAATTTCTGCTGAAAATGACACTCAGTTACACGAGAGACTCAGAGAAGTCCTAAGCAGATTCAAAAAAGCGGGGTTAAAAGTCAAATAAGAAAAATGCACACTTAAAACAGATAAAGTGGAATTCTTGGGTTACATGATTGATAAACATGGCATCCACCCCACAGAGGCCAAAGTTCAGGCAATCAAAGAAGCCCCCCAGGCCAAAGTGCAAAACAGATTTGCAAGCATTCTTGGGACTCATTAACTTCTATCATATGTTTCTACCTCAGAAGGCAACCATTGCAGAACCCCTACATAGATTATGGGACAAAAAATCTGCATGGGTCTGGGGCAGAAAGGAACAAGCTGCATTTAACAATATTAAGAGACAAATCACGTCTGATTCTGTACTGATACAGTTCTCTGAGAACTTGCCTGTTGTACTGACTTGTGATGCATCCCCTTTTGGAGTGGGGGTGGTCTTTGAGCCACAGGCTTCCCAGCAGAAGGGAAGCCCCTATTGCATTTTACTCTCGCACCTTGACTAAAGCAGAGAGAAACTACAGCCAACTGGACAAGGAAGCTTTGGCAATTGTAGCAGCTGTCAAGAAATTCCATGAGTATCTATATGGGAGAACATTTACTATTGTCACAGATCACAAACCTCTTTTAGGCATTGTGACAGGGGACAAACCAACGCCCATGATCCTGTCACCAAGAATGCTAAGATGGACCGAATTTCTTGCTGCTTATTCATACAAACTGATCCACAGACCTGGTAAAGACATTGGGCACGCAGATGCTTTGAGTCGCTGCCCACTTCCTTCACATATTGAGGATCCTGCTCCTGAGACTCACACCTTTTTTCTAGAAACTGTTGCCAAGCTTCCAGTACATGCTGCTGAAATTGCCAGAGAGACTGCCAAAGACACTTTATTGGCTCCTGTTATAGGCTGGATTAAGAAAGGTTGGCCACTTCAAGATCTACCTCAACTTGCCCAACCTTTTACTTCCAGGCAAACTGAATGGGAATGTCCTAGGGGCCCATGGTCCAGGATTCACATTGATTTTGCTGGCCCTACCAGAGGGCACACTTTCCTTATTATAGTAGATGCATATTCCAAATGGCTAGAGGTTATCCCAATGGCATCCACCACAGCTGAAGCTGTCATCAAACAGCTTAAAAAGCTTTTTGTAACTCATGGGTTACCTGATGTGCTTGGTTCTGACAATGGTCCTCAGTTTACATCCAACCCTTTTGAATCATATTTAGCACAGCAGGGTATCAGACATGCCCTAACAGCCCCTGGGCATCCTTGACTAACGGCGGGCTGAATGTGTGGTACGATTTACCAAGGAAAAACTTCAGCAATTGGGTCCAGGGGACATCACTGAGAAAGTTGAAAAACTACTCAGTGTCCAGCATATCACGCCCAACCCCTCAACTAACTTAACCCCAGCTGAATTGTTGATGGGTAGGAAACTCAGGTCTCCCCTTGACCACCTTCATCCCACTTACGCACCCAACGCACCACTAGATTCCACTAGCAAAATTCGCACATTCACTGTGGGTGATTCTGTTTATGCTAAGAACCTTATGGGTGAACCATTATGGATTCCTGCTGAGATAACCCAAATCACAGGCCCCAGGTCTTACAGGGTACAAACCGAGGATGGTGTCCTCTGGAGCAGGCACATTGATCAGTTAAGATCCAAACTACCTCAGGAGCATCGCTATTGCTCCTCTCTGGTTCCCATACCTACTGCCTCTTCCAGGGGAAGGGAGGATTATGAGGATAATCAGCAAGCAAGAATCAACCCCATGTGTAATGAGCTAACACGACAGGAACCATCCCAAAACCTGTCACTGTGCCAACAACCATTTTTACAAATGGAAGATTGCACATCACTACCTGACTTAGGTGCTGATATTGGGTTGGAGATGGATTGGGAGGAGAGACCAAGTTGTAGTAACCAAACAGGTTCTACTAGAAGTCCCAGTAAGGAAATGTCAACAGACAAATTTCCTCCCTCACAAGGTGAGAACCTTAAAACATCTGAACCACGTAGGTCTCAACATACACGTAAGAGCCCCATCTATTTAAAAGAATACATTAGATAGATGGGGTTTGAGTATGGAGTAAACCTAGTGGGGAGGGGTGTTATGTATGCAGAGTTTGAATTGATTGGTTGTTCTGGTAAAGTGTTTAAAAGTATTGGTTAAAAAGTGTGGGAAAACCCTGCACTCTGATTGGCTGTCAGCCGAGGCAGCTGGCAATATATAGCTGCCTCGGCTAAGCCAAAACGGGTCCATTCTGAGCTGAAGTCACTAATAAACTTAAGAGCTGAAGCACTCTGCGTCTGCCTCTTCATGCAAACTTAACAGGGAGAAGCTCTGGAAATGCCCTGGGTGGTGGGGCAGAGGCACGGAAAGGTCTTGGGTGATGGTGGGAGGCCCGGAAAGGCCTCGAGTGGTGAGGTGGAGGCCCAGAAAGGCCCTGCACAGTGGGGGGAAGCCCAAAAGGCCCCAGGCAGCGGGCAAGGCCTAGCGCGATTCACAGGCTTACCTGTGAGCAGGGCAGGCAGATCAGGGCTGCTCAGTTGGGGCACAGGCACCACGTGGGAAAGTCAGGTTAGCCAAGCCACAAGGGCCCAGCGTGCCACATAGGAAGGGAGGAGTGACTGTGTGGGGCGAGCCGCGGGCAGACAAGCTGTGCAAGCAAGTGAGCATCAGGTGGGCAGGGCAACTGAGCGACCGGTGATCAGGGAACTGGTTCAGGGGCGTGGCCAACCAGAAGTTACTACTGGGTTGGTGACCCACACCTAATCACCACTACCAGTTCTCCGGAACTGGTGTGAACCTGTTGAATACCACCTCTGAACAGAACAGAACAGAATAACAGAGTTGGGCCTTGGAATTCTTCTAGTCCAACTCCTTGCTTAAGCAGGAAACCCTATACCATTTCAGACAAATGGTTGTCCAATATCTTCTTAAAAACTTCCAGTGTTGATGTATTAATGACTTCTGGAGGCAAGTTGTTCACTATCACCATCAATCTTTATAACATGTGAGGCAGTGGTGGGATTCATTTTTTTACTACTGGTTCTGTGGATGTGGCTTGGTGAGTGTGGCAGGGGAAGGATACTGTAAAATCTCCAGTCAGAGGTGGTATTTGCCGGTTCTCCAAACTACTCAAAATTTACGCTACCGGTTCTCCAGAACTGGTCAGAATCTGCTGAATACCACCTCTGATGTGAAGCTTTGTATGCCCCCATGGGATTTACAAAGCAAAGGGAAAGTGAGGGGAGAACGTAACTCTCCATTTTCTATGGTGAGGGTTTGTTTGCTTGATTGCTTGCTTGCTTGAATGGCTGAAAAGGGCTAACCTTAAATATATAATAACTTTACTAGCAACATGAAATATGCCCCCATACACATAAACAAAGACACCTAGTTTTATTCATATTGATTTGTAAAACTTGTGTATTCCAAAAATAGATGTTTAGTTAAAATCTTTTGAACATAAAATGATTCAGTCTTGCATGCCATCATATATTCTTGGGGGTAATCAGTGGAATATTCAACAAGATAGCATGTAATGAATGATGTTCCTGCAAACCAGGAGTTCTTGTTCACCAAAGATCACTGCTAGCTATTGAACCTTATATAAGAATGATTTGGTGCATTTTCTTTTGTATTACTAAAGGGTACTGAATAGGAGGGTCAGCTTTTAACCGTCATCCATCTCCAACTCACTGAGAAACTTTGGTTTCCAATGTTGTGGTAAAATTGGAATAATATAGGGATTAGAGTAATATAAGAAAGCATTCAAATAAATCCACAACTACATTCATTCACTCACTAGCACACATTCACACACACAAAATCAGGTGGCTGTGCCAGTCTTTTTGATGTACATACCAGACAAGGCATATTTAAATTTCATAAAATTATTGAAACCTGTTACCAATTTGCATTCAGAACAATTGAAAATCCACTTTTTAAATTTCTTAGCCATTTTTTTAAAAGAAAGAAACAGAAATATACTTAGGGACATAGCATGAATCACTCCTGTCTTATATCTACAAATTCTCCATCTACTAATCTGGAGCTAGCCATTTTACACACACTTTTATGATTCTTGATGTATTTGTCTGGACAGGCCTTGATCACAATGATGGCATAACTAAATAGTAGTTCAGCTTTATCTATACCAACTGTGATGGAAAGACCTTTTAGATATTATAAACTTCATTGCCACATGATTCTGGCACACACACACACACACACACACACACATTGACCTTCAAGTCTAGTAAAAACCCATTTGCACCCCAGGAGTACTTGCTACAGGACAAATGATGTCTTATTACACTCCTGTCTGACTGAATGCAGTATGAGACCATATTGTCATCTGGTGTAAATCAAAATAGCTCATGTAAAATGAATGGAGCTCCGCCAGCCTAAACTAGCTTGCCGCCCTCCTCCAGCCCGTGTTTTTCTTTCTGCTATCTAATCTCTCTCTTCCACTTTATATAGCACAATGGCAAAGACAAGAAACAACAATGTCACATTGTCTCTTAAATAAACTCTGTTGCAAAAAAAAAAAACCGGATAAACAGATTTTCAAAATAAGCAAGAGGGAAAGAAATGAGCTGCAATGATATTTGACATGATTTCTTTATGTAATATTTGCTTGGACTGACTTTCAATTTAAAATGCCAGGATAAGCACTTTGAGGCACTGATTGAAGCTCAAAAGTTTCCCCACAGGAAAGGGTATGAATGTTCCGTTATGTAGTCATTGGAAATGTTAAAAAATATGCTGCTTATACCATAAAAAAACATTTGGACTGTAATGGTATAAAAAGGAATTTTAAAGAAAACATACATGCACGCTAGATACTTCAAATGATTTTCCTTCAGAACTGTGCACACTATCTATTGCAATGCTGGAATCTGCATGGGAGTAATAGAAATACTTAAATTAGAAATTCATAGATTTCAGACAATTACATTCCTCTCTGATATGAACAAACATCCCATCTGAAGTCAAAGTGCTGGGCCAGTAATTTGGTCACAGTCTGCTTGTAGTACAACAGATTAATTTTCAGACTGTTATCTTTGGTTGATTGCTTCCGCAACCAGAAAATGAGGCATAGATGAACAGGGTGCTTGTCATCTGGCTGCCAATTCAGGAACCTGTTGAAAAGCAGTCACTACAGACTATAATTTTTCTATTGCTATTAAATATGTATAAAAGATCAGGCATAGTCATATAAAGGAGTTATTAGATAAAGCATATACCTCCTTTTCAGAAATTAAAAATGGTAGGGCAAAAGCTGTGCTAAATTATATGCGACCAAAATGAAATAAAATAAACAGTAACAAAAAAAAGAAAGGAGATGCAATAGTAACCTTCATAAAAGCCCCCTGTATTTCTATACACAGTGTGTAAAACTATTAATTGCTCTATTATATATACAGTGACCATATGTTCTTTATTATGAAGGACAGTCCTTTATTTCAGAAACCTGTCCTTTTTGAAAGTTTAACTAGTAGTAACTAAATTTTATTGAATAAATTAATGATTTAATTGTAATACATTTATTTCAGGTTATTTTTTTTACAAACATAATTTTTTAACCTTCCTTCCTTCCTTCCTTCCTTCCTTCCTTCCTTCCTTCCTTCCTTCCTTCCTTCCTTCCTTCCTTCCTTCCTTTTTTCCCACCTCTATTATTTTTAGAAATAAATCAAGGTGGCAAACATATCCAACAAATCTTCCTCATACTGTTCTATACTTCTACCAATTCTACAGGTTCGCACCTATTTGCTAGAACCGGTTGTTAACTTTCTAAGCAGTTTGCAGTTCGCACCTATTTGCAGAACCGGTTGTTAGAAGAAATCTCCTTTTGTTTTTTTCTACTTTACAGGCCCAATCCTGTAAGGAAAGCATTCCTTACATTCTGGTGTTGTTACAAAAACTGCCTCTCCATTAACCCTTATTACATTCTTGGCAGGACTAAAACTTCCTGTCTCCGGAGCTTCTCTGGAGTTTTTTTTTTCCTCCTTTGCTGGTTCTTTGCTTGTGTCGAGCCCACAATTGACATACTTGTAGCCATTTCACTTGGAAACCTGACAGCTTGACTTTCTTAAAGGGGAAGGATTGTTTTAAACTTTTTACACTGCTGTTGGGAGGAAATACTCCTCTGTTGGAGTTAACACTTTGAAGAAATAATTGAATAATGAAGCAGAGATGCTGGAAAGAAGCTTTTAATGACAAGGAATCAAGATGAGTGACATTCAGCAAAGCTTTTTGGCTAGCTAGAAAGATTGACGTTCAAATGTGAGTTTACATACCCTTTCTGAGTTTTGGTCTAAAACTGGTTTTTGATGAAGTTTAATTCTGTCCTTGGTGATAGTTAATCCTGTGTTTATTGATGGGATAATTTTCCCTATTCAGCTTTGTTTGGAAGGAAAAAGGTTAATCATTCAAAGTCCAGTATGGCATGGGTCCAGGTTATTTACGAGAACGGCTCCTCCCAACATCAAATACTAACCGCCCTGTACGGGCGCACAGACGGGGTCTCCTCGGGGTGCCATCTGCGACTCAATGTCGCTTCGCGGTGACCCGGGGGAGGGCCTACTCTGTGGCGGTTCCCACTCTGTGGAATCTTCTTCCGCTGGAGCTCCGGCTGGCCCCCGATCTTCGCACCTTCCGCCACGATTTGAAGACCTGGCTCTTTTTACAATCCGGGCTGTGCTGATTCTCTGGGGTTGGTTCTATTTTAACTATGGGTTTTAATTTTAATTCAGCTTCAACTTGTTTAATATGCTTTTAATTAACTTATTTATTGTTGTATTTTTAGCTGTGAGCCGCCCCGAGTCCTTTTTGGAGAGGGGGCGGCATATAAGTCGAATTAATAAATAAAATAAATAAATAATAAATAAATCTCTGTTCCTGAAAAGAAACTGGATTGAGAAATCTGGCTAGTTCCTGTGTCTATTTGTTCTGATAATCGGTTTAACAAGCAACAGCTACTGTTGTGATTTAATTATTTCTATTGTGTTTGAATTTTTTCCTGCCTCATGGTTTTTTTAACCTGGGGAGGGAATCTTCCTTCACTGCTTTAGTGGTACCTGGCACTGTCCTTTTGGGGTGTACTTCCAAGAGGCAGGGTGCAAGCTTGGCACTGATTCTTTTACTGCCTTTCTGGGGGGCATGTGACCTTTCCTTAAATCTGGATGATTTCCTTAGGGTATCTTGTGAGGTGAGTGAGATCAGATGGTATCTTTAAATGGTGCAAATGGATCTAAGGATTGTTTCTCCTGGATATGCTCTATCTGGAGAGCTTAAATGACCTCTCTGCTAAAAGGTTTCACTTTATGAGCAAGAGTTGGCTGCTGATAGTTATCGTTGCATTTTAACTATTTTAATTCCTCAAGGTAACTCCGGTTTGCAGGTAGTTTTAATCTAATGATTGGTATTTAGGGCAGCTTTTTGCAAGCAAAGAAGCTTTTTGTATTTTTGTACAGGTAATCCTTGACTTACAACAGTTCATTTAGTGACCAAATGGAAAACTATTTGTCTGAAATGGCACTGAAAAAAGTGACTTATGACCGTTTTTCACACTTACGACCATTGCTGCATCCCCATAGTCATGAGAGGCCAGGCAAAGAGAAGTGCCCCTCAATGTGAGTGATGTCAAATTGGTCATGCACACTCAGTCACATGACCACCAAGCCACACTCACCACCTAAGCCATGCCCACAGAACTGGTTGTTAAAAATTTGAATCCCACCCCTGTATACTTTTAATGCTTACAGGATGTCTAGAATCTGGAACCTTTGATTTCTAAGTCAACAGAAAACAAATTTAGAACCTAGATGCATGTTTAACCAATTAGCACATTTGGTTTAGCAAGGTCTAATTATAAAGATGTGTAGTGCATTTGAAAAGACTGTATGAGAAGTAAAACAGTCACATGCTTCAGAAGTCTCAAGATAGCTGCTTCAAAAATAAAAAAAAATGTGTGTGTGTGTGTGTGTGTACACAGAATATTTCACTAGCAATCCTAGGGAAGGTGTTAATTTTTAAATATTAACAAGAGACACCATTTATATCTATCTGTTTTTAGCCCAAGTCTGATAGCTCTATGGGAAAGGATTAATTAGAATACACGTACTGACACCTTGGTAAACAATAATCAGTAACCAACCATTACCATAAAACTGCATTCAAGATTATCTTTGCACTCCCCATCTTACTGGAATGGAAAGAAAGCAATGTGAACTATGATTGGATTGTGTATGCTGAAAAGGTTAATGTCTTGACTAAGTACCTTCAATTAAGAAAGTGACTTTTTCATTTTTACTAAAATAAGCCATTAGATGTTTTGTTTTTGCTGAAAGGAGGTAGCCATATCATGAACCTCTTCTTTCTGCTAAACTCTATGGAGGATGTAAATCTTTTTTTCTAAAACCCATCAATTTATTTGGATTTTGGTCTGGACAATGTAACTAGGTGCATCTGCAGAAAGCAGAGATCCAGCTTTTCCTGTGGTCCCAGAAACAATGACCAGAGTGGGCAAAAGAGCACAGGAAAGTAGGTATATTTATATCATTTAAAGTAGAGAACAATAACTGAGTAGCTTCCAGTCCTTGAATATGTCGTCATCAGTTTCTCCAAGGAAGAATCATAGATTGTTTGCAATGAAAAACTTGTATTGGAAGTAGAAGAGAAAAACTGTGTCCAAACTGGAATACCTATTCTGTGGTGGGTTGGAGGTGAGACAATGGAAATGTCATAAGAATGTATTCTTTCAAATGTTTACTGAGGTTAATATTTTTTGTTTAATGGAAATGCAATTCGGTTAGCAATAAGTGAATGTAGTTTTTTTCCCTAACACTGAGAACTGTCTGAAAAATTCTGGTACAATTTAAATCTATTATGCCTGGGTTGTAAAACACTGGACAACCATAATATCAAAGTAAGATTTAATGATCTGTCCTTCAGAAGCAGAATGAAGAGGAGCAGCAACAGATTAGGCAATGGTAGATAAGAGGCAATTTAGCTCACAAAAGAAAAAAGGAGCATGGCAAACATCACAAAAGAGACCCTTCCTAGTTCCTTGGGCTGTAAAAGAAAAGGGGGAGGCAGATGCACTTTCAGAGTTTCAATATTTTGTTATTGTAATCTTAATAGAAAGGTAGTATTAATACTCATGGTTGATGCTTCTTGCTTGAGTTACTTTAATATAAAGTTAGTGATGGAGCTTTTTGCATCATTTTGGACAATTTTATAGTTGTCTAAAATTCTACATCTCAGATATAGTATGCCCAGTGTAGTTGAATCTTTAATAGGAAGAAAGAAGCCAGAGTCCAAATTACGCTGTGTGTGGTGTATGTGTGCTGTTTAATGGAAGTGCAATTAGGAAAAATTAGCCATAATCCTCATGTCAATGTTTCTTTCTTTTTTGAATTGTAATTCATTATTCCTTGTTGTACCATAAGAGGAGAAAGATTTTACTTCTGCTATGGGTGAGAAATCCTCCAGCTGCAATCAATCAAATCATGCCTGTCTTGCATTCCATTCTCATCTTGGAGCCTATGAGCATCAAAAGAGTGCATCAGTTAACTCTTTGAAACAAATAGGTGATCATTTCTAATTCCACTGGTATTCTTTGTCTATTGATAGTGTTAATCACATTGATCTATCTCAGTGTTACATGTGGGATTGTTTAGAGTGTAGAAGAAAAATTCCAACAGTACATGCTAGTATCTTTAGGGCAAAATTGTATGTAAAGCTCCAGTTATGACTTCTCAGAATTAGTAAATAATACCTCATATATAGAACTGCTTGCAGAAATCAGTGGTCCGCTTCCTTTCCCCAACAGGCAGGTAAATTACTTCTGCTGGGTGGGGAGGAAGTGAGGAATTATGAAACTGATTGCAAAATTGTCATGAAACATTGAGAATGAAGATCCCATGACTGTAAGAGCATCACAACAACCCAGCAACAACCAGTAACATTTCACAGCCACAAGTTTCCCAAATTTCATTCCTTTGTCAGTCATGAGTTCCAGATTTTGTGCACATCCAGTAAGTTATCCCATTTGAAGTACCTTGCTTCAAAAATTGCTGCTCTATGATGCAATGTTTCACCCAGTTAAATGTCATGTCAACAAAAGTTTTAGTAGTACATACTGTAGATAGATAATGTACAATTCATACAGTCATACCTCAGCACTCGACTGCTTTAAAACTAGTCAAATTTGATATTTGAAGCATTTTGAAACAGAAATCTTGTCCTAGCATTTGTCTTTCTCCAGGCAGTCGATATGAAAGAAAGAATTTGCTGATGTCAGCTATCTTGTAATGCTCTATCTCTTCTGGCTGAAATAACAATTCACACTGTAAGTCATATGGTTTTCTTGGTATCCACCAGTTTTAGTATTTGTTGTGTCTTCTGGAATGAACTACTGATGAATACCAAATTACCACTGTCATAGTGATATCTAATATTCCAAATATTCTTATTTTTCTATATCTTACAACACAGTTTCTTTGTCAATTCTTTTTGATCATCTATTTTTATAGTGACTTTGTAACTTTTTAAAAATATTTATTGTTTTATCATTAAAAATATAAATTACAAAGCAGAAAAACAAACAAAACAAAAGCATACATTCAAACCTAAAAACAGCAAAAAATAAAAAGTACATTAAAAAATTAGAAAGAAAAGCAGATAATAACAAGACCTGGTAATGGCTAAGAGCAGGAAAGTTGAAGAAAGAGACAGAGGGATTAATTTGGCCACACAAGAACAAGCCTTAAGGACAAATGCACACAAAGCCAGAACTGATAAGACAACAACAGACGGTACGTGCTACCTATGCAAAGAAGCTGAAGAAACAGTGGAACACCTGGTAAGCTATTGCAAGAAGATCGCACAGACTGACTACAAGCAATGGCATGACAAAGTAGCAACAATGATGCATTGGAACATCTGCAAGAAATATAATTTGCCTCCAAGGAAGAACTGATGGGATTATACAATAGAGAAAGGCATAGAAAATGAAGAAGTTAAATTGCTCTTGGACTTTAGAATTCAAAAAGATAGGCACCTGCCACAGGCACATACTACATAACATCCCAGATTTAACAATTGTTGAAAAGAAAGACAAAAAAGTCTGGATAGTGGATGTAGCAGTGCCTGGAATCAGCATAATAGAAGAGAAAGAACTGGAGAAGATAACAAAATACATAGACCTTCAAACAGAAATTGAACAACTTTGGCAATGGCAAGCAAGAGTAGTACTAATAGTAATTGGTGCCTTGGGTGCAATCCCAAAACAACTGGAGCACCATTTGACAAATTTATTGGCATTGATAAATTTACTATCAGTCAATTGCAAAAGGCAGTTTTACTTGGAACAGCTTCCATCCTGTGAGGATATCTACAGCACCATCAAACATTCAGATCTGCCTATCCCAGGTCCTTGGTAAGGCCTCAATAAGCAGACAAAAATGCCAAATGCAGTCTGAACATCTGGCTGACTGTGCAATTAATAATAATAATAATAATAATAATAATAATAATAATAAAATAAAATAAAATAAAATAAAATAAAATAAAATAAAATAAAATAATGTTGTGGGGCACCCAACAACCCATGCAAATTAATGAATCATGGTGAAACACAACCAAACGAAGCTCAGTGATCGCCCGGGTTAACAAGGGCCATGTTGGGTGTTGGGGAACCTGGGCATCCATCGACAAGTGGGCTACAGGCCATGGGTCCCATAGCTGAGCAACCAGGGCATGGGCCTGCAGGGCTACTGGAAGCTGAACAACCTCAGAAGTGGCAGAAATACCACACTGTAATGAAATGCTACTACAAAGCAGAACCAGAAAAATGAGGCTACCAAAAAAGGATGTACAAATTATGGAAACAAGAATACTCAGACTCAAGGATAACTGAATTATGACAAGCCCATCAACAACAATTCATCATCAGGAACAAAGTGTTCAGTGAAGTTGAACTTGAAGAAATACAGAATAATTGTGAAAAGGGGAACACAGCAGACTGCTGCGGTGGCAGAAAATGCTCCAACAACACCTGGAGCCACTGAACAGCTGAACTTGAAGAAAATGCAGATATTTTGCAAGAACAGGAACAGCAAGAGCCTGAAGTCATCATTGAAACACCAGGAGTACTCAATGCTAGGCAGCAAGAACTGAAGATCAAAATCTTGGCACATGCTGCATCAAATGCAGAAAGAAGACTTCCAACACTGAAGACTATGCCCAGAAAACATTTGGCACCACTGATGATAGATGTGAATTCTGCACTTGCAGCAGTCCAGATAACATCAATTGAACAAACAAATCAGCTTGCTACAGTACAGCAGTCATAGTAACAGAAGAACTGGGATTCAACAGCCGCAGCCCCCTAGAAAATTGACTGGAAAACCACAGTGGAAAATCAGGTTGGAGTTGAAAATCAAGAGCCTGTGAGCAGATGCAAGCAACTTAAAGAATTTGCAGGAGAAAAAGCTGAAGAACAGCAAGATCAAGAAACACCTGATCAAAAAATACGGGCTCAGCACAAGAAAAGTTGATGAAGCATTGGAAATTGTGAAGCATCAGATAACAGCAACAGCAAGAAAAATTAAAAGATACGAAGCCAGAGTCATCCAGTACAAACAAAATCAATTGTTCTAATCAGACCAAAGACGGTTCTATCAGAGTCTGAATCAGAAGGCGGATATGAAAATTGAAAAACCTGAGAAAATGGCAACTACTCAGTTTTGGAAAGACCTGTGGGAGACTGAGAAGTATTAGAAGTGTTGCTGGATGGATCAGAGACTTTGAAAAGAAATTCTCTAAGAACAAAATGGACCAACTGGAAATATCTACTGAAATGATAAGCAACAGAGTGAAAAAAATTAAGAACTGGACATCGCCTGGCAATGATCAACTGCATGGGTTTTGATTCAAATACCTGACCAGTCTGCATGGAAAAAATGGTCGAACAATTCAGTGAAATGCTGCAGACAAGAATCATCAGTGAATGGTTAACAGCTGGGAAAACCTACTTGATACAGAAGGATCCAGCAAAAGGGGCAATACCTGCAAATTACAGGCCAATAACGTGTCTGCCAACCATATTCAAGCTGCTGACTGGCATCATAGCTGACAGGATCCAGGACTACCTAGAAGCAAATAACATCTTGCCGATAGAGCAGAAAGGAAACAAACGAAGAAGCAGAGGCATAATAGATCAGCTCCTGATCAACAAAATGATTCTAGAGAACTGCAAAAGCCAAAAAACAAAACTGCATACAACTTGGATTGACTACAAGAAATCATTTGATTCACTACCACACAGCTGGATCATCAAGTGCCTGGATGTCATAAGAATATGCAAACGCATTGGCACTTTCACTGCAAATGTGATGAAAACAGAACTGTTCATTGGAAGTGAAAGCTACGGACTGGTCAACATCAAAAGAGGAATTTTCTAGGGTGATTCTTTGTCACCTCTGCTGTTCATCATCACCATGATCCCACTGTCAACAATTTTATAGAAAATTAACCTGGGTTATCAAATTGCTAAAAATTCACAGAAAATCTCTCACCTGCTGTACATGAAGTTATATGGAAAATCAGAAATCGAAATCCAGTCACTGACCAATACAGTTCAAATTTTCAGCACTGACATCAGCACAGAGTTTGGCTTGGACAAATGCATCACAGTGGCACTGAAGAAAGGAAAAATTGTAGAAAGTGACGGAATCGAAATGCCCAGTGGACAAGCCATCAAGTGCCACCAACCTGAAGCCTACAAATACCTGGGCATACTGCAGCTAGACAATATCAAGCATGGGCAAGTGAAAAATGTGACCAGCAAAGAATACACACAAAGGGTCAGAAAAATTCTAAAAAGCAAACTGAATGGTGGTAACACCATCATGGCTATAAATACCTGTGTCATACCCGTCATCAGATATACTGCTGGGATTGTAAACTGGACACAGGCAGAGCTGTACAGACTGGATAGGAAAACAAGAAAACTGATGACCATACACTATGTACTGCACCCACGTAGTGACGTTGACAGGCTGTATTTGCCCAGAAAAGCAGGCGGCAGAGGACTTTTGCAAGTGAAGCAGACAGTCGAAGAAGAGAAGCATGCTCTGGCAGATTATGTGAAAGAAGTGTTGAACCAGCTTTGATGGATGTCAACAATAGGAAGCTGCTCAAAGTGCTACAAACCAAGGATCAATATAGGAAAACAGCAACGCAAACTCAGGCTGACAGCTGGTGTAACAAAGCACTGCATGGGCAGTTCCTTGAAAAGATCCAAGGAAAAGTAGATAAGGAAACGACCTGGTTATGGCTGATCAACGGAACACTAAAGAAAGAGACAGAAGGCCTGATTCTTGCAGCCCAAGAACAAGCCATCAGAACAAATTCAATCAAAGCCAGAATAGAAAAATCTGCTGTTGACCCCAAATGCAGACTTTTGAAAAGAAGCGGATGAAACCATCGATCACATATTGAGCTATTGCAAGACAATCGTTCAGACTGACTACAAACAATGTCACAACACAATCGCTCAGATGGTCCATTGGAACTTGTGTCACAACTACTATCTGCCTGTAGCAAAGAACTGGTGGGATCATAAGCCTGAAAGAGTGGTCAAAAATGAGCATGCAAAAGTACTGTGGGACTTCTGAGTACAGACTTGCAAAGTTTTGGAACACAATACCCCGAATATCATGATTGTGGAGAAGAAAAAAGTGTGGATTGTTGACATTGCCATACCTGGTGACAGTAGAATCAATGAGAAACAACTTGAAAAAATCACCAGATATCAAGACTTGAGAATTGAACTGCAGAGACTCTGGCATAAACCAGTGCAGGAGGTTCCAGTGGTTCTCGGCACACTGGGTGCTGTGCCTAAAGACCTAGGCAAGCACTTAAAAACAATTGGTGCTGACAAAATCACCATTGGTCAGCTGCAGAAGGCCATCTTACTGGGATCTGCTCACATAATCCGCCGATAACATCACACAGTCCTAAACGCTTGGGAAGTATTCGATTAGTGATTTGTTTTACAAAATCCAGCATAGTTATCTCATTTGCTGCGTACACTGTCATTTTTTGATCATCATTATCAATCTCAACCACAATACTTCCATGTTCCTTCAGGGATCTGTAGTTTGACTTAGAACTTCACCCAGAAGCCCTCTGCTTATAGCTTTTGAGTTGATAACAATTTTAGCCCACTATTGCTTAGTTGGGCTGAACAATTACCTGGGACTAAAAAAGTCAGTGGTTGGCAAATATTCTATGCTCTCTTTCAGACTTTCCAATTACTGAATGTACTTCCAGTAGATCTTCAGTAGTCTATGAAGTAATCAATACCAGTTCCCACTTCCCTCACAAAAAGAGAAGAAAATAGCTCCCCTTCCTTTGAACAAACGAATATAATCATTTTGTCATTTTGTTTGGCCATTTCTATTTATATGGTATTTGTCTATTTCTTGGCAAAATGTTCTTCCTGATTGGTTTGATGATGCTGGGGAACTGCAATGGAGCCCTGATTTTAGACAGAAGTAATGCCCTGAAAATCCTGAAAATCCTCATATCTCCCTGGTCTTTAGTGACTTGAGTGAGCTTTTCTTGTGAAGTGAGTTTTCCCAAAACATCCTGAACGTGTGATAAGAATATAAATTTGCACATCAGCAGAACTACATTAAATATTTTTCCCCCTTGAATTGTCCTGGGTGAACCATGAACGGACAGTTATGAGGCATCAGAGGCAAACTATTTAGTGAGAAAACTTACATCCTGAAATGCTGAATAAATTGTTGCAATGCAGGATGTATCTGTCTCTGAACTGGCAGAAGAAATAAAAGCTGGGTTTCCAAGAGATAATGAACAATTGAAGTAATAAGGCATCAATATTGGTTTACAGTCAGTGTTGTACAATTGACAGGGGAATGTAAAACAGCAGAGCAAGTAAAAACATTATGTGTTAGGACTTAGGACTATCTCTTTTCAAGATAAATATGAGCTCTGAGCATACACACCATTAAAGGGCATAATATTAACACTGGGTGTCTTGCTTTGTGTTTGTAAAAAGCTGCATGATAGGAACTTGGTTATTGTTTATCTATTAAAAAGAAAGGTGCATTTGTAATAATATCTCCATAGTATTGGATATGAAGTTAACTGCAAGCCATTATTGTGCAGGAAATCAAAGCTCTCCACTTCTGTTTGATAAAAGAGAACTTTTCCATAAGTGAAATCCACATGCTAGTAATTTTCAGTTTATGTAATTACAAGGTGATCAAGGACAATATGTAAATGTCCTGTCTTTCCTTGTAATGTCCTGTCTTCCATTCCCTTTGTTTTTGCTGTTTGCAGTTTTCCTGAATTCACTCAAAAGCCCCATCAAGAGAAGTTTGAAAGAAATTTGCAAAAAAATATAGGCAAAAAGGCAGAGAAACAGAAACAATATCTTATTTCTACCCATTATTATATCCATATTTAAGGTTGGGGGAAAAGGAAAGTATTTAACTAATCTTCAGAAATCGTATGATTTCTTTGTAAACCAAGTCAGTTCAGTGTGGGTAGGCCAATTGTCAGCATTTAGCAGTGTGAGAAAAAGTCTGGAATTCATCAGACTAGATTTCTGAAATGTAACTTCTAAAAATGGAACATTTTGATGGTTTTAAACTGTAAAGCCAAACAGGTTTTTCTGTTTACCTGTGTTAGGCAAATGGCCATGGTCAAAAGGTTCTTATATTGGGACTCAATTTTCAAAAAGCATACAAAACAAATATGGGCAGGATACAAAAAAAATAGGAGTGAATGCAAATGTAACTAATGTTGAATTAATTGAATGCATTAATTAACTAGTGATCCACTAGTTGTCTTAGAAAGTTACCCTTTTCTTTTTCTTTTTTTAATTACATTTATATGCCGCCCTTCTCCGAAGACTCAGGGTGGCTTACAATTTTTGGAGCACAACCCAATGCGCTCAGCAATAGCCTTCATTCCATTGTATATGCCTACTTATTACTAAGCGGCTTTTTTACAAAGTCAGCTTATTGCCCCCAACAATTTTGGGTCCTCAATTTACCTACCCTGAGAGGATGGAAGGCTGAGTCCACCTTGAGCCTGGTGGGATTCGAGCCTGCAGTAATTGCAGGCAGCTGGAGCTTAAGAGCAGGCATTTAACAGCCTGAGCCACCAAGGACTCTTGCCTTACTCATTACAATTTGACAACAAATTTTCAGAAGAATTCTAGTATAGTACCCAGCTGTTTGCTGAGTGCACAAAATGCAATCATTTGACCACAGTATCTGTGTGTGTGTGAAAGAGAGGGGGGGAGAGGGAGAGAGAGAAACTGTTGGAATTTCTAATCTGGGTTGTAAGTATCTCTTTGGGTCAGTTGTAACTCTGAACAGTCACTAAGTGTTCTTAAGTTGAGAATTATCTGTATGCAGCTCTATTATAAATATTGTACACCATTGTTGTAAAGCAGGAGTGTCAAACTCCCAGCCCACAGGCTGGATGTGTCACATGCTGGCCACGCTCACCCCCATTTTAGTGAAGGGGAAAAAATTGTGACACATCATGTGACAACAATGGGTCATCGCAAGTTTGAAACCCCTGCTGCAAAGGACAATTCTGAGGCAACTATAGTAGGGTAATTGCTATTCTTAAAGTGTCTCTACCTCATCCTAATATACATAAGAAGTTTGGATGTGGCAAGGATTCTTGGATTGTAGAGGTCCACCAAGTAGACTGCTGCCTGACATTTTGTCAAGTACTTTATTTATTTATTTACCAGGAAGTACTTCCTGGTTTCAAAGGTAAAGCTACATGGAAACTTCAAGATGGGACCATTTAAGTTTTGACAATTGACCATATAACAGTTTTCATGAAGCTAGAAAAAGAAAGATAGAGGGGGGGAGAGGGAAGGAGAGAGAGGGAGGGAGGGAGGGAGGGTGGAAGAGAGATAGTGTGTTAAAAAGTCAAGAAAGTAGCTGCAACCATGTAATGAAAGACCCACCCTTTTTAAATCTCATGTTTAGATTGCATGTTTGCAGCTGTCATCTTGTCTTTTATGAGTTCCCCTTGCAAACACCGCTGAAGAAGTTTGGCTTAATGTCATTCTGATGTCTTTGCAATAACGGGTGATTTAGTTAATCTTGCCATATCTTTTGACCTGCCACTTCCTTTTTTTTCATTTTGTAGATCCCTTGGCATTTTGGTTTTACACAAAGCTAGTGTTATAAACAGATTTTGAAAGTTTGTCTCTACTGAGTGACCTTGAAGTTGGGGAAGTTTATTGTACTTCCACAGCCTCAGTGTATATACAATTGATTTGTGGTGCATCTTTTGATCAATCAAACAGCCATAGTGAAGGCTTAACATTACCTCTTTTTTTAAGTGCTTCTCCTGTCTCTTGTAGGTTCTAGTTTAGTTCATTTTCATAAAATGCTGAGCAGAGAAAATAGTCATACATATATGAGATTAAGCCAGGTCTGCCAATTTGTGATTTATGCTTCTGTGGTAAACTCCATTTGATTTAATTTGTTCCATGTGCTGCAGAAATAGAGTGTTAGTCAAAGCAAATAAATTGTAGCTAGCTATAACTACTTAGAGTAAGTGTATTTTTATTCCAGGTTTACCGGAGTCTGAATTCATGTTGCTACCCTCATTGAATACCACCTGCAGTATCATTTGAAAAAACAAAAGAATCCCTAGTGCTAGATATGTGTCTTGTCCCTTCAATTTCATGTGTAATTTTTAAACCCATGCAATTAATTTTTATGTTAATAATTATTAAGCAGCAACTGCATTCTCATTTAAATATGCCATTCAAAATTGCATTTTGTTGAACGTCTTTTATTTCCAAACTTGCACTTTAAATTCTATTTTCTAGTGCAGAGCTTCATTTGGAGAAGTGTAAAAACAGAAAGGTATTTTACCTTTTGCTATGGTCTTTTAGTGTAATGTGCAACTCAGGCTACATTGTATGAGAATTCAGACAGATCAGATTATTTGAATTAAACTTCTCAAGCAACTCTATTTAACTTCAACATTTCTTAAGTTACTACTTAGTGTCATGGATCTTTATGCTCCATATTTATGTTTCAGTTTCAAGGGTAAGGATGAGTGATTAAGGAGTTGGCAGCTGCACACAGGGATAGTGCAACTATGTTTAAGACTTTTCAAGGGACTGGAATCAAGCATATGCTGGAAGTGTGCTGAAGTCAGAGGTTAGAAACAAAACAAGAGCAGAAAACAAGAAAGGCTGTTTATGCAGAACAGGTAAAGAGCAAGGAAATAGGAATAGGGTTACTGGGGAAATGTGTGGGACATGCATTTACCATGCAAAAGTCAAATAAATCAAGGTCAGGGAACATTGTGATGCCATAGAATTCTGAAGAACATGCCAAAGTTAGAACTAATGTCCAGAATTAGAGTCCTGGAGCACAGAGTTCAGAGCACAGGGCCAGATTCCAATGTTGCTTCCACAAATTGAGAAGTGGTAGACTTTTCAAGCTGTGAGAGTTGATGATCAGATGCCTACCTACTTGCAAGTCACCCACTTTTGCAAAGCACAGATACTTGGTAATGTGATCTGGATGGTCTACCATGCCAGCTTGCACCTGTGTTGGTTGTGAAGTCTCTGTGCTGGTTAGGAGAGGCTTTGCAGCACTTCATCTAGGAAAGTAGAAAGTTTCTGCTTACTCTGAGGACTTCTCTTAGCTTGTTCCCTGGGTGATGACATCTCTGTTCTTGCTAGCTTTGTACTCATCATCCTAGTAGGCATATTAGGATTTATTATTGAATAAGAACACAAGTCAGGGGACTTACAATGATTTACAGCCCAGAATTACCACAGCCCATGGCTGCTTAGCTCAGTAACGTATAAATTATACAGGATTACCTTATGTTTCCTTCCTTTTCTTACTTTTTTGTCACAGCCAACAGTAATATATAGAATATAGTAGGAAAAATATTGGTTATAAGCATCATGCATTTATGAAAACAAAAAGAGCATACATCTGTTGCAGAACAGCATGCCTGCCAGATTACTGTGGGAAATATAAAACGTTGATGCTTTAGGGCAAAGACTTTTATCAACAATGGGGTTATAGAGTACATGTGCTTACAAGAATATGGTTATTTGCAGCTATTTGCATTGCTAAGATGAGTAATTTGGATGAACTCTCTGGCACTGGCCACCTAATATGTAAGTCTCAGGCATTTTGATTCCAGAGATATACTGCGATTTGTATGTTCATTATGAATTTCTATTTAGGAGGGTGGAAAAAGATCCTAACATTTGGAGGTCAAAATTTGTTCATAACAACTGCCATCAAAGTTGAAAAGGAAATATTTTTGATAGAAATGGCTCCAATCTTGTATGCATTGCTCTGGAGCAAGAACTCTGCTTCAAACTCTCCTTTCTTCAGTTTTGTGTCAAAAGATTTGGATTGAAAAATAAATGGGAAGTAGGGGATCCATCTCTACCAATTATCAAAATGGCTGCTTTTTTCTCCAAAAAACTGCACAACGCCACACAGCGGCATTATTATATAGGCAAATATAGTGTAACTCTAAACTATGATTTGTTTTTAATCCTATGCATTTTCCATTGTTATTATCAGAATATATCAGTATTTTTTTAAAAAAAATATTGGGCACTATAGGTATTATTTCTCTTTTACCTTCTAAAATATTTAATTTAAAAATCCTCTGCTTTATTTTTGTTTCTGTATGCTTCTCAGGTAATTTATAAATACTATCATAGTAATACCATAAATATTACTATTTTATTATATAATAAAATATATTAATATTAGTCATGTTAATTGTATATAATAAAATAATCAGTGAACCAGTAACCTTATGCTTACATATTATTTTCTACCCTCCTCCTCATTTCAAACTGGATTGTAAACCTTGTTTGGGAAGACAAGCCACAGTCGACAGATTCAGATAAAGCTGATGGAAGCAAAGAAGAAAAAAAGGTAATAATGCAATTTATTTTAATCAAAGATCAACACTACACAAACCAGTCATGATAAAAAATGCCATTTAAATACAAACAATGTAAAAAAACCACCTGAAGAAACTCATATGGAGATATTATTCAAAAGAACCCAAGGTCACTTACTTGTTGGCAGCTGCTATACAAAACTTTGCAACATTGTGTGTAACAAAAGCTTTATTGTCTGGTTAAAAAAAAATAGCAGGCATTTTGATAGTTCAACCTGGAACATGTAAGTGCTAAACAGGGAGATTCCTATGGGAGTGAAGTGTCAAAATAATCAAGATGGCAGATTGGATTCTGCAATGGAAGTGTTACCCTTTAAAAAAAAAGTGTGCCATGCACATAGAAAATAAGTGGGGTTGTGGTCATCTTTATTTTTTGACCCACATCTCTCTCTACAGATGCCTCTGACATTATATCAATATGTAAAGAGCAAGGTAACAATGCATAAAATGGATTCAACAGCACTGGAGCCAAAAGGACACTTCCAAAAGCTGGAGGAACTTTGTTACTTTTCCTTTATAAAACTGCTGATGGTAAAATTTGTAACTTCACACTGAAAAAGAATCTTTCTTGGGATGGCAAAGTAAGTAATGATATATAAGTAGCCAGTTGTTGTCTGTGGTATTCTATTTGTTCTTTGATATGCTCTGAGATCAAACCAATTTCATTTTGGAGGAGAGTAATTAACTCTTGTCTTAAACTATTGGTTGTCACATAACCTATGTACAAAATTCCAATAAAGAAAAGCTTTTGGATCCCCATAATATCGCTGATTTCCTGCCATAGCAAGGTTATTGGATTTTTCTATGCCAGCAAGTAGGAGGACTACAAATTACATTTGGGTTTGATTATTCTGTCTGTTGTGTTTCTTGTAGGTATATATACATATAGTATAAATTGGTTCTTAGTTGTAAACTGCCCACAATCATATGGAAATCAAGTAGCAAATTAAATTAAGTTGCATTACATTAACAACACTGTCACCATGCTTATGAATAAGATTTTAGGTAAATGTACCTCCCATTGGCAATAATGGCTGGGAATGATGGAAAGTGTAATCAGACATATTGCATGGAATATGTTGATGGAAACTGTGCCAATAAGTCCCACTGACCACAAGTAATCAATCATGCAAACTTGTTTTTTTTTTCTTTGAAAATATTACCACCAACATAATTCTATGTAATTTTCATTTGAATAGTTCTTCTTTCTTCCAAGTCATTTTACAACTATATCTGAACTCCATGGATCTGATCCTTAGATTTAATTAGTACAGCTTTGCCTTTTCCTCATTGAATGGAGAAATTGTTTCACCCTTCAGACATCAAAAGTAACTGGTATTGAGGGTCTGATTGACCTTTTCTCAAGATATAAATTACATTTGGAATTAATCTGAATTTCAAAGGAGAGGCATTCTCTACCTCTGGACATAATCTTTAGAATACATAGACTATGTTTTGTATATGAAGCTGTTCATATGTAGTCAATTGTTTAGAAAGGGGCATAGTGCATTTCACATTAAATGAATCAGAAAGCTAATGTGAAAGTTTGAATATATATGTCAGCTTGGCATTAATACTGTAATGCCAGGTCATCTGTTATATATCATCTTTCATTTTTTTTTGGAACAACAAGAATTTGTAATCCTTCATCTAACAGATCCATGTGCTAATAAGGATATTGTTATGAATAAGTTACTCTAATTTAATATTCCTTTATTCTTTTTTTTACATAGCATCTATTAAATGATACTGCATTAGACTAAGCTAGATCAAGCAAGCTGACAAATGTTTTCTACTATATCAATAGTACAATACCATATCAAGATTACTTACATGCCTTAATTGCTGTAAGGTAGATAAATATGAGATTTAAAAAGAATTCTCAAGCTCAGCCAAGATTTTATTTAGTGCATAAAGTATTTATTTGCTTAGGAAATAAATGCAAATATATAGTAGCCACAGGTTTATTGTTTAGCAACTGTTCAAAGTTACAATGGCCCTTAAAAAGGTGACCATTTTCCCACTTATGACTGTTCCAGCATCCTCATAGTCATGATCAAAATATGCTTGGCAGCTGGCTCATATTGATAATGGTTACAGTGTCCTGGGGTCAAGTAATCTTCTTTTGTGACCTTCCGACAAGCAAAGATAATGAGAAAATCATTATCAATAACTTTAACAATAACTTAACAACTACAGTGATTCACTTAACTGTGGCAAGAAAGGTCGTAAAATGGAACAAAACTCACTTAGCAATTGTTTCACTTAGCAACAGTTGGGCTCAGTTATGGTTATAAATTCAGGACTACCTGTATTCAGACTGTTGTAAACTTAGCTCCTTTCACTTCTATGGAAAATTCTACTGGGGGTCAACATTATGTTTCATCTTTAAGCAGTTACAATGTTAATGATCATTGAATGGCATCACCCAAAATATTTTAGCTCCTAAACCTGTCCTGAATTTCTTGAATTAGCAGGTAGTTTGAGATAGGATTCATTCGCATTTTTAAAGCAATGTGTAGAAAACTAATTGCATTAGAAGTATTTTTGAATGTTAAGCTTTGGAAAACAGAGAACATTTTACAATATCTATGGATTGCCAATTTTATTACTTTTCTTTTCATGTATTTCTCATCTTTACTTTATCCAGAGGCAAGATATTAACATTTTGACATGCAACCAGATGTGTAATATTTTCATAGTGCCAGTTATAGTACTGGAATAGTGCCAGAAAAATGCCACCAAGTAACTCCTTTCAGTGAAAAATTTATTTCCTGTTAAATGAATTATGAAGTGGGAGTAAAAAAAGAAATCCCTTCCCCATGGCACTCCTTGAGGAGGAAAAATACATAACACTAAATGATATATCATCAAACATTCACCCAAATGCCAAATGCAACCATTATATCATAGGCACAGCAATATAATACATTATCACTCAGTTGTCTCTTTGGAAAATAGGAACACATGGTTCATTTTACTCTAGAAGTCCCCTTGGCACAATAAATTGTTCATACTAGATGAGCTGGGAATGCATGTCAGGCGGAAATAGTTATGGGGCAGGAAACAGCCTAATGAAAAACGCTGAGGGACATATTGTGTGTGTGTGGGGAATCAGAAATCTAAATAGGTTGGCATTAAGAATTGTCAACCGTAAGACACTTGTTTAAAATATTCAGCCCATCCATATGATATAAGACATGGCTTTTCTTTCTTTTCTTCCATTTTTTTTGGTGCTTAACAGTTTTGGGTAAGTCCAAGGATCCACAAAAAATATGACAACATGGGACCATTGACCAAGATTTATGGAACAAAGAAGGAATAACTGAGCCTTACAGAAAAAGTTTCAGAGAGTGATGTGGTGGCCTAGAGATGGCGGTCTTGCCTCACAATCAGGAGGATGTGAATTCAATTCTAGGTAGCAGTAGTTATTTCTCTCTCGGCGCAAAGTGAAAATATCTGTTGTGAACCCCATATGCATTAGGAAGGGTGTCCGACCAGTAAATGCTCACGAATGGAAGTGAATATGCATTTCCCAGGATAATGCTGCAGGATCCAGTATGGATCGGTCACCAGGACCAGAGGTTTTTTTCTTCCAAGTTTTTGGACTCATGCTGGAGCCCATCTTCAGGGAACGTTTTTCTAGCCCATCTTCAGGCATCTTCTTTTTTACTTCCCTAGTAAATGCTCAGCTTCATTCAGTCTCCATGACTCCACCCGAATGCAAACAATTAGAAAGAAAAAGGGAAAAAAGAAAAAAAGGAAGAAGTTTCAGAAAAGATTACTAAGTTTTGAGAAAAGGAAACTATGGAGAAGCAAACAAAATAACTCTCCTTTGTTTCAGTTTGGTGCTGTATATGATGAAATAGAGAGAAACACTAGCATATCCCAAAGGTGTTTTTTTGCAGGAGGCAACTGGACTTTCTTGTTTTTTTTTCTTTTGAAGATGCTTCGTTTCTCATGCAAGAAGCTTCTTCAGCTCTGACATGATAGTGGGGAATTGAAGGATTTATATTCTATAAATAATAGCATACTTTTTGATCTGGTTGTTCTACCTTACAACAATAAAGAACATTCCTGGAATACCTCTGATGCCTGTTTTTTTTAACCTTACCTACCTTAAAGGACTTGCAAGTCTGTATCACATGTGGGAAGATCTTACATGTTTGTGTTTTTTCTAAGGTATAACAGGTTTTTTTTTTCACTGCTATTTTAACATGTGTCAAAACAGTTTTAGGACATATATGACAGTGTTTGAGTGTTTGAGTGTTTTTTCTTTCAGAATGGTAGGAAGCTGTGACTCAAAACATTAGAAATATACTCAGAAATCAATTTGAGGGTGATAAACCTGCTTCAGAAGCTGTGTGTGGCTGTGAGGTGGAAGATCGCTGAAGTACTGGCTTAGCAAATGCACCCATAATTCTCCTATTTCACATATCTGCCCAGACAGTCCTATCTGGCTAAGTTGGTGGACTCAGGTTTGTTCAACTAAAGAATGCCATCTAATGGATCCTTACAACAGTCACTTCTCTATAGCACTGTCTGCTCTCTGATTTAGATTTCCCTTGAAATTCAAATACCCCCCCCCACCAGTGGTGGGATTCAAATTTTTTTACTACCGGTTCTGTGGTTGTGGCTTGGTGAGCATGGCAGGGGAAGGATAGTGTAAAATCTCCAGTCAGAGGTGGTATTTGCCGGTTCTCCAAACTACTCAAAATTTCTGCTACCGGTGCTCCAGAACTGGTCAGAACCTGCTGAATACCACCTCTGCCCCCCACAATCTTATTGGTACTTTGAAGGGCCCTGAAGATGTGGATCTTTGCTGAGGCCTTTATGGAGCTTATTCATGCCTCTTTTCTTCTTTCTTTTCTCCCATCTGTGTTTGCTTGTTCCAGTAACAAAATTTACAGTGTTATGAAGGTTTACCCCTTTCCAGCAGTATTTATTTGCCTTATTTTCATAACAAATATGATAATATTCTTGTAACAGCTGTTTACTAGAACAGAAGCCCCCAAACTTTTGGGCACCAGGGACTGGTTCCATGGAGAGAGATTTTTCTGTGGATCAGAGGAAATGTCATTTTTCATGGTGCCTGCATCTTGCTTTGCCAGGCAGTTTATAATAACAAAAAAAGAAAAGAAAAGAAAATGAAAGTAATGTAAACAGAAAAGAAGTAAAATAATATAATAATAAAAGAAACAATGCAAATGGAAAACAACAAAAATACATCAATATTAGCAATTTTAGCAATAAGATGGATCTGTTGAAAGCAGAGAGGAAAAGTGGGGGAGGTAGAATCTGCCATCCATCCAACAGCCACCTCCATTGTGGGAGTGAAATTATATAGTTCTAGTGATAATCATTGATTGATCTTCCTTAAATTACTTAATTTTTTTTTGAAGCTGTGACTTCATAATGAAGATTAATCTTTCCAGCTTACTATAATTGGATACTAATTTGTTTGGGATGGTGTGAGGATCCTTCACCTTGAAAAGGGGATTAGACTAGAAGATATCCAAGATCTTTTCCAATCCTATAATTTTATGACAAGTGCTTACTGCATAGCATTACATAAGAGAAAGAAAATATTAAGAAATCATAGTGGAAGTGTATATCAAAGACCATAGAGGGAAAGTCTGACTGCTACTCAGGAAAATTATTCTTAGTAGTTGGGTTTTAACTATTCAAAGATAAGAAATACATTAAAAATTGTAGAGGCTTATTTTTTTCCACAAAGTCCTACTGATTTTGCGGAAACAAATCTAGTCACGTTGCCAACTTCAAAAGCCGATACAAAAATTTATGCAATCAGATAAAGACTGAATGCATCAATTATCACATTAAACAAGAGGAAAACCTTCTATGCACCAATTCCACCCGCGCTTTCTACAATTTTGTAAACAACAAATTAAAAGACTCAAGGTCCATCCCACCCCTGAAAAGACCTAATGGTAAAGACTGCAATGATGACACCATTAAAGCCAACCTCTTTAACACATTCTTTGGCTCAGTATTTGTAAACAGCAATGGATCATGCCCAGTATTTCTTAGTCGAATCACAGACAACTACAATGAACTAATACATATCAATTTTACAATAGACAATGTTGAAAAAGCACTACGCAATCTAAAACCATCTCTATCTATTGGACCGGATGGAATATGTGCCTACTTTTTCAAAAAGCTATCTACTGCCATAACCAAACCTCTAAGCATAATCTTTGGAAAATCTTTCAGGACCAGCTCCTTGCCAAACCTATGGTCACTAGCCATGGTCATCCCCATTTTCAAAAAGGGAGACCCCAGCCTAGTTGAAAATTACAGACCAATCTCCTTATGCTGCGTCACCTGTAAAGTCATGGAATCAATTATTAACCAATCCATTATCCTCCACTTAGAGGCAAACAACCTACTCTGTAATAAACAATTTGGTTTCAGGAAAAAAAACTATCCTGTAATCTGCAACTGTTACACTGCAAAAACATATTAACTACACAACTCAATCAGGGCAAAGCAATAGATGCAATCTACATAGACTTCTGTAAAGCCTTTGATTCAGTGGTACACGACAAACTACCCCTAAAACTAAAATCTTATGGTATCTCTGGTCACCTTCATAACTGGATAGAAGCATTTCTGTCAAACAGACAACAAATGGTCAAAATTAGGAATGTCCTATCAAATTCTGTACCTGTCAACAGTGGTGTCACATAAGGCAGTGTTCTAGGATGAACTCTCTTCATTCTCTACATAAATGACCTCTGTGATCATATTAAAAACAACTGTGTTCTCTTCACTGATGATGTAAAACTATTCAAGACCACCAACAATACTGCTACCCTTCAAAAAGACCTTGACTATGTATCAGAATGGTCAAACAAATGGCAACTTCAAATCTCAACAAATAAATGCTCCATCTTACATATTGGCAAAAAAAAATCAGAAAATAAAATACAAGCTGAATAGTCAAGACCTTGTTTGTTTGTTTATTTATTTATTTATTTATTTATTTATTTATTTATTTATTTATTTATTATTTTTGTATGCCGCCCCATCTCCAAAGGCTCGGGGTGGCTCACAACTAAAACAACCACAATAAATAATTAAAAAGAATTAAATCAATCACAAGCCCTAAATAATTAGCAAATCTAAAATTTAAAATAATTTAAACCCCCAGGGAGGGGTCACAGCCCGGATTGGTCAAGCAGCCAGGTCTTCAAATCATGGCGGAAGGTGCAGAGGTCAAGGGCCAGGCAGAGCCCCAGGGATAGTTGGTTCCAGAGGTCAGGGGCCGCGACAGAATAGGCTCATCGCCGGGGGACCGCCAGCCGACATTGACTTGCTGACGGGACCCTGAGGAGTCCTTGCCTGTGTGCTCACAGGCAAGGACTCCTCGTTGATGATCCAAACTGTGTAAAGGACCTTGGATCACTCATCTCTAATGACCTAAGTGCTAGAGCCCACTGTAATTACATAGCCAAAAAGGCATTAAGAGTTGTTAAGTAATCCTACATAGCTTTTTCTCTGGTAATATCACACTACTAACTAGGGCATACAAAACATTTGCTAGACCAATACTTGAATACAGCTCATCAGTCTGGAATGCGCATTACGTATCTGATATTAATACAGTTGAGAAAGTTCAAAAATATTTCACAAGAAGAGTTCTCCACTCCTCTACTCATTGCAGAATACCTTATGCCACCAGACTTGAAATTCTAGACCTAGAAAACCTAGAACTACGCCACCTTTGGTCTGAATTATAGTAAGTATAATACTAAGTATATACTAAGTATAGTATATAAAATTATATATTGCAATGTCCTACCTGTCAATGAATATTCAGCTTCAACCATAACAATACAAGAGCACACAATAGATACAAACTCAAGGTAAACTGCACCAAACTTGATTGCAGGAAATACGACTTCAGCAGCAGAGTGGTCAATGTCTGGAATACTCTACCTGACTCTGTGGTTTCTTCCCCAAACCCCAAAAACTTCAACCTTAGACTGTCTACTATTGACCTCACCCCTTTCCTAAGAGGTCTGTAGGGGGCATGCATAAGCACACCAATGTGCCTACCATCCCTGTCCTATTGTTTCTTTTTATTTTTCTTATATGTATCCATTTCATGTACTCATAACTATGTCTATACTTATACCTGTAATCTCATAATCACTTGACAAAGTAAATAAATAAATAAATAAATAAATAAATAAATAAATAAATAAATAAATAAAATAAAGTTACCTGCTATATAACTATTGGGAGTTAAAAAGTGGGAAGGACAGTTCTTTTTAAACAGGGATGAATGTGGCATGCTGCAAGTAGTCGATTTATGACTACAATTGGGATTGGAATTTCCATATAGAAAATGCAGGGCAGTCATAAAGAGAGTCATCATGTGACCCATTTCAATTTTATTACCATTTTTACTCTGATTATTAAGCAAATCACAGTAGAAATGATAGTAAAATATTAAGCAAATCACACAGTCATTAATTTCCCCAATAGACGTTTTCTGCTTTTCTTTTTGCTGTAAACCAGAAAAAGGGCTGGTTTAGGAGGGCATGGATTAGGAGCACTCTCAAACATTGAAAAGTTGAGAGGTTGAAGTTGAAAATCTGAGAGGCTTTCAAAAGTTGCTTGTAAACCTGAAAAAAAGGTTGCAAATCATGATCGTGTGACTACGTAACACTGCACCAGTCATTATTTTGAGTCAATTGCCAAGCACCCAAATTGCTCTCACATTTAAATTATTAAATAAACTGTTATAAGTTGTTGACTATCTATAATTGAGAAATGTGTGAAGAAAACATTGTTATATTGTCCTATGAAGTTTCCTCCAGATTTTGAAGTGATTGGAGATGTTGTTGGTCAATTATGGTAATAGTATCAGCATAAGTTGTTCCAAGTAAAGCTACCTTTTTGAATGGACTGTGATGTTGCCTTTTACAACTGACTATTGCTGACTTTGTCAATGCTGATGGTGTCCAAGGACTACTCCAAATATTTTAGGATTGTATCCAAAAGAACTCATTACTAGTGGTATTATCTTTGCTTTCTTTTGCTACAATTGTTCTACTTATATTTGCAGGTCTTCCCATTTTGTGATTTTATCTAGTTCTTTATCTTCTATTCCATTGTCTTCAGTTACTGCCATGTCCACTATGTAGACTTTCTGATTAGTAATTAAGTCTTGGGTGTTTTGGGCAATGTGTTTCTTTTCTGACCATGTAATACTTGCTTTGTCATGTATCTTTTCTATTCTTCATTTGGTCTTTTTTGTAGACCAGTTTGGTCTTTCAAGTATTCAGTAAGCCTGTAGGGCACACTAGTTTTAATCTTTTTCATTGTCCTTCAACTATTCTTCCAACACACTTTTTCTTCATCAATCATCTGACGTATTTGCAACATTCCATGCCCACCTGTTTTCCTTGCTAAATAATTTCTGTCAAATGTCACTGCTGAAAGGCATGATTCATTCTCATTATTTTTCTAGTCTTCCTATACAAAGCTTTTATTATTATTTCAGAATGCTAAATATGCTAACACATGATATCTCTGTCCATCATTTGCTATTTTGCTATGAGGAAGCAATTTCTCTGAGTATCTGAAGTTTCTGAACAATGTCTCCTTTAATTCAAGATACTGTATGACCTCATGTACCTTGTTTGCTTTCTCAGAATTAAAACAAAATAAAACATCCATTTTAAATTGAAACTTCTGTTTTAAGTTAACTACTGAAGGATTATTTAGATGTATCTGCACATCCTTAATGTTAGACATAAGAAGAACCATCAGTCCTAGTGCTGGATTAATAGTTGTCTATTTTTTATTGGATCATACTTTATGTAATATGCTCTTAATGTAGGGCATTAATATATACACAATATAAACTGTATAGAACAATTACATTAGCTCCTCATATGGTGAGCTTAATCTTTTTTGTTCTAACATTCTCTTTCTGTCTTTTATCTTCATGTATCATTATTATCAGCATGATGATTCAAACTACTGTTATAGGGCTTAAACAAATTCAAATAAATGAAAAATAATATAGAGCTACCTGCAGAAGCTTAGCTTTAAAAGGCCTATTTCTAGCTTAACTTAAATTAAACAGAAATAATGGAAAATCCTTTGGAAAAATAGTATAGACCCAGAATACAAATCTTGCAAACTCCAATCATAAAATGAGCTAAACATCTTATTGATTTAATATTTAGCTAACAGAAGGAAATTAGGAAAATTGGATCCAATTGCCTTTCAGCCAGCTTCGTATAAAGATTTTTTTTAAATGCCCAAAACATTGAAATAGATTTGAACTTTTACCCGAACATGATAACTCATAATTTATAATGATCCATAATCATAATATTCACAAACATAAAAATTAAATAAATATTTAGGATTTTTAAAGAAATGGGTTGGGGAATAGAAGATATATATCACAAATACTATCTATAATTTTAATACATATGTTACATCTAAAAATATCTTCTTGCCTGAAGTTCAGATTTCCAAAGTTGATCAAGACAGGTGTTCTGTGATAGATTTCTCTCTGTAAAATCCCAATATTTTATACCCAATATAAAATTTGTCTCTTGTAATAATAATTGCTCTTCTTTATTTTTAAGTTTCAGTTTATTTCATAATGACAGATTCTTGATTGAGATTGTGAATAAGTAAAAAAATAGTAATTGGTAATACTGTACATTGTTCTTTAGTGTTGCAACAATTTATAAATAAAAAAAATGTAGTTTAAGGTTGAACTGTAGGGTCTTTGGTGCTCTCTGACATCTCCTCACCAGCAAGTAGCACCCATATCAGAAGAGATAACACCAAGATTAGCACTAGACCAACTGTCAAGTAAACAATACCCCAAATATTGAACTATCAATGCTGACAAACAAGATAACAGTAAACAACAGCCTAAACAAGGAACCATCAAGAACATTCCACTAACAATGACAAGAGAAGCCACTAGTTTGTAAGAATAAAAGCAAATTTCACTCCCTTCCAGCAATGTTGTTCTTACCTAGTTTGGTAATGAAAGTCTGCAAGAAAACACCAAGCTCAGAGAGCACCAAGGACCCCATGATTTACAAATTGCATTTGCATTCTATCAATAAGATCTTTTAGGTACACCCCTCCCTCCCCCCATTTTCATGCACAATTTTCCCTTATATAGTATCAAAGAAAAGAAAAATAATCCAGGCACTTTTGACCATAACATAAACATAAATAGGTAAAATCTGTTAGAAATAAAGTAACAATAGGATGCTATTTCTTAATTACAATTTCATATTGTTATAAAACTACTTTTAATATGCTCTTTAAAATACATAAAATGCAGGTATTTAAAGGCTGATAAATTCTATTTCCATGAGAAATAGAATTTCATTACTTTATACCATATTATACCTATAAATTTAAAGCAGAACATACTTGCGGTATCACTGTGAACAATAAGAACTCAATGTGTGTCAAGAAAGACAACTTCAAGACAACTTCAACCCCTTTCAAACACATCGCTTAGAAATCCTTACTAATGAATGAAGTGTTTGTGGGAAAGTTTAAGGAAAAAAAATACCGTTCATACTTCATACTTCAAGGATAGCATTAATTATGATCCATCGGATCACAAATACTTCATGACAAAGAAAAGGAATTATGTAGTAGAAACATATTGTACAGAAGAATATGTTTCTTTTATGATGCTATATAGCAATGCCAATTCTATGGAAGTATATTATCTGCTAAACAAAGAATTGTCTGCATATCAGAAGGTGTGAGCATGCATGTATGTGACTCCATTAGTAGCCTACTAATAAATCATCACTGATTCATCTTTTATGAAGCTGAGCTATTATTCTAAATAAAGTTCCCACTAAAACAGAGAAGTAAGAGAGTTAGTATGGACTATTTAAATCATTGTTTAATGGATTTGTTATGTCAGGACATGTCATCCTGACTTAGGATGGATGGAATCAGAATTTCTGTCATACAGACTGACTGTCATCTGTTGAGGCACTTTGTGACCAGACCCAATTTTAAAGCCATTTTTATGGCAGTCCTTAAATGTATCACACAGTTGTAAGTCCTAGGTGGCTAGTTAGGTGGATAACAAACTATGGTAAAACACTCAAATAAAAATAAACCATTGAAATCATAAACATCTTTAAAATAGTTGGAAAAACCTACAATATAATGGCAATGTTGATCGTATTTTCTTGGGAAGAATGTCCTGCAATGGGTTTGTCATAGCCTATGGCACCTTAATGGCCCAAAACCTTGGGTGGAAGGAAGCCTCATTCTAATTATGAAATTATGGGCAGATATTAGCAAAGGCCACTTTTTAAAATATTTCTGCACCAGATAATCTCAGGTTTTAAAGGTATGCACCACCATCTTGAACTGATCTTGTCAATAAATAAACAATTTTTTAAAATTACATTTATATGCCACCCTTCTCTGAAGACTCAGGGCGGATTACAATTTTTGGGATACAACCCAATGTGCTCAGCAATAGCCTTCATTCCATTGTATATGCCTGCTTATTACTAAGTGGCATTTTTACAAAGTCAGCTTATTTCCCCCAACAATCTTGGGTCCTCAATTTACCTACCCCGAGAGGATGGAAGGCTGAGTCAACTTTGAGTCTGGTGGGATTCGAGCCTGCACTAATTGCAGGCAGCTGGAACTTAAGTGCTAGGCATTTAACAGCCTGCACCACCAAGGCTCTTTGTACTTCTTTTATATTTAGTATAAAGGAATTCCACTATGCTATAGGAGCTATAATTCAGCATGAATGACTGTTTTTGAAGAGAAGTTGAAGGCTAAGATCTGATTTATAAGCACACTTTTTCTATCCCTTCATCATATTATCAGTGTCATTCCTGGTAGCTTTTTACCATTATTCGTACATCCTAGAAATTCTCAATTTTCCTATCTTAAATAAACATTCTTCCAGGATATACCCATATTTGCTCTATTTCTTTGTCCAATGCAACTTCCTTCATCTATGACGTGTTAAATTGCAGATCTATGTTCCTACAGATGTACAGCTCTCATGTAATTACATAGAAAGAAGGGAAGAAGAATCTTATTAAAAAGGAAGCTTGAGAAAATGATATTGGAATGAGAACTATGAAAATATGTTGGTGGGGGCATTGGAAACTTGATTATTGTTATCTGCCCTCATATCTTTGACAAACTGAAACTTAGAATGCAGGAGAGTGGGAAGTAATATACAGTATTCCTCCTGACTAACCATTCCATGCAGAAATTTGCTATGGGTGCTCAGAGTGTAGTTGGTTTCTACAGTAAAAGGTAATGATGGGTGAACTGAACTCAGTTGACATTTGGGAGCAAAATGAATAAAAATTGCATTTACTTAAGGCAAACATGACTTAAATCTTTTAATTTTATTTTTTATATAATTTTATTTTAAGTTTTGGGAAATGAGTAAAAATGAATACAAACTAAAATACAGTAGGAAGGGAAAGATGAAATAAAAGAAAGCTAAAGTACAAAAGGGAAAAAATAGAAGAAAAATATATAAGAAAGAAAAAAGTTATAAAGAAGTGTCTTCTGATCTTCTTTATAGCATTACAAGTATAATTGTAGATTTATCTATTTCTCTAAAGTTACATCTGATTCTCTTCTTCATATAATCTGTTGTATCTAATTTTCAAAGTCATAGATCATATATTCATTTTTTCTATATTGCTCAAAAAGTCCATTAGATGTTTCCAGATAGCAATAAATATAGATATTTTTTTTCTCTAATCTAACAGGTCAATATGAAACACATTTATGTTGGCCTTCCTCAGGGGTGGGATTCTACCGGTTCTGTCCACCGCTGTAGAACTGGTTGCTCTGAAGAGCATCAGACATAGAACTGGTTCTATGTCTGCTGCTGTTTTGGCCCACCTGCCCGCCCGGGCTCTTACCTGTCCTTTATTTCCTGCTTTTTCAACCTCAGCTGCTTTGTGCGGCAGAGCTGCAGATAAAAAAGCAGAAAAAAGGGGCTTTTCCAACCACTGTGCACCCACACGCAGTGCTGCTTAGCTGTCCAGGCAGCTCAGCAGGTCGTAAATTGCACTTGTGTGACTCACATGACTCACATGACTCATGCATGTACTCATGACGCAGAGCAACAGAACCGATAGTTATGCCAGTCAGATCCCATTCCTGGCCTTCCTACATTAATTTTCAGATCCATACATCTATTGTATCATGCAATGTATCTGTCTGTCTGTCTGTCTGTCTGTCTGTCTGCCTGCCTGCCTACCTATCTATCTATCCTTACTAAAATTAAAATATATAGATTTGTAGATGAACTTCTAGTCTTCTTTGGCCATCATGGCCGTTGTTGAGAATCCTGGGAATTAGTCTAGAGATCTGAAAGACTCCAGGTTGAAGAAGGTTGCTACACAGGAAACCCTAGGATAACCAAATGGCAAACTTTGGTAGGTGTTTCAAGTGCTCCAAAATCTATAACTACATCAATATGCAAGATTTTTCAAAACCATCACAAAGAGCAGCTCTGCAGAAACCTTTTAGTCCTCATTCTATCCTAAGTGTTTCTTGACAATAAGAAATATGTCTTTGCTCTCAGAGCAGTAAATTTCTCAGTTCTTCCATGCTCATAGTTGTTTCCAGTGATTATCTACCATTTTCCTGAAGCTAATGAGAGAAAATAAATCCACATATTCAACCTTGCTCAGGGGGAGACCACTAATTATAATTTCACTTTTGTAGTGCACATTCTTCCAGATGCTAATGTCACTACGTTCTTTTTGATTTGTCTGCTAAGCTTTTAGGCTAAGATTTGCAGGCAGTTGCCTGCTAGCTAGAACATTGTTATCTTGTCTCTATAGCAAGAGATAAGACTGTCTTGTGATTTCTGGTTTACTGCGCATGCTTCAAAAGTTTTTTTCTTCACTTCCTGTAACTTTCTTTTATATATGCCTTTGTGTGAGATTAGCTGCCGGTATGTAGTCAGCTAGGTTTATTATTTTTGAAAATAAAAATATGTTTCTTGGATTATTTTCCGGGTTTTATTTAATCAAAGTTGACAGCAAAAGAAAAGCATGGTCTATCATCTCTAATTAGCAGGGATGTTGTTTTTTTGCCCTGACAGCTAGGATACAAACTGCTTCTTTATCCTTCATTTCATTGGTCTGTTTATTTCCCCTTTTAAATCTGACTCTTGTTCCACTAAAAAGCTGAAATTAAGTTTGCTGCTGAATCCTCCACTGCCAGAAAATAAAGTTCATATACCAAAGCAGCAGGAAAGTTCATATACCAAAGCAGCAGGAAAGTCACATCCCCATCCTCCAAATTCACAGTGATTGATCAAAAATTGTAAAAAGATAATACATGAGTTATTGAATATTGTATTTAAATGTTGATAGCCTATTTCAGGGGAGAGCCAAAACTAACATGTCCTGGAACCATACCACTCAAGACAGTTTATTGGAAACCTTGTATGTTAGTACATTTTACTAAAGCAGTGTGATATTAGGATAAAAATCACAAGACAACAGCTCCAACGTATATATCAGCTTGCTAACCTTCAATTTAGAGGAACTAAACCACAACATCATCTCTTTTCTACTTCCTAGTAATTTCCCTTTTCATCCCTTGACCAGTTCACCCTTCTTTGACTTGCTCCATTCTTTAATAACATATATTAGTTTTAATTTTGTTGTTTTAGTGATTTTATTCTTTTAACTTTTGGTAATTTGGACTTGTTTTTATTTGTATTGTTGTATATCTTTTGTATGTTCGCCGCCCTGAGTCCTTCGGGAGTAGGGCGGCATACAAGTCTAAATAAATAATAATAATAATAATAATATATCTCTAAGCCCTGTTTTCCTCTCAGCTGAACTGAATTCTGGGTTTTGTCAGACACACTGCTTTTCTTGACCCATTTTTTGGCTGACACTTCCAATCAAGAGAAAAAGGAGGAAAATATTTCAACTGAGCAGTTGAAGTTATTATATGCCAAGAAAACACAATTGTCCAGTTTAAGCAGTGGTAAGCGAAGGAGGAGGGATGAACAGTCAAAATATATGGTAGATCTGGGAGAATATAAGTGAAGATAAACAATGTGATATGGCATGTGTAAAAGGAAGTAGGCTTCTTAACAGGAAATCCTTGTCAAGGAGCTAAACAGCTTCTAAACAGGAGCTAAAGAAACAATGGTAAAGACATAAATAAATAAAGGCATGAATTGATAGGGAGTATTTTGCAAGGGCTTTCTATATTTTAAACTATTGGTATTTCAGTGGTTACACTAAGATCTGGAAGGCAGAGGTTGCTCCTGGTGTTTCCAGGAATATTAAACTACACCTCTAATAATACATTATCAGCATGGTGACAGCTTTGTCATACATGGAAAAAATATGTCCGAAAACAAGAGTTCCTAGAACAAGTTCTCAAAAACACATGAATTTCATTGTTTAAGTACAATGAACTACCATATTTTTTGCACTACAAGATGCACTCCCTCTCCCAAAAAAAGGGTGGAAATGTCTGTGTGTCTTATAGTGCAAATGTTGCTGAAGCCCCACCCACCTGCCAGCCCTCACCTGTCAGCCTCTGCCACCCAGCAATTTGCCTCCCTGCAGCAAACAGCAAACATCCTGGTCAGCTTCAGCAGAGCCGGATTTAAGCACAAGCAGCTGATTGGTGGTTGGATTGGCCTCTTGGAATACTGCCAATCAGCTGTTCCAGGCTGCAGGGGTCACTGCCACCCATTGCCACTATCGCTGCATATAATCACCTCCACGTGCCCCATTTTTGGCCTATGCACATTCCATTTTTGGCTTGTTCCAGGTGGCCAGGATTACTGCAGGCAGGGTTGGTGATTGGTGGCAGTGGCAATCCCCACTGCCTGGAATGGGCTGAAAATGGGACATGCAGAGGCCAAAAATAGGGCATGCGGAGATGGCAATAGGCAGCAGCAGAGATGGGCAGCGATGGCGGTGATGGGCAGCAGCAATCCCCACAACCTGAAACAGCTGATTGGTAGCATTCTGGGAGGCCAATCCAACTGCCAATCAGCTGCTCAGGCTAAATCAGGCTGTGCTGAAGCTGACAGGCTGTTTACTCTTTGCTGCAAGGAGGCAAATTGCTGGGTGTCAGAGGCATATTATTTTTTCTTGTTTTCCTCCCAAAAAGCTAGGTGTGTCTTATGATCTGGAGCATCTTATAGTGCAAAAAATACAGTAATTCACAGAATTACACACTTGTAGCAATCATAAAATTTAAGATCTGTTGGCTTCCAATTATATTATCCATGCCATTGTACGTTGTACTACTATGATGCATGTAACACTAAATATAAGATGTTTATATTCACAAGAATATATTAAAGAATGAATTTTGCATATGCTAATGAAGTGCACACACAAAAGAATAAAAAGTATTAAAAGAATCAGGGCAAACTGCTTGAAAACCAATTCATTTAAGGGAAAAATGGATTTGTCTAACAACATTTGCTATTGGAATTTTTCATAGGAGTTGTAACTCAGTCAATCCTAGATGGAAAAATACCTGCTACTTTGTTCTTGTTTTGAAAGGAATATAGGAACAAACAACTAATTCTCTCACTTCCAAGAAGGTACCATCAACTTTATTACAAATGGAGTTTTCTGTTTGTTCTCCTATCCTAAACTCCAAAGAAAGCTTTCTTCTCAAGCTACCAGTACAAGTTGGATGATGGTAGGTTATATGAGCTCAACTGAGGCAGATACCCTAATGAATTTAATTTTGGCTAATTGTCCATGAAAAAACAGTTATTCAGATTCTTCAATTATTGTTAAATAAGTTATATTTATTTATTACATTTCTATAGCTGTCTAACTCAACTCAATTAATTCCAGCTGGCAAACAATATCATAATAATAAAAACCATAAAAACACACAGTTACAAATTTGCATACTTAAAATTAAAAGCAAAATAGAAATAATGAAATGCTTATCAGAACTCCCACTAACCTTATCAGCTTTCTTAGAATGCCTCAAGATTCATTTTAAAATTTCCACAAGATAAAAATAGACAGCAATCTTTAAACATAATAACAATGGTGAATCCAGGACTATTCATAAATTCTGAACTGGACCCTACAATGTTCCTTTTGAGATGTGAAATAGCATTAACTTGATTGTCAAACATAAGCTTGTTTCATTCTATCTTAATATTTTAATTACACTTTTTTCATTTTTCTATCCTATCTTCTACCACTCTTAATTTTTGGTATTTTTCATCCAAATAATACCACTGTTGTCTTTTCCATATCACACCAAACCCAGGGGTGGGATTCATATTTCTTAACAACTGGTTCTGTGGGCATGGCTTAATTTGTGGGTGTGGCTTGGTGGTCATGTGACTGGGTGGGGGTGGCTTGCTGGTTGGGCATGGCTTGGTGTCACAAGACTGGCTGGCGTGGCTTGGTGGTCACATGACTGGGTGGGCGTGGCCAACTCAAGTCACTGACATCAGGGGGTGCCTTGCCTGACCCCTCTCCTCCCAGTCATTTCTTGTCACACCTAGCCTCAACTTTATAATTCTGTAAAAATGTTGTTCATCATTTTTGACTTTATTATCTATGTACTATAGATGTCCTTTCATGGACCACTGAACGGAGGAAATGACTCACATGCTTTTAAGGGGCTGCCAGAAAGAGGGGGGCAATGTATTTTCCAAAGCACCAGAAGGCAAGCAAGAAGGAATGGACTGAAGAGCAAAAAAGAAGAATATAAAATACAGGTGTTTGCAGACAATTTGGTGTTTTTTTGTTGAAGAACCAATGGACTCAGGGACTTATCTAATTATCTAATTTGGGAACTAGAAGAATGTGAGACAGTAGCAGGATTAAAAATTAATAAAGACAAAATGAAAGTAATAACCAAAAATTTGACAGAAAGTCAGAAAAAAAGATTTAGAAAAGACATTGAGATTGCAAAGCGTCAAAAAACTTAAATATCTAGGAATTTAGTTAACAGGAAGATGTTCTTCTATAAAAGAGGATAATTATATGAAATTACTTCTACAGATAAAGAAAGACCTGACCAATTGGGGAAAACTACTTATTAGGCCGAATAGCGGCTATAAAAATGAATATACTACCAAAATTATTATATTATTTTCAAACAATACCCAAAAAGCTAGATAAGAATTTTTTTCAGGAATTGGATAAGACAGTAAGGAAATTTATATGGATGGGGAAAAAAGCACAAATAAAAGTGAAGACGTTACAAGATAGTAGAACAAGAGGCGGCCTTGGACTCCCAAAATGGGAAACATATTATCAAGCAGCAATTTTACTATGGATAAACTTTAAAAAAAAGAATTTTGGCAATAGAAGTTCATGATCTCCAAATTGGGTGGCATTCCTTCTTATGGGATAAAAAGGATGAGGCATTCGACAAAGTCAGCAAGGCATTTCACAAAGTAAACCACAACCTACTTCTTAGTAAGCTAGAAAAAAGTGGAATAGATAGCACCATCACTAGATGAACATGCAACTGGCTGGCAAACTGTATTCAACGAGTAGTCCATAATGGGTCTAAGTCTACATGGAGAGAAGTAAGCAGTGGGGTGCCACAAGGTTCCATCTTAGGCCCAGTACTCTTCAATATCTTCATTAATGACTTAGATAAGGGAATAGAAGGGGAACTTACCAAATTTGCAGATGATACTAAGCTGGCAGAAATAGCTAACACCCAAGAAGATAGGCTCAAGATCCAGATGCATCTTGACAGACTAGAACACTGGGCCGTATCTCACAAAATGAAATTCAATGTAGAGAAAAGTAAAGTCCTACACTTAGGCAAGAAAAACCAAAAGTACACATATAGACTGGGTGAAACCAGGCTCAATAGCAGTAACTGTGAGAAGGATCTTGGAGTCCTAATGGACAACCAGCTATATATGAGCCAGCAGTGTGCAGTAGCAGCCAAAAAAGCTAATGCAATCCTAAGTTGTATTAACAGAGGGATACAATCAAGATCAAGGAAAGTACTAATACCACTCTATAAAGCCTTAGTTAGACCACACCTAGAGTACTGCATCCAGTTTTATTCACCACATTATAAAAAAGATGTTGAGACTCTAGAAAAAGTACAGAGAAGAGCAATCAGGATGATTAGGGGACTGGAGGCTAAAACATACAATGAACGGTTGCAGGAACTAGGCTTGGCTAGTCTAGTAAAGAGAAGGAGCAGGGGGAACATGATAGTGGTCTTCCAATATTTGAGGGGCTGCCACAGGGAGGAAGGGGTCAAGCTATTTTCTAAAGTACCTGTAGGCCAGACAAGGAATAATGGATGGAAACTGAACAAGGAGAGATTTAACCTGGAAATAAGGAGAAACTTTCTGACAGTGAGAGCAATCAACCAATGGAACAGCTTGCCCTCAGAAGTTGTGGGAGCGCCATCACTTGAGACCTTCAAGAAGAGATTGGACTCCCATTTGTCAGAAATGGTGTAGGGTCTCCCACTTGGGTGGGGGCTTGGACTAGATGACCTACAAGGTCTCTTCCAACTCTGATTATCTGTTATCTGTTATATGTTATCTGAAGATTCACTCCTATTTTCAGAGACATCTGATAAGGGACTCACTATTACAAACAAGGGAGAAAATTAAAAAAAAAAGCATTATTTGAAAAGACCAAATTGGATCTTACCTATGGAAGCTATATTATATCCAAATCCCCCCCCCAAAAAAATGCAAGGGACATTAAAAAATGATTAGATATAAAGAATTAGTAGTTTAGCAAGGCAATTAAAAACATTGGATAAACTAAAAGAACAAGGGATAATACTAGATTGGTGGGTATATTTGCAAATTCAAATAAAATTTAAAAAAGATGGAAAGGAACTAGGGATAGATAAAGATTTACAAAAATTGGACCAAATATTGACAGGCAAGGAAATAAAATTTATAACATGAATGTGTAATTATTTACTGGAGGTGGAATTACAGGAGGAAATTGTCAAGGGATCAATGATCGCTTGGGCAAAAAATGTGGGTCATAACATAAATTTGGATGAGTGAGAAAAGATTTGGACTGAGAACTGGAAGCTGACTTTGTGGACTACATTTACAGAAAATCAATATAAAATGTTTTGTATATGGCATTTAGCGCCAGCACGATTGGCGAAAATGTATCCAAATTTGAAACCAGAATGCTGGAAGTGCAAACAACAGAAAGGAATGTTTTTCCATATGTGGTGGCAATGTATAGAGGTGAAAAAATACTGGAAGAAAGTACAGAGATGGCCTTTTGAGATTACAAAACATAGATTGAAATTAGAACCAGAAACATTTCTCTTAGGTATGATTAAAGGGAATTTGAGTAAAGATTAAAAGATACCTTATTGTACACATCTTAACTGCAGCAAGAATTACTTCAGCACAAAAATGGAAGAGCGATAAAATACCACCAGATGAAGCTCTAATGCAAAAAATAATGGACAGTGCTGAACTAGATAAATTCGCGATGGAACTAAAAGGCAAAGATGATCGAGAATATTATGCGATTTGGGAGAGGTGGTATGAATGAGTGAGGAATAAAGATCAAAATGATGTATAGTCACAAAACGAGAAATATGTATATACAATGACACAATTACTGTTAATGGAAATGAGACTTTTGTATTTTTACAAAAGTCTCATTTTTATTTCAAACAATAAAAATTATTTTAAAAAAAGATGCAAATGATGGAAACTGAACAAAGAGAGATGCAACCTAGAACTAAGGAGAAACTTCCTGACAGTGAGAACAATTAACCAGCTTGCCACCAGAAGTTCTGGGTGCTCCAACACTGGATAATTTTAACAAGAGACTGGACATGCATTTCTCTAAAATGATATAGGGTTCCCCCCAAGGTCTCTTATAAATGTTATTCTGTTATTCTGACACCTTTCCCGGGTCCTCTACTCAGAGTTTGACATCCTCAGTTTTCCAGCCTGAGTAGGGGGTTGGACTAGAAGACCTCCAAAGTCCCTTTCAACTCTGTTAAACACACCTGTATTTATCCTCTGGACTATAGACATGTAAACCCTGAAAAATACCTGGGCAAAAGAAAGGCAGTAAAATCACTCTAGGTGTAGGGACAGTGTAAAATATTAATATATGATAAATAATGGAACAATTAAAAATAACAGCATAGAGTTTTCTCCCCCCCTTTCTTCCTATTTCCTTCCTTCCTTCCTTCCTTCCTTCCTTCCTTCCTTCCTTCCTTCCTTCCTTCCTTCCTTCCTTCCTTCCTATTTCTTTCTTTCTCTCTCTCTCTCTTTCTCTTTCTTTCTTTCTTTCTTTCTTTCTTTCTTTCTTTCCCTTCCCTTTTCTTTCTTTCTCTTTCTTTCTCTTTCTTTCTTTCTTTCTCTTTCTTTCTTTCTCTTTCTTTCTTTTTCTTTCTTCTCTCTCTCTCTCTTTCTCTCTTTCACACACACACACACACACACACACACACACACTTCTAACTATTCTATGATTCTGTAAGGATCTCCTGCTGGAGCAGGGGGTTGGACTAGGTGACCTCCCTTCCAGCCCTAGATTGCTGTGCTGTTCCAGAGTCTTCTGAAGCCAGGGTTTGTGTCCTTCCTTCCTCTTCTTTTTTTCTCTCTCCCTTCCTCCCTGTATCTATCCATTCATATATTTCATTCACATTTTCCTCCATCCCTTTTTTCTTTCTTTTTCTTTCTTTGTCCCTTCCTTCCATCTCTCCCTTTCTTTGTCTATCCCTTTTCTTCCTTTCACTTCTTTTCTCTTTTTTCCTTCTTTCTGTTAAGTTTGCATGAAGAGTCAGATGCGAGGAGTTCCAGCAAAGAGTTTATTAAGTGACTACAGCTCGAATGGACCCATCCTGGCTTGGCTACGGCTGCCTCTTATAGCCTGCAGCCGTAGCTGCCAGCCAATGGGAGTGCAGGGATTCTTCCCACACTATTTAAACCAATACCATTTGACATTTTACAAGAACAGTTCAAATAAACCAATAACATTCAAACCTACATACATAACACCTCCCCACTAGGTTCAGTCCATACCAAACCCCAACCTATCTAATGTATTCCTTTAAATAGGTGGGGCTCTTACGATGTCGTTGAGACCTTCGTGGTTCAGAAGTTTTAACGTTCTCACCCAGTGAGAGGGAAATGTGTCTGCTGACATTTCCCTGTTGGGACTTCCTGTGAAAGGAGACCCTGTTAGACTGTTAGAATCTGGTCTCTCCTCCCAACCCATCTCCATTCCAATGTCAGCACCCAAGTCAGGTAGTGATGTGCAATCTTCCACTTCTAAGGATGGATCTTGGCATTGTGACAGGGTTTGGGATGGTTCCTGTCGCAATGGCTCGTTACACGTGGGGTTGATTCCTGTTTGTTGATTTTCCTCCTGTTCCCCTCCTTCCCCCCCTAGAAGAGACATCAGGTGAGGGACCCAGAGAGAGACAGGGGCGATGTTCCTGAGGGAACCTGGATCTAAGTTGGTCAATGTGCCTGCTCCAGAGGAGGCCATCCTCTGTTTGTACCCTGTAAGAACGAGGGCCAGTGATGTGAGTTATTTCAGCAGGAATCCACAAAGGTTCACCTATAAGGTTCCTAGCATAGACAGAATCTCCCACACTAAAAGAACGAACTTTGGAAGTGGAATCCAGTGGTGCATTGGGTGCATAAGTGGGATGAAGGCGGTCAAGGGAAGACCTAAGTTTCCTACCCATCAACAACTCTGCTGGGGACAAGTTATTTGATGGGCTAGGAGTGATGTGTTGAACACTAAGAAGTTTTTCAAGCTTCTCAGTGATATCCCCAGGACCCAGATGCTGAAGCTTCTCTTTGGTAAAGCGTACCATGCGTTCAGCCCGCCATTGGCGAAGGGTGCCCAGGGGCAGTGAGGGCATGTCTGATACCCTGTTGAGCTAGAAAGGATTCAAAATGTTAGATGTGAATTGAGGGCCATTGTCAGAAACAAGGACATCTGGTAACCCATGGGTTACAAACAATTTTCTGAGCTGCTTGATGACAGCCTCAGTTGTAGTGGATGTCATGGGAATTACCTGTAGCCATTTGGAATATGCATCTACTATAACTAGAAAAGTGTGCCCTCTTGTAGGGCCTGCAAAATCAATGTGGATTCTAGACCATGGGCCCCTAGGACATTCCCATTCCTGTGTGGGGGTGTGAGGTGGAGCAGGCCTGACTACCTGGCAATTGGGACAAGATGCTACCCAGTTTTCAACCATTTTGTCAATACCTGGCCACCATACATAACTCCTGGCCAAACCTTTCATCCTTACAATTTCAGGATGACCCTCATGTAACATTTCCAAAACCTCCCTTTGCAGTTTTGCAGGAATAACCACCCTGTTACCCCACAAAATACATCCTCTTAATACAGATAATTCAGTTTGCCTGGACTTAAAAGGTTGGGCAAGGTGAGGTAGATCTTGAAGAGACCAACCTTTCTTAATCCAGCCCATAACAGGTGCCAACACAGCATCTTTGGCAGTCTCTCTGGCAATCTCAGCAGCATGGACTGGAAGCTTAGCAACGGTCTCCAGGAAAAAGATGTGAGTTTCAAGTTCAAAGTCCTCCTTGTGGCAAGGTAGTGGGCAACGACTCAGTGCATCAGCATGTCCAATGTCCTTACCAGGCCTGTGAATCAGTTTGTATGAATAGGCTGCAAGAAATTCAGTCCATCTCAGCATTCTTGGTGACAGGCTATTAGGTGTAGGTTTGTCTCCTGCCACAATGCCTAATAAAGGTTTGTGATCTGTAACAATGGTGAATGACCTGTCATACAGATATTCATGAAATTTCTTAACAGCTGCAACAACTGCTAATGCCTCCTTGTCCAGTTGGCTATAATTCCTCTCTGCTTTGGACAAAGTGCGAGAGTAAAATGCAATTGGGGCTTCCCTTCCACTGGGAAGCCTGTGACTCAACCCCCACTCCAAAGGGGATGCATCACAAGTCAAAACAACAGGCAAATTCTCAGAGAACTGTATCAACACAGCATCAGACGTGATTAGTCTCTTAATACTGTTAAATGCTGACTGTTCTTCGCCCCCCAGATCCAAACAGCCTTCTTATCAAGCAGGCGATGTAAAGGCTCAGCAATAGATGCTTTGTGAGGTAGAAACATGTGATAAAAGTTAATAAGTCCAAGGAAGGCTTGCAAATCTGTCTTGCATCTAGGTTTAGGGGCTTCCTTGATTGCTTTAACCTTGGCATCAGTAGGTGGATGCCATGCTTGTCAATCATGTACCCCAGGAACTCAACTCTGTCTGTTTTGAGTGTACATTTGTCTTCCTTGACTTTTAAACCCGCTTTTCTGAATCTGGTAAGGACTTCTCTGAGTCTCTCTTGAAGCTGAGTGTCATTTTCAGCAGAGATTAACACATCATCAAAATAAGGCACTACCCCTGGCAGTCCTTGCAACATTCTTTCCATAAGGCTTTGAAAAATGCCAGGTGCCACGCTTACTCCAAATTGTAGTCTTTTACATTTGAAGGCACCTCTATGAGTCACAATTGTTTGTGCCTCTGCAGTGGCATCATCAACTTAATTGTTGATATGCCTGAGCTAAGTCCAGTTTGGCAAATACTGTACCCTGCCAAGGGAATGGAGCAGATGATGCACAACTGGTACTGGTATGCGCTCTGCTGCAGCGCATGGTTAAGTGTCCCCTTATAGTCACCACAGATTCTCACTGACCCATCAGCCTTGACTGGTGTGACTATGGGTGTTTCCCATCTGGAGTGGTCAGTAGGCTCTAAAACCCCTTGAGCAATGAGCTTATCTAATTGTGCATCAATTTTTCCTTTAAAGCAAATGGAACCCTCCTGGGCTTTAAACGAATTGGGGGCACCTTGGGGTCTAGGCTGAAAGCAATAGGGGTCCCCATATACTTGCCCAGTCCTTCGCTGAAGACCTCTGGAAACTCAGACTTCAAGGACTCCTCCCATTCAGAGCTGCTCACATGATTGATGCCAGTCACCTCAATGCCTAGTGGCTTGAACCACTCAAGTCCCAGCAAACTTGGGGGATCCTTGTCCACGATGGTCAGGGGCAAACGTTTGGTGTGGCCTTTAAACTGCACGTTGAAAACTCTCGCTCCAACTACTGGAATCTTGTTCCCTTGGTAGTCTTTGAGAGTCAGTGCTTGCTTCTGGAAATGCTTCTTCTGAATTTTGGGAAAGAGTCTGTGGATAGTGTCCCATGACACCATAGATAAATAAGAGCCTGAGTCCACTTCCATTTGGCAAGGCCTTCCTTCAATAAACACCTTCATGTGTACTTTTCTGCTTTTTAAGGGTGAAGAATGGCCAATAGTGATTGTTTGGTGAGTTTCATTCTTGCCATTTGCTTCTAAATTTCGCCCCATCTTTTCAAGGAAATTGTTGGGCTTAAAGTCTTTATCAGGGAATTTTTTCCTACTAGGTGGAGTTCTAGATGATTTGCAGACTCTGGCTATGTGACCCCGTTTTTCACAACGTAGGCAAATGGAGTCAAAGAACTTGCATTCAGTGCAGGGGTGCCCCCCCCCCAGCCTCTGCAATAGAATCCTTGCCTATTTTTCCCAGAGTCTTTTCTCTTCTTCTCCATTCTGAGCCTAAAAATCCCCTCCTCTGCCTCACTGCCATCAGAATCAGAGTCTATTTGTTCGCAATGGGCTGTTGTGGATTTTCCCCATCAGAATGGCTTGAGGCCTGGCTTGAGGCCTTGTTAATCTTTTTCATGGTCGCTGCTGAGGACTTGGTGGCTTCCGCTGAAACAGCTTCTTCAATGGCCTCTTTAAACGTGATCTTAGGTTTCATTAATAGTTTGCTTTGTAAGACCTTATCTTTGAGGCCTAAAACAAACCAATCACGCATGGCCTCTTCTAAGTTGGTAAAGTCACAAGCACCCCCAATGTCCCTTAAACTTGCCACGAAGTCATTAACATTCTCGCTATCCCCTTGATCCCGACGGTAAAATTCGTGTCTCTTAATGAGGCACGATACTTGTGGGGCGTAATGGGCTCTTAAAAGTTTCTCTAAATCGGGCCATTCCATTACCTTCAGCTCTGCAGCTCCCGCTAACGCCTTCGCCATTTTGAAGACTGCCGGACCGCAGTGCGTGAGAAAGACCGCCCTCTTCCGTCTCTCGGGGATGCCAGCGAGGTCGTTCCCTTCCAGATACATCTGGAAGCGATCTGCATATGATTCCCAGTCTTCCGCCGCCGGATCGAACGGTGCTGGGGGGGTGTTCAGCGCAGCCATCTCGCTCTGTTGCTTGTTCTTCGTGTCGTCCTCTCTTCAGGGAAATCCCACCCTCGTCGCCAGTGTTAAGTTTGCATGAAGAGTCAGACGCGAGGAGTTCCAGCAAAGAGTTTATTAAGTGACTACAGCTCGAATGGACCCGTCCTGGCTTGGCTACGGCTGCCTCTTATAGCCTGCAGCCGTAGCTGCCAGCCAGTGGGAGTGCAGGGTTTCTTCCCGCACTATTTAAACCAATACCATTTGACATTTTACAAGAACAGTTCAAATAAACCAATAACATTCAAACCTACATACATAACACTTTCTCTTCTCTTTCTTTTCTTTCTTGTCTCTCTCTTTTCCTCTCTCTTTCCCTCTCTTATTTCCTCTTTTTCTCTCTTTCCCTCTCTCTCTCTCTCTCTCTCTGTCTCTCTATGGCTCTCTGCCCCCCGTATCTCTCTCTCTGTGTATCTCTCTCTGCCCCTCTCCTTATCTTTCCCTCTCTCTCCCTCCCACTCTCTGTCTCTCTCTCTCTCTCTCAAAGCTGACTGAGCCAAGCCAGCAAGTTCAGACTGGCTGAACAATGATCTCTAGCCACGGTGGAAGCATCCCTTCAAGCGAGCCTCTCCCTCCCCCTCCCCCTCCTCCTCTCACGACTGGCACCTATGGTGGGGCCGTGTGTGTGTTTGTGTGCACACGCATGGGAAGACGCTCAATCAAGTGCCAAAGCACAGCAAAACTGGGTGCAGGGCAAACAGCTGTGGCTGGTGATTGTTGTTCAGCCAGTCTGGATTCCAAAACAAAGAAATGAAAGAAGTAGCAAAGAGCTCCAAGGAAGGAGAGCTTGCTGGCTTGGCCCAGCTGTGGATTTGAGGGAGGGAGGGAGGGAGGGAGGGAGAGAGAGAGAGAGAGAGAGAGAGAGAGAGAGAGAAACACACACACACACAGAGTTGGGGAGGTGTGTGGGTGTGTGGGTGTGCACTTTACCTTTTAAAATTCTTGATTTCCTTTATATTTTAAAAATCCTGGTAACGTCCTTCATTTATGCCTTCTTTAAAAGATTCATAGTATGTTTTGAAGGTGAGGCATGTGGTGAATAACACAATTATCCCAAAGGGGAAAAAAAAGAACATCGGTTTGTTGAGGCTCAATGGCTAGAAACAGTATACAGGAACTTGAAGACTTAATTTCCTGTTCCTGTCATGCAGCTTTTGCATGGATGAAATTTCTGTTCCTGTTGCATAGGAGATTGGTTGGGCTGTGGAAACTGGAAGGGAACATGTTGCTTCTGGAATACTTATGGTAGTATAGTTTCTGTTATGTATGCAGAGTTTGAATTGATTGGTTATTCTTGTAAAGTGTTTAAAAGCATTGGTTAAAAAGTGTGGGAAAACCCTGCACTCTGATTGGCTGTCAGCCGAGGCAGCCAACTATATATAGCTGCCTCAGCTAAGCCAAATCGGGTCTGTTCTGAGCTGAAGTCACTAATAAACTTAAGAGCTGAAGCACTCCATGTCTGCCTCTTCATGCAAACTTAACAGTTTCCCTCTCTGTTTCTCATTTCTCTCTCTCTCCTCCATGGCAAGAGCAGCAGTGTCAGTTTCTTGGGAGAAAAGTCGCCCCCCACCCCAATATTCCTCTCGTCTCTCCTTGAGTAGGGTAATGCAGCACCAAACTCAGCACCAAATTTAGCACTCTTCACAAATGAGGAGGTGCCATTTGTAAATGTGCTAAGTTTAAAGGTGCTGCACAGCACATTTCCCTTGCTGTGAGCAGGCTCATGCTACATGGCACTTTTAAACTTTGTGCATTTTACAGATAAGGGGAAGGGGATTCCAACACCATTACTGCCACCGCCACATTTGTGAAGCACACTAAGTTGAAAGGTGCTGCGCAGCACGCCTCCCCCCATATTTCTCTCGCGAGCAGCCTCACACTGCATTGTACCTTTAAACTTAGCGCACTTCACATTTGAGGCGCCAGCCGCAATGGCACTGGTGTCCACTCCTCCCCATTTGTGAAGCACACAAAGTTTAAAGGTGCTGCACGAGGGGCAGGCTACATGGCAAGGCTGCAGCCGACCAACTTTCCCAGGCCCGCTTCCCCGAGGGGGCACCCAACTGTGCTTACAGGCTGCTAAAGTGGCCAAGACGAGCAGGAGGCAGAGGCAGATCTACCAGTAAGTCGAGGTGGTTGGTCAGACAAGCAGGAGGTGGGTGCATGGCAACTTGAGGCTGCAGCAATCGGATGGAAGTTGACCACACTTCCCAGCCTTGCTTCCTGAAGGGGGAAGCATAGCAGGGGGATGAAAGGCAAGCTGTTGAGCCCCAGCCCAGGGCTTGCCATACCTGGGGGGGGGGGATGAAGCAGCAGCAAGACTGCAATGGCAATGGCGGCAATGGTGCCCAAGGAATGCAATGACAGTGATTCTGGCGGCATCGGGGCTTCCAGGACCAGCTCCCCACCCCACCGCAAATCAGCTGTTTGTGTGGGCAAGGAGGGGCGGGGACAATGAGGAGGGGCAGGGCCAGACAGGGGCATGATTTTCTGGTTCTCTGAATGGCACAGAATCATAATAACCGGTTCTATAGAACCGTACAGAACCGATAGAATCCCACACCTGACCTAACCTAAATATGTCATCATTTAATGATAAAATAGAGATCCCCGTAAGTTCCCAATTGGTTTTATCTGAATGCATTGTAAATTTAGTATTTTTACCCCAACAGTCACATTTTCTTCTACAACTTTCTTGCCAACTGTAGGGGGAAGATTTCTCTGTCTCTGCAACAATTCAAACAGATTGGATGAAGAGTCTAACAAGTTGAAACAAGTTGAAGATGAAAACAAGTATCAAACATGAAAATGAATGCACCAGATTCAATTTGTTTTTACAATTGCTTTAATTTAAAAAAATGGGGATTGGATTTTATTATTTAAGAGGAGCTTTTCACTACTTTCATTCATTTTGAAAGCAAATACACATTCCAATTTACCAGTGGATTCTCCTCCCCAACCTTCCAATTACATATAGGTGCAAGCTTCCAGATGACAATCATGAGATTCTAATAACTACTATGAAAAAGAATAAAATGGGCAATTGTTAATTTCAAACTTTTCTCTTTAAGATAGACATGCTATCAAGAAATGTCCAAAGAACAAGCCAATTAAGAGATTCCATTTTCAGTGTGTCACTAATAAAAATATGTGGAACCTCTTTGGGAAATTCCTCTCTTGGAAATTTCCAAAACCTACTTAGATTTGCCTTGGCCCCTGTTGAATGTTCTTTGACATTTGACTCTAAAAGAAACTTCAGTGCTCTTAGCCAATTTAGTTCAGGGAGAATTTGCCTCTATAAAAGTCAGAATGGTAAAAAAGGGTTAATTTGATGGTAGATCTCTGGGTTAGTTAGTTAGTTAGTTTAGTAAGTTAGTTAGTTAGTTGTTTCCCACCTTAGTTAGGCTGAAATATGGCATTAACATAGTCAGACCATTCTGACAAGTCCTACTGGGAAAATGTAAATGTCCACATCTCTATGCTTTTCAATTTAACAAATCGTTCCGAATCCAAATGGTTTCTTGTAATGGGAGAGAAAGTACTTAAATGTCACTCCAATTAAAGATGAGGAGAGAAGCTGGAATGTCTAAATAATTTGGATCAAAAGTTTCTCTCATCCATATAATCACTCAACCTATCTAATTCTAAGCCCTTCATTAATTCTTGTTTGTTTATTGTGCTTTTATCTTTTTGTTCACTGGTTGTTAGCACTGTTAAGATGGATGGCCACATACATCTATATAATAATAAGGATGTTCTCTCATTTGGTGTTGGGGAATCCTGACAAATAGATGTTAATTAAGGCAGAAGAATAATGCTGCTCAAATCTCTAGCATTCTAGAGCTATTTTTATTTATTCACCCTCTTTTTCAAATCTATCTATATATCAATATTACTATAGATAATGACTTCCACTTGATTAATGCTATTTATATTATTCTGTGGCATTGACTTTATGATACTTTTTAATTAATGAGATATCATTAATTGTTATTTTTTCTGGGAGGTAGATTTAGAAATTTGTTTCATTATATATATATACAGGTGAAACTCAAAAAATTAGAATATTGTGCAAAAGTTCATTTATTTCAGTAATGCAACTTAAAAGGTGAAACTAATATATGAGATAGACTCATTACATGCAAAGCAAGATAGTTCAAGCCGTGATTTGTCATAATTGTGATGATTATGGCTTACATCTCATGAAAAATCCAAACCCACAATCTCAGAAAATTAGAATATTGTGAAAAGGTGCAATATTCTAGGCTCAAAGTGTCCCACTCTAATCAGCTAATTAAGCCATAACACCTGCAAAGGGTTCCTGAGCCTTTAAATGGTCTCTCAGTCTGGTTCAGTAGGAATCACAAATATGGGAAAGACTGCTGACCTGACAGTTGTGCATAAAATTATCATTGACACCCTCCATAAGGAGGGAAAGCCTCAAAAGGTAATTGCAAAAGAAGTTGGATGTTCCCAAAGTGCTGTATCAAAGCACATTAATAGAAAGTTACGTGGAAGGGGAAAGTGTGGAAGAAAAAGGTGCACAAGCAGCAGGAATGACCGCAGCCTGGAGAGGATTGTCAGGAAAAGCCCATTCAAAAGTGTTGGGGACTTTCACCAGGAGTGGACTGAGGCTGGAGTCAGTGCATCAAGAGCTACCACACACAGATGGATCCTGGACATGGGCTTCAAATGTCGTATTCCTCTTGTCAAGCCACTTCTGAACAACAAACAATGTCAGAAGCATCTTACCTGGGCTAAAGAAAAACAGACCTGGTCTGTTGCTCAGTGGTCCAAAGTCCTCTTTTCTGATGAGAGCAACTTTTGCATCTCATTTGGAAACCAAGGATCCAGAGTCTGGAGGAAGAATGGAGAGGCAGACACTGCAAGATGCTTGAAGTCCAGTGTGAAGTTTCCACAGTCTGTGTTGATTTGGGGAGCCATGTCATCTGCTGGTGTTGGTCCACTTCATTGGACCAGGGTCAATGCAGCCATCTACCAGGAGATTTTGGAGCACTTCATGCTTTCTTTCGCAGATGAGCTTTATGGGGATGCTGACTTCATTTTCCAGCAGGACTTGGCACCTGCCCACACTGCCAAAAGCAACAAAAGCTGATTCAATGACTATGGGATTACTGTGCTTGATTGGTCAGCAAACTCGCCTGACCTGAACCCCATAGAGAATCTATGGGGCATTGCCAAGAGAAAGATGAGAGACATGAGACCGAACAATGCAGAAGAGCTGAAGGCTGCTATTGAAGCATCCTGGTCTTCCATAACACCTCAGCAGTGCCACAGGCTGATAGCTTCCATGCCACACCACATTGAGGCAGTAATTGCTGCAAAACGGGCCCAAACCAAGTACTGAGTACATATGCATGCTTATACTACTGCAACACTCTCTATTTATGACTGCCCTTGCATGTCATCTGGAGTTTGCAGCTGGTGCAGAATGCGGCCGCGCGGGTGGTGATGGAGGTCTCCCAATACTCCAATGTTACACCCCTCCTGCGCGACCTGCATTGGCTGCTGGTTGCCCTCCAGGCAAGATTCAAGGTTCTAGTATTAACATTCAAAGTCCTACAAGGCATGGGTCTGGGATATTTATGGGAGCGTCTCCTGCTGATATCGAGTACCAACCGCCCTGTATGAGCACACAGACAGGGGCTTCTCGGGGTGCCGTCGGTGAGTCAATGCCGGTTAGCGGCACCCCGGGGACAGGCCTACTCTGTGGCGGTTCCCGCCCTATGGAATTAACTACCCCTGGGACTCTGCCTGGCCCCTGACCTTCACACCTTCCGCCACGACCTGAAAACTTGGCTATTTGAACAGACTGGGCTGTGCCGATCTCCTGGGGGGAGGTTTAAATTTTATATGGCATATTGGGGTTTTAATACAATTTAGACTTGTGATTGTTTAATACTGTTTTAATTAATTTATTGTTGTGGTTTGGTTTTAGTTATGAGCCGCCCTGAGTCTTCGGAGATGGGGCGGCATACAAGTCTAAATAATAAATAAATAAATAAATAATACTTTTCAGAGGTCCGATATTGTTCTATGTACAATCCTTGTTTTATTGATTGCATGTAATATTCTAATTTTCTTCAACAGACTCTAAAATCATTTTAGCAGTCTTTCTTAAAGTAACAATTGATATCTAAAACGTATTTTTAACTTTGTGATCAGAATTTCACAGGCTAAATAAAATTTTGCATTCTTTTTATCCAGAGCAGTTCATAATACTGCCATGAAGGTGACAGAAATTACTGAAACTTCCTTTAAGAAGGCTGCTCGTTACACTACTGCCAAGCACATTTTAGCATTATAAAACTGACATCTTTCTCCATAACAACTATCCAAAAAACTTCATATTCTGACACAAAGCACTCAAACCACAACATACCACACAGCCAACCACCATGCAAAAGCTAACTCTACCATATACAAAAGGAGCATCAGAAATGACAGCCAGAATCCTCCAACTCCTAGGAATAGCAATAGCCCATAAATCCGCAGCCACACTTTGCCTGTAATTATCCAGAACCAAAGACAAAATGCAGAAGGATGAAAGAAACAATATTAATTTTCAAAATTAACTGCAACCATTGCAACCAATTCTGTGTGGGACAAACTTCACATCAATTAAAAAAACCAGAATTCATGAACACCAGCTGACAGTTAAATGCCACAACCCCTAATTCTTAATCTCTACCCACAACAGCAAATAGCACCAGTTTGATTTGAGCAACACAAAAGCCACACTTCCACCTGCCATGCTTGTGAGTTCATTGAAGCCTGTCACTCTGCAAGCAATTCCATCAGCAGACACATTGAACTATAACCAATATATGAACCCCTCAGAATCCAAATCAACCACATTTCCAACCAGAGACAGCATCAACCCTCAACCAACCCATTCAACCCCAAAAGCAGTCCAGTTCCCCATGACCCTGACCTGACATAACTTCCTTATCACAAGTCCCATCACTGATGAGTCACACCTGACCCATCACAAGACCCTCACCTGATAGACCCACACCTGAAGCCCTTATAAACAGAAGAACAGAGACACTGACATCCCCTAAACTCTGCTAAAGATGTTACCTAACTTGGTAATGAAATGTTCGGAAACCAACCACAAGTTCGGAGAAAGAACCTTCACCCTCATTATAGAATCAGTGAAGACTTTAAAAAAAAATCTCTCTGTGAAGTTTGCTCATTTCTATTGATTGTGGGTGTGTGTACATTTAAATTTCCCATACAAAAATTGCATTTAAGAAAACAGAGCTGAAATTAATATATATAATATAAAATATATAAAATTAAAATATATAAATTTGAGAGACAAAAACATTCATAGAATTACAAATATTCACAGCATTAATAATTATGAAATGATATTACTCATTCCTAAAATTTTTAAATAGCTTCTCACTCACAGAAGTTGTGAATCAGGATCTTTTATTTAGGACAACAAAACTCAAAGGCTTGTCTCTTCATTTATGTTAATGGGGCTAAAGCTACTACTGTATAGCTAATCCTATTTAATTTGAATTTGAGGGAATTAATGTAGAAATATGACATGGGTACTTTCCTATCTCACTATAGTTGAAGAACCAATTTCTCACAGAAAACAGTGTATTATTGCCAGGAGGGGCAGCCATTCTGTGAGGTGACTTGTTTAGTAAATATTCAGTTAAAAACGAATAAATTAGTCATAAGAGATTCTTCTTTCTTGCATAAGGACATGACCTAGTTACCACTTCAGACCCAAGAATGAGCCCAGCAATATTTTTTTAAAAAAAATTCAAATAGAAAATCCAAATATACACAGAATAACTTTAATAATGTGGTTCCCTTGCAAGTCATGCCCTTTTGCCTTGCTTCATAGACTATGAGTGGTGCACAGTGTTTTTTCTTAATTAAAAAGCCAGAATATCCTAGCAATATCCACATGTGCCAGACAATTTCAGAGATTTCTTTTTCTCCCCAGCCATCAGGATCTCTTCAGAAGGCTTGCATTTTTAGTTTTGCAAAATAGATATATTTATCAAGTTGATAGAACATATTTAATTTCACTGAGTTTCTCTTTATCTTTCTTATTATCTTATTCCATTCTACTTCCATATCAATTTGTAATTTTTTAAAAAAGGAACCTTATTTTTAGTTGTGAACTCTGCTACAAAATACTGAGACTATGCATCAATATGCTTTGTCTCCTATTTAGGTTTGATCATTACAAATTGACTATGTAAATATTAAACTTATTGCTTATATAGAAAAAAATATTCCAATCACCACAGGTCACACTGATGATAAAATATTTCAAGTGTATTCACTACACATACTCTCAATATAAAACTATATTATTTCTGATTTCTTTCTATATTTAAATTTAACATGGCATAATGTTGAAATCCTCTGGGCAGGGTTTGTATCATTTTTCTTATATTAATTCATATTTTTTTCTGGAATGTTGGCAAAAAAAATGTAATATAAATTAATCACAGGTATATTTTCAAGGAAAATGGCACAATCCACCAAAATGAAACCTGTTGACATACAAATGCATGGATGATTCATAAAATCTACTAGTATCTATCCTGAAATATTATTTATCTCAATAATATATACAATAATAGTGGGCAAGATTTAGATGCATGCAAATTATATTTTCATCCTTTAATCAACTGGATGATTGTATGATGTCTTCTAAGTAGCAATAGCACTTAGATTTATATACCACTTCACAGTGCTTTATAACCCTCACTAAGGGGTTTACAGAATCAGCATATTGCCTCCCACAATCTGGGTCCTCATTTTACTGACCTCAGAAGGATGGAAGGCTGTGTCAATCTTGAGCTGCTCAGAATCGAACTTCTGGAGTGAGCTGTACATACATTTCTATATATCATCAAAAAGATTGTGATGGCATATCCCTTCATTGCTCAAACCATTCTCAAAATTTATTAGGTATGATCTGCAGTAATGTGTTCTTTATTCAGGTTTCAGGAGAAACTAAAAACTAACTCTGGTTAGTTCCAGAGGCCTTCGACTTTTATTCTCAGTGTTCTCCTTTATTTATTTATTTTTAAGAAAAAAAAAGATACTTCATTTTGGGCTGTCCCACTCTTCTCATAGTCATAGATTTTCACTCTGGAATGCAATAATAACATAAAGGGATATGCCATCACAATCTTTTTGATGATATATAGAAATGTATGTATATTGGAATAATGCTAGAAAAGCATGATTTTGAACAAAAAAATTAGTCTGCATTTAATATTGTGTACAAATCAAAAGCAGCCATGCTAGTTTATACTGTGAGCATTATTCTACTAGAGAAACAATGCCAGGAAAAAGTGAACATACGCCAGGGTACAAAATATACAATGCCCAGCATTCAAAACTATTGGCCTAGCAGCTCACAATGACCTTGCAGTGATAAAACCAGATTTTTCCAACTTGAAATTTGTACTTTTAAAAAAATCTGTGTGATCTCTTGTTTTTCAAGGAGAAGAAATTGTGCTAATGCAGGAGGACAACTACACAGATTATTCTGAATTTCTGATCTTGTAGTTTTAAAAAAACATCATATTAAACTTACTTTTTGAAAGAAGATATATTACATTCATTCCAAATATAATTTACTAGAGATTTTAAAACATAATCACAGATTATTGTGAAGATCCATTAATACATAGTATAGAATAGGGGTGTCAAACTTGCATCGTCACATTGTCATCACGTAATGTATTACAACTTTCCCCATTTGATAAACTTTTGATAAAAGTGATTGGACTTGGATTGTTTGTGGCAATATAAAGATTCTAAGCTGTTGACATGTTTATCTCTGCTCCCCAGCTCTGCCTACTCTTCTCCTACACTCATCTTCCATTTAATTGACAATAACCCTTTAGATGAATGAGTGAGTGAGTCCAAAGTCACCTGGGTGGCTTCTGAGCTTAAGTAAGGACTAGGACTGTCTTTGTTTCTAGTGCAGCATTATAACTACTACAGCAAATGTACCAGTAAAGCAACTTTAGAGATTATTTTTATAATCTGCTTGGAGGTGCTGTGGAATGTCAGAAGTATGATACAGTTCAACAGTTATTTTTTGCTCTGGATATCAGACAATTAGACACTGTTCCTACTTATCAAAGAGGACAGTAACAAGCAAAAAAGAAGATATGATGTTATCTTATATATCAGGGTGCAAGCTATACTACTATTGTTAGATATCAGCATTACTGTTTCTTAAATGGAGTTAATTACAGCCGGGGTATACATTAAATTTGACTGTTTTATTGTAAGAGCAATATAATTGACACACAAATAAATATGTTCATTATCATGCAGTACTTTACGGTGTCTGGTATATCACATTAATAGTAGACAAGCCTTATTGTGCTCTATTAACTAAATTCTAGTGCAAGGCATATTTAAAGTTCTCTATGATTTTTCCCCATTTGCAGTAGAAATGATGGATACCAAAGCCCATTTTGATCTGTGCTTATTATTAATACAAGATACTGATTAAGAATCATTATTTAATTCTGTAGTCTTAAGAGTATGTGAAAGTAATTCAGCAATATCAAATACTGTACTATATAGAGGTAAAATTTGGTAACACTAATACTAGGCAGTATTACAGTGTTAGAAATAATGTATTTTTTTTCAGTAAGATTGCCAATATTTCCTATCAACCCACTTCAAAAGAAAAGCTTTATAGAAATTACAACTGTAGCTGGATGGGTGAATCCAGATACATTACATGCAGCTTTTTATGTGCTTTCTTTGTAGGACTACATTCCATTTCCTTCAGCAATTTAATGTGGCATATTTAGTATCCCTCTTTTAATTTTTCCTGACACCAGCCACACTGTATTAGGCACAAACAGTATTTGACCCAAGGTCAAGCATTGAGTTGGCATAGTTGATTTTGAATTTGAATTTAGGTGTACCTGGTCTTACTCGGATATCTTAACTACTACAGCCATACTGATTCTGAGGAACTAAGACATCCAAACAGCACACATATAATTTTAGCAGTTCTAAAATGAACCATGGTTGCATGTACATTCAACTATAGAATGCTTTACTAGGATCATTCTAGAACTGCTGAAAGGCTTGTGTTGTAAACAGGAGATGTGTCATATTCCTTCCCCTCTGTTGAGAAAGGGTTGTTCAATCTTAATTGTCCCTTACCTACACCTATCTCCTGTTTATAACACAGTCCTTTCAGCAGTTCCAAGAAGGTTCCAAACCTATTTGCACTATTCAGGTGTTCCTGAGGTCACAGATGAACCTTCAAATTGGATCAATGACTTTCAGAAAGAGTGCTAAGGACCATATAAAACCTTCCATTCTTCACCATTCAGTCAGGACTAAAGAAACTTCTTGAAGCAAATGTCTTCAAGGAAAAACAAAGAAAGTCCAGTCACCTTTTGAAAATGCACCTTTGGGACAGCCATGACCTGGATGATTGAGAATCTCCATTGTCTATGTAGCATGTATTCTTCTCTTGAGGTTGGAGATGGGTAACTAGAAAGAAAGTGGGGGTAGGGAGATGCTTTTCTTCTTCAGACAGCAAATCAAAGATTTTTTTAAAACTAAACTAAAACTTAAACTAAACAGTCAGAATGAGAATGGACTGGATTGTAAAGAAGTCTCAAAAAGCAGAGAGAAAGAAAGAGGTATGTGATATGTATATCTTAGATACTATTCCTCATCTTCAGGTCAAATTATCCTGAACTGATCATCCTCCTGTTGGTGATTGTTTTTCTTTGTTTTTTTCAATACCAATTCCAAGCACACCAACCTTCAGATTTTCCTTACAAACCCTCTATGTCTCTTTTTTTCTTTTCTTTTTCACTGTAGAATCTTGTATTATTATTTATTCAGTAATTTTCTTTTTTTCCTACTGATTTGCCACATACACCTTCTTCTCTGCAGCAGTCCTACATCTCAAGCTTCTGTTTCTAAGGTTTTGTTTCTGTTTTTAGACTTTTTTCTCTATTGTATTTCTTCTCTTTTTGTTCCCATCTGGCCTTTAGAATTCCGCATCTTGTAAACTGTGTGCAATTTCCCTTGGTCAAATTAAACTTTAATTTCCCTTCCAGAAATGCATGGAAGCTTTCAAAATTATCTAGCTCAAAGCTGCTCTGTTTGGCAGGAAGTTGATGCATGGCTGTTTTGCTTCATGGATCCTTGTAATAGCTTGTCATGGTTTTCTGTGCAGATTGCCTGGATGCCCTAAGTGTGCCAAGGTGCTGAGGGCTTGGGTACTTCAGAAAACATGGAAGAAATATTGACAACTCACTGAATAGAATATTGGGTTGGAAACCTTTTAAATAGCAGAATTAAGGCTCCCTTTTTTTCTTTTTTTCTATAGAAGCCTGAGAGTGTCTTCTGCCAATCTGTAATGGTCAAGGCATGGTGCTTTCCCTGCTTTGGTCCTGGTTCATTTCCCATTTCTCAGGATGTAACTCAGCAGCATAACACATGTTTGGCACATATAGCAGAATGTAGCTCTTTAAACTAGAAAAATGAGAAAATGAGAAAGTCCTGCTTTTTGCCTCACTTCCTGATCAAAGAAGGAAGGTTGTTGTTTCTCTGCCACACTCCCATCTGCCCAGTTGCTCCATTTTCCTTCCTTCCTTCCTTCCTTCCTTCCTTCCTTCCTTCCTTCCTTCCTTCCTTCCTTCCTTCCTTCCTTCCTTCCTTCCTTCTTTCCCAACCACTCAACCATCCAACCAACCACCACACTACCAACCACCCACTTACAGCTAGGAACAATGTAAGGTATGGTACAGTCTGATTCTTCAACTGCCATTTTTCTTTAGAAAGTGGTAGAGATTTATAGCTTTAGCTTGATTCCTTACTTTTTATGTTCTTAAAAATGTTTCAAAATGAACAGGGGACAGAGAGCTTGTGGGACTTGTAAATAATAATGGTTATATCAGAGAACAATACCATATGCAGTTTCTCTCCCATAGAACATACAGTTTTACCTTAGATGAAAATGTGTACCACAGGTATACCATACTATCCTTAATGGTATGAAAACATATAAACAGACATATATTCAATTAAACCAGCATTATTGCTATCTTGATTTCTTTTTATTATTCCCTGCAGACATGGTTGTATTCACACATTTGGGAGGGACTGTGCCTTTAAGTGGTAAGAGGTATAAGGGTAACATTCTAAAGGAGGATAGGGTTAGGAACAAAGTTTGGATGTGATTTGAATCTTATTAATTCATTGACAATGATAACTGAATATTACATAGCCTCATTCAATTGGATAGATATTTTGGATAGGGTCAAAAAGTTTTATGGTTCAGGTGATACGACTTCCCAGATTGTGAATTATGAAACCTATATATAGCAGAAGTTTAACTAGGAAAAAAAAGCAAGCTAAATCTTCACATATTCTTCAGTTTTATCACTTTCCTACATACTGATAAAATCAACTTCAAGGTTGTTATCGCTGCCTTGCAGAAAGCAGCTGAGTACCCACCCAACAACTGGTTGATTTATGTATCAGATATACCAATTTATTTCTGAATGAAGTTTTTAATTTCTTTCCATCCACCTGAAAGCTCATAGCCTTTGTTATTCACTTATGTCCAATTGATTTGTATGAGAATTAAGCAGCCATTACCAAGCAGAGGGTTGCCACAAACAAAGCTGGGAGTACACATTTTTATGCGACTGCTTTATATCATGGCAGTGTTTGGAATTGTTTTATATTATGTTTTCAATTTTTCTGCACAATTTGTTGCTAGTTCCTTTATGAATTTTCCATAAATATTGGAGAAAGAAAGCAATAACATTGACATTTTGACTGAACATATGCATAAAACAAAGACCAGCTGGAAAGCACTGCAATGTATTTCTTTCCCTTCATTTTTTAAACGTAAAATGGGTGACATTTCAGATATTTGGAACACTGAATCTAATCCTGTTTTCTGATAACAGGCATTACTCATAGTTTTTCACTTTGCTTGTTTAATAATGGCAGCATCATATAATCTCTCACATGCTTTGATTTGTGCATGATTTATGCACCACAGGAAACTTCAGTTTAGTGTGTATGAATGTCAATGTATACAGACATATGTACTCATATTCATGCATGTATTATACACATGTGTATGAAGAGTCACACAGATATATATGCATACAATAATCTTTGCAACAATAAACTTATGCAATATGACTAGTGATTTACAGGACAGGAAAGGAAGACAATTCAACTCTGGGTCTGAGATCTTTGTCATCCAACAGAGTGAAGGGGATCTTCATCTGAAATGCCTGGTAAATATCTCCTTAAGGTGGTAAATATAACTGGTAAATATCTCCTTAATACAGGAAAGCGAATGAAATGATAACATGGCTTTTAATTTTTGCTATTGTGTCTATTCTCATGTTGTTTTATGAGAAGTCAAACTTCTGAAAAAAATTCAAAAGGAGGCATAAAGTGAAAATTAGGTGGATATATATTTTTAAAAACAGTTTCCTCTTCATATTAGCCATTTGGACAGTAAACTTGCTTTGAAAGTTTGCATTTGTAATGTAAAACTAAAGAAACACATTCAAGATTTCTGAACTTCTTTCCTTAAAATGTTTGTTAAAGCTGCTACATTTTATAAATTAAACCTACAGACTCAAAATTAAATGCAAATGTGGGCAATTATTTGAAAGAGTGTTTGAATTCAATCCAAGCATTCTTTTGAAAAGAAACCCAGGATCAAAACACAAAGAACTTCAAAGCATCCCTTGAGAGATATAAAACCATTGGACTGGATGCTAAAAGGGCTTAGTTTACTTCCAGAAGAAAAACAACTGACCAGATCATATTGACCTGCTTTGACATGTTGACTTAATAGGGGTCACAGTGAAGCAGCGTGCTTTTGCAGTTGAACATTGCTACAGTTCAGACAACAGTTGCAATTCCAGACAAGATGAAGCCTGAAGGTACAATAGAACTGCTCTGCAAAAGCCTGCTAAATGTACACTCTTTTGAGATCCTACTCAGCATTGCAAACAAGCAAGATACTTTACTGAATGTCACCCTATTCTTTTTAGTACCAATAGAATACAAATCACATAAGCCTCAAATATGCACATATCAGGAATTGATTAATTGAGTGTCATCAAGCCATTTTTGACTTCTACTGACCAACATAATTTTTCCATGATGATTCCTAAATTGTTCTTTCAAGTTTTCAATGGTGTGGTCTTGCCACTGTAAATGAGTTAATCCACCTTACTTCTGGCTGTCTTCTTTTTTCCTTCTACTTTTCCCAGCATTAGAATCTTTTCCAGGGAGATGCCTTCGCCATCTTGAAAACTGCCAGACCGCAATAAGTGAGAAATACCGCCCTCTTCCACTGCTCAGAAATGGCGGCAAGATCGCTTCCTTCCAAAAACATCTGAAACCGATCTGCATACAACTCCCAGTCTTCATTCTTTGGGTCGAATGGGGCTGGGGGGTTGTTCAGCGCAGCCATCTTGCTCTTCTCTGTTCCACGTTGCCTTCTCTTCAGGGGAATCCCACCTTCGTCTCCAGTGTTAAGTTCACATAGAGAGGCAGGACGCGGAGTGCTTCAACTCAAAGTTTATTGTGACTTCAGCTCAGAACGGACCCGAAAAGACTCAGCCGCGGTAGCTTTTTATAGCCAGCTACCGCGGCTGACAGCCAATCAGAGTGCAGGGTTTTCCCGCACTTTTAAACCAACGATTTCAAACACTTTACAAGAACAACCAATCATATTCAAACTCTGCATACATAACACTAAGCATATAGGCACTAGCTTTAACATAGCCCTATAAGCTATTTTCAACACAGACTTTCCCATGTCTCTTTAGTTCAGGTAGCTAGATGAAGTAATTAAGCAACTTTTTGCAATGCCACATAATGGTTTCTATGCAACCTCTCACTTATCAGTTCTCAGGAGTCTCGTAAAGGAATGTTCACAACTGAAAAATATGTAGAGCATAAAATGGTTGTTTTGAAACAATGCATATGTGTGTGTGGGGGGTTTCCCAGTTTGAAACAGAAAATGATGTTCCATTCAAAAAGAAACAAAATTGAGCTGTTTAAATAATAATTGTTTTGCATGTTCTGACTCTGTCAAGCACTGACATAGCATGGTTGTTTTGTCTCTTGGCCTGCACTTTTTTTTCAATTTGTGCCCTTCCCCCCCAGTCTAGGGAGTAGCAGCAGGGACCAATTATGACCTGGGAAAAGCATATTCAATATACTGTTCAATCTTGCTACAGTATTCATGTCCCGAGATGCATAGAGGGAAAGACATAAAACCTTCTCCTACTACAATTATGTGACTTATTTATTTTCAGTGTTAAAGAGAGTAATCTTTCTCTTGTAATTTGTTGCTCTAGCTATTAGGAGACTTATATTTAAAAAAAACCTGGGGGTATGCTGATCAGTAAGAAAGAGAAGCAACAATTGCAGAGTTTTTTTTTAAATGATCAATGCTAATACTAATTTTCAAAAAGCTCTCAGAATTAGTGACTGCAGTTTCATAGAATTGTGGACAGAGATGAAGATGAGAGCCGCCACATGCATATATAAGGCAGGCTGAAATTTGTGAAACAAGCAAAAACACCAAAATCTGAAGAATTTTGATAAGCATTTCAGGAACATTCATTTTTATTGAATGTCGTATTACCCTTAAGGATAATTGAGACTTAAATTTGTTTTCTTTTTTTGAAAAAAGAGAAAATATCACATGGAACATATTTTAATTATGAAAATGAATGAATGAATGAATGAATGAATGAATGAATGAATGAATGAGCTACTTAATTTTGATACAAACTTTTGAAAGGAAGAACTCCTTTTGGTGAATAATTATTATAAAGCTGGAAAACAGATGGTCAGTGGTAAAGATAATTGGCTGTTGTTAATTTTTTAAAACCTTTGGTTGTCAATTCTAAAACTGTAAATAAATTGAACTAATTAAGTAATTAAATATTGATGGATTAATTAATGTATTAATTTGTGTGTTTATGTATAATTTATTACAAACACAATATTTTATTTAATATACAGCATAATGATTTTTTCCCTGAAGGCTAATAGAGTCTAGAGAACCTCAGAATAGGCCACACACATGCTATTAGAAGTGCAAGGAGATACATGAAGAGTTCAGGTGGGGCCAATCTTTATCAGCTGGATCAAGATATGTTGAAGTCCCATTTGTCAGTTTCATAGTAACAATGTGATCTGGTCAAACTCTACTAAGGCACTTTAAATGTGTGTTTAAATCAAAGATGAGATGTCCATATAAAATTCTCTACAGCTTTAACATGTGTGGACTCAAAGTATCCTAGAGGCAGGGGACACACAGCAAAGAAAGGAAGGAAGGAAGGAAGGAAGGAAGGAAGGAAGGAAGAAAGAAAGAAAGAAAGAAAGAAAGAAAGAAAGAAAGAAAGAAAGAAAGAAAGAAAGAAACTGCCAGATACTTACTTTTTTTTCCTCTGAGGGAGAGTTCAGTGGATCTGTGTGACTGCAAGCCACACATCCTGGTAAAGTTATTATCACTATAATTTTAAGAGGAAACTGCCAGCTAGACGCAGTCTTGTGTCTCTATCTTAGCTTTCTTCTCCAATGATCTCTTGACCTTTTTGAGCCTGCCAATAACTGTTGCATATTTGTGAGGCATTGTATTATGTTTCATATTCAGGAAATCCTTCCAGCAGTGTCTAATAGACATGGAAATCTCACTGTTTTCCTGAGAGAATTCTAAAGTCTCAGTTATTAAAGATAATTTACAGTAGACTTTGGCTTTTAAGTTCAAACCAGACCTTAGCATGAGGATGGCAGGACATTATTTTTTATTTTCATTAGTAAGCCAATACTCTGTACCTCTTTTAAGAATTTCATATTGCAATCCATTGATGTTGTAGTCAAAGCAAAATGGTTGCAGACTAAAGTTACTAAAATATTAACCAAAAATGATGATAGAGGCAGACAAAAGGACTCAAAGACTGCCCTTGACATTCTCTATTGTTGCTAGATGTTGGAATGGTAATTACTCCTTCAGTAATTTTAAAGCTTCCTTAACCATGTTTCAAAATATCCTTAAAAAGTGAATGTTCAGAATACCCAGATATTATCAGTTCACCTGATTGCAAAGAAGAATGGTAATTTATGTTTTCATTTTTTCATAATGGTGAAAGATATGAAACCTTGAAATGGTTTCATAAAATGCCCTGAAATGAGACATTATTTGACTTCTTTTCTTCTTGATTTGACAGTGATCAAAGAGTATAATTAAACTTTCAGGGAATATTCTGCTTTTATTAGTAAATGCTGAGCTATAGTCCTATTTAATTCACATCTATTGTAACATGGAAAGTCTTCCCCCATAATTGTAGATGCCTATAGGTTGCTTATGGTTATTCCAAATATAATAAAGTATGTGCAGAGATGCTCTCATCTTTATTGTCATGTATTAAAATATCTTATGGGTTATGCTTTCACATAATGAGCTCCAGACTATATATTCTCCAAGAATGAGAATATAAATTTCCAAACTGAAGACTAAGAGACAATTGCAAGAAATCAATCCATTACGTTATTAATCCTTCCTGTGAGCTGACAGACCATAAAATTTTCCTACAATATGATAAACTTTTCAGGTCTTACTTTCAGATCTTCTGGAGGTGCATGGTTCATTCAACCATTCTCAATGTAGAAATGGAGCAAAACACTTTTTCATAGCTGAAAAAAGTGATTACCATATTTAAGAGAATCTTTCCATGTACTACACTTGATCTTAGCCAAAAAGCCGAGAAGCATTTTCCATGTATTATTATTCTAGAGATCACTAGAAATAAGGTAGAAGCAGAGCTTGTGATGACCCAAATCCTATGTTTAGCAGAGGCATACAAAAAGTTGCCACAGATGTTATTGGAATCAAATGTAGCTTTATTTACTTCAACAGGTTCCCCGGTCATTGGATACAAATAGGAATATGTAGCTGTATGACCATTCCAGGAAATACTCCCCAGAGGAAATATCTTTGGTATAAGAATGTGGGAACATTTTTGCTACTTAAAAGGGAGACAGAAAAGAACATCATCAATTTTTATTAGACTTGTTTGGTCTAGTGGGTCAGACACCAGGCTAGAAATCAGGAAACTGTGAGCTTGTTCCATCTTTGGTGTAAAAGCCCAACTCATTTCACAGGATTGTTGTTGTGGTTAAAATAGGAGGAGGAAGGAGTATTAGGTATGTTTGTTGCTTTGAATTATTTATAAAAATAATACAGGCAAGACAAAAAAACTGTAAAGAAAAGTCTCTTACCTTTTCAGGAAGAACAATTCCTCTTTGCCCCTAAATGGATTGGTGACAGATTTTTCTCCAATCCTTTAATTACTATTCAGAGAGGGGGTAAGAGAAATTGCTATGCTGATAATCAGCTCAGCCAACTAGAGCAGAAAAGAGACTGAATTTATAGTGATGACCACATTCCTAAGGCCCATGAACTGGAATACAAGATGACTTGGCAGAAGAAAGTGACAGCCCAAGACATTTTTGTTGCTGGAGGCAAAGGGCAGGACAGCAGCATTCCAATAGCTCCCATGATGCTCTCATCGGACTTGATGGTGTCTGAAAGAAACTACATGGGATCCAAAGTTTTAGAGCAGTGTTTCTCAAACTTGGCAACTTTAAGACTTAACTCCCTCATTCAACACATCTTAAAATTACAAGTCTGAGAAATACCGATCTAGTTGTATAATTTAGAACCAGATAAGATGGGGGCCATGTAAATGTTTTAAACAAACAAATAAACTAATTAATAAATAAAATTTACCATTAGTGTAAGCAGTTTTTGACTCTGCTTAATCTTTTTTTAAAGTTTTTATTAGTTTATAATATAGCATACAAAGAAAATACAAAAATAAATATTACGGAAAATAGGGAAAGGAACAGGGAAGGGAGAAGTGAGGGGAAAGTGAGGGAAAGAAAAGGGGAAAAGAAAAAGAAGGCATTGACTTCTGGTTCCGTTTGGTGCACTAGAATAAGGCATTAACATAGAACCAAAACTTTTACTTTTACATACTAGTGTAACTAGTAATTTCTATAACAATAAATAAACCTATCTAATCGGTAAAATCCAAAATCAAAGATTCGTGGTTTTTTTTCCACCTCAAACACAAAGTCCAGAAGTGGTTTCCAAGTAGCAATAAAAGTATATTTTTTTCTTTAATTTAGACATCTCTACTAACTCCATCAATTTCTGCAGTCACTTCTACATTGTGTGGATGGAGGTGACCTTCCATTTCTTTTCTTAATCCTTTAATTAATTGTAGGCAATGAAATGACTAATTATTAGTACAGTGGTCTGCATATTTCAAAACTGAGCCAGCAAGACGCAGAATGTTCAAAAGACTTTAAAAAGCCATTCAAAATATAAATTCCCCTGATTAGATGACATGCTGTTTTATGATGTACTCCTGTTTGTTTTACTTTTATTCATCTTTCCAAAATAGTAGGATATATGACATTTTTATTACTATTAGCTTATCTGCCAGCATATGAGGACTACAAAGAAGAACAAGGTTTTCTCACTGTGCTGCTCATAGCATGGTAATTGCTCTCCTTCCTCTTCCCAGCATGCATTTTGTCTCTATCTCAAGGCCTAAAGAAAGAGATCCAAATAAGATATTGGTAAGTGGGATTGAAACAATGTTTCCTACTAGGAGCAGAATTTCTGTAAACCCAAGCCAAAAAATACATGCAAATAATAAATGAAACTGTCAGCCATTGCAAGAGGTAAACACTGCAGCATAAATAAAATAAAAACACCACTCTTCACTACTCTGTCTTTCATCAGGTTGCATGGATTGGAGCAAAAGCTTATTAGTACCCACAAAGGTTTTAAGTTCTTTTTTGACTTTATGCATTTGTCCTTCACTTGACAGTACCTTAACAAATGAATGGGAGAGAACCATCTAATGACAGGTTAAGACCAAATGATTCCATTCAAATGCACTTTTTTAAAAAAATTCAGAAACTTTTCAATATAAATATGGATTGGGTTGTGTATGTAGACTGTTTGCAGATGTGATCATAAGTAGAAGCCAAACACCATATTATTAAAATAAATACTCTTAAGTAAAATATTTAAACCAAGTAGCTTATGGCAATAAACAAAAGATTATTAATTTCATATTGCTTGGAATTCCCAGTGGTGATCTGTAGGAGGATTGTGTCCACAAATATTGTTTAGGTCATGTTTTCCCCTTCTGTTTATATTTCTGCTCAAAATGAAGTATTAAACGCTATTAATGATCTATGTTCATTAGCTGGAACAGGAAACCCATGAACAGGAAGGAAACATGCTGTGGCAAGTTAAGGAAGAAGGCATTCACAAATTTACTGACAGTGAAGTCTCTCAGCTGTGATTGCCATGCCACCATGGCATTTTTTTCTTAATTTTCCATTAATTACATTTCTTAATGCTTACTAAACATCATGTCATCTGGGTATTTAATTTACTTAACAATACAGACTCCATTCTTACTCTTCACCCCTTTTTTCCAACCACTGGTAAAATAAGTTCCATGTTTGATCTTCTTTCTGTTTGATTTTCAATGTAAATCTATCCATTTCTCCACATTTCTTCTTAATTATCTCTTCATCTTATGGTGTTTCTTTATCTTTCCAATATTGGGCAAAGATAATCCTCAGTGCTGTTAAGACATGTAATACTAAATACCGTGTTTCCCCGAAAATAAGACACTGTCTTATATATTTTTTGGCTCCCAAAAACACACTAGGTCTTATTTTCGGGGTAGGTCTTATATATTTATGGTGCCAAATAGTGGGTGTGAGTATGTAGGGGGGGTGTTTCGCGGGTGCACAGTTGCTCCCTGAAAAGTCTTCCTGGAACTGGAGATTTACACTAGGTCTTATTTTTGGGGTAGGTCTTATATTAGGGCAGGTTTAGAAAATAGTGCTAGGTCTTACTTTCGGGGTAGGTCTTATTTTCGGGGAAACACGGTAATACTTTTCTTATCAAATTTTTCTGGTATCATCCCTAATAAAAACAGTTCAGGTTTAAAATGTTTCCCTATTACCTTTTCTAGCCATCTGTCTATTTTTGCCCTTTTTTTTGTTTTAGCACAAGTCCACCACATATGATAAAATGTGTCCATCTTTTGATTATATTTCCAACATTTGCTAGACATATTTTTAAACATTTTAGCTAACCTAGCAGGTGGTAAATGCCATCTATAAAACATTTTATATAAGTTTTCTTTATAAGAAGTTGCCATCTCAGTATGGTGATGGTTATCAACTATAAGTCCTACCAGGCCACTTGCAGGACCATCTTTTCCCCAAAACATCTGCCTGCCCCACATGCCTTTATTGGGAATACTCCAGGTTTCCTTATTTAAATATTGTCATCTTAAGGGATCTAGAAAGCGTTTTTTTTTTCCTATGACTATTTCTCTGATCTGGAACAACCATAATAAGTAACTTATTATGGAAAAAAAAGTCAAAGGAAAATGTGTATATAAATATTCAGTTTGTATATATAGTTTGTTTTTTATTTCTTTTAGGACACAAAATCAGGATAAAACAAGGTTAAAACTGTAAAATAAGAATCGGAAAAATAAAAATAAAAATGGAATATTGATATATTCATTGCGAAGGTTGTTGAGAGCATGGTGGCCTGGCAGCTCCCAATGTTCCTGGAGGAAACTGATTATCTGGACCCATATCAATTGGGTTTCAGGCCCAGGTACAGCATGGAGATGGCATTGGTCACGCTGGTGGATGATCTCTGGAGGGCTCGGGACAGAGGTTATTCCTCTGTCCTGGTCCTATTAGATCTCTCAGCAGCTTTTGATACCATTGACCATGGTATCTTACTGTGATGCCTTGAGGGGTTGAGAGTGGGAGGCACTGTTTTATGGTGGTTCTCCTCCTACCTCTCAGGTCATTCGCAGTCAGTGTTGGCAGGGGGGCAGAGATCGACCCTGAGGCCCTAACCCTAACCCTAACCCTTGTGGAGTGCCCCAGGGGTCGGTCCTTTTCTCCCTCCTGTTCAACATCTATATGAAACCGCTGGGTGAGATCATCCATGGTTTTGGGGTGAGGTACCATCAGTATGCTGCTTTTACCCAGCTTTTTATCTCTACCCCAAACCAACCCAGCGATGCCCTTGATGTGACGTCCTGATGCCTGGAAGCAGTATGGATCTGGATGGGGAGGGACAGGCTTCGACTAAACCCAGCCAAGAGTGAGTGGCTGTATGTACCAGCATCTCAGGTTATCCAGAATATTCCTTCTTTAGTTATAGTGTTACCCCCCATAGATAGGGTGCGCAACTTGGGTGTCCTCCTGGATGCACGGCTCAGTTTGGAGGATCAGGTGGGAGCTGTGACCAGGGCAGCATTTGCCCAGGTTTGCCTGGTGTGCCAGTTGCGCCCCTATCTGGACTGAGATGCCTTACGTACAGTTACTCATGCGCTCGTTACCTCCCATGTAGACTACTGCAATGCTCTCTACATGGGGCTGCCCTTGCGGACCACTCAGAGGCTTCAACTGGTGCAGAATGAGGCCACGCGGGTTGTGATGGGAGTATCCCGATACTCCCATATTAAACCCCTCCTGCATGAACTGCATTGGTTGCTGGTTGCCCTCTGGGTGAGATTCAAGGTGCTGGTAATTACCTATAAAGCCCTACATGGCTTAGGGCTGGGGTATTTGCGGGAACATCTACTGCCAGTAACGACTGCCCAGTGTTCCGTGTGTTCCCATGGACAAGGCCTCCTCAGGGTGTCATCAGCCAGACAGTGTTGGCTGGCGACCCCCAGCCAACACAGCCCCGCCTTCTCTGTGGGAGACCCCACCCTGTGGAATCAGCTGCCCTTGGAGCTGCAGATGACCGCTGACCTTCAATCCTTCCGTCGCAACCTGAAGACATGGCTATTTCAACAGGCCAACCTGGACTGGGGGGGAGGGTATTGGTTTTATTAGTGTATATTCGCTGTTGCTGGTTTTAATTAATGTTTTTTGGGATTTCTATTTAATATTTTTTTAATTTTAAATTTTTGTATTGTATGTTTTTTACTGTTGTGAGCCACCCTGAGTCCTTCGGGAGATAGGGCGGCATATAAATCCTAATAATAATAATAATAATAATAATAATAATAATAATATAGTGTACTTTATATCTATAATCATGAAAAAAACTAATGACTGGGGATTTCCCTCCCCAATGAAATGGAATGGATTCCTGCATAGGGCAAAGGGTTGCATTAAATGTTCTTTAAAGTGTATTTCTCTTTATCCATTTAGAAATTTATAAATTTGAAAATTTAGAATTTTTTTTAAATACTTGGCAAACAAAACCAATTATGCCCAGAAAATAATTTATATTTATCTCCAGACTAATCTCAGATTCTTTCATGGTCAGTGGCACCATCTAAATCACTTCTACAGAATTTGATGATCTCCTAACCTTAGATTTCTCTTTTGATTGCTCCTGCAACTGTATTCTGGTGGGTAGTTATGGGTTTCACTGACAACACTGAATGAGAATAATTCTGAAAGGTATAAAGGTATTAGATGCATAATATATAATGTAGAATTATCTTGGGATATCTACTAACTTGTATACTTTGCCCAAACTCAGATATTCAATTTCAGTTAGGAGGGTAGGATTCAATTTTGATAATTGGTATATGGGTTCCCCCCCTCAATACATTATTCCAGAATAGAATGGATCAAAAATCATTAAGTTGAAATTCAACCATGAAAGAGGAAAAAAAAACCTTCACAGAAATGTCAAAAACCACAAAGGTCAGCTTTAGGTTACAATATGACCAGCTACTGCTTGCTTAGTTTCCATTTACCTTGAAATGCTTGCCTCCATTTCTAAATTTCATTTGTGACATTTAGTAAGACCATCTTATCTGTGGAAAATGAGAACAAAATAAGGCTTCATCTGTTCAACATGACAATTTGGGCAAGCCAACCAAGCCGAGGGGATGGGGGGAGACCCAATGCTTTTTACATGGAACAATATAAACAGTGGCCCATGGAGAACTTAGAACTCAGGTATTTTAACATACAAGAATTAATTAAGTAACCACTTCATGCACTGGTTTGTATTAATTATACAATAAACTTTATTGTATAACTTAAGCGTTACCCAAATCAGTTCTATTGGAGTTGGAGAAATTGGAAAAAGAATTGAATTTTCCAGAAGAAGAATATCAATTATGTCAACCCCCAGCTGCTACTCAGCACCAAACCTGAGGAACATAAAGCAAGAAGTGTCAGATTAAAACTGTGAGTTATAAGAGGGCTACCTACTTTCATGTTAACAAATGCCAAACAATTGCTTACAGTGGCTTCAATCTAGCATGCAATAAAGACTCATATCTAAATGGATCTTGAAGCTAAATGCATTGAAGCATGTAGAAACTGTAAAAAAAAGAGAAAAAAACATTGGAATAATTAAGAAAGAAATAGAAAACTTCTAATGCAATAATGCCCTTATACAAATTAATGCCCTTATGCCCTTATACAAATCTAAGTGACAGTATACAGATGAGTAAAGTTGTGATTATTGCATTATTTATTTATCTATTTGTCAAATTCATATCTCATAGAAAGTGATTCTGGGCAGCATACAACAATCCAATAAAACAGTAAATATATAAAACAATCATTAATTAAAACCTTTATGCAATAATTATTAGAAGAGGAGAACTAAAAAGAAAAAATAAATAAATGGCGGTATGTTAATATTAACAGAGCCACCTCTTGAGTTTACCTATCCCCTGGAGTTGCTGGCCTGCTGGAATGACTTGGTCTTGAGGGACTTTTGAAAGAGTAACAAGGCAGACCTCACCTGGGGGGGGGCAGATTCCACAATGCAGGCACTATAGCACAAGAGACCCACAAAATGTAGCTCCTTCTGTGTTGGAACCCATAACATACCCATCAGTGGTGGTATGCTACCGATTTGGACCAGTTTGGGCAAACCGGTAGTAAAAAAAAGCCTCCAATGATCAGCTGAAAGGAGAAAGAAGAGAAAAACGCAGGTTCGGCCCTCCCACCTGCTCCTGCACTTTTCTCTTCTTTATCCTCTCAGCTGATTGGTGCTGCAGGCCTCAACTGGTGTGTGGAAAGTGTGCACATGTGTTAGGTGCACATGTGTTAGGTGAATGCTCAATCACCGAACTGGTAGTGGGACAGGTAGGATCCCACTGCTGATATCCATCCTAGGAGATTTGATGGATGGACAGATGTTGAAAAAAATAACTGAAATGACTTTTGACAGTCAATCCTATGATTGATTAAAGTGTTTAGAGGATTTTGTTAATCTGTCTATATATTTAAATTGTACAAAGATACTGAGCCCAGCTTTGTTCTTCAAACCAAAACCTTTTATTGTACAAGCAGCTTAAGTCAAATAAACATACAGAAAGACTTTTGCCAGTTTCTTGTGCCTTCTTTAAGTTTCTCTTCTCTCAGGTCTTACTTGGTTTCTGTCTACCTATGTAGTTAGGTTTTATCAGTCCTTCAGATTAAGAACAAACCCTATAGAAACTTAGACCTCTTTAGAGAACTTAAAACTGTTTCAAGGCTTTTCCCTCTCTCTGTCTCCTTTTCTCTTCTGGCAAGAGGTTCCTTCACCTCAAGCTTCTGAGGTACTCAAGCTGAGCAGAAACAATATCAGCTAGAGCAGGCAAGGAGAGCAATGGTCCCCAATAGAGAATTATGCACCTCTCTCACTCTGTGTGTGTCTCCCCTGAGGTAAATTGCCTATTGGGCTGCCCCTTATATACCAAGGGGTGTGGCTTGTGATGCCACTCCAGGGTATGCACTGTTACCCTGTCATTGGTGGATTTGGTTTGCCTTCAAATCCCCACAAGTTGTAAACTGCATAGCAACACCAGAAAGTTCCATTTTCTGACAACAGATGAAATCAGGAAGAGGTGGTCCCTCAAATAATCCAGTATCTTACTATGAAAGGCTTTAAAAGTCAACATCAGCATCTTGAATTGGACTCACAAACAAACTAGTACCAAAGCAGCTAATGCAGCAATGATGTAACATGTGCTCAAGAGAAACACACATAACAGTTTGTGCTACTCCAATTTGCAACAACTGAATTTTCTGGGTTACACTTCAAGGGCAGCTCCATGTAGAGACTATTGCAATAGTCCAATTAGGACATGACCAGGGCATAAATGACCCCTTGATTTAGGAGTGGGACAAACTGGCATACAATATGAAGTTGTTCATAAATATTCTTTGCTGAGTCTGTTGGGGATAGCATGAGTCCATCTAGCACTAAAGATGGTATAGTCCTAGGACCGGAAGGCTTCAAAGCCCAAAGCCACTTAGCCTTGCCAGGGTTCATCTGAAGCTTGTTGTTCCCCATCCCTATCCTTAGAGCCTCCAGGGTCTAAGATAGGATGTTCACAACATTGTTTAATTTACTAGGAGTGGATATGTACAAATGGGTATTATCAACATACTGATGAATCCTCAAAAATCTTATATTTTCAGATTAACCAGAGAGGAAACATGACATGATAAACCCTTTTTTACTTTATTGTAGATTAACAGAATCTTGAAAGTCTGAAGGCACAAATTCCCCAGCTCTACTTTTAACTACTTGATCCATTGCAACATGTTTTGCTAAGTTTCTTTCTCTGATCACTTCTTTTTCCTGATAGTTAAGTGACTGTGGGTTCCACCCTTTCTTGTCTGACTGTTTCCCAGGCAGCATCTCCCCTTTTCTTTCCCAAAAGTCATCCATATGTTCCATTACACATGTACATGTTGAATAGGATCAACCTCTGAAGTACCCCACATAGGAGGTGCTTAAAGGTGATATCAGTCTTCCTCGATTACCAGTAACTTGAATTGACCCTGGAGAAAGGAGGTGAACCAGCACAATACCCTGTTGCACACCTCCAATTGATCCACAAGGATGAAAACATTGTATCTCACCTGTCATGGATTCCATTACTCCCAATGGTTTATGGAGTTTCTGAGGCAGATGAAATAGAAAAGAAAATATCTACAGCACCATTGGTGCTCAGCTAAGGATGAACTAAGGATGACTGGACCAGTGGTGGGATTAAAATTTTTACTACTGGTTCTGTGGGCATGGCTTGGTGGGCATGGCAGGGGAAGGATACTGTAAAATCTCCATTCCCTTACCACTCCTGGGAGAAGGTTACTGCAAAATTCCATTCTCTCTCCATCTCACTAACCTGCTTTCCATCTCCATTCTCCTGCACAGGGCAACAAAAGAAGACCCCACTGAACAGCTGGGACTCAGGAGGCAGAGAATAGATGGGGCAGGTCCAGTCAGAGGTGGTATTTGCCGATTCTCTGAACTACTCAAATTTTCCACTACTGGTTCTCCAGAACTGGTCAGAACCTCCTGAATACCACCTCTGGACTGGACATAGGTTAAAGTCACTATTAAGGATTATTTTGAGCCAGCAAGGGAAGTGAAACAGTAGTGCTTCTCCACCCTTATTGAATCTGCAGATTGCCTTCAATTGTGTTGATCATGGCAAGCTGTGGAGCACCTTAGAGGTCTTGTGGATGCCAGCACATTTTGTCAAGCTGAGGCTCAGTACAAAAAGCAAGAAACCACTGTGCAAACAGCATTTGGTGACACTGATTGGTTCAATATAGGGAAAGGAGTGCAGCCTTTCTTATTCAATCTTATTTAATTATTCAATTAAAAATTGAAAGAAAGATTGGAGCAAGGGACATCAACAATCTTCAATATGCTGACAACATAACTCTCCTCTCAGAAATCAAATATAGGTGTGAAACATCTGATCAAAAGTACTAAAGAACAAAACAGAAAATTTGACCTTTTCCTGAACATCAAAAGACCAAGCTCATGAAAAATGAAATAGAAATGTCAATATAACAATTGATGGTGAAGAAATCAAATGGATGTAAGATTTCATTTTCCTAGGATTGCAGATTGATCTAAGCAGTGAATGCGGTCTAAAAATAAATTGTTGAATCACACAGGGTCATACTGTACTGATAAGCATTAATGAACTATGGAAAAGCAAGGATATCAGCCTGGTAACTAAATATAGATTAGTCTCCATTATGTTTCTCAGAAAACCTACAATTGCATGAACATGAACAAACTTGAGAGAAAAAAAGTTGATTCATTCACACAGTGGTATTGAAGAAAGCTTCAGTGCATTCCTTGGACAGCAAAGGTGACAATCAAGCAAGTGCTGGGGCATATAAAATCAAAACCAGATATGTTGCTGTAAGGCAAAATCAAAACATTCTTCCTTATTCATTTTGGCCATGCCATCCAATCAAACTCACTCAAAAAGGCAGTTATGTTCAGAATCATCAGCAGTAAAAGGAAATAAGACCACCAAAAAGCTAGACACCATCAAAGCTGACAACAGCCAGAGTAGAAGACAAGTGAAAAAAGCCATATAAGATTGGAAAACATGATAGAGCTGATCTATAGAATTGCTGAGAATCAGACCCAATTAAATGGATAGGATCATTCTCATCCTCATCCTATATAAAATGGAGAAAGAAAAAAAGTTTTTATTTCTTATTTACCATTGGAACTCAAGGTCATGAAGGAAAATTGGGACCAACAAATTAAAATGCTTACATAAACATTTATATAAATAAATAATTTTGTCCAGCTGGTCTTTCACTAATAGGTTCATGGTCAATTGGCGGGATAGATCTCTGGAAATCATCCAGTCCATGGGGTGCTTAAATCTGGCCCATGGGGCTGGCCTGAAATAGCAAAGGACTGGCCCGTGGTGCCTCTGGCAGCCAAAATGGAGTGGGGGGCCATGGGTGCCTCCCCATGTCCTATTTTGGATGGCAGGGTGCTGCGTCTGTACCGTCTCTCTCCCCCTTGACTGACCCATGGAGGAGAACTGCAATGCTGATCCAGTCCTCGAAGAAATCCAGTTTGACAACCCTGGTCTAGACTCTAGAAATTGATTGATCATCAAAGAAACATATATTAATGTCCTTCATATTCATCATTTTTGTAAATTGCCGATACAATTGGCTCCAATGAGCTTGTTGTCCCACAGAAGGGTGTTTCACTGAGAAGGTCATTCTTTAGATCTTATCTCCCTGGATCTCTTTCAGAGTAGAATCCAGAGTATTCTCTCCATGTAAGGTGGGCATGTTCTACCTGGAGAAACTAGCTTCTAAGATAAGAAGGACCACACACAAAAGAGCTTTATAAGATTACCAGCATCTTGAATTGAGTTAAAAAATTAGTTGGCAACTGAAAGAAGAGCTTCTTGAAAATGGGTCTTATTCCATTGAATCAACTAATGCTATCAGCTGGCATTCTGTGCCAACTTCAATTTCTGAGTCATTTTCTAGGGCAGTCCCAGGAATTAGTGTTAGACTTCAATTTAGAAGGACCAATTAAATTTTCACTTTGCTGATCACTAACTCATTCTGATGGACTAATGTGTATGTATTATAAGTACCATGTGAATAAAGTGGTTTATCTTTGCTTGTTTGTTGAGCATAACAAAATACTTTTATTATACTTTTATTATTCTCACAAAACCAAGATATACTGCATATAGATCTAGATTTAATAAATTCTCTTCTCACCTCAATGTGTGGTGTCTTCCTCATATTTGGTCCTCTACCAGAGGCCTGGAAATTTCAGGGTTCTGCACAATATCAGCTGTTCCTAACACTGCATTCTTCTGGACCAAGAGCACTAATGTTGTTCCTGTTAGAGCCACTCTCCCAGCTTAGGACTCACAGTTTTGAGTGATCCTACCACCACTGGGACCACTTTGGTCTTTACAGTATATAAATAAATCTTCCCTATTTCATCCAAGCTTTTTTCTTAAATAGTCAAAGTATTTCTTGCTTGCTTCTTTCCTTCTTCTCTTTGATCTTAAGCAAAAAGAAGGGCACAATTGACTGACACACAACAAAATCATTGGCTTATTTTTCTCTCTCACTCTGATAACCTTATAACCAAAGATACTATATTATCCCTTTTTTGCAACTGACACAGAGAATATGATTTCATGTTGAGCTACTTGAAGTTTGATAGGTGTTCAGGCTAAAGGAGTTATTTATTAAAGAACAGAAAGTTATTGCTTGTTCATGAAAGAGAGTATTTCCTGTGTTCTGACAAAATATTCCCTATTCTCTTCAACTTTTCCCCTCCAGCTAAGGTAGAAGTACAGTTGTTATAAATAGGCTGTGGAATTCTGATGGGTGTAAAAGTATGCCTCCAAAAAACATATTCATGAAAAGTGCTGTAATTTAAAAATAAGCACTTCCATAGGGAATCACCTCATTTTTAGACTGCACATCTTTCCGCCAATTGAGAGACATTGAATCTGTCATGTGCATCTAGTGTGTTGCTCTTTTTATTTGGTTGGCTCTCAAACATTATAAATTCTCATGTTGTTAAATTGCTTTGATGATCAGATGAGGAGAAGGTACTATTCCCTTTGAGTGGGTGTCCATGTCAAGGCCTCTGGAAATGTAGCCAAGTTCTGTGCTATTCCTATTGCTGTCCAGGGACTTCCAATTGTCCTGATTGTACAAGTTTTCTTTCTGAATTATGGAAAGGACGAGTGAACTAAATGCATTATTATACTTTTTCTACTAAGTATATATTCCTTTCTGGATATGCATATTGCTATTGAAGAAAACTATAATAAATAGAATAGAAGGATGGTTATCACCAATAATGCACTTTCCATGAAGCATAGGCAAGCCCTAACTTGGCTGTTATCATACTAATGATTGCTGTTTTAAATTTAATAACTGACTATAGTTCAATGAATAAGCAAGTGATGAGAAAATTGTTCTTCAGTAGTCATAGTTCCTAATGACTATGGAATAAATGACTCCAGAACAGATTTTCTACAATGGTCTATGTGCAGTAATATTGTGTTCATCAAGATACCTTTAGAGCCATACCTACAAAAGGAATTCATTGAAATGTTCCATATATATATTCAATGCATATCATTGAATCCTAGGTTTTTATTCTTATAGTGCAGAAGATAACCATCTGGCTGGAGTAAAAACCATCTTAACTAGTACTTTATGAGCCAATAATTGAAACCCTATGCATGATTAAATATTAAACTCAGCACTGAAAGTATTATATCCCAGTAGTTGGTAGTAGATTACTTCCACAGGTTAATTACAGTACAAATGATGTGTGAGTTCTTATATTCAACTTCATTGGATAAACCTACATCCTAGTGTTTTGAAAGAGGGGCAGTTTCACCCAATTAACTTACTTTATGACATGCATAATTGCAGTGGTGCTTGCTCCATCATCATTTTTCCAAGTTAAAGTCCCAAAAATATTTTTCTCATCGTGTTTTCTAACCATTTAGTTTGAGTTCTTCTTCTTTTTCCAGTTGTATTATATCACTTTCAAATATGGCAAACAAAATTACAAATCTTTCTGCCAGAATAGGTGATGTTACAAAACAGAATGAAAGCATGTTATGTTGGAATGATACGTAATGATTATGAGTATTTGGGAATTTGGGATCTTTCCATCTTTAGACCTGTACAGTGTTTCCCTATTACTAGAGACTGGTGAGTAATTGGTGGGGAGGAGGTGTTTCTTGGATTCAGTTCTCTTCAAAGACCAAGTGGCAGCTGTAGCCAAGAAGACCTTTGTACATATTCATCTTGAATGTCAGTTGTCTCTGTTCCAAACCAGGAAGTCCTCCAGAAAATCACTTATTTATTTATTTATTTATTTTATTTATTAATGGGACTTATATGCCACCCCATCTCCGAAGACTCGGGGCGGCTCACAAATAAAACAACAGCAACAATAAATAATTTAAAAACAGATTAAACTAAATAAGCCCCATTACAATTACAAATTCGACCCATAAAAACTATCCCTTAAAACTATCCCATAAAAAACCATCCCGTCCCAAAAAATCACAACCCCAAAAAATCACAACTTATGCCCTACTTATCTGACAAATGGACTGTTACAATGCATTATGTATGAGTTGCCAGTAAAGAATCACTTGCTATGCCATCTATAGCTGGTCCAGAATGCAGTATTCCACAATTGTTCCATGAGCTGCACAGGCTACCAGTTATCTCGTCAACCACTAGAGCCTTCTGATAGCCTGTTCCTGCTCTGAACTCCTTTGTCTGCTGTGCCAAAGGGAAATTTGGAGAATTGGGAATAATTAATTTAAAGGTTTTGGGGAACAATCAATTTCCCCATATAGCATACTGTTTGTGATTTAGGAGTATCCACAATAAGCTTCTCCAATTTCCAAAGTAATTACTCTTTCAAAATAGATTGGAAATGTCATTTTAGATAGGGTGTTTTGACTGTATAGCTTTATGTAAGAACTATAAAGGTATTTCTTTTAAAAAAAATTGGAAGAAGATCTCTACTTCAGACATAGTGTCAAGTTGTTTCTGACCTCCCCACATAACTCCTGATTTTTAAAAGGATTTGTTAGATCTGGATTAGATTGAAGAGGCAGGACACAGTAGATGGAAAGGATTCTTTATTGGTCTCAACAAAAGATGCTGCCAGGTGTGCCTGCTGTTCTTTTTACAGGATGCTGTCCCCAATCTCAGCCACTGACAGCTGTTCATTTTGAACCAATGGGGGGGGAGTCTGACATCATTGACTTTTCCCCATTGAATATCTAAAACCCCTCCCCTCCTGGAAGGAACATTCTTCTGACCAGCTCTCACTCACGTAAGTAGGCGGGACTCCTGTGTGTGCGACTGGACCTTCGCAGTGCACCCTCACCAGTGGTGGCACCCTGAGTAGTTGTGTCTGTTGTCACTCCCAAGTCAACCCTTTGACCTGCCTCTGGGTTTTCCAGGGGGGGGGGGGCTGGCTCTGACAGGACAGGGGGCTCTGAGTTTCTTTGCTGGATTTCCCCCCCTCCAGCTAAGTTATCCTGAGGAGTACTCAAGGTTGAGTCCCGCCCTAGAGTGGGGAGGTTTGTGTTTTCAGTATTTGTAGTTGTTAGGGTTGATCTTATCTCTCTATGTTGTGTTTCTGTCTCTGAGATTCTCTGGTTATTCAGATTCCATTCCAATCGTCCCCGGAATTGGTCTATATGTCTGCTCCATATTTTCCCATCTTCTAGTTCTACGCTATAAGATCTGGGTCCTGTGACTTGCACTACACGTGCAGGGACCCATGTGGGCCCCACTGCATAGTTGTGAGCATAGACTGATTGACCTATGTTCAAATATCTACATTTACTTGTTGAATCTGCAGGTGTGATTGGATTGTAGTGTGGGTGTAATCTATCTAGCTCTGATCTTAACTTCTGCCCCATTAAGAGTTCTGCTGGACTTCTGTGTATGGCGGCCGAAGGTGTTATATGTTGTATCATTAAGAATTTGTCTATTTTTGTTTGCCAATCCCCTGGTCCCATTTTAGCTAAGGCTTCCTTCATGGATCTCACAGCCCTCTCTGCCAGCCCGTTATTCTGAGGGTGTCCAGGTGATGATAATACGTGGCGGATTCCCTGTTCAGCTAGGAAACATTCAAAATTGATTGCTGTGAATTGGGGCCTGTTATCCGATACCACAACATCCAGTAACCCATGTGTGGCAAACAATTTCCTCAATACCTTAATCACAGTGTCTGCTGTTGTGGTTCTCATGATCGTTACTTCCACCCACTTTGAATATGCATCAACCGTTATTAGAAATGTTTGCCCTTGCATTGGCCCTGCCAGGTCTATATGTATTCTAGACCAAGGTGCTGTGGGTGGTTCCCATTCTAGGATTGGTGCTGAAGGGGGTGCGGGTCTAGATTCCTGACAAGGTGTACAAACTGTAACCCATTTTTCAATTTCCTTGTCCATTCCCGGCCACCAGGTATAACTTCTGGCTAGTGCTTTCATCCTTACTATCCCTGGGTGGCCCGCATGCAACATTCTTAAGACTTGTTATCTCAGTGTCTCAGGTATTACAACTCTATCCCCCCACAACAAACACCCTTTTATTACAGACAGTTCATTTTGCCTAATTTTGAATGGTTTAAATTCACCTTCCAGCGCTTCTTCTGGCCATCCCCTCAACACCCAGTTTAAAATACGTGTCAGAGTTTTGTCTTTGGCTGAGTGTTTGGTGATCTCTGATGCTGTGATAGGGCTGGAGGCGATGTCTTCAATGAGGAGTATGGATGTGGCTGGAGCTGGGTCTTCAATAGGTTCCGGCAGGGGGCAATGGCTGAGAGCGTCTGCATGAGTTATGGTCTTGCCCGGTCGATGTATAAGGCAATAGTTATATGCAGCTAAGAAAACAGTCCATCTTGTCATTCTAGGGGACAATATGTTTGGTGTTGGTTTGTTTTTTGCTATGATGCCTAGGAGTGGTTTGTGGTCTGTGACTAGTTCAAATTGTCTCCCATAAAGATATTCGTGAAAACGCTTAATACCTGCTACTAAAGCCAGTGCTTCCTTATCTAGCTGACTGTAATTCCGTTCAGCTTTGGATAAAGTTTTTGAGTAGAAAGCAATGGGTGCTTCTCTGCCATTTGGGAATTTATGGCTGAGAACGGCCCCTAAAAGGAGATGCATCACATGTTAACGAAAGAGGTAATGTTTCATTATATTGTACTAGAACACTGTTAGAAGTTAAGAGTCCTTTTATGGATTCAAATGCAGTTGCTTCTCTATGCCCCCAAATCCATTCTGCATTTTTATCAAGAAGTCTGTGAAGTGGTTCAGCAACTGTCGCTTTCTGTGGTAGAAACATACTGTAAAAGTTTAAAAGTCCCAGGAAAGCTTGTAATTCTGTTTGTTTGTTGGAGAGGGAGCTTCCTTAATTGCTTTTATTTTACTATCAGTGGGGTGTATACCTGTCTCATCAATTAGATATCCCAGAAATTCAACACTTGGCACTGCTATGTGACATTTCTCTTTTTTGAGTTTAAGGCCAGCCTCTTGAAATCTGCTCAAGACTAGCCTTAGCCTTTGTTTAAGTTGTTCTTTGTCCTCTGCTGCCATGAGGACATCATCAAAATAAGGTACCAACCCCACAATGCCCTGTAGTAGGCATTCCATTAAGCTTTGAAAAAGTCCCGGGGCTACGCTGACACCAAATTGCAGTCTTTTGCATTTGAAAGCACCCCTGTGTGTTACAATGGTCTGAGCTTCTGCTGTTTCTTCATCCACAGGTAACTGCTGATAGGCTTGAGCCAAGTCTAACTTAGCAAAAAAAATTCCTTTTCCTATTGAATGCAACAAGTGTTGTACAACTGGCACTGGGTAAGCACTCTGTTGCAATGCATTATTAAGAGAAATTTTATAATTAGCGCAGATTCTCACAGACCCATCTGGCTTAACTGGAGTGACTATAGGGGTCTCCCACTTAGCATGATCAACTGGCTGTAGTACTCCCTGGGCTATGAATTTATCTAATTGTTCATCCACCTTGGATCTCAAGGCGAAAGGGGCTCGCCTTGGTTTTATCCTGACAGGGGAAACTTTTGGATCAAGGTTGAGGGAAATGGGGGTCCCCTTATACTTGCCTAGGGTTCCGTCGAACACATCCTTGAATTCAGTCTGCAGGTCCTCTCTCATTTGATTGTGCTCCTCTGCATGGTGTGGATGGTCACCTCCACTCCTATGGCTCTAAACCACTCTATTCCGAGGAGGCTGGGTACTTCTTCGTCCACGATGGTTAACAGTAATTCTCCGGTGAAGTTTCTGAATTTTACTGGAAAAATTCCTCTTCCTAACACGGGGATTCTGTTCCCTTGGAAATCTTTTAGTATTAAACGTTGTGGTTTAAGTTGTTGTCAAGTTATGCCAGGGATTGCTTCCTTTATAGTTGTCCAGGACACCATAGATATGTAGGATCTGGAGTCAATTTCCATCTCACAAGTTTTTTTTCCTATTATCACTGTGATATTGAATTTCTTTGATTTATGGTGATCAGAATGCCCCACTATTGTGTGCTCATAGTCTCTGTCCTTCTCCATTCTATTCTCTTCCCGCCTGTAATTTGAATGAGGCGGTCTCTGGAATCCCCTTTGTTGTGGGCCACGTGGATGATTAGGGAACCCTGCTTGTCTCTGACTGGGGTATGCTGGAAGATTTGCTCTGCATGCTTCAGCAATATGCCCCCTTCTCTCGCATCGATGGCAGATTGTATCCCTGAATTTGCAAACTGCCCTGGGGTGGTTCCCTTTACAGCCTGTACACCACAGGGTCTCTGGCTCATCCCTTGGGGACCTGATCTTCTATCAGGTTTTACTCTATGTATTTCTTCCTCCTCTTCTTCGGAGAGTTCTCCAATCTCCCCCTCTCCCTGATATTTGCTGGTCGTCCCCCATGCTGAGTGAACACTCTCAGATTTCTCAATGTTAGCTGCCGGTTTTTCTGAGATTTCTGCTGCTCAGGCTTCCTCCATTACTTCTTTTAAAGAGATGCTCTTTTTAGTTATCAGCTTTCTTTGCAATCTCAGATCCCTCATTCCAACTACAATTCTATCTCTTAAAGTTATTTCCACATTTTCAAACTCGCAGCCTGCAGCAATATCTCATAGGGTTGTAAGGTAATCATTTATGGTCTCACCTGGTTTCTGTTCTCTGCGGTAGAAATCAAGTCGGTGAGCCAGTGATGATGCAGTGGGAGCGTAATGTTCTTCCAAAATCTTCTGTAATTCTTTCCATTCCATTTTTTCCACATCTTTGGGGGCAGCCAGGGTTTTAGCTGTTTTGTAAAGGTGATTCCCACAATATCCCAGGAATAGGGCTCTCTTTCTATGTTCTGTTTCATCCTGCAGTGAATTTGATTCCAAAAACATTCGAAATTGTCCCATATACACAACCCAGTCATGCTTTTTTGGATCAAAAGGTTCTGGTTGAGCATGGGTGGACATTCTGATGATCAGCACGATGATCGCCGCGTCCTGTTGTAAGGATTTCCGTCTCCACCTAGTTCCTTTGTTCTCTTCTAGTATCCCATCCTCGTCGCCAGTGTTAGATCTGGGTTAGATTGAAGAGGCAGGACATGGTAGACGGAAAGGATTCTTTATTGCTCTCAACAAAAGATGCTGCCAGGTGTGCCTGCTGTTCTTTTTACAGGCTGCTGTCCCCAATCTCAACCACTGACAGCTGTTCATTTTCCCACCCTGGAAAATGAACCTATGGGGGGGAGTCTGACATCACTGACTTTTCCCCATTGAATATCTAATAGGATTGCTGCTCTGTCTGAGGCAATGCTGTTTTAAATTTGATTTAGTTCTTATATATAATGCATATAAAGAAAAGAAACTTCAGTAAAAAGCATTATATGAAATACTTTGTGACAGAAGAAGATAACTTGGAAGGCAGTCTACAGAACTGGTTAAAATAAATTAGAATAGGTGCTTTGCCAAGACAATGTTTGATTGGGTTGTTTGGTTGCCTTCAGAGTGGAAACTCTACATTTTCCCTAAAAACTTGGAGATATAATCATAAATGGTAAAAAGCTTTCTGGGGTGCATTCTAAATCATTTAGCATCTCCTAATGCTTATATGGAATGAGCAAATAAAGGATAGACAATAGGCAGATTGTGTTTATTTTTATGGATTAGATTTCTGACTCAAACTGTCTGCTGCTTTTAACAACAACTCCATAATTTATTTGCTTCTCACAAAGTGAGAACAAAATGCAAAACAGTGTCACCAAGTGGCCAAGTTAATTTGTTATACCTGTAACTTTGACAAGATAGAATGAGTAAAATATTTATTGCTTTGGAATGGATAAATGAGACAGTTATAGACAAAAGCTGATTGTTAGGGTTTTTTTTTCTAATTCAGTAATGTTCAAAAATATTTTTCTGCATTTTCCACTACTACTCACTTGGATTAGGATTTTTTTTCATTTGTGTAATAACACAAGATTTTTTTGGACCACTTGGTTGAGAACACCAAATATTGATATCATTTAGCTTTCAGTTTAAAAATAAGCATAACCTGGTTCAAATTTCTGGTATTATTACATGAATTGGAATGATGCTAACATTTGGTTTTTGCCCTTTTCTCGAATTCTGAGATACAAAAGCTTCCCTAATACAAATAGCAATAATGCATTTCATGAACAAAATAGATTGTAATACATTCTCTGAAGATTTTCATCAATTTTATGATTTAATTTTTTATTTATTCCATTTCTGTATAATCTTTTTAAAACAATTTAAATATACATCATAATAGGTAATTTTTTATTTTTTAAAAATAACTCTTTCAAACTCTGTCATCTTTCTCAGAGTCCTTCCTTTTTTCTTGGAATTACTTTTATTCTTTCAGAAATGCATAAATACACAAACCATAGCAAATTCTTTTTATCATTCATCAGATCTTTTTGTGTCTTTAACCTGTTTCCTGAGTCTGGATGCACCAAATTGGCATGTGTGACTAAATGTTTCTTACTAAAGTTATCCCTGAAGTTTAAAACAAAACTGAAGGTAAAACTAATGGTGAAGTCTTATTCTTGTTTTTTTAAATATTCTGTATTTTTTTTATTAAACTTCGTCTTATAAATGTCCTTTCAAATTATTCCCACCTACCCACCCCTTTTGGTTCCTTATACCATAAGTGCCCTTGAAAATCATTGGCTCAACTAGATCCTAATCTCCTATTTGGGGATTTTATCTATTTTTTAAAGGTAAGAAATGAAAAGCCATCTCTTTCCTTTATAAAAGTTTATTCCTTATTCTCATTTTTCTCCACTCAGTATAAATCAGCTTACTGTTCTTTGCAAATCCTTCTAAATTTTGCCTGAGATTAAAATAAAATAATAAAATGAAATAATAACAAAATTAAATTAAAATTAAATAAAATTGTTATGCTTGGTAATACATTCTAGCCAAGTCCTAGCCAAGAAAGTTTTAGGTTTTTTCCACCCTTTAATATCTTATTTTTCCCAATTATTTATTATAATTGTTTTGAAGAGTATCATTATTACATGACCCCAAATAAAGTCCAAAATATTTCACTGTTTTTTTTCTTGTTATCTCATATCCAGATTCCCCCCCTTTTTTTAAACAAAGTCGTGTTCTTGAGCTAAACATTTTGTTAATATCTTTGTTTTGTTTTCAGTGACGTATGTCCATAAGATTTACCAAAGTCTTTCACTGGTTTCAACTATTGTCTTATAACCTTCTGTTGTTGCATATAATAATAGTTACTAATACATTGTTTGTGAGAACATTTTAATTTATAATCCTTTTAATCCCAAATATGTGTTTGTCTCTCCAAATCTAAAACAATTACAAATGATAAAGGGAAAAGTAAGCATCCTTGCTTATTGCTTTTGCTTATTAGAAAACATGTAGAGAGTCTTTCATTTGCCATGTTCATGCAATATATGCTTAAATTCTTGTGGATTCATATTGCTTAAAATTGTTAGTAAGAAAGGCCACTTCAATTTGTCAAAGGCTTTTTCTGCCTCTCAAAAAATTAGTGGAACTTTCTTTCTGGTTGTTGCTGATACATTCTAGTGTATGCATTATAAATTGTCCTTCATTTTCCTCTAGGGAACATAACCTGTTTATATATATTTTATTAGAAATATACTTCATGAAAAGTTCAGTGATTATTGTAGCGAATAGTTTATAATTGATAGTTCTCTCATATAAATTTTATTTCTCTCCTGTATGGTTGTTTCTGACATACCCATACAAACAGACAAATACAAATAGATAGTTATTCTTTATTTTCTATAACTTTTTGGAATTTCAACCTGTCATTTGTCCTCCATTTAAATAATGATTTCAGTCCATGAAACCCTGTTATTAGGGTTTCAGGCACCTGCCAAGGCACCTGTCAAAGTCAATGTTTCCATAAATTGAAATATTATCTTTGGTGGCAGAGCTTTCCTCCTTTCTTTCTTGATATTGTTTGTCCAAATTTGGGTCTTTCACTTCATTCATACCCCAAACAAATAAACTTCTTTTTACAAGACATTATGAAAAATGTTCCAAGGTAAATGTAGTCACAAAGAAATTGACTGTAGTTCTATGGCAAAAATAATAATAATCCTCCTTTGGACAGTTACTTCCCTAGTCAACTATCAGAGTACTTCTCAATTGGATTCTGTTATATAATTTATAGCTATGTAGTCCTTCATGTTATCACCATTCTTATAAGTAAGATAAGCAAGAAGGTGCTAGATAATATTGTCTATAATGGATAGAAAAAAATTAAGTGTTTGTATTTCAAAAAATGCATCTCGAAAAGGAAAGTAAAACTTGAATATTAATAATACATTAATATTCTGCTTCATTGGCAGTTCTGAAGTATCATGTTGGTCACTGTGGGAATTTGCATAATGCATTAGGTAATCATCAGTCTGATGCAGCAAAACTCAAAAGTCTTACGTAGTCTGGCAATACCTTATCCTGGTTTTTTTTTAACTTGTTTCCTTATGGAAGCCTCATAGGACCATTGACTGAATTTTTTGGGCAATTACTTCTGTGTTGTGTAAGAAGTTAGGATATTATTTGGGTCTCATATTTTGAGTCTGAAGAAGGTCACAATGTCAGGCCAAAATATTCCTTGAGAATGTGCTGAGCTTCCTCATCCCAAGTTAAAAGGAGTTTTTTTTTCCCTTTCTATGTTTTGGATAAAATGAGGGAGTTTCAAGTTGATGACAAAAATAAGAAATATGGATGCTTTTAAAATGATAATACACTTTACAATATAGGCATTTTTGCCTCCAATGAAGATGCCAAAATTATTACCTTGGTTCTGGATGAATTATTCTGTGCAGGAAAAGAGCAGAAGAAATCATCTTCAAATTGCTTTGCTTATAAAGTTGTTTTCCCTGTGGGAGCATCAGCACAGGCTATTTCCTTGTTAAAAATGATAAGTGTTATAATTTATCAGCTATTACAAAAGGCTGTGTGGTGTCTGAGAGGATTATATCTAGTGCTACCTCGGGACACTTACTGTGTTTTAACAGCTGGAACTGATAACCTCTAAGATGAGCATATTGCTAGTGACACCATTCAAGCTTCTTTTCTCAAAGAAATTCTCTCTAGAGATGCTGATGAATTTCACCTTAAATATCTCCTCTCTATCACCTTCTTTTTATCAGCAATCTGATTTATAATTTTCTGTTCAGCAAGTTAATCTAGATTGAAGATTGAAACTTCTCTTAGCAGTACAGATATTTTCATTCTGCTATGGCTACCAGCATTCTTTCTAGTGCTGTAAAGGAATAAAACATACTACTTAACTATTTTCTATGTATATTACCAATTCCATCATCTGTACAGAATGATGAAGTTTTTAATGTTACTAATACCATCTTACACTTCTTCATTGTAGCATCTGGAGTAATGCTGTTAGTTATGATGCCTCCATCCTTATGCTCCATACACTTTCCCTCATTAAAGTTTGACATGTCTGTTTCCTTTGCTGTGCTATAAATTTCTATAAACCTGATTCATAACAGCTCCACATCATCTTCAAATTGTAAACACATTAGACTAAATCAATCCACCATAGGATGAAGGCTTTCATCAAAGAAAATGAAATGGATGGTGGTTGGACTCAGTTACAGTAATGATGAGTACACCACTGCAAAACTTGGAAGACCAGGTTAGGGACAAATAATTATTGTGAAAATCTGTGTGGTCATGAAGAGTTTATCACAACTTGATACTACATAATACATCAATTGCTATATTAACTATGCCTTTGTTTTTACTTTTAAAAATTTCATTTGGACTTCAGTCCTTGGCATGACCAACTCAGAAACTCTAGTTAAGTATGAATTGATAGATAGATGTGTTTGGAGTTTCTGGATCAGGACTGAAATTTGGCTCCTCTGTTTAAAGGAGCAAATAGAACCTCAAATTCCTCTCTTGAATCCAAGACTACCACTATACTGCACTGTAGATGGATTACAAACAGACAGGCAGACAAAAAAACAGACTCCCTATCCACAGTTTAAAGCAGTAAGGCCTGACTAACCCAATTCTCAATTATTTTGCTATTCTGCTTATGTTGATTCAGATGAAATAGCAACCATAAACAATTCCACCTGCTGAAAGCTTTGCAATTACACATTACAGGAAAAAATACGTCCTGAGGAATATTTTTACTGCTTGTTTATCATGAATTGAAACACAATATTTCAAAAGCCTTTTACTTTTCAGATTGGTAAGCATTAAGGAAATGGATCTGACAATAATCTGCTGCGTATGCATATTTACAGAATTCCAATTAGTGGCCCAAACAGTGTTATTCTTGGTGGAGGATGACAAAATTTATGGAAGAATAAGATGAAAGCCAGATATGAAGATAATAGATTACATTAAATATACATTATGTTTGAGGGAAAATTTACTGGCTTACTATTTTAGTAAAAAAAAAAGGAAAACAGGAACACATTTACACAGATATTTAAGAAGTTAGCCAAAGGTGAAAAAAAGACTCTTCTAACTTCCAAGTCTATGCTATCAAGAAAGTATATTCTATAAAGAAACATAAAGAATCTTGAAATCAAACTGTATCTACCTGTGTTTGTGTTATTTTCAGCATCTCCATAAATACTTCATATAAGTAGCACTGCTTCTTGGAGGTCTTTGAAATAGCAAACAGAAACTGTACAGCATATTGTAATGTGCAACCTGCAGCACTGTTATATAAACCTTATTTTGACACTTTGGAAAAATGACCTCTTTATGGCATCACCAACAGTGCAATAGAGTACTGCAGGTCTTAAATGTTACTTTTATTCCTTAGAAGAGGGGCTACAATATTTTGCAAGTTAGGATCACATTTCTGAGTCAGTCATGCCAAGGACTGAAGTCCAAATGAAATTTTTAAAAGTAAAAACAAAGCCACAGTTAATATAGCAATTGATATATTATGTAGTGTCAAGCTGTGATAAACTCTTCATGACCACACAGATTTTAACAATAATTATTTGTCTCTAACCTGGTCTTCCAAGTTTGCAATGGTGTACTCATCATTACTATAACTGAGTCCAACCATCTTGTTTATCCTCTTCTTCTCTTTCCTTCTATCATTCCCAGTATTAGGGTCTTTTCCATAGAGCTGATCTTTGCATAATGTATCTGCAGTAGAATAATTTCAGCCTGGTCCTTTGTGCCTTGAGTGAGACTTTGGGTTGATTTTTTCGTTTTCCAGGCTGTTCATGATATTCTAAAGTTCTATGGAGATTCTCAGTCATCCATACAGATAATAATACAGATAATTGCAAAGGTGCCAAAGGAGAAATGTGCTTTCAAATTTGTACTGTTACCTTATTGTAACCTTACAAGAAAATAGAGCTAGTATTTCTGAGTGCATTTATTTTCAGTACAACCTCACAAGGCTGACAGTTGTTTGATGTTTTGAACTGCTTTTATTGTAGTTGTTTGCTTGCTTGCTGTTTTGTTTTTAGATTTTTGTAAACTGGAAAAAAACTATCCATAGCAAATTAAGGAGGGAAGGTTCTGGTTCTTTTTTCTTATAGTCTTTCAGTGTAAAGGGAAGGATGCTTATCTCTTTGGTAAAAGAGTGGGCTAATTGCACCTGATGTTTGTTTTGAAACAAACTGTTCTTATTCATCTGCAGTGAAGTAAAATAGCTTTTTCTTCAGTATTAAGATGGTAGAACTCTGCCAGTTACTTCTGATCAGAAGTGGTTACTAAGGCTGCAAAATCAGCTACCAAGTATTCATCCCTGAACTGTACTGCAGGTTGCAACTGCATATTTGTTGCTTTCATTTCTTTTTTAAGAATGTAGAGAAAGAAACATTGAGAAAGTCAGCAAAATGATACCTAAACCTGAGATTTCTTGCCTCACCTCATAGATATATTTTTGAGTACATCATTGTATTAATCCCAAGAACTGTGCCTTACTGTTTAAGGACAGTTTATTCTTTTTTTCATGTGATTGAAACCATCTGGCCATCCATCATAGTGTTATCTGAAGTCTTTACTCAGCTGGTGACTATTTTCTTGCTGAGAAAAGGCTGTACTGACTTATCCTTGTCTGGTTTTCAGAGAAGACTTTCCTGGCATTTCTAAACTCTTCCCTATGATGAAAATACACAATATTTAAATTTTGGATGTCTAAACCAGAAATCAGGAAATAGGTTTTATTAAAGTTCAAATAGTTATCACCTTCTATACATAATTCATTTAAAGATTTTTGCTTTTATATATGTAATAAAGATCTTTTAGTGTTATCAGTAAATTCAAGATTAAATAATCTTTCATGGAAGATAATCAAAAGTTGCCAGGTGGAAAGAGACAATTTCTGAAGTAAACATACGATCTGAAATAAATTACATATCTTTTTTCAGCACTATCATACATAAAATGATTTATTATAATGATGAATGTATGAAAGTATTCTCCCCAATTTTTTACTTATATTATTATTCAAATTTATGGAAAGTTCCAAGGAGTTAACAGAAAATTGTAATCCCTGGAGTAAATCTCATTGAACCCAATACAATTTCTTTATGAGTAGCAACACAATAGCTCAGAATGTCCAACTCATTATCATATAGTTACTGTGGATGCAATGGCTAAGAACGTATTCTAACAAGATATCTTAGCTGCAGTCATTTTTATAATCTGACATATATTTTGTTTCTTGACTGATTTTTTATATTGATGAGAAATTATTTAGAAGTAGAACCGTAAATCTTTCTTAAAGTACTTTATGCTATGTACCTTAGAGTTACATTCATTAGAAATTCCATCTCTTTTATTTAAAAAGAAAATGAATTAAGAAGGCTTTTTGGAATCTTTCCAATTAACAGTAGTAATGTTAGGAAAGGACCAGAGAAACTAACCTAGAAAAATATTTTATTGTCACCAGTTACAAAAACAAAAGAACAAAATCCAGTAATGCAAACAGATGAATATACAAAGAGGCAAACACAAGAAATGCAAACACATTCATCTTCTTTCTATTTTCAAGTTATCGCTACAATCGCTCACACTGTAGAAGAGATTGAATAAATCACTGAATAATTTCAGAAAACTAGAAAACTCCTTGTGTTCTGACCAAGACTTCCTGAGACCGTAATTAAGCACACGCTTAGTCCAAACAACTCTTGTTTTATTTCAGCACTGGGAATTATGTGCATTTCCAGCCTGTAATGAGTTCCAAATAGTCCCTCAAGATAAGCATCCACCTTATCTCCTTTAAATTGCTGCTAATATAATAATAATTCATTTAATTCATTTTAAATTTGGTATTATTGGGCTTGTGTCTGTTTAATTCTTTTTAGCTATTTATTGTCAATGTATGTTTTAGTTGTGAGCCGGTCCGAGTCTTCAGAGATGGGGCGGCATACAAGTCCAATAAATAATAATAATAATAACAATAATAATAATAATAATTGCCCACTGGTTTTGCCAGTGGGCCTGGGGAACCCAGGATGATGGAGCCCATCAAATGGCTAGTGTGATCTGCTGTCGTCGGGGTGGGGAAGGTGGGAGTTGGGTTTTTTTGTTTTTTTGTTTTGTTTTTTGTTTTCCCAAATTTTGTTCTATTGTACTTTACTAATTTATTTGATTCTTTTTGTTAGTTTTTATTATTTATTATTTTATTTTTATTTTTTGTTTTAAATATGGGTTTACATTGTGTAAGCCGCCTCGAGTCGTCATGGGCGAATAGGCGGGAATATAAATTAAATAAATAAATAATAACTAAAGTGCCAAATTAACTGTAAAAACCAACTGAAGTACAAAATCCACACAGAGCTTCAAGGTTTAATCTGAACAGAGTGAATGACTTTGCTGCCTGCAAAGGTTTGCACCTCCTTTATACCTTAGGGGAGGGGCAATCACCTCCAAGCCTTACTCCTGAGTTGCCCCTTTTGTCTCAGCTACTCTTGCCTTGTAGCAGCTCTGTGCATACTCACACTGGGAACAGGCTCCCCTTGTTCCTCTGCCTTGCTGCTGCCAGATTCTGGAGGCTCCGGAGTCAGCACACCACTCCCAGATGGTTCTGGCCCCATCTCTGCATCAGATGCAGGACTCTCATCCAAGTCCTCTCCAAACTTCTGGACTGGTCCCTGTTCTTCTCCACTGTCCAATTTACTGCCATCTGCACAGGCTGCCGGCGAACCTCAACACCTTGCATTTTAATGGTGGTTTATGACTCATTGTTATCTGCTTTGAGATGTCTGTAATAACACTAGTTTCTTACTATTGAACTAATTAATCTAGTTTTCCCTTTCCCTTTTCTACATCCAGAACTAAGCAGGAAAGTATAGTTGTGGCATTCAGATGCTTTTTCTTTTGGAATTCTAGAAATGAAACAATACAATTATCCCTCTAATTCCCTTTTTAAAACCAATATAGATAAGCTGTGTGCCACAATGATTTCTACTGCTGTATTTTTATCTTCTTCTATCTTATGAATGAAAAGAATACTCTTTTGGGTCAGGCAAGGCCCATCTTAGTCCAGTATTTGACTTTTCATTGTAACTACCTAGGTATTTTAGGGGAATTTGAAAGAATGTGAAATATGAAGCGCTATGTATATTCCCCTGACTCCAGAATAAGCCTTCAAGATTCACAATATAAATGTCATTTATTGTGTGCAACCCAGAATCTCCTTTGGGGAAATATGGGCAGCATATAAATTTGATTTATAAAAATGTGGATAATTGATGAGGCAACATCATGGGACAATAGAATAGAAGACAAAGAATTGGACTAAATCATGAAGTATCAAGATCTAAAAATTGAAATGGAAAGATTAAGGCATTAACTTGCTGTGATGCTCCCAGTGATTATTGGCACACTGGGTGCCACACCAAAAATCTTGGAGAAACACTTAGAAAGTATCTGCACTTAATAAAATTTCCATCGCTCACTTGCAAATGGCCACATTGTTTGGACTAACACAATCAATATGCTGATACATCACAAATTCTTAGATTCTTAGAAAGAACTCAGTGCACATGACAGCCAACACCAGCTATAGAATTGACAGCTGTGACTTCACTTTGGTGAACATATAATAATTACTTGGAATAGCTTACAGTCTGCAATTTTACAATTAACATCATCCTACAACAACATCTACCTATCCCAAATCCTTGGGAAGGACTCGAAAGATGAATAAAAATGCCAAACTCAATCTAAACATCTGTCTAACTGGGTGACAAAGCTTCATTATCATCAAACTAGAACATGGCAATCTTTTAGCTTTCACCTACCTTTTAAAATCTCCCCAAATATTCTGCCTACTACTATCTTTTTACCAGGAACAGGTTTGCTAAAATCACCTCTTACCAGTTATTGGTTTTTATTCTTTAAGGATTAAATTTCCCTCTGTCAAGTTATAATTCAAGAAATCCAATATGGTGGTCATAGAAATCATTCCATATTTTTCTATTGAAGGACACTTATTTAATATGCCCAGGTCAACCCTAACAAGATTGAATTGTTCTAGATTCTGGATCTCCTGCTACTTGTTACTGTCTTTACTTTTTGGTCAAGGCATTAAAATGTCAATACAAAGATTCTTTCCTAGCATTAAAAAATTACATTAATGAGCTTCTGGGCAAGACTTGCTCTGGCTAATATTTTCTAATCTGTGTATTATGACAGCAAAATATGTTCCATAGTAATCATGTTTTATATTCGTTACAGTGAGGGTTGCTGAAAAATAGCAGGGAAATTGTTAGCATTGTTTATGTATGTCATAAACATCATAGAATGAATTTAAGAATCAAATACTTTCATTTGAAGGAAAAATCCAATCAAGTCAGGAAAACTGCTGCATGTTGAAATTTTATCAGAATAATGAAAGGTTCATTGTGATATCACAATGCTTGCTCCATTATTAACTTTCAAGTATCATCATGACACATTAATAAAAAGGGGTGAAGCTTGTATACATTTCTTCATTTGCTCCTGCACATTAAACCCTGGTCATCAGGGGTGGGATTCCACCAGTTCTGACTGGTTCTATAGAACCCCTTGTTAACTTTCTAAGCAGTTCAGAGAACTGGTAGTTAGAAGAAATCTCCTTTTGTTTTTTTTCACCCTTATTATATTCTTGGCAGTATGCCTAGACTTTCTGTCTCGAAGGAGGTTTTTTCCTTTCTTGATACTTTCTTAAAGGGGAAGGATTGTTTTAAGCTTTTTACACTGCTGTTGGGAGGAAATATTCCTCTAGGAATACTTCTTCTTGGCTAGCTGAAAAGATTGACATTCAAATGTGAGTTTGCATACACTTTCTGAGTTTTGGTCTAAAACTGGTTTTTGGTGACATTTAATCCTGTGTTTATTGATGGGATAATTTTCCCTATTCAGCTTTGTTTGGAAGGAGAAAGGTTAATTTCTGTTCCTGAAAAGAAACTGCATTGAGAAATCTGGCTAGTTCCTGTGTCTATTTGTTCTGGTAATTGGTTGAAAAGTAATAGCTACTGTTGTGATTTTATTATTTGTATTGTGTTTGAATTTTTTCCTGCCTCATGGTTTCTTTTTCTATCTGGGGAGGGGAGCCTTCGTTCACTGCTTTAGTGGTATCTGGCACTTTCCTTTTGGGGTGTACTTCCAAGAAGCAGGGTGCAAGCTTGGCACTGATTCTTTTATTGTCTTTCTGGGGGACATGTGACCTTTCCTTAAATCTGGATGATTTCCTTAGGACATCTTGTGAGATGAGTGAGACCAGCTGGTATCTTTAAGTAGTGTAAATGGATTTAAGGATTGCTTTTCCTGGGTGTGCTCTTTCTGGAGAGCTTAAATGACCTCTCTGTTAAAGGGTTTCACTTTATGAGCAAGAGTTGGCTGCTGATAGTTATCATTGCATTTTAACTACTTTAATGCTTCAAGGTGCTCTGACACCCTGCCTGATTTGTAACTCCAGCTTGCAGGTATTTTTAATCTAATTATTGGTATGTAAGGCAGCTTTTTGCAAGCAAAAAAGCTTTCTGTATTTTTGTACAGGTAATCCTTGACTTACAACAGTTCATTTAATTACATTCAAAGTTACAATGGCACTAAAAAAGTGACTTATGACCATTTTTCACACTTACGACCGTTGCAGCATCCCCACTGTCATGTGAGACCAGGTGAGGAGAAGCGCCCCTGGACATAAGTGCCATTGAGTTGGCCACACCCACCCAGTCACATGACCACCAAGCCATATCCACTAAGTTGTTAAAAAATTTGAATCCCACCCCTGCTGGTCATCCATTGATCTAACACATTTCCTGAATCCAAGATTTCAAAATAAGTATCAACTATTTGTTTCCAAACATTATTTGGAAGGCAGGGCATACATCCAACTCATAGTAACCACTTTTGAAATAATGTTTGCACTCATTGACCTATTTTTATAAAGTATATTATATTATAACAGAGTAATCTGGAGATTAAGAAGAGAAAATGCTACCTCAGGAGAGATATTAATCTAACAAAACAACCGTATGCCCTTATGATTCAAATCCAACATAAATAATGGCTAAGGTGCTTCAAAACAGTTGTACATCTGCTGCCAAATGGTACAGCAAAAAGATTATCTTAGAATAAGGTAAGAAATGTGACCTTTGGCTTCTATTAAAAATACAATTGCTATTGTTTGGGGGGAAATCTGGATAATGCAAAATGAATAATGAAGTTCAAGATATACTGGAATCAATTGTAAACCCTCTTATTATTTTTCTCTATGACATTTCTCCTTCAGGAAAGAGGGAAAAAAATAAGATAATTAGTGCAGCTTAAAATCATTATTTGTAAGTCCCTTCGAGCACTGTTAGGACATTTAATAAGAGGTCAGTTCCTCCTGCAATGTTAAAGCTTTGTGGAATGGCTCTTTGTTCATTTATATAATTTTTGTTCCCCACACAATCAGTTTTAAATGAAGGAACAAATAAAAAGTTATCATATGCATTGTTTTTTTTTCTTTAATGGGTGTCCTTGAGCAATTGTGTGCTATCCTACTTTTTTTTCTAAGTCAGCTTGTAATATTTAGAAAAATGGTTTGAAGTTTCTGCATTGTGACAGGAAGTGTAACCAAAAGCTTGAGTTCTAAAAGCAAAATAAACAGTGCCTGGATGATTACATTTTAGAGGCTTTCATGTACATTTTCATTCACATGAATTAACACACTCAAACTACTGTTAAAAAGAGAGAAAGGGAGAGAGAAAATCCTTGTATTACGAGACATTTTCAATCATTTTAACTTGGGAAATTAAATCAAGACTTAAAACCACCCAATTCTCACCAGTTTGCATCATTTCTCATGGCCTCATTTTGAGAATTAATTCAAACCAGATTGTTGCTTCATACAAAGCAAATGCACGTAAAGTGATGGTTAAATACAGTCAGTGGTGTTTAGAGTAAACACATGAAATCAATGGAAATTAATCTAATATGATTACATGAAGCTATTTTAGTTCAATTAATTTGTAATGAGTATGAATGAGAGACAAAATAGACAACAGTAAATTGTGAACTATTTTGTTCCAAGGTTTGAGAATCCACTTAAGGTAGGGACCACACATGGGATAGGAAGAAAAAAAAGCTTTGCTTTTTTCCAGGCCTATTAATTTTGTTACTACCTAAGGTGCTGCTATTACTATTTCTTTTGGAAACAAACCTTCCCCCACATATGCTTATTTGTTTTTGTTTGTGTTAAGTTTGCATGAAGAGACAGACGCGGAGTGCTTCAAGCTCTTTTGTTTATTAGTGACTACAGCTCAGAACAGACCCAACTGGCTTTGCTGCGGCTGCTACTTATAGCCTGCAGCCGCAGCTGACAGCCAATCAGAGTGCAGGGTTTTCATTTCCAAAACTTTACAAGAACAATTCAAACTTAACCAATGATTTCAAACCTGCATACATAACACCCCTCCCCACTAGGTTCAGTCCATACTCAAACCCTATTTAATGTATTCTTTTAAATAGGTGGGGCTCTTCGTGCGTTGAGACCTCGTGGTTCAGATGTTTTAAGGTTCTCACCTTGTGAGAGAGGAAATGTGTCTGCTGACATTTCCTTACTTGGACTTCTAGTAATGGTAGAACCTGCTTGGTTACTACAACCTGGTCTCTCCTTCCAATCCATCTCCAACCCAATGTCAGCACCTAAGTCAGGTAGTGATGTGCATTCTTCCATTTGTGAAAATGGTTGTTGGTACTGTGACAGGTTTTGGGATGGTTCCTGTCGTGTTAGCTCATTACACATGGGGTTGATTCTTGCTTGTAAGACTTGGGGCCTGTGATTTGGGTTATCTCAGCAGGAATCCATAATGGTTCACCCACAAGGTTCTTAGCATAAACAGAATCACCCACAGTGAATGTGCGAATCTTGCTAGTGGAATCTAGTGGTGCGTTGGGTGCATAAGTGGGATGAATGCGGTCAAGGGAAGACCTGAGTTTTCTACCCATCAATAATTCAGCTGGGGTTAAATTAGTTGAGGGGTTGGGAGTGATATGCTGGACACTGAGCAGTTTTTCAACTTTCTCAGTGATGTCCCCTGGACCCAATTGCTGAAGTTTTTCCTTGGTAAATCGTGCCATACGTTCAGCCCAGCCGTTAGCCGAAGGATGCCCAAGGGCTGTCAGGGCATGTCTGATACCCTGCTGTGCTAGATATGATTCAAAAAGGTTGGATGTAAATTGAGGACCATTGTCAGAAACAAGTACATCAGGTAACCCATGAGTTACAAAAAGCTTTTTAAGCTGTTTGATGACAGCTTCAGTTGTGGTGGATGCCATAGGGATAACCTCTAGCCATTTGGAATATGCATCTACTATAATAAGGTGTGCCCTCTGGTAGGACCAGCAAAATCAATGTAAATCCTGGACCATGGGCCCCTAGGACATTCCCATTCCTGTTTGGGGGTGAGAGGTGGGGCAGGCCTGACTACCTGACAGTTGGGACAAGTTGCAACCCAGTTTTCAACCATTTTGTCAATACCTGGCCACCATACATAACTCCTGGCCAATCCCTTCATTCTGACAATTCCCGGATGACCCTCATGTAACATTTCCAAAACCTCCTTTTGTAGTTTTGCAGGAATAACCACCCTGTTATCCCACAAAATACATCCTCTTAATACAGATAATTCAGTTTGCCTGGATTTAAAAGGTTGGGCAAGTTGAGGTAGATCTTGAAGTGGCCAACCTTTCTTAATCCAGCCTATAACAGGAGCCAATAAAGTGTCTTTGGCAGTCTCTCTGGCAATTTCAGCAGCATGGACTGGAAGCTTGGCAACAGTTTCTAGAAAAAAGGTGTGAGTCTCAGGAACAGGGTCCTCAATGTGTGAAGGAAGTGGGGAGCGACTCAAAAGAATCTGCATGCCCAATGCCTTTACCAGGTCTGTGGATCAGTTTGTATGAATAAGCAGCAAGAAATTCGGTCCATCTCAGCATTCTTGGTGACAGGATCGTGGGCACATGCCTAAAAGAGGTTTGTGATCTGTGACAACAGTAAATGTTCTCCCATATAGATACTCATGGAATTTCTTGACAGCTGCTACAATTGCCAAGGCTTCTTGTCCAGTTGGCTGTAATTTCTCTCTGCTTTAGTCAAAGTGCCAATAGGGGCTTCCCTCGCTGGGAAGCATGTGGCTCAAAACCCCCCTACTCCAAAGGGGAGGCATCACAAGTCAGAACAACAGGCAAGTTCTCAGAGAACTGTATCTGTACAGAATCAGACGTGATTTGTCTCTTGATATTGTTAAATGCAGCTTGTTCCTTCCTGCCCCAGACCCATGTAGATTTCTTGTCTAGCAACCTATGTAGGGGTTCTGCAATAGTTGCCTTCTGAGGTAGAAACATATGATAGAAGTTAATGAGTCCCAAGAATGCTTGTAAGTCTGTTTTGCATTTTGGCCTGGGGGCTTCTTTGATTGCCTGAACTTTGGCCTCTGTGGGGTGGATGCCATTTTTATCGATCATGTAACCCAAGAATTCCACTTTATCTGTTCTAAGTGTGCATTTTTCTTCTTTGACTTTTAACCCTGCTTTTTGGAATCTGATCAAGACTTCTCTGAGTCTCTCTTGTAACTGAGTGTCATTTTCAGCAGAAATTAAAACGTCATCAAAATAGGGCACCACCCCTGGCAACCGTTGTAACATTCTTTCCATAAGGCTTTGGAAGATGCCAGGTGCTACGCTTACTCCAAATTGCAACTTTTGCATTTGAAAGCACCTCTATGGGTCACAATGGTTTGGGCTTCTGCAGTGGCATCATCAACTGTTAACTGTTGATATGCCTGTGCCAGGTCCAATTTGGCAAAAACTGTGCCCCCTCCAAGAGAATGTAATAAATGATGCACTACTGGAACTGGATATGCGCTCTGTTGCAGCGCATGCTTCAATGTCCCCTTGTAGTCTCCACAGATTCTTACAGACCCATCAGCCTTGACTGGTGTGACTTTGGGTGTCTCCCACCTGGAGTGGTCAGTGGGCTCTAAAACCCCTTGGGCTATTAACTTATCTAATTGTGCATCGATCTTTTCCTTTAATGCAAATGGAACCCTTCTGGGTTTTAAATGGATTGGTTGTACCTTGGGATCTAGGTTAAAGGATATGGGGGTCCCCAAGTACTTGCCTAATCCATTTCTGAAGACCTCTGGAAACTCAGACTTCAAGGCCTCTTCCCATTCAGTGTTGCTCACGTGATTGATGGCAGTCACCTCGATGCCCAGCGGCTTGAACCATTCAAGGCCCAGCAGACTTGGGCGGTCCTTGTCCACAATGGTCAGTGGTAGGGCTGGTGCCCCTTGAATTTCACGTTGAATTCTCTTGTTCCAACTACTGGAATCTTGTTCCCTTGGTAGTCTTTAAGAGTCAATGCTTGCTTCTTGAAGTGATTCTTTTGGATGTTAGGAAGTAGTCTGTGAATAGTGTCCCATGACACCATAGAAAGGTATGAGCCTGAGTCCACTTCCATTTGGCAAGGCCTTCCTTCAATAAGTACATTGACATGTACCTTTCTGCTCTTTAATGGGGAAGAATGACCAATAGTTACTGTTTGATGAGTTTCATTCTTCCCATTTGCTTCTGTGCTGTGCCCCACTTTCTCACTGAGGTTGTTAGGCTTGAATTGTTTGTCTATGCTTGCAGCAAACTTCCTTCTGTTGGGTGGAGTTCTGGATGATTTGCAGACTCTTGCTAGGTGTCCTCTGTTATCACAACGGAGGCAAATGGTGTCTAAAAACTTGCATTCAGTGAGGGGATGGCTTCCCCCACAACCTCTGCAGTAGAAATCTTGCGTCTTTCTTCCCAGGTCTTTCTTTTTCCGCTCCATTCTGAGTCAATAAATTCCTTCCTCCACCTCACTACAGTCTGACTCAGAATCTATTTGTTCACAATGAGTTGTTGTGGACTTTTCCACATCAGGATGGCTTGTGGCCTTGTTAATCTTTTTCATGGCTGCTGCTGAGGACTTGGTAGCTTCTGCTGAAGAGACTTCTTCTATTGCTTCTTTCAACGTGATCTTAGGTTTCATTAATAATTTGCTCTGCAGCACCTTGTCTTTAAGGCCTAAAATGAAACGATTGCGCATGGCCTCCTCTAAACTGTTGAATTCGCATGCACCCCCAATGTCTCTTAAACTTGCCACGAAGTCATTTATGCTTTTGTTTTCCCCCTGATCGCGACGGTAAAACTTGTGTCTCTTAATGAGGCACGATACTTGTTGCACGTAATGGGCTCTTAACAGCCTTTCCAGATCAGGCAAAGGCATTACCTTCATGTCTGCTGCTCCTGCGAGGGCCTTCGACATCTTGAAAACTGCTGGACCACAGTACGTAAGGAAGACCGCCCTCTTCCGCTGCTTGGAAATGGCGGCAAGATCATTTCCCTCCAAATACATTTGGAAACGATCTGCATACGACTCCCAGTCTTCTGCCGTCAGATCGAACGGGGCTGGGGGGATGTTCAGCGCAGCCATCTTGCTCTTCTTCTGTTCCACGTTGCCTTCTCTTCAGGGGAATCCCATCCTCGTCGCCAGTGTTAATTTTGCATGAAGAGACAGACGTGGAATGCTTCAAGCTCTTTTGTTTATTAGTGACTACAGCTCAGAACGGACCCAACTGGCTTTGCTGCAGCTGCTACTTATAGCCGGCAGTCGCAGCTGACAGCCAATCAGAGTGCAGGGTTTTTCCGCACTTTCTAAACCAATCATTTCCAACACTTTACAAGAACAATTCAAACTTAACCAATGATTTCAAACCTGCATACATAGCAGTTTGCTTGCTTGTTTTTAAGCACTTTCAAAGGAATTAAAGCAAGAACATGATTCCTGGAACATAGGCTGTCCAATCCTGGAGTGAGGTCACTATATAATTAACTAAATAAATTCTTAAGTGAAGCAAAATAATATACGATTTATGTATTACTTAGTTTGCCTCTCAGTCAAGGTCTATTCAACTGTACAGCTTTTTCCCTCTGAAATTCTAGAGGTTTTGTTTCTTAGAATCATGCTGAAATGTGTGGGTGGATAGACAGCTGAAGGTCACAGCATGCATGAAAGTGGCATCATATCACCATGGCTCCATGGAAGCACAGTATGAAATTATTTAAAACTATCTTTAATTTTTATGTATTTTGTCCTTAATGAACAGTATAATTTTGTGTGATCTGTGGCTACAAAAAATGGTCCAGAAACTGCATTCGGCTCCCATAATGTCCATCATGAATTTAAATAGTCCCTTAAAAATATGAAGATTGACTATATGGATTTGCTAACCTGGTAACCATTGTAATTTTCCTGACTATACAATCGGATCAGAAATAGTCTTCAGAGACTATTTCGTATACATGATAACCAAGCATCTATTGTTTTCTATTAGAAGACATCCAAGACAAAAGGTTCTCACAGAGTGGCAAGGGAACATTGATAAGTAGTAGTTTCAGAGTATCTCACCAAACAAAAATATGGATATATCTTGAAGAGATGTGAGTTTATGCCAAGAAATAATTTTAAAGAAAAACATAACAAAAACAATTAAAATTTGCCCAGTTGAAGACAGTTTAAAACAAATAGCTCAAAAGTGGACATTTTATTAAAGTTCATAGGAAACGATGGGATACAAAATAGTTCCCTTTTCCCCATAACTTTTATTGAGGATTACAAATTCAAAGATTAAGAAAACTAATACAAACCAAGAAAAATATATACAGTAAAGAAAAGAAGAAAAGTGAAGAAAAATAAAAAGGAAAACAAAAAAGTAAGGGAATATAAAAGACGACTCACTCCTCCCCTTAAACAAGTATAAATAATTTGACTAATTTAACACCTTCTCTAGTACATTAATTTTAAAAAATCTCTTCATCCTATATCTCATTTCTTATCCCTCATCAAATCACAGAGTTTATTAAGAACTACCAGAAATATTAGCTATTTTGATTTGGATTACAGAATTTTGTTATGCTTCATCTCTTAGAAAAAATACTAAATCTGGATTATGAAATTTATTCTTTACAATGTGTGTGCGTGTGAATAAATTTCATAATTCAAATTTAGTACTGTCTCTAAGTGATAAAGCACAATAAAGCTCTCTCAAATTGTAAACAAATCTTCAAAGCCTCATCATATAAACTTGATCAAAAAGAAATCCCAATAACCAGAAACTCCATAACATACATTTCAAGCAGATTCACTTTATAAATTCATTTTTCATAAGCTTGATTTTTAGTCCCACCAAGTATTGTAATATTGCTCTTATATTGTGGCATTTAATTTTTTTTATTTGCAAATCAACTTTGTCATATTATCTCATATCACTTTTATAATTCAGTATTTTTTTAAACTCCACATTCAAACAGTTTCAGTATTTGTTTTATCCAATATAATGTGTTGTTTTTCTGTATTCTCTGCTATAGTGTTACATAATCTTGTAATGTTTGACTAAATTGTTTCCACACAACCTTAATTTCTTTTATATTCAAATAGCATTGAATATATTCAAATTGTATTGATCTGTCTCTTCTTTCAATGTAATTGTTTGTTCTCTCTTGTTCCCTCTAGTCCACACACACACACACACACACACACAATTATTCACCCCACAGAAAATATTCTTTCAAGTCAATGTAGCCCCTTAACATTCCAAATCAATATTCTGGTCCCACTTTTGCTGTTTATCAAAAATTAAAGCTTATTTTATTAATCCTAACACTTAATCAAAGCTTCTTTCATCCAGGATAGAAGGAAAATCTGGTGTAATACAACTTGTCATTGGGAAGGTTCTTAATGACAAAGAAATTAGTAATAATAAGGAGCAACTTATTAACAATAAAGCACCAAGCACCAAGATGAGTATTCCCTTGGCCTTCAGATCTCTTAAACCTTTTGGAAATGGTTCTTTTCCAATTTCTTTGCAGACAGCATCTGTATGAAGCCAAACATTGTGATCCTTTACTTCTCCATAGTCTGGAGAGCAGTTTTAAATAGCCAATAATTTTACCACCTCCTAGTTCAGCCACATTCATCAATTTCACTAAAATCAGAGTCTTTTTCAGTCTGCAATGCTGCTCCTGGCCTCCGACATACAAAATAGTTTCAATAGCTATTTTTTATACAAGTATCTTAAAATTGAGTACCATTCACAAGTTTCATTGATTATACAGGATATGGACGTAAAAGATAAAAAAAACATAGAACAGCTTAATAACTCAACGTTTGCATATATGTTATAATTTTTTGGATTAATGAAATAAATTGGTATAATGCTATAAATAACCCAAAACAACCCAAAGGGGTGGGGATAAAGCACACATAATAGTGTAAACATGACACATATAGAAACATTTAACATTTCTAATGTATCATGGACCATTTCATAATACTATGTACAGTCCAAGTTGACATATCTTCAAAAGGTATGGATAGAATGATGAGAAAATAGTTGTTACGCATGTAATTGAGATACTAAATAAAGATGCATTTGCTTTTTCCTTTTATAACAAGAGGGATAGATGTTTCTTCATACAGAGAAACTGATTGGCTATGGGTACCAGATCTATGCAAACTTCTGGATGATCAGCAAACATGGCAGCAAAAATGTGCCTAAAATTCTAGATTTTATTGCTATCTTTTTGGCATATGGATCTTTTCAGGCAGGTATGATACACTTAACCCTGGAAGTTAATTAAGACCAGAGAAAATATAGTGTTTCCTTTCACAATATGTAAGCAATATTCCTAAAGTTCTTCTACATGAATTGGGATTCTTACGAGCTTAGAGTTCAAGCCAAATTCAGTGTGGAGATATTTGTGAAATATTGATCATTATAATCAAGACTCTCAAAATAGTGTGTGTGTCTTACTGAATAAACTTGAGTTAGATTCAGACTTAGCCCACATTCCTATGTATGCTTATCTGGAATTAGTTCTGTATAAAATAAAGGTACTTACTTTTAAGTAAACTTGCGTGGGACTAAATAGTTAGCCCAAGGATGATTAATGCCAGACGAAATGTATTCATTTCAAGTATAAGTAATTTTTGGAGAACAAAAAGCCTGCCAGGCTTGCATTTCAGAGAGAGAAGTATTTCAAAGAAATAAATACCAGTCCTCAGAAGCAGCATATCTTTAAATGCATTTTGTAGAAAGTGAGCTATTGCATTTCAGACTTTTTTTACTGGTTTTCTTGACTGATCTGGCCAACCAGTATGGGAAATGGGATCATGAATTAGATAGACCTTTGGTCTGATCTAGCAGGAATGGGAAAAATTGTTCTAAAATTCAATAGAAGGTTGCATGGATTTGTAAACAAATCCTTTAAATTAATCTTAAGTTATTTTGGGGGGGTCAGTTAACATATAGTGGGATGTGAGTCTAATAGAAATATATTTTAATTTCAGTAAAGCTTTTGAAAGTATTCCATGATTTCTGATTTGCAAGCTAGATAAATGTGGACCAAATTTTATATCTATGAGATGGATCAAAACCCAAATAATGATTAAATAATGTTCTTTAGGAAGTTTTCATCAAAGTGAAGTATAAACCAAGTGGGCTGGATACGTGTTAAATAAAAATGTAATAATTACATTTAAGACATGCAAAATTAGATGAAAGCTAACATTGTAGTAGCTAAAAAACAATAGCATAGAAAAATGGACTAAACAGGTAAAATGGATTTTAAGATTCTCCTAGATGTATGGATTTCCCATATCAGCTCTTAAGGAGGTTGCATTCCCTAAACAAAACCAGTATGCATTTTTGAAGTGTTCCTGATTTGTTTTATGTTCAAGGAACAGGTGACAATTATGGCCAGGAAGGCCTTTTCACAGATTAATCTTGGGTGAAAATTATGCCCTTTCCTGGATTGTAAGAGACTACTCAGAGTCATTCATTTCTTGCTCATCTGTCAAATTGATTATTGTTGTGCATAGTATATGGGACTTCCCGCTAGGAAGCTGTGATAGGTCCACAATTCTGCAGCATGAGTAGTTGTTGACACATCTCAGTATCCCAATAATGTACTATTACTTTGCAGGTTTCCCACACTGCAACAGGCTCCAGGGTACTGCTCATCAGCTATTAAGTCCTTCATTGAATGGGGCCAGGTTACTTCAGGGACAGTCTTTCTCCAATTGTTTCTACTCATCTTTCTAATTGAGCAGAATAGACCTGCTTCTGGTCCATCTATTAGACATGCCAGATGAAAAAACCCACAGGGCTTACTTTCCACATTGCAGTACTTACCTCAAAACACCAGTAAATAAATCTGCCTTTTCAGTTTTACTTGATCCAAATGCTGATGGCATTTAAAGACTTGGATTTTCCTCAGGCACGAGGTCTTCAAGTTAACTAAGACTATCACTGTGCTTTTTACTGTGCTTGCTATTATATGAGATGAATTAGATTGTCCTATTTATTTAATGTGTATATTAAATTTATTTGCAAGCCATCTCACTATCCTAAAAGACCCTGGGTGGCTTATAATACAATAAAAACATGAATATTAAAACATTGAATTGAACAAGGTTTAGATAAAACTAGGAACCAAGTACACAAGCGATATTTACACCACCTACCACCTCCAATGCAAAGTGCTCCTATTGAGGCCCCAAGCCAATTAGCAGAGCAAGGTCCATAAGACCAAGAGGGTGGGTGGGTGTCTCAATCTGCCAACAAGAGGTTCCAAAGGGTAGCAGCCACAGCAGAAAAAGCTATTCTTCTTGATACTGCCAGCCAGGATTCCTTAACTGATGGGGTTCTGCCAGAATGAATCAGGTGGCCCAAAACCATTGGGGTGAGACGGTTCCTTAAGTAACCTGTTTGTTGTCATTGTTTTCTTATTTTTGCTATTGTGTTGCTTTTTTGAAATCCTATGTTTACCATCCAGAGTTGCCAATTATAAGATGATCTGCTGTATAAATCAATACAATGAAATAAATAAAAGATATCTGAAATTTTAAATCATTCACATGCATACAATGCATTAATTGGTCTTGCTGCCAAAAAGACAATGCAGTTTTAGATGGCAGCAACAGCTTTACAGATTTCAAATAATGGAAGCAATCATTTCATTCTATTCTGACTATAATTGTATTGGCCACAATGCTATCAAAGTATATAAACTCCAAAGAAGAAACTGGGGGCGGGGGAAGAGAAAGGCAGTGAAAGTATTGGAAAATAAAGCATATAAAGAGATATTGAGAGAATGGGAAATTATTGGAGAAGCATTTTCCAGCTTAATGTTTGGTTTCATATGATATTTCACTGTATTTCATGAAGTATATGTCAGCATTCAAAGTAATGCATCCATAGAAACAGAACTCCGAGGCAGGCAGATTCCTCAAAAAACAGTTTATTGGATACTTTATATTGGCACAACTGGTAAAAGCTGACTCTAAAAGTTCCCATGGCTTTCACCTAATTAAAAGAAGAAGTTTCCCTTTTTCCTAAGTCAGTTGCCTGGTTACTTGACTCCTCCTCTGGCCAGCCACCTGTGAGAATGTCCTTGATTCCCACAGGAAAGCTTTACTGTTTTGGCTACAGAAACTCATCCAACTGTTTTCCCCTCCCTCCATTGAAGCCTCCAAGATGGCCTCAGCCATGTTTACTTCAGGGTTGACAGCATCAAAGTAAGGTGACTCAAGTGACATCTACTTAAGTGTATCCCCTTCTATTCATGGACTGCACTTGCAGCAAAATCACATTCTGTGAGCAAAATGGTGCAATCTCTTCCTTCTCTCAGAAACAGGTAAAGCCTGTTTCTTCAGAGACTAGACAGTTGGAGATACTTAATATCTAGGGCTATGTGAAGTTTGAAAGGTTGCTTTGCCTCAATGAAGCTTCAGATGAAGTTTGAAACTCCCTTGAAACTGCTTGTTTAAGCAATTGGTTCCCTGTCTCCTAAGAAGGAAATGAAACAACCACGCTGCTGAACCTTGCTTATGTTCAGAATTCCTCTGATCTGCCTTCTTCAGAGCTTATGCTATATGAAGAGGAAAAAAACAATGCTTCCATTGGTGAGTAGCTCTATGAAATGTTATATTATGAAGAATGTTAAGTTTGCATGAAGAGTCAGATGCGAAGAGCTTCAGTGAAGAGTTTATTAGTGACTACAGCTCGAATGGACACGTCTTGGCTGGGCTACGGCTGCTACTTATAGCCAGCAGCCGCAGTTGCCAGCCAATCAGAGTGAAGGGTTTTCCTGCACTTTTCAAACCAATCATATTTGACATTTTACAAGAACAATTCAAACTAAACCAATGACATTCAAACCTACATACATAACACCCCTCCCCACTAGGTTCAGTCCATACCAAACCCCAACCTATCTAAAGTATTCTTTTAAATAGGTGGGGCTCTTACGTGTACGTTGAGACCTTCGTGGTTCAGAAGTTTTAACATTCTCACCCAGTGAGAGAGGAAATGTGTCTGCTGACATTTCCCTAATGAGACTTCCTGTGAAAGAAGACCCTGTTTGATAGTTAGAATCTGGTCTCTCCTCCCAACCCATCTCCAGCCCAATGTCAGCACCCAAGTCAGGTAGTGATGTGCAATCTTCCACTTGTAAGGATGGATTTTGGCATTGTGACAGGTTTTGGAATGGTTCCTGTCGTAATGACTCATTACACATGGGGTTGATTCTTGCTTGCTGATTATCCTCCTGCTCTGCCCCTTCCTTCCTAGAATTGACATCAGGTGAGGGAACTAGAGAGGAACAATTGCGATGTTCCTGAGAAAACCTGGTCTAAGTTGATCAATGTGCCTGCTCCAGAGGACTCCATCCTCTGTTTGCACCCTGTAAGAACGAGGGCCTGTGATTTGAGTTATCTCAGCAGGAATCCACAAAGGTTCACCCATAAGGTTCTTAGCATAAACAGAATCACCCACAGTGAATGTGCGAACTTTGGAAGTGGAATCTAGTGGTGTGTTGGGTGCGTAAGTGGGATGAAGGCGGTCAAGGGAAGACCTAAGTTTCCTGCCCATCAACAACTCTGCTGGGGATAAGTTATTAGATGGGTTAGGAGTGATGTGCTGAACACTAAGAAGTTTTTCAACTTTCTCAGTGATGTCCCCAGGACCCAGTTGCTGAAGTTTCTCCTTGGTAAAATGTACCATGCGTTCAACCCGGCCATTAGCCAAAGGGTGCCCAGGGGCAGTGAGGGCATGTCTGATACCCTGTTGTGCTAAATAGGATTCAAAAAGGTTGGATGTAAATTGAGGGCCATTGTCAGAGACAAGAACATCAGGTAACCTGTGGGTTATAAAAAGTTTTTTGAGCTGCTTGATGACAGCTTCAGTTGTGGTGGATGCCATAGGGATAACCTCTAGCCATTTGGAATATGCATCTACTATAATAAGGAAGGTGTGCCCTCTGGTAGGGCCAGCAAAATCAATGTGAATCCTGGACCATGGGCCCCTAGGATATTCCCATTCCTGTGTGGGGGTGAGAGGTGGGGCAGGCCTGACTACCTGACAGTTGGGACAAGATGCAACCTAGTTTTCAACCATTTTGTCAATACCTGGCCACCATACATAACTCCTGGCCAATCCCTTCATCCTTACAATACCAGGATGACCCTCATGTAACATTTCCAAAACCTCTCTTTGTAGTTTTGTAGGAATAACCATTCTGTTACCCCACAAAATACAACCTCTTAATACAGATAATTCAGTTTGCCTGGACTTAAAAGGTTGGGCCAGGTGAGGTAGATCTTGAAGAGGCCAACCTTTCTTAATCCAGCCTGTAACAGGAGCCAATAAAGTGTCTTTGGCAGTCTCTCTGGCAATTTCAGCAACATGCACTGGAAGCTTGGCAACAGTTTCTAGGAAAAAGGTGTGTGTTTCAGGTTCAAAGTCCTCCTTGTGGCAAGGAAGTAGGCAACGACTCAGTGCATCAGCATGTCCAATGTCCTTGCCAGGCTTGTAGATAAGTTTGTATGAATAAGCAGCAAGAAATTCAGTCCACCTCAGCATTCTTGGTGACAGGATAGCAGGTGTAGGTTTGTCTCCTGCCACAATGCCTAACAAAGGTTTGTGATCTGTAACAATGGTAAATGTTCTCCCATACAAATATTCATGAAATTTCTTGACAGCTGCAACAATTGCCAATGCTTCCTTGTCCAATTGGCTCCTCTGCTTTGGTCAAAGTGCGAGAGTAAAATGCAATAGGGGCTTCTCTCCTGCTGGAAGCCTGTGGCTCAACCCCCACTCCAAAAGGGATGCATCACAAGTCAGTACAACAGGCAAGTTCTCAGAGAACTGTATCAGTACAGCATCAGACATGATTAGTCTTTTAATACTGTTAAATGCTGATTGTTCCTTCCTCCCCCAGACCCAAACAGAGTTTTTCTCAAGTAATCTGTGCAATGGTTCTGCAATGGTTGCCTTCTGAGGTAGGAACATGTGATAAAAGTTAATGAGTCCAAGGAAGACTTGCAAATCTGTTTTGCATTTAGGTCTAGGGGCTTTTTTGATTGCTTGAACCTTGGCATCTGTAGGGTGGATGCCATGCTTGTCAATCATGTAACCCAAGAACTCAACCTTGTCAGTCCTAAGAGTTCATTTTTCTTCCTTGACTTTTAACCCCGCTTTCTTGAATCTGGTAAGGACTTCTCTGAGTCTCTCTTGTAATTGAGTGTCATTTTCAGCAGAGATTAACACATCATCAAAATAAGGCACTACCCCTGGCAGTCCTTGCAACATTCTTTCCATAAGGCTTTGAAAGATGCCTGGTGCCACGCTTACTCCAAACTGTAACCTTTTACATTTGAAGGCACCTCTATGAGTCACAATGGTTTGGGCCTCTGCAGTGGCATCATCAACTGTTAGTTTTTGATATGCCTGGGCCAGATCCAATTTGGCAAAGACTGTACCCCTGCCAAGTGAATGTAACAGATGATGCACCACTGGAACTGGGTATGTGCTCTGCTGCAGCACATGGTTCAGTGTCCCCTTATAGTCCCCACAGATTCTTACTGACCCATCAGTCTTGACAGGTGTGACTATGGGTGTCTCCCATCTGGAGAGGTCAGTGGGCTCTAAAACTCCTTGAGCTATTAGTTTATCTAATTGTGCATCAATTTTTCCTTTAAAGCAAATGGGACCCTTCTGGGCTTTAAACGAATTGGGGGCACCCTGGGATCTAGGTTGAAAGTGATAGGGGTCCCCATATACTTGCCCAATCCTTCACTGAAGACCTCTGGAAACTCAGACTTCAAGGCCTCCTCCCATTCAGAGTTGCTCACGTGATTGATGCCAGTCACCTCGATGCCTAGTGGCTTGAACCACTCAAGTCCCAGCAAGCTTGGGCGATCCTTGTCCACGATGGTCAGGGGCAAACGTTTGGTGTGGCCTTTGAACTTCACGTTGAATTCTCTTGTTTCAACTACTGGAATCTTGTTCCCTTGGTAGTCTTTAAGAGTCAGTGCTTGCTTCTGGAAATGTTTCTTCTGAATGTTGGGAAGTAGCCTGTGAATAGTGTCCCATGACACCATAGATAAATAGGAGCCTGAGTCCACTTCCATTTGGCAAGGCCTTCCTTCAATGAGTACCTTCACATGTACTTTTCTACTTCTTAAGGTTGAAGAATGACCAATGGTGACTGTTTGATGAGTTTCATTCTTCCCATTTGCTTCTGAGTTGTGCCCCATTTTCTCACTGAAGTTGTTGGGCTTGAAATCTTTTTCAGGAAACTTTCTTCTGTGTGGTGGAGTTCTGGATGATTTGCAGACTCTTGCTAGATGACCTCTTTTTTCACAATGAAGGCAGATGGTATCAAAAAACTTGCATTCAGTATGGGGGTCCCCCCCCCACAACCTCTGCAATAAAAGTCTTGCCTTTTTCTTTCCAAGTCTTTCTTTTTCTTTTCCATTCTGAGTCTAAAAATTCCTTCCTCCACCTCACTACAGTCTGATTCAGAATCTATTTGCTCGCAATGAGTTGTTGTGGACTTTTCCACATCAGAATGGCTTGAGGCCTTGTTAATTTTCTTCATGGCTGCCGCTGAGGACTTAGTGGCTTCTGCTGAGGAGGCCTCTTCTATGGCTTCTTTCAACGTGATCTTAGGTTTTAATAACAATTTGCTCTGAAGCACCTTGTCTTTGAGGCCTAGAACAAATCGATCGCGCATGGCCTCCTCCAAGTTGTTAAACTAGCATGCACCCCCAATGTCTCTTAAACTTGCCACGAAGTTGTTAACGTTTTTGCTTTCCCCTTGATCCCAACGGTAAAACTCATGTCTCTTAATGAGGCACGATACTTGTGGGGCATAATGGTCTCTTAAAAGCTTTTCTAAATCAGGCCATTCCATTACCTTCACGTCTGCAGCTCCCACCAATGCCTTCACCATCTTGAAGACTGCCGGACCGCAGTGCGTAAGAAAGACCGCCCTCTTCCGCTTCTCGGAGATGTCAGTGAGGTCGTTTCCTTCCAAATACATTTGGAAGCGATCCACATACGATTCCCAGTCTTCTGCCGCTGGATCGAATGGGGCTGGGGGGGTGTTCAGCGCAGCCATCTCGCTCTTCTGCTTGTCTTCCGCATCGTCTTCTCTTCAGGGGAATCCCACCCTCGTCGCCAGTGTTAAGTTTGCATGAAGAGTCAGATGTGAAGAGCTTCAGTGAAGAGTTTATTAGTGACTACAGCTCAAATGGACCCGTCTTGGCTGGGCTACGGCTGCTACTTATAGCCAGCAGCTGCAGTTGCCAGCCAATCAGAGTGCAGGGTTTTCCCGCACTTTTCAAACCAATCATATTTGATATTTTACAAGAACAATTCAAACTAAACCAATGACATTCAAACCTACATACATAACAAAGAAAATACAGAAAATAACCTTAATTGACATCAAACCATTGGTTCATTTAAATCAGTCTATGTTGGCAGAAACTCTTCATGTTTTAGGGCTTGTGGATTTCAACTCCCAGAATTCTTCAGCCAGCCATGCTGGTTGGAGATTTCTGGGAGTTGAAGTCCACAAGTCTTAAAGTTGGCAAGTTTGGAGACCCATGTTTTAGAGTTTACCTATTTGGAACTAATTAATGTTGAACTGGGACATTCTCCTTGCTCTCAGTGGCCTCTCCCAGTGGAAATATGTTGGTTTTCAGAATGTGGCAACATTTTTCTTCCACTGCATTCAATGGTGAATACACTTTATAAATATTCCTTCTCTAGAAAGTCTCATCTTTATGCCTTTATTGAGATCTTTTTGATGCAAGTTGAAAATTACTTTTATTGTCATAGGCATTTCAGGATGATTCTGGTAGAAGGGCTCCGAGAGCTTCCAGTCAAATATTATGCAGATTTTCTTTTTTCTTTTCCCTTCCTTGATAGATTCTTGGAAAGAAAAATGACAAAATGAGTGATATAAATAGAAGACACTGTCATATGGATCTCTTATAAAATCCTGTGTATAAAGCAGATTGGCTGTGAAATAAAATCATCAGCAGAAAACACTAAACATCTTGTAATGTCACTTGTATGTGTTTCAAGATCTTTGCAGTACTATTGCTTCTACCGGGTTCTATTCTGTAAATGCTTACATTTGCTTTAGATTTTGCAATTTAAACAATTCTCTCTGTCTTCCTCTTCCTTAACCTTTTTGCTATTCCATAATACCACCATGCAGAAATAAATTAATAAATGGCCAACTAAAAGCAGTGATAGCATCAGCTCAGATAACTTTCTCCCAAATTCACTATGCTAGCACCTTGGTAAATGGTCATCTTTTTAGGCCTGACAGAGACTTTTTTTGATAGCTTTAGAGAAAATGTTTTGCATGATTTGTTGTTGATTGAATGAACAGTAACCTTTTTTTTTGCTTTGAATTTTATAGAGTCTATAAAAGCTTCACATTTCCCACCAAATGGGTTGTATGTTTTAAGGAGGCAGGGGGAGGGAGAACATTCTATATCTGAAAAGCTTCTAGCTCCGTTCACACATCCTATACTCTTGCCTTCATTATTAATCTTACATTTTGCACACCAGAACTGGATTCAGCCTTTCATTTTCTCATTTTTGGGCAAAGTGCCTACCTTTATGCACACTTAATAAATCCAGACAGAGAGAACTTTGGGCATAAAAGGCTTAGAAAGAGGGTGGGGATTACTTGTGGAAAGAATAACACTGGACTGTTATTCTAAAGAAAGCTCACATTTGTTTTCAATACGGACCTTGAATATAGCATGGAAAATTAAAAAGGTAGCTTTCCTCTAAGGCAGCAAAAGGTGATCCCATTCAAACAGTATCCAGTGTACAACAGCATTTGAAACTGAGTAATTTCCAAGCCATTACTCAACTTGCTTTGGTTGCATTTTTTTTCCAAAGGTAAAATAAACTCAACTAATAATTGCTGCAGCAAGGCTACAAGTCTTCCATTCCGTCCTGCAAGCATAAACAATTTATTTGCATATTCTGTCTCCTAAATGAAAGCTTTAAAAATGCTGCAGGTAATGTCACTGTTATTTTGCCAGGGCCTGCTCTTAAGGTAAGCCAAAACCTACAGTAATGTCTTTGCAGAAATGCCAGGAAATAAGTGGAAAATATGGTGTTTTTAAACAGGAAAGAAAGAAAAAAATCAGGGAAGGGAAAGGAAAGATAAGGCAAATTCTTCTGACTCCTCCAGTCTAGAATGTATCACCTTTAAGTCTCAGGTGTAGTCACCAAAGCCCTCCAAAAATTGTTCACCAACTTTTAATGCAACAGAAGAAGAAACAGTGAAGTGCTATTTCATTAATTTAATTGTTTTTTCATTTATTTTTGCCATGTATAAGCCAAATCTGAAAAGGGCTCTGTACCCTTGTGTTAGGTTATATTCTTCAAATTTGACAACTCTGAATGATACAGAAGGTGACTATGCATTGCCAACCCTTCTGAGTTTTCCTCTCCCAAAAAAAACCACAACTGTCCTTGCCAACTGCTAGGCATGATATCTAATTTGATTGGATGCTGTTGCCTTCTATTTCAATAGGTGCACAATCATTGATGGAATCGTAGAGTGTGACTAGAAGAACATAAAAAAGACAGTAATACAAACTGGGAGAAAAAGCAAAGGCTAACTTCAGACAAAAATCTAAATTTCATACTTAAAATTTTGAAATTTAATTCAATTTGGACCCTTATGAGCATGTACAGCATTGATTTTTCAGGTCACTGAAAGAAGGTAAGACAGTGGCCTTGTCATCAGAGCAAGGTTTTTTTTTTACATGTATTGTGTTATGTATGTAGGTTTGAATGTTATTGTTTATTTGAACTGTTCTTGTGAAATGTCAAATGGTATTGGTTTAAATAGTGCGGGAAGAAACCCTGCACTCCCATTGGCTGGCAGCTACGGCTGCAGGCTATAAGAAGCAGCCGTAGCCAAGCCAGGATGGGTCCATTCGAGCTGTAGTCACTAATAAACTCTTTGTTGGAACTCCTCGCCTGACTCTTCATGCAAACTTAACACTGGCGGCGAGGATGGGATTTCCCTGAAGAGAAGACGGCGACGAACAAGCAACGGAGCGAGATGGCTGCGCTGAACACCCCCAGCACCGTTCGATCCGGCGACGGAAGACTGGGAATCGTATGCGGATCGTTTCCACATGTATCTGGAAGGGAACGATCTCGCCGGCATCCCTGAGAGACGGAAGAGGCGGTCTTTCTCACGCTGCGTCCGGCAGTCTTCAAAATGGCAAAGGCATTGGTGGGAGCAGCAGAGCTGAAGGTAGTGGAATGGCCCGATTTAGAGAAACTTTTAAGAGCTCATTCGCCCCAAAGTATCGTGCCTCATTAAGAGACACAAATTTTACCGTCGGGATCAAGGGGATAGCGAGAATGTTAATGACTTCGTGGCAAGTTTAAGGGACATTGGGGGTGCTTGTGATTTTACCAGCTTAGAAGAGGCCATGCGTGATCGGTTTGTTTTAGGCCTAAAAGATAAGGTCTTACAAAGCAAACTTTTAATGAAACCTAAGATCATGTTTAAGGAGGCCATTGAAGAAGCTGTTTCAGTGGAAGCCACCAAGTCCTCAGCAGCGGCCATGAAAAAGATTAACAAGGCCTCAAGCCAGGCCTCAAGCCATTCTGATGGGGAAAAATCCACAACAGCTTGAACAAATAGACTCTGATTCTGATGGCAGTGAGGCAGAGGAGGGGATTTTTAAACTCAGAATGGAAAAGAAGAGAAAAGACTCTGGGAAAAACAGGCAAGGTTTCTATTGCAGAGGCTGTGGGGGCCACCCCGCACTGAATGAAAGTTCTTTGACTCCATTTGCCTCGTTGTGAGAAGCGGGTCACATAGCCAGAGTCTGCAAATCATCTAGAACTCCACCAATTAGGAAAAAATTTCCTAATAATGACTTTAAGCCCAACAATTTCATTGAGAAAATGGGGTGAAATTTAGAAGCAAATGGCAAGAATGAAACTCACCAAACAATCACTATTGGTCATTCTTCACCCTTAAAAAGCAGAAAAGTACATGTGAAGGTGCTTATTGAAGGAAGGCCTTGCCAAATGGAAGTGGACTCAGGCTCTTATTTATCTATGGTGTCATGGGTCACTATCCACAGACTCTTTCCCAAAATTCAGAAGAGGCATTTCCAGAAGCAAGCACTGACTCTCAAAGACTACCAAGGGAATAAGATTCCAGTAGTTGGAGCGAGAGATTTCAACGTGCAGTTTAAAGGCCACACCAAACGTTTGCCCTTGACCATCGTGGACAAGGATCGCCCAAGTTTGCTGGGACTTGAGTGGTTCAAGCCACTAGGCATCGAGGTGACTGGCATCCATCACGTGAGCAGTTCTGACTGGGAAGAGTCCTTGAAGTCTGAGTTTCCAGAGGTCTTCAGCGAAGGACTGGGCAAGTATATGGGGACCCCTATTGCTTTCAGCCTAGACCCCAAGTTGCCCCAATTCGTTTAAAGCCCAGGAGGGTCCCATTTGCTTTAAAGGAAAAATTGATGCACAATTAGATAAGCTCATTGCTCAAGGGGTTTTAGAGCCTACTGACCACTCCAGATGGGAAACACCCATAGTCACACCGGTCAAGGCTGATGGGTCAGTGAGAATCTGTGGTGACTATAAGGGGACACTTAACCATGCTGCAGCAGGCGCATACCCTGTACCAGTTGTGCATCATCTGCTTCATTCCCTTGGCAGGGGTACAGTATTTGCTAAACTGGACTTAGCTCAGGCATATCAACAATTAACAGTTGATGATGCCACTGCAGAGCACAAACAATTGTGACCCATAGAGGTGCCTTCAAATGTAAAAGACTACAATTTGGAGTAAGCGTGGCACCTGGCATTTTTCAAAGCCTTATGGAAAGAATGTTGCAAGGACTGCCAGGGGTAGTGCCTTATTTTGATGATGTGTTAATCTCTGCTGAAAATGACACTCAGCTTCAAGAAAGACTCAGAGAAGTCCTTACCAGATTCAGAAAAGTGGGTTTAAAAGTCAAGGAAGACAAATGTACACTCAAAACAGACAGAGTTGAGTTCCTGGGGTACATGATTGACAAGCATGGCATCCACCCTACTGATGCCAAGGTTAAAGCAATCAAGGAAGCCCCTAAACCTCATTGCAAGTCAGATTTGCAAGCCTTCCTTGGACTTATTAACTTTTACCACATGTTTCTACCTCACAAAGCATCTATTGCTGAGCCTTTACATCACCTACTTGACAAGAAAGCTGTTTGGATCTGGGGAGGAAGGAACAGTCAGCATTTAACAGTATTAAGAGACTAATCACGTCTGATGCTGTGTTGATACAGTTCTCTGAGAATTTGCCTGTTGTTCTGACTTGTGATGCATCCCCTTTTGGAGTGGGGGTTTGAGTCACAGGCTTCCAAATGGAAGGAAGCCCCAATTGCATTTTACTCTCACACTGTCCAAAGCAGAGAGGAATTATAGCCAATTGGACAAAGAGGCTTTAGCAGTTGTTGCAGCTGTTAAGAAATTTCATGAATATCTGTATGGCAGGTCATTCACCATTGTTACAGATCACAAACCTTTATTAGGCATTGTGGCAGGAGACAAACCTACACCTAATATCCTGTCACCAAGAATGCTGAGGTGGACTGAATTTCTTGCAGCCTATTCATACAAACTGATTCACAGGCCTGGCAAGGACATTGGACATGCTGATGCACTGAGTCGTTGCCCACTACCTTGCCACAAGGAGGACTTTGAACTTGAAACTCACACCTTTTTCCTGGAGACCGTGGCTAAGATTCCAGTCCATGCTGCTGAGATTGCCAGAGAATCTACCAAAGATGCTGTATTGGCACCTGTTATGGGCTGGATTAAGAAAGGTTGGCCTCTTCAAGATCTACCTCACCTTGCCCAACCTTTTAAGTCCAGGCAAACTGAATTATCTGTATTAAGAGGATGTATTTTGTGGGGTAACAGGGTGGTTATTCCTGCAAAACTGCAAAGGGAGGTTTTGGAAATGTTACATGAGGGTCATCCTGGGATTGTAAGGATGAAAGGTTTGGCCAGGAGTTATGTATGGTGGCCAGGTATTGACAAAATGGTTGAAAACTGGGTAGCCTCTTGTCCCAATTGCCAGGTAGTCAGACCTGCTCCACCTCACGCCCCACAGGAATGGGAATGTCCTAGGGGCCCATGGTCTAGAATTCACATTGATTTTGCAGGCCCTACAAGAGGGCACACTTTTCTAGTGATAGTAGATGCATACTCTAAATGGCTAGAGGTAATTCCCATGACATCCACTACAACTGATGTCATCAAGCAGCTCAGAAAATTATTTGTAACCCATGGGTTACCAGATGTCCTTGTTTCTGACAATGGCCCTCAATTCACATCTAACATTTTTGAATCCTTTCTAGCTCAACAGGGTATCAGACATGCCCTCACTGCCCCTGGGCACCCTTGACCAATGGCGTTGAGCATGATGCGCTTTACCAAAGAGAAGCTTCAGCAGCTGGGTCCTGGGGACATCACTGAGAAGCTTGAAAAACTTCTTAGTGTTCAACACATCACTCCTAGCCCATCAAATAACTTGTCCCCAGCAGAGTTGTTGATGGGCAGGAAACTTAGGTCTTCCCTTGACCCTTCATCCCACTTATGCACCCAGCACCACTGGATTCCTCTTCCAAAGTTCGTTCTTTTAGTGTGGGAGATTCTGTCTATGCTAGGAACCTTATAGGTGAACCTTTGTGGATTCCTGCTGAAATAACTCACATCACGGGCCCTCGTTCTTACAGGGTACAAACAGAGGATGGCCTCCTCTGGAGCAGGCACATTGACCAACTTAGATCCAGGTTCCCTCAGGAACATCGCCCCTGTCTTCCTCTGGGTCCCTCACCTGATGTCTCTTCTAGGGGAAGGGGGAACAGGAGGAAAATCAGCAAACAGGAATCAACCCCATGTGTAACGAGCCATTGCGACAGGAACCATCCCAAACCCTGTCACAATGCCAAGATCCATCCTTAGAAGTGGAAGATTGCACATCACTACCTGACTTGGGTGCTGACATTGGAATGGAGATGGGTTGGGAGGAGAGACCAGATTCTAACAGTCTAACAGGGCCTTCTTCCTCAGGAAGTCCCAACAGGGAAATGTCAGTAGACACATTTCCCCTCTCACTGGGTGAGAACGTTAAAACTTCTGAACCACGAAGGTCTCAGCATGCGTAAGAGCCCCACCTATTTAAAGGAATACATTAGATAGATTGGGGTTTGGTATGGACTGAACCTAGTGGGGATGTATGTATGTAGGTTTGAATGTTATTGGTTTATTTGAACTGTTCTTGTAAAATGTCAAATGGTATTGGTTTAAATAGTGCGGGAAGAAACCCTGCACTCCCATTGGCTGGCAGCTACGGCTGCAGGCTATAAGAAGCAGCCGTTAGCAAGCCAGGACGGGTCCATTCGAGCTGTAGTCACCAATAAACTCTTTGCTGGAACTCCTCGCGTCTGACTCTTCATGCAAACTTAACATATTGTATGCACAATACACACAGAAAAGGGGTGGAGCTTCCATCACATGTTTGGAGCAACCATCTTTACTTAATCCCTCCTTACATTGGGAGGGGAATTCCTTTTTACATAGAATCCATGTTTGGTAAGATTCCTGTCTTGCTGTTAAATTAAAAATGCCACTTGAGACAGGTGTGCTGAAATGTTTATTATTGCTAAATGTAAATATTCATTATCCTTGAAAAAGTATTAAATGAGGAGACAGATTTTATTTCTCCTAGATAATAGGACAGACACATTGAGCAAGATAGATGTTGAGGGAAGGCATTGAAAAGGACCATTGGTTTAATTGTTGAAATGTGACTTGTTTGAAATATACCTGGTTTATTGGGGAAGGGATTTGCACATTTCCAATGGCCATGACATTAAGTTTAATATATCCTCCCATTATTCTAAGAGGACAGATAATACTTTCTTGAAGGAATTTGAGAATGAAGCTTTTGCCCTCTCCCCTCTTTAAAATAAATTTATTTTGGTGTTTTATTGCAAGATGTCCAGAATGTTTGGGAGTAGAAACAGTATGCCATTAAACAACTTAGTGGCCAATGTGGGAGTCAGAAACTGGAATCTGGCAATTCCTTGTTTCCTTAACATGCTGCAGCTTCTTGAGTTACATTAATTGAATGGATTCAATGACACGAGTAGCCATTAATATGGGGAATATTCTGGTGTGTATATAAATAAATAAATGGGAAAAATAAGAATGAAAAACATGGACAAAATACAATATTCATGAGCGAAGATAAAATACCACTGACACAGTTTTAAATAGCCAATAAAATTAATCCGAGTATTATTCTACTAAAAATTACTTAATCAGCTTTTCTGTGGAAGGATTCCTCCACTGCCCTAAATTGGTTCTTGAAAATTAGTTAAGACTGTTGCCTACAATTTAAAAAGAGAGAGTTTTCATTGCATTTGGATACACTTCAGAATTGATTTATTCTACTGAATTTGATTGAAATTGAAAATCTGAATGAAAATGTTCTTTATGTAAGGATTTATTATATCACTAGTGCAAGAACCCTCTTAAGAAATCAAAAAAAGTTCTCAGGGCAGCAGAGAAACTTGTGCTGAAAATACTGTCCCATTTTCATGAAAAAAATAATGAGTCTCTGATCTTGAGGCACCGTTTTCAGTGCAGCTTTGATTGTAACCACATATCCTGAATAAAGGCCTTTTGGAAATTGTGGGTAGAGAAAGTGGTAATCAAAGTCCTCCAAGGAGTTTTCAAGGATTTGAATTAACAACCACGATGTCTTCCTGTGGGATTTAATGTTAGCAGGAGAAATCAAGGAGGCTACAACTCATAGAACAGATTAGCACAGAAGTGAAGAAGGCATTTACACGCAAACCTTGGCCATTAAATAAATGCAACTTTTCACTCATGAATATTTTTTCTAAAATATTTATTTCCAGGTAACTTCTAAAACAAATTACCCTATACCAAATTTAATGAGATGGTGGAGTGGGAAGGAGGATGGACAGGTGAGGATAGAAATTGTTTTGTTTAACATTATGCCCTTAGACATAATTTGTCAGTTGCTGTGGACTATGTTAGAATCTTTGTTCTTCTTTTGGCAACAACAGTTTACAGTTTACTTTAAGAAAAGGTAAAGGAAGTTGTGCTTAAGTTTTATTTTGTTTTGTTTTAATTTCCATGACTAACATGCCAAAATGCATATCAATTGGAAAAGCATTTTCCATCCAAAAGGTGTTCCATCAAAATTAATTGACAAAGTAATCTTGTCCTTTGAATTTGTTGTCCAAAAGGATGCAATTATTTAATTTATTTCCAAGACTGATGTGGGATTTTGTTAAAGCTCCATAATCCTTTTTCTAGAAACTTACTAGATAGACTATATCATATAATTAACTTATTCAGAACTTCCATAAAGAGAAAGGAAGAGAATTGTGATTCCCAATGACAGAGATGCTGGTTAAGGAAGCTATCAGTGATTCCTGCTTCTTACACTGTTTCTTTAGTGGAATTTCTGAAGGATAATCAAGTCCAGATTAACAAATTCAAATCTGGATCCTGGAAATTTTAAAAGATATGCAGGGGCTCATTCTAAAGCAATGCTGTTGGTTCAAATTACCTTTATGGAAGTTCCAATTAATTCTAAAAGAATATTTCCCTTTATTTCTTATCATTTTACCCAAACTTCATGATGGACTAGTGTAGTCAAGAGAGAAAATGTATCTTTGAATCTCTGTTTAAAATTTTTGAATCTCTGTCCTATCTTCTAATATATTGATTCATTATAAATTATAGCCTCCCCTCCTTTTATTCCCTCTCATTGATGAGTAGAAGGAGAAATTCTATCATATAAAAGTTTTGTTATTCCTTCTCTCTAAATTTGTTGGCTACTCTACTACAAATCCCTCATCCTTTGTAGCAGCAAGTTAGCTTCCCTTAGTTTGTACAGACAACAAAAACCCACATTTTTTTGTAGCTCCACATTCCATTTCTTAGCTGGAAAGCACTGTTTATTTCACTTCATTTTTACTGTTATAATACTTAATAACAATAGACTAATTGTATATGCTAAAGATAGGCTTGTTAACTGTGCTATTCTTCCCATGTGTAACTGAATATAAATTGTTCCATAAGTGTAAAAGAGTGAATTCATGTGCTATTCCCTTTTAGAATTAGCTAAAAACCCAAGGGAAATCACTGGAATACTTCGATTCTTGTGTGTTTCTATTCAGAACTAATTGCCCTATTAAATAATACATTTTATGTATGAACTACAGTATTGACATTTAAAAAAATGTTTACATGTATGCTGGAATGTTATTAAATTTAATCATGTATATGAAGAACAGCTGTGTTAACAGCATGTTTGCAATATTTTTAACATTCTTGTTCTTGTACCAAACCCTTTTTTGTTCTTCTAAATTAAGACAGAACTTCTTAACTGGCTAGCTAAGATCATCACTAGGATCAATACTAGTTCCAAGTTACAAACTTGATTTTTCAGAAGAAACAGAGCCCATAAATTCAATGGCTGCTCACTGGTATGCACACCAATGAAGTCTTGTTTTATTTGTACCAAGTTTAAACTTAGTTTCTTATATCTAATTTTTGACTGAATCCTGACAAAGTTCAGGGTTACAGGTAACCTTTATATTAATTGAAAAAGAAATATAAAGTTGAGATCAAAGTTTGCACTTTGGACCATATTCCAAAATGTTTAAACATTTCAAGCGCTCACTAAAGTAGCTAAGTTATAAGTTGATTAAGTGATTAAATTAAATTCAGTTAATATGGCTATTCTATGTATATTTAATGATTATTCACTTCTGCCGCATATAAATTACAATTTGGCAGTAACATTAACAGAAGTTCTGGGAAAATGCACCAAAGGTTCAGAATCTATAGTATCCTGCTAAGCAGTAGCCTGCTTAGTAGTAGAATGACTTTCTTGGAATACTAAGCCAAAACTACCAAGCAGCTCTAAAGTAGTGTTTCCAATCTGAAATCAGCCAAACATCTCAGAAAAAAATACTGTGATTCATGAAGCTAGATGCAATGGAAAAACACAACAGAAATGTCAATATTTCTCCTTGACAGGCCTGAACTTGGCTGAAGCTTCCCAGACTCTCAATAAGATTAAAAATTAATCTTTATTGTACACTTTAACTAAAACCACTTCAGACAGTTGATTGCCTTCTGGCAATTAAGAATGCTGTCCACATCATGTGTCATCTTAATTTTCAACCTGGAGCCTTTTCCTCTTGCTGTTTGCACAGCTTGATGGAAATACTATTTTACACTTAACATACACTGTGGTAGGTGGTAGTTGATTAGTGACATTTCAGCATTCCTGCTCTGAGACACTGTAACTCTCAACATATGTCCTACTCAGAGAGATTACAGTTGCTCACCTAAATCCTTATGCATACTGTCACCCAGTCAATTCTGTCAATGCCAGATATGGCCCACATATATAACAGACAACATTTATTCTACCCTCTCTCTGCTTCTTCTGTGGCCATTCCAATACCAAATGTTGGATTGTCAGGTTTTTCAAGGGAGGTAACTATCTTTTCATACTTTCTAAACTACAATGCAAACTCATAGACATGTATAGATAATAGAGGTAGGGAGAACAAAAGTTGTAACCAAGACATTATTATTTTACAGGTAAAACATGGGTGAATGTACTTACCACCGCAATGATATTTTAAGTGGTTCTTGTCTTAGCTCACTAGCAGCAGAATCAGAATAGAATAGAGCTAGAAGGGACCTTGGAGGTCTTCTAGTCCAGCTCCTTGCTCAAACAGGAGATCCTATACCATTTCAGACAAGTGACTGTTTAGTCTCTTCTTAAAAACCTCCAGTGATGAAGCAACCACAACATCTGAAGGCAAGCTGGTCCATTGGTTAATTGCCTGCTATATTTCCTCAGAATATATGAGAGGATAAGTAGGATAGGAGAGAAGTATAAACATGAGTAGGTGAAGACAGGTTCCAGATTTAAGCCACCCAGAGTTGTCTTAAACTGCAAGATAGGCAGCATATAAAATAAATAAATATATGAAAATTGCATATGAGATAGGCAAATGTTCTCATCTGAAAATAGCATTTTTTAAAAAAAGAACCGATGCCTTGCTATAGAAATGGTATCACTGAAACATGCAAATTATGAACATTTTTGAAAGAACTGAAAGGAAGGCAGATGGTCCCATTGGATATCCCAGCAATATGATTATTCACTTTCCTCAGTCTTCAACAGCCTAATGAGCACAGTGGTGAACTAACAATCTGTGACTTCTAACATGCAGGCAAGCAGTGCAACCATTTTCACAGCCTTATTAGACTCTGCTAGAATTAAATAGAGGGATTCCGTAAATCAATCCACTTATTACCAAGCTGAGTCATAAAATATAAGTCAGTCTGAAGCCTCTCTTTAGCGCTGAAAGGGTTCCAATCCAAACCAAAATCAGGACTTTAGGGGGCAAGGCATGGATAGCAAGCAAAGCCAGAATAGAGGTCCAGGAATCACACATGGCATAAGAGGTCCTCACCACTAAAAATTGGGCATCATCAAAATTCCTTCAGCAAAGCTTTAGCCTTCTGGGCAGCTTTATATACCATAGTCTTCTGCATTGCTTACCCCGCTTTCTTTTTCTGGATTCCAATCTTGCAATTCTTCATCTCCCATTCAGCCGCTTTCTTCTGTAGGTAGATAAACTCACTTTCTGCATTTTTAGAATATTTGGGGGCCTTGTCTCTAGGTCCAGGTATTATGTTAATCCTTAGAAAAGTTGGGTTATGGAGCCTTCATTGAAACCTTCTATGTTTATACAGAGCTTGTCTGTTGTGTATCTCATATACCAGATTTCCCAGCATGGTACTGCAATACAGATTAACTTGTTTTTTTGTCAACCATTAGCAATAGCACTTAGACTTATATACTACTTCACAGTGCTTTACAGCCCTCTCTAAGCGGTTTACAGAATCAGCATATTGTCCCCAACAATTTGGCTCCTCATTTTACCCACCTCGGAAGGATGGAAGGCTGAGTCAATCTTGAGCCTGGTGAGATCTGCCAAATTGCAGGCAGCTGGCTGCAGCAGAAGTAGCTTGCAGTACTGCACTCCAACCACTGTGCCACCAAGGCTCAAGAGCAAAAGAATCTATATTTTTCCATTTTCACCCCCATCCTTATATAACAGCTTGCCATTATTATCAGCTTTTAGAAAAGCAGTGAATACTGAACTAGTCCAGAAATCATTAATTTATAATGTTCCTGGAAGGAGATGCTAAGGGAATATTATTGATAATTTTAATGAAGATTTTACCATTTTATATTTTATGGCCAAATGCAAACCATGAAGAAATCATGTGAAGCTGATGGTATCCAAATAATGTAACAAACAAGCTCATTTTAATTTGGGAAGAGTTACTGCTTTCTATCAGTGTTGTTTTCATATATATACTGTACATGGTTTTAAAATAAGACAGGTTTTTTTCCCCTCTAGTTTTTTTTTCTTATGCCAGGATTAGAATACTTTATTCCATATACAGAGCATATAGCACTTAACTATTTCTAAGTATGTGTGTCTGCCTGGCTGTTGTACAGATGCTGAACCATTTAGGGGGTTCTGTGAGAACTGTAAAACTAGCTTTAAAGGGAGGCAATATTTTTAACAAGTTTTTTAAAAAATATGCTTGGCTATATGATTATTTCTGAAATGGAAAATTACTGATATAAATCAGCAGATGCCTTGTATCTATATGTCAGCAAGGCAATATCTCTTAAGAGTGTCTTGACTTCATCTTTGGACAATTGAAGGAAATTCTCAAATCCTTATGCTGACTTCATAGGCAGAATATAGGCAGACAGAAGCTTTTAAAAGGTGTTCCCCCATCCTGTAACTTTCTATTTCTGTGGAAAAGATGCCACTGCTGAGCATTGACCAAGCCACAATGAAATGATGTTGGTGTGTGCTGGCAAGATGAGTGTATATTTTATCTACATGGACAGCATGTCAGCCAGACTGGTCATTATGCTGGCTTGTATCCAGAAAGGATATCTGCTTTAATTCCCTATCTCAAAACACACAATGGACATAGAAATACTGAGAAGAGGGAATAGACAAGAATGTGTTTGAAGCCAGAATCTACAGATGGTGACTTTATTTTCTGGCTTGCTCAATAGAAACAGACTGTCATGCAGATCAACCTTGGGCTTCATCAAACACTAACAGTGGCGGCATGGTAGCTACTGAAAATATCTTTTTCTAGTCAGGATTCCATGATACTGACATTTCATTCATTTCATTTCATTTCATTGTTTCTGTTATGTATGCAGGTTTGAATGTCATTGGTTAAGTTTGAACTGTTCTTGTAAAATGTCAGAAATGATTGGTTTAAAAAGTGCAGGAAAACCCTGCACTCTGATTGGCTGGCAACTAGATTCCACTAGCAAAGTTTGCACATTCAGTGTGGGTGATTCTGTTTATGCTAAGAACCTTATGGGTGAGCCTTCATGGATTCCTGCTGAAATAACTCAAATTACAGGCCCTCGTTCTTACAGGGTACAAACAGAGGATGGAGTCCTCTGCAGCAGGCACATTGATCAGCTTAGATCCAGGTTACCTCAGGAACATCGCAATTGTTCCTCTCTAGTTCCCATACCTAATGCTTTTTCTAAGGGGGAGGGGGAGGAACATGAGGATAATCAGCAAACAAGAATCAACCCCATGTGTCACGAGCCATTACGACAGGAACCATCCCAAAACCTGTCACAATGCCAAAATCCATCCTTACAAGTGGAAGATTGCACATCACTACCTGACTTGGGTGCTGACATTGGGCTGGAGATGGGTTGGGAGGAGAGACCAGATTCTAACAATGAAACAGGGTCTTCTTTCACAGGAAGTCCAACTAGGGAAATGTCAACAGACACATTTCCCCTCTCACTGGGTGAGAACGTTAAAACTTCTGAACCACAAGGTCTCAGCATAAAGAGCCCCACCTATTTAAAAGAATACATTAGATAGGTTGGGGTTTGGTATGGACTGAACCTAGTGGGGAGGGGTGTTATGCATGTAGGTTTGAATGTCATTGGTTTAGTTTGAATTGTTCTTGTAAAATGTCAAATATGATTGGTTTGAAAAGTGCAGGAAAACCCTGCACTCTGATTGGCTGGCAACTGCGGCTGCTGGCTATAAGTAGCAGCCACAGACCAGCCAAGTGGGGTCTGTTATGAGCTGTAGTCACTAATAAACTCTTCACTGAAGCACTCCGCGTCTGACTCTTTATGCAAATCTAACAGTTTCAGTCTATAGTCTATACCATTCTTCTGTCTCCCAATGTTTTCCACATTTTGGAAAGAGACATTGGAAAATATTACTCTTTTCTGTGCTGTGATCATGAGGGAGAAGGTGGTGATTCTTTTAGTCCTCATTGTTAAAAAGATGGGAAAATTATTCAATTGATTCTTGTTTTTAATCTCAGTCCACAAAATGAATAATTGTTGATCAAAACTAGTGCTTCTTCACTTGTATTTTGTAAGAATCAACAGCCATTTCAGATGCATTTCTTGTGCCCCTTGGTAGCTCAATTTTTGCCATCTGCAAGAAACAAACCAATTAATGTACAGCATGGGTGTTGTTATAACTGAATATATTGGATGCAAAATCAACAAGCCAGAAAAAAAAAGCCAGACAGTGCACCATCATGATGCAAGCATTATCTTTCATTACATGAGGATTAAGCAAAATATAATCTATCAGCAGGCTAATGACAAATCTTCACTGAAATACACAGCAAGTCATTACAGGAGGAAAAAAACCCACCCTGTGACCAGTGATTCTTGGTCCAATTGGTCAGGAATTTAACAGAGAATAAGTACATCTTGATTATTTAAAGGGTATTAATGTGCAGTTATGGCTACATAGTTTAATGCATTAGTGGGGTGGAGATATTGTAATTAAAACATAAACAGAACTAAAGATTTGCATAAATTAAAGTTAATGCAACTCCATCTTTCCATTATTCTAGAAAGATTGGCTCCATTCAACATTTGATGCAAGAAAAATATTTTCATACCTATGTAGACAGGTGATTTTTATATTGTTACTAGATAATGGATTGGTGAGGGAGGAAATATATTTTGAATAAAGTTTGAGCCAACCAATCAAAAACTGAAGAATATGAAAGGGAGGAGGAGCATCAATACTTTGCATAAACATGGAAGAAGAAAGAGGGCATAAATATTTTACATTATAAAAGTTAGGGATCTGTGACTTTATTTCCTTAAAAATAAAGTGAGCATAAAGTTATTGTATCATGTTTTAGTACAATAGTTGTTATTATGTATTACTGATTAATTAGAAATGGCTTTAAATGTAAAAGTATATTGAAACTAAACATGAGAATATTAAATTGATATCCTTCTTGAAAAAGCACTGGGAGAAAGAAGTGCTCTTTCTGCAAAAATAGCCTCAAAATGAAACCTTCTTTCAGTTGTTTTCTTTCTATCCAGGCCATCTGTGGCTTGACTGTGGCAGTGAAATCATTGTCTTTTTGTAAGCTGAACTTTGTCATTCTGTCAGCCTGGGAGTGTGACCATTTGAAGGGCAAGACTAGGTCACTGCACCTGGAACATATTTGTATAAACAGGCTTTTCCTGCTGTCTGTCCATGCTTTGTGTCCTTGATCCCATCTACGATTTCTTTGAAATCAATTAAATTCTGGAGACAAAATAATCTGAAAGGAGAAAGTATTAATCGTTTTTCCCCCTGTATGCTAACCTGGAAACACTAACCTCTTCATCAATATATTGCAGTCCCCTCTGTGCATTCATCAATATACTGTATCCTCCTCTGTGAATTCAAAAATAGATATCATTTTGGTTTAAAAAAAGAAAAAGAGGGAAAGAAAAGAAAGGAAAAAAACTATGAATTGTTCATGTAAATATCTATCTATCTATCCATCCATCCATCCATCCATCCATCCATCCATCCATCCATCCATCTATCTATCTATCTATCTATCTATCTATCTATCTATCTATCTATCTAGTGTTTTACAGATCGCTCATCTCCCTCACAGAATGACTTTGGGCAGTGTACAAATAGACATAATAACATAAAAGCTTTATGTAACATGTATTCTAATAGTATCCAGAAGTCATTTCTCATTTTTCTGTTCTTATTTATGAGCTAACTTACACAGAATCTTTTACTTAAGCCTTCAACACTGATTTTAAGAAATATAAAAATATTTCCTCCTCGGGTGACCATGGAATGCTAGGACAGTGAATAACATGCCTTTATTTGTCTTCATTGTGTGCAATGCTTCTCTCCTTGAGTACTTCTATCTTGGCTGGATTCATCTTAGGAAAACGTATCTGGTGCATTATACAGGTCCCCTGTCTGGGCAGCAAAGTGTAAATGTTGATCATTCACTGAATTGTTCTTTAGCCATGGGATTTTCCTTAGTACTTTCCCTTCAAAGACATCTCTGATTTATTCTGCTATGCACATATCCTTGAGCATAATCAAGAAGCAGTGTGTTACGTTCATGGGTGCTTAGTTTCCACGGGTTGAGGAACTGGATACTACAAATAAATTCCAGAAAAATTAGGCAAAGAGTTCAGTCGGAAATCAACATTTCAATAATATTATGGAGTCATGGGAAAGATGACATTAAAAGAAATATGAAATCATTTTCTTTAGTTTTATATCCCTCAGACATATAAAATCTATACACTGCAGAGTCACTGTTGGTGTTTAATTGAATGCCTACAAGCAAACCATTACAATGCTATTATCCCATCAAGTCAAGAAAAAGCACAATGGATAAAACCAAGTTGTAAGCAAAGTTGTCTTACCCTAGCTTGACAGTCACTTCTTAGAAAGTTTTTTGTGCAAACCTCATCCCTTATCTATTTATCACAATAATCATCACAGCAACCACAGCATGTCAAACTTGAGCAACTGAGCCTGATGATTAGGAAGCAGTTCAGCCATGAAGTAAACATTCACTATTTACAAGATAACTAGAAATTTTGCTGGAAGGAATGTCCAGGAAGGAGTCCATTATATTTGTTAAAAATAAAGTAATGGTGGCAATGGGGTAAACACTATTTTTTCTATTAAAGTTTTTTGTTATGGATGTTGTTGCTTCCATAATAATAACAAAAGCACCTGGAAGAAGACCACTATGAATACCTGGGCATCCTTTAAACTGACATCATCAAACATGTTGAAGTCAAGAAGGTTAAAAGTGAATACATCACGAGAGTGAAAGTTATTCTAAAGTCCAAACTCAATTGAAAAAAATGCCAACAAAGCAATTAATACTGAGGCAATTTTGAATAGGGAAAAAAACATCTACCATTGTTGCTACCTTGTCATAACATTGTTTGTAATCAGTTTATGTGATCTTTTTGTGGCAGCCAACTAGGTGGGCCACTGTTTCTTCAGCTTCTCCGCAGAGGCATTATTTGCTGTCTGTTATTATCTTCTCAGTTCTGGTTTTGTAGACATTTGTTCTTATGGCTTGGACTTGTGAAGCCAGAATTAAACCTGTGTCACTTTTTTCAAATTTTCCTGCTCTTAGTCATTACCAGATCTTGTAATTATCTGAATTGTTGATAGTTTTTTTTTGTTGTATTGGCTAATATGTAATTCTTTGCCTTGTCATGTTTCTGTTCTATTTGGTCTTTCTTGCAGGCCAGTATGGTCTCTCCTGTCCTTGGTAAACCTTTCTGGTATAACAGCTTCAGTGCATCTTCTTTGTTGTCCTAGAGATATTCTTCCAATGTTCTTTTTTCTTCTTCAACTATACTTGCAACATTCTACACCCACCCATTCTCACTGGTAAGTAGAGATCATCAACATTGTTGCATGGATGAAGGATACCAACCACCCTGTACGGGCACACAGGCAGGGGCTCCTAGGGGTCCTGTTGGCAAGCCAATGTTGGCTGGCGGTCCCCCGACGGCGAGCCTACTCTGTGGCGGCCCCCGACTTATGGAATCAACTGCCTCTGGACCTCCACCTGGCCCCTGACCTCCGCACCTTCCGCCGTGATTTGAAGACCTGGCTATTTGACCAAGTCGGGCTGTGATTACCTCACCGGGGGTATGGGATAGTTTTAATTTTTAATTCGGTTTTATTGGACCTTATAGTGATTTAATTTCTTTTTAATTATTTATTGTATTTGTATGTTTTAACTGTGAGCCGCCCCGAGTCTTCAGAGATGGGGCGGCATATAAATCCAATAAAATAAAATAAATAAATAAATATGATTCATTGTCATTATTTTTCTAATCTTCCTATTAAGGGCTTTTAATTCTGTTTATGTCCAATTCACTATTCCAGCTGAGTATCTAATGACTTTTTCTTAGATTCTCTATAAAGCAGGTAAGGGAAAATCCAATAGTCATATCCAATCAGAAATATTCCAGGGATGCTGGCTCTCAGGGAATATTCTTACTTTACTATACAGCTAAAATAAGCAATATAACCAAAAACATCTAACATACAAAGTATTTTTCAGTGAATAAAAAGTTTTCTTCCTAATGTGAGTGGTATGTGAAGAAAATTTCTATTAAGAAAGACTGAGTGAGATAATTTGATATTACAAATGATATATAGCCCCTCAAAAGATCACCATTGCTTGGAACCCCAGGCATGTTGACATAGCCAAGTTTTTAGGGATTTCCAGAAGATGGGATCTAACCATTTTCTTTGCTATCTATGTTAGGTTAGCTTTTTCTATCCACAGACAGCCTCTTACATAAAGAAAAAATTCTCTATTGGAGATCTTTGCTATTTAAATATACAAAACTGAGGAAATGTAGGAACATTTTTTTCTTTAAAAAAATGAGTCAGTTCCATTTCTAGTGACAAGGTCTTATCACAAATTTCCTTAGAAACCAAATTTTCTTGACATATTACTGACATTAGGAAGAAAATGTTTTATTCACTAAATATATACTATGTATGTTACATGATACATTTAGGCACTATGAGCAGTTAAAGAAGTAAGACACCAAATTCCGATATCATTCTCTGAATATTTTCAGTTTAAAGAAAACAATTAGCACCAAAAAAAATTAGGGGCAAAGGTAAACTTTATGAGGAACTAGTTGTTACTTTTCATATGGAAAATCCAGTAACAGTGAGTGTATTTTATTACCTGAACATATAATACTAAAATTCCTAATTAATATAAACATTAAAGGACAATAAAAATTAAAGTCCATTTTTACCTCTTGTCAAGGGAAGGAGTGGAACAAAATATTTTAGCTCTTGTTTTGAAAGCAATATGTGATGTAGGATACCATTGCCCTTTGATAATTGTACTTTGCAAACATTCTACAATGCAATTTTTTGGACATGTACATAGAATATGCATGGCAAAGTATATCTAATGCATACATAAGCTTTTGCACAATCTCAAAAACAAGCTGAAATAGATGATATATATATATGTAATATTTAATTGAGAGAGGGAAAGAGAAAATTACTTTTTCTTAAGATGGATAAGATAATTCATGCCTGACTGTTCTTTGGAAGGATAGATACTGAAGCTGAAAGTCAAATACTTTGGCCACAAAATAAGATGAGAGGACTCATTAGAAAAGACCCGGATGCTGGGAAAGACTGAAGGCAAAAAGAGAAGGGGATGGCAGGGGATCAGATGGTTAGATAGTGTCATCAATGCAATGAACGTGAATTTGAAAAAACTCTGGGAGAAAATGGAGGAAAGGGGAGACTGGTGTACTGTGGTTCATGGAGTTCCAAAAAGTAGAACATGACTTTCCAACTAACAAAAACAACAATCCTACTGGAATCTCTTTAGTTCCTTCTTCTATTCAATATTTGCTCTATTAGTCTAGTCCTAGCTTCTGTCCATTGGGAGGAAATAAAATGGTGCCACCCACCAAATTAGATAGCAGATTAGCTGCTTCTTTTCAAGCAAGATGCCAGGGAAACTTCTCAATAAGCCTCAGTTTGAATTCTTAGCACTTCATAATCACTGTCATACTAAATATGGCCTTCACAGTATTTAAGAATACCCTGCTGTACTAAGTAGCAAGAATGTAAGCCAATTTTTTTCCTTGCAGTCTCAATCCTCATCCACTGTTAGTAGCAAACATACAATTAAGTACAAAAATACATTCCAAGTCCAAGTCATGAACACATTCAAGCTCTCAAGATGAAATAAATACATCAATCGGTCTTTGTAATGTATTTCTCCCCTTCTGTTCCTCAGATTGATCAAGCTGTGACAGAGATCCAAGGACGATGAAATCCCTCTGAGATAGCCATTTGTTGGTATCAAAGCAGGAACACAAGTGTCTTGTTCATGATGGGAAGCAAGGCAAGGTATGTTTTTGTAACCTTTTGCGTAGGAGGCTTTTTCTGTTGTCATGCCATTCTTGTACACAGCCAGCCGCTGTGTATCTTGGCAGAATCAAGTCTGTTTCTGAGAGAAGAGAACTATTTCTGTCCTTTAATAAGTCATTCCAAGTTTCCTGTGATGTTATAAATAAGTGGGGCAAGCAGCCAGCTTTATTTTGCTTAATGTGATATGACAGAGGAAGAAAGCAGTCAAAAACCCCATCAATCTCTACATAATATCTGGTGCTCGACTCTGAGATTACTTGCTCCCTTTCACAAGATTAAGTTTATCATAAGCTCTGCCTATCAGCACAGCTGATACGAGACCTTGCCTTCACAGGTTTGTTTATTCAGGAGTCCTGTTCATAGTCAGCCCCAGCATGTTCTGTGCATGAAGTCATCCTGTGCTAAATTTGCTTCTGGAAGCTGGCAACTCCTCAGACAAATGTGAACAAATGAACTTGTCCTTCAGGAGAAAATAAAAGTACCTGTGAAAGAAAGCTGAATAGCTCTACCAGTTTGCCATGTGTCAAAGGTATCATATTTGGGCTGGACAGAGAAAAAGATATTCTTTCAAAGCAGTAGTTCTCTAGAATAAAGGAAACTAGAACAAAGGAATTTATAAAATACAGATAAAAATGTGTATTTTTAGAAGAAGCTGAATTATCCAATGCTATATTCCTGGAACATCAATACCCTGGTTTCCAGCATAGTGCATATGTATGCTTGTATTCAGCAGCAGACCTCATGGTATCTATCAGCTTCCCTTTCCAACTGGGTATTATTTTGGATACCTTGATATAGCCATGATGATAATATATATCTAAGATAGCTCCTGGAGAGAAATAAATGGGGAATGTTCCTGTTAATTGTCTGGTGGTGGTCTCTGGTTGTTGCTCAACTCCCAAAAGTTTGCAACTGTTTTTTAGGTACTTCTTGACTTATGACCACAATTGGAACCAGAATCTTGGGGGTTGAGGCAAAAGGTCATTAAGGAGGATACCCATATGACTGCCCCATGTGACTGCCCCACCCAGCACTCCAGGTTGTGACCATTAACTAATTGCACATGTCTTTTAGCAGACTAAATGTCTTGATGGTGCAGTAGTTAGAATGCAGCATTGCAGGCTAATTCTGACAATTTCCAGCAGTTCGATCCTGACCGGCTCAAAGTTGACTCAGCCTTCCATCCTTCCGAGGTTGTAAAATGGTGACTCAAATTGTTGGGGGCAATATGCTGACACTGTAAACTGCTTACAGAAGTCTGAAAAGCACTATGAAGTGGTATATAAGTCTAAGTGCTACTGATATTGCTAAATCTCAAATAAAGAATACAAGGTGCCCTTGGGAGTGGAAGAGGCCTTGGAAGGCTTCTCAGGAACTCAAAATCCTCCCTGCCAAAATCTGAGGAAAACTTTCAGCTCCTCAGTGGAGAAACACTCATATGTGGCCTACCTGACCTCCCTCACCTACTTGAGGCACCCTGTAGTCTTTACCTTATAGAGTCTTTGCTCATTTTAGATGTCCATTCCTCTCATATCTGAGGGAATCCTGAAAGAGTTGGATGCTAAAAAATTTCAATCTGCCCTTAATGCATAGAAGGCAAGTCCTTTGATGGGTACAGGAAAAAAGCTGAAATCTTCAGGATTTCTGGTGTTTTTGCACCCTGCCAGAAGAATTTATCTCCCTTCCATGCAGGGAACAGAATTCTTTGGTTATTTCAGCTTTCATTCCTAAACCACACAAGGGAATTCATCTCTGCTCCTTGCATGGAGGGAAGCAAGAAGGAAGCTAAAATCTTCAGGAATTCAGCTGCCTCTCAGCCCTCTGCTAAAGGTTCAGTTCACTGCACCAGGCAGCTCTTTCAACTAAGTCTCAGAGACAAGAGGGAGTCCTCTTGGCAAATGGCAACAGCTTACTTGCCAGCAACCCATTGACTTTCTGGGGAAACCAGCAGAGAAGATTGCAATATAATTGCAACATAATTGTGAGGTACTTGGCAGCTTTTGTTACAAACACCGATCATGATCATATGACTATGGTGTGATGGTGCAATATCTATATCTATATCTATATCTATATCTATATCTATATCTATATCTATATCTATATCTATATATATGTATATCTATTTATCTATCTATCTGTACTTAGAGACAAACAACCTACTATCTAACAAGCAGTTTGGTTTTAGAAAAATGTTGTTCTGTAATCTGCAACTCCTACATTTGGACCACACATCTTGACCAGGGTAAAGCAATAGGTGCAATTTACATAGACTTCTGTAAAGCCTTTGATTCAGTGGTGCACGACAAACTACTGTTGAAACTAAGTTCTTACGACATCTCCAGATCCCTGCACAAGTGGATAGCTGTGTTCCTATCCAACAGGCAACAAATAGTCAAAATAGGGAGGGCCCTATCAAATCTGGCACCAGTTAACAGCGGTGTCCCCCAAGGCAGCATTTTAGGACCAACACTCTTTCTGCTCTACATCAATGACCTATATGATCATATTAAAAGCAGCTGTGTCCTCTTTGCCAATGATGTAAAATTATTTAATACCACTGACAATGCTGCTGCTGTACAAAGCAACCTTGACTATGTGTCAGAATAGTCATGCATTTGGCAACTCCAAATCTCAACTAATAAATATTCTGTCCTGCACACTGGCAAAAAATATCAGAACACCAAATACAAGTTGGGCGGAAATGATCTCCTAGACAACCTTCACTTTGTCAAGGACCTAGGAGTATTTATCTCAAATGATCTAAGCCCCAGAGCTCGCTGTGACAGCATTGCCAAAAAGGCATTAAGAGTTGTTAACCTAATCTTGTGAAGCTTCTTCTCTGGTAGCATTGTATTGCTAACTAGGGCATACAAAACTTTTGCCAGACCAATTCTTGAATACAGAACCCACACTGTATATCGGACATTACCACGATTGAGCAGGTCCAGAGATATTTCATGAGAAGAGTACTCCACTCCTCTAATCACAATAGAACCCCTTATACCAGCAGGCTTGAAATTCTGGGCTTGGACAATCTGGAACTGTGTCACCTGTGGTCCGATCTAAGCATAGTACATAAAATTGTCTGCTAAATGTTTTATCTGTCAATGACTTCTTCAGCTTTAACAACAATAATACACAGGCAAACAATCAACACAAACTCAAGGTAAACAGCTTGAAACCCTATTGCAGAAAATACTACTTCAGCCACAGAGTGGTCAATGCCTGGAATGTTCTACCTGACTCCGTTGTTACAGCCTCAAACCCTCACAGCTTCAACCTCAAACTGTCTACTGTGGACCTCAATCCTTTCCTAAGCACACCAGCATGCTTCCCATCCCTGTCTTACTGTCTCCATTTATCTGTACCTATTTCCTTTGTTTATGGTTATGTTTATACCTATGGCTGCTACCTTGTACAATGTTTGACAAACAAATAAATAAAATAAATAAATAAAATAAATAAATAAATTTTGCAATGGCCAGAAGTGGCTTATACCAATAGCAATAGAACTTAGACTTATATACTACTTCACAGTGCTTTACAGCCCTCTCTAAGCGGTTTACAGGGTGAGCATATTGCCCCCAACAATTTGGCTCCTCATTTTACTGACCTTGGAAGGATGGAAGGCTGCATCAACCTTCAGCCTGGTGAGATTTGAACTGCCAAATTGCAGTCAGCTGGCAGTCAGCAGAAGTAGCCTGCAGTACTGCATTCTAACCACTGTGCCACCATGCCATAAAGCATCCTTTCTAAGGTTTTCATAATTCTGGATTATGTTAAACCAGTGTCATAAATTGAAGTCTACTTGTATACATTTTCTTGCTTTGAACGAAGTCTTGTTTGGTAAACACACCCAGGAAGATGTCACGTTTTAATCTCATTAGTTATTCAGAGTCTCTGGATCAATTATTATGAATACTTTGCCCGTCTCCTGAATTTACTCTTGCTTTGTATCATAACATTCTGAAATAAGTGGTTTCCCCTTATTTTGGAATCATTATATTGTGTCCATTCCATAAACTGATAACAAATGTCCAAGGCATCATACTGAATAAACAGGATGGAATGTAAACAGAAACTCTTACTGGCATTGATTCCCTTTCTTTGTTCAGGAGTATGACATTGGTGAAAGGTTCATGTTTGTTAATGTTTCATTCTATTTATTACTATTTTCTGTTCCTATCCATTCATATTGTTTCTCTAATTCATATATTTTCATCATGTTCCTAACTTCACTAATTCCGACTCAGAAATGTATTCTCTATCCTCATTCATCCACTGAAATAGCTTCTGCTAAACCAGGGCTTTTGCCATAATTAGCATCCCTATTTACCAGTTGTACATGTAAGGATGCAAGGATGTAAGCATATTAAGTATTGCTCCATATTAATAGCTTTTAATTCACTACCAGAATTTATTCTCAAAGAGTTCTGGACATCTGGACTAGCACTGTCATTTTTCTTGCTGGCCAAAGGGGTGCCCCAAAGGTATGTTCAGAACAAGATATTTTTCTTTGAAATGACTGGATATATCTGCAGATCAAAGTCATTTGTAAAACACTATCCAGATGTATCTCTACTGGAATGTCATTGTTACTATGTTAAAGTTTATCATAAACATACTTAGAAAATTAGCTGGCTTGATGAGTCATAACATATAATAATTTCCTTTTAAAGCTACAACTAAAGCTTCCATTTATTTCATTACTTTTCCCTGGTGTTATTTCCAAGGTGAAAATATGATCAAGATTGGAAGGATTGAATTTTCCATCTGATTCTGCAATATGATTATTCAGGCATCCTTTTCAACAAAGCTGTTCTTTGATTTCAGAATGCTTAGCTTTAGAATCCTGGTAAGAATGAGATCAAGAAGAGCTTAGATTAATTGTGGAGTGTTTGCATTTGATATTCCCAAGGGAAACACATTTGCTAAGAAAGCTTTGAACTGATTAATTATCAGACCTAGAAATATTAGCCATTAAACGTTTATTCCAAATCATGACATTACTGGGAAAATCAGAAATCATATTTTATCATTTCTGACAACCAAAAATAAAGAGCATAAAGCAAGAAGGGTCCTGATTGTTTACACAAAAAGCCAACCTAATCCAAGAGTTTGCCTCCCATAATAACGAAAACCAAAACTATTGCCACAAATGTCTATATCCCACCTAAAACTTTGCTTTGTTCACAGTCTTCATCTATAGATCATTCTCCCACCTCATTATTCCTCACTTTCCATTCCTTTCTCTCCTTGCAGCAAATCCAGGCCTATGTTCGTGGAAAGAAAGAGAGAGAAAGAACTGGAGGGAGAAAGCAGGGGGACAGGGGGCTGGATAATATTAGAAAGTAGACTGCAATCCTAGTTTATTCTCTTTTGTTCTCATGCATGCATTTATTCAAATGGGCTAATACCTAATTTAGGGTGTGTCAAATTTTCAACTTTTAATTTCCAAACATTTGGGGTGCTCAAAAAATATGACATGCCTTGGAGATTGTAAAGATATTTTTGTTACTTTAATATAACTTAGATGTGCTGTTTAAGTAACTACATACAGTAAATGTCATAACTTTTTAACATTTTGTTCATTTCATTACCCATCTTGCTTGCTGAAGATGTCTTAGAATACACACACACACACACACACACATGTGCCATTTTGACAGATCATTGCACTGAATTTGAAAAGCACAACTATCTTTGGCATCCTTTTTAACCTGGGCTTTAGATGGGAGAATCAAGCTGGATTCCCATTCAATACAATGCACTTGTTTCAATAAAAGTGAGTGGCTATCTGAAAATCAGCAATGTAGAATAGCAAAAGCTTTTTGTTTTAAGCCAAAAGTGTAATATGATCAATGATAATAGCTTCTATTGATTCTATTAGCAAGCAATTCACAGAAAAACTGTTCATTGTACCAAGGAGGTGAAACTCCTATTGCACTCAAAAAACCCACACCCACTAATTTGTTATATGTGAAGCAACATCAGTAAATTCTTTATCCACAATCAGTGATATTAGAAAAAGCATTAATCCTGGGACATGAATCAGTGATCTGACTCTTGGGAGAATTCAGAAGAACTGAAATATTTTGTGTTGTTTGTTGTAAGTTAAGCATTTACTTCTTGGTATCCTGAACATAGTGTACAATATGTTTTTAATTTAGCAACTCTCAGTGTCATTTCTGCATTTTATTCCCCTTGGAAAAGTTTTGACTGTAAGAAATTTCATATTTTAAGCATTAGTAGTTTTAAGAAATCATTGTCCAGAGCAATAATAAATTTCATCTGATAGCCAAGTTAAGAATGCATAACAGTTTGAAATGAAGCATGTGATGGAAAGGTATTATAATAGGCACACCAAGCAATCATGTATTTAGTTGTTTCCCTGGGTCATTAGTCAGGGCAGTAACTTTTCTTAGCAATTGCATTTGATGGTATTTGATGACTTGCTTTTATAGCTGATTTAAAAAAAAAACAATTATTTACTTATTGTTAAATTTGGAAGTTGCCAAATTCTCAGATGACTTTGTGAAGCTCTCCTCTCATTTTTCACACTGCTGTACCAAGTTATTGGAGATGCAGTGGCTCAGTGGCTAAGATGTTGAGCTTATCGTTCAGAAAGGTTGGCAGTTTGGTGGTTCAAATCCCTAGCACTGCGTAACAGAGTGAGTCCTGTTACTTGTCCTGTTACTTGTTCTGCCAACCTAGCAGTTTGAAAGCATGTAAAAATGCAAGTAGAAAAATAGGGACCACTTGGGTGGGAAGATAAGAGCATTCTGTGTGCCTTCAGCATTTAGTCATGCCAGCCACATGACCATGGAGATGTCTTTGGATAGCGCTGGATCTGTAACAGAGATAAGCACCGCCCCCTAGCAACTAGCACGTATGTGTGAGGGGAACATTTACCTTTACCAAGTTATTATCACCTACAAATACTAATATTACTATATAATTCATGTGGTTATGGAAGGTATGTCAATAACAAAATAATATAATTATCTTATTCATTTAGAAAATTTATAAGTGGCCCACTTGCTTCTGATTACTTGGGCAGAGTGGCATGCAAAGGATAAATTATTGTAATAATTCTTATCAATGACCCTTATACAGACATTTGGGCCCAGAACAGTTGGTCTTGATGACTCTAGTTTTAATCCTAATTAATTAATATAATCTGGTACACAGTTGTTATGAAACTAGTAAGTAAGCTTAATGGTATTAAAATTAGGGTACATGCAACTAGGAAACTGCATGAGGAGTTCAAAGCATCTTATTTTACTGCAAAAGATGAAAGTTAGTCAAAGAATGATAGAGGTAGAAAAAAAAAGAAAGAGAAAGGAAAAGTTGAAGACCAAATTTCTTCATAATGCCTGGAAATTACAATTACAACAATTAATGTTCATTTGAATGAATTCTACAATGTAAGAAAGGCTACATCAAAGCCAGAAGAAGGCCACCATGACTTTCTAGTGATGACCAGGAAACTGTAAAAGTTAAGATTTTTTTTTTTACAATAGCAGAAGGCTGTCCCAACAAGGAAAACAAAAGGGAACATAATTTTTGGAAGAAGGAAGGAAGGAAGGAAGGAAGGAAGGAAGGAAGGAAGGAAGGAAGGAAGGACCTTGAATGTATAGATGATGGGTGGTCATTTGGCTTTCTTCAAACTGATACAAAACTAGGTACAATTCTAAGCTTATATTAACTTTAAAATGCAAGGAAATAAGTCAGGTCTACTTTTTTTACAAGTACTTACAATTGCTTATATGAATGTATGGAATTATCACAACAACCTTTAAGAAGATATAGTTGAGAGGGAGTAAATTTTGTAGTGATATATTTTGTTAGGTCCAGAGGTTATTTGCCTATGCTCAATCATTCACTCAGGGACCTTTTCTGCCTGGAAGTCAAAGACAGATCAGTAAATCACTCTATTACATGGATAATGATAATTCCACAAGTCCAGTTGATCAAGTCAAAATGGACTTTTTAGGTAAAAAAAAAACCCCAACCTCTTCCAAAGTCAGATTGAATCATGTTTTTGCTCAAAAACAAAGCAATGTCAGTTCTCTCCTTATTTGGATAGGAATATCAAAATGGATGCTGGACATCCTAGAAGAAGGCAACTTCATAATATTCTGAATAGTTGCCATAGGTGCCAGGTGGTTATGTCCATATTGCCATCAAGAGTTAAATTCAAATTGTCAGCTGATAACAGGTAAAAATATTGTGTGTTGTTCGGTTACATATCAGGAGGATAAAACAATTTAAAATCCTCCAATTCGGACTCCATTTTTTTCAATGGGGAAATTTTATCCTATGATCTTTCTATCTGAAATCTGTTGCGCTCTGAATCCAAATTCCATAGGTTTATTAACCCAGAAAGCTGAACACAACTTTAGGGATTTAGTTTCATTGTGAATTTTTATAGGCTTTCATCTTTAGTGTCCCTGAGTGGGTAGAATGGAATGGGGAACTTTGTTTACAAACTCCTGGGGTTTCTTTATTATAAAATGCTTTTCATTACTTTATAGTATACCATGTGGCCTTCAGGCATGAATGCCTATGAATGACATTTATTATTGTTGCTGTTAGGATTACCCAATATATTGTGTCATCCCTTGGGTCATAAGTAATATGCACAATCTTAATGGAAAGGAAATATATCTTCTACACTGTAGTTCCTAGGATGGAACTAAAATACACAGACCTTTGAATTTTTAATAACAAAAATGTTTTTTTTTACTTGCACAGCTACCCTCTCTGGAACTAACAACACAATTCTTCTCAAAACTGACAGCACAGCTAGGAATTATTCAGATCTAATCACAATTTCCCTTTTATGAGTCTGACTTCTAAAGAAGGGTGTAAACGATTACAGGATAAATATATAGTTTATTAACCATTTTGTTTGTTTTTTAATTAAGAATCAGATTAATATAGCAACCTGTCTCACTCAAGAAAACTCTGGGCGGTATACAATAGATAATCACAGATATAAAAATGGCACATATAAATATTTAAAAAACGTAGTTCCACTAGTATATTCAGGTTCTTCTCATGAGTACTGTCCTTGAGCCAGATCTTTCCCATTCTGTAAGGTTTCTTTTGTTTTGTTACCTAGATGTATGACTTTACATTTCTCTGTTAAATTTCATTCCATTTGTTTCTGCCCACTGTTGCAAATTTCTTATAAATAACAGAACAATTTTTTTATAAATAACAGAACAATGTGAACTTGTACATTAATAAAATATTTACCAAAGAGAAAATAGATGGAGAAAAATGTAGAAATGTTGATAGCATGTTTAAAGATATATACGGTCATGGGTGAAAGGAGAGAGATGTATACCCTGTGTTGGACTTTGAACTTGCTTCCTGTTCCTGTGGCAAAAAATGTATCCTGACTCCCATGGGGCCATGCAGGGGTAACTTCGTAGATTGTCTTGAGTCCCAGGCTTGGTTGAATCTTGCTGAATGATGTAATGAAGGGGCTTTGGGCAATTCCTTTTATGGCTTAGCATTAATGGCTTTGTCTTGGTTTGGATTTTGAGTGAGGCTTAATTTTATCACTCTGGAGCTGAAGCTCTTTTGTGTTGTAGATAAGATGTCTTGTAGATAAGCTGGCACCAAAATATCTTCTGGGGCTGAGTTTCTGTGGTCTTTAAAATTTCTATTTCTCTTTTAAGGGAAATATTCTGCCTTTTTAATATTTCCTAGAATATTTTATTCTTCTAGGAGAGGGGCCCAGTCTTTTGTCTTGTAGATACTTCTACAGTATCTTCTAATGCTATGATGTTATGAAATATTGCCTTCATAGGAGGATAAAATAACTTAAGACAGTTGCCATTCCAAAATCACTATTATGCATTGAATCCATTGCATTCCATTTCCTGAATTTGCACATGTTTAATTGGACATCTTATATACAATGTGCTATTTATGATTAGAATGATTCATAAAATTGAATTAAACTCAAGTGGATTTTGTTACATTAAATGTGTGTGTGTGTGTGTTCTTGACAATATTGAATATTGGCACAGACGGAGCACACAATTCTCATACACAGACACACACACTTATACACAGACACGCACTCATAAACCCTTAATAGGTGATGTTAAGTTCGCATAGAGAGGCAGGACGCGGAGTGCTTCAACTCAAAGTTTATTGTGACTTCAGCTCAGAACGGACCCAAAAAGGCTCAGCCACGGTAGCTTTTTATAGCCGGCTACCGCAGCTGATAGCCAATCAGAGTGCAGGGTTTTCCCGCACTTTTAAACCAACGATTTCAAACACTTTACAAGAACAACCAATCATATTCAAACTCTGCATACATAACACCCCTCCCCACTAGGTTTGGTCCATACTCAAACCCCATCTATCTAATATATTCTTGTAGATAGGTGGGGCTCTTACTGGGTTGTTGAGACCTGTGTGGTTCAGGTGTTTTGGGAATCTCACTTTGTGAGGAAGGAAATGTATCTGGCAACATTCCCTTATTAGGACTTCTTGTATTGGTAGAACCTGCTTGATTACTACAACCTGGTCTCTCCTCCCAGCCCATCTCCAACCCAATGTCACCCCCTAAATCTGGCAATGATGTGCAATCTTCTATTTGCAAAAATGGTTGTTGGTACCCTGACAGGTTTTGGGATGGTTCCTGTCGTGTTAGCTCGTTACACATGGGGTTGATTCTTACTTGCTGATTACCATCATTATCTCCCCCTTCCCCCCTAGAAGAGGCTGAGGGCATGGAATCCTGAGAGGAGCAAGGGCGATGCTCCAGAGGCAGTCTGGACCGTAACTGGTCTATGTGCCTACTCCACAAGACACCATACTCAGTTTGAACCCTGTAAGACCTGGGGCCTGTAACCTGGGTTATCTCAGCAGGAATCCATAGCGGTTCACCCACAGTGAATGTGTGAGTTTTGCTGGTGGAATCTAGAGGTGCGTTGGGTGCATAAGTGGGGTGAAGGCTGTCTAGGATAGACCTGAGTTTTCTCCCCATCAAAAGCTCGGCAGGAGTTAAGTTAGTGGATGGACTAGGAGTGATGTGTTGGATACTGAGTAGTTTTTCAACTTTCTCAGTGATGTCCCCTGGACCCAATTGTTGGAGTTTCTCCTTGGTAAAACGTACCATGCGTTCAGCCGGGCTGTTAGACGAAGGATGCCCAGGGGCATTATACCCTGCTGTGCTAAGTATGATTCAAAAAGATTAGCAGTAAATTGAGGACCATTGTCAGAAACAAGCACATCAGGTAACCCATGAGTTACAAAAAGTTTCTTAAGTTGTTTGATAACAGCGTCTGCAGTGGTGGAACCCATGGGGACAACCTCTAGCCATTTGGAGTATGCATCAACTACAATAAGGGAAGTGTGCCCTCTGGTAGGTCCAGCAAAATCAATGTGAATCCTGGACCATGGACCTCTAGGACATTCCCATTCTTGTTTGGGGGCAAGGGGAGGAGCAGGTCTTACTAACTGACAGTTTGGGCAGGATGCAACCCAGTTTTCAACCATTTTGTCTATACCAGGCCACCATACATAACTCCTGGCCAATCCCTTCATTCTGACAACACCTGGATGACCCTCATGTAACATTTCCAAAACCTCTTTCTGCAATTTTGCAGGAATAACCACCCTGTTACCCCACAAAATATATCCCCTCAAGACAGATAATTCAGTTTGTCTGGATTTAAAAGGTTGGGAAGCTTGAGGTAGATCATGTAGTGGCCAACCCTTTTTTATCCAGCCTATAATAGGAGCCAATGAAGTGTCTTTGGCAGTTTCTCTAGCAATTTCAGCAGCATGAACTGGAAGTTTGGCAACAGTTTCTAGAAAGAAGGTGTAAGTTTCTGGAGCAGGGTCCTCAGTGTGCAAAGGAAGTGGGCAGCGACTCAAAGCATCAGCATGCCCAATGTCTTTTCCTGGTCTGTGAATGAGTTTATATGAATAAGCAGCAAGAAATTCAGTCCATCTCAGCATTCTTGGTGACAGGATGGTGGGCGTTGGTCTGTCCCCTGCCACAATGCCTAAAAGAGGTTTGTGATCTGTAACAATGGTGAACCTTCTCCCATATACGTACTCATGGAACTTCTTGACTGCTGCCACGATAGCCAACGCTTCCTTGTCCAGTTGACTGTAGTTTCTCTCTGCTTTGGTCAAAGTGCAGAGTAAAATGCAATAGGGGCTTCCCTTCCACTGGGAAGCATGTGGCTCAACACCCCCCCACTCCAAAAGGGAATGCATCACAAGTCAATACTACAGGAAAATTCTCAGAAAACTGTATCAGGACACAATCAGAAGTGATTTGTCTCTTGATGTTGTTAAATGCAGCTTTTTCTTTTGTGCCCCAGACCCATGCAGATTTTTTATCCAGTAATCTGTGTAAGGGTTCTGCAGTGGTTGCTTTCTGAGGTAGAAACATATGATAGAAATTAATAACCCCCAGGAATGCTTGCAAATCAGTTTTGCATCTAGGCCTGGGGGCTTCTTTGATTGCCTGAACTTTGGCTCCTGTGGGGTGGATGCCATGTTTATCAATCATATAACCCAAGAATTCTACTTTGTCAGTTCTTAGTGTGTACTTCTCTTTTTTGACTTTTAACCCTGCTTCTTTGAACCTGGTTAGAACTTGTCTGAGTTTCACGTGTAACTGAGTGTCATTTTCAGCAGAGATTAAAACATCATCAAAATAAGGCACTACCCCCAGCAACCCTTGTAGCATCCTTTCCATGAGCTTTGAAAGATGCCTGGTGCCACACTTACTCCGAATTGTAACCTCTTGCATTTGAATGAACCCTGATGGGTTACAATGGTTTGGGTTTCTGCAGTTAGATCATCTACTGGTAACTGCTGGTATGCTTGGGCCAGGTCCAATTTGGCGAAGACTGTGCCCCCGCCCAGAGAATGTAATAAATGATGAACCACTGGAACCGGATATGTGCTCTGCTGTAGCGCATGGTTCAATGTCCCCTTGTAATCCCCGCAGATTCTCATGGAACCGTCAGCCTTGACTGGCGTGACTATGGGTGTTTCCCACCTGGAGTGGTCTGTGGGCTCCAGCACCTCTTGGGCTATGAGTTTATCTAATTGTTCATCAATTTTTCTTTCGATGCAAAGGGTACCCTTCTGGGCTTTAATCTGATTGGTTGTACCTTGGGATCTAGGTTAAATGTGATAGGGGTCCCCAAGTACTTGCCTAATCCATCGCTGAAGACCTCTGGAAACTCAGACTTCAAGGACTCTTCCCACTCAGTGTTGCTTACGTGATTGATGCCAGTCACTTCGATGCCCAGCGGGTTGAACCATTCTATCTCCAGCAAACTTGGGCGATCTTTATCCACGATGGTCAGGGGTAGGCGTTTGATGTGACCTTTGAACTTCACATTGAATTCTCTTGTTCCAACTACTAGAATCTTGTTCCCTTGGTAGTCTTGGTAGTCTTTAGTTCCTTTGGTAGTCTTGGTAGTCTTTAAGAGTTAATGCCTGCTTCTTGAAGTGAGTCTGGTATCAGTCTTTGAATAGTGTCCCATGACACCATGGATAAGTATGTACCTGAGTCCACTTCCATTTGGCAAGGCCTTCCTTCAATAAATACCTTGACATGCATTTTCCTGTTATTTAAAGAGGAAGAATGACCAATAGTTACTGTTTGATGAGTTTCATTCCTTCCATTTGCTTCTGTGTTGCACCCCATTTTCTCACTGGTGTTGTTTGGCTTGACTTCTCTGTTTTTGTTGTTTGTAGCAAACTTTCTTCTGTTTGGTGGAGTTCTGGATGATTTGCAGACTCTTGCAAGGTGCCCTCTTTTTTCACATCGGAGGCAATTGGTGTCCAGGAACTTGCATTCAGTGCAGGGGTGGTTTCCCCCACAACCTATGCAGTGGAAATCACACCTCTTCCTTCTCAGGTCGTTTCTTTTCTGCTCCATTCTGAGTCTGTTGATTTCTTCTTCTTCTCCACTGTCTTCTGACTCAGATTCAAGTTCATCAAAATGAGTTGTAGTAGTCTTTCCCCCATCTGAATGGCCCGTAGTCTTGTTCATCTTTCTCATGGCTGCTGCTGAGGATTTGGTGGCTTCTGCTGAAGATGCTTCCTCTATGGCTTCTTTCAGCGTGATCTTGGGTTTCATCAGTAATTTGCTCTGCAAAACCTTGTCTTTAAGGCCCAAAACAAAACGATCACGCATGGCCTCCTCTAAACTGCTGAATTCGCACGCACCCCCAATGTCTCTTAAACTTGCCATGAAGTCATTTATGCTTTCATCTTCCCCCTGATCACGGCGATAAAACTCGAGTCTCTTAACGAGGCATGATACTTGAGGTGTGTAGTGTGCCCTTAAAAGCCTCTCTAGATCAGGCCATGCCGTTACCTTCACATCTGCTGCGCCCGCTAATGCCTTCGCCATCTTGAAAACTGCCGGACCGCAATACGTGAGAAAAACTGCCCTCTTCCGCTGCTCAGAAATGGCAGCAAGATCGCTTCCTTCCAAAAACATCTGAAACCAATCTGCATACGACTCCCAGTCTTCATTCTTCGGGTCGAATGGGGCTGGGGGCGTGTTCAGCGCAGCCATCTCGCTCTTTTCCGTTGTGCGTTGCCTTCTCTTCAGGGGAATCCCACCTTCATCGCCAGTGTTAAGTTCTCATAGAGAGGCAGGACGCTGAGTGCTTCAACTCAAAGTTTATTGTGACTTCAGCTCAGAACGGACCCGAAAAGGCTCAGCTGCGGTAGCTTTTTATAGCTGGCTACCGCGGCTGACAGCCAATCAGAGTGCAAGGTTTTCCTGCACTTTTAAACCAACGATTTCAAACACTTTACAAGAACAACCAATCATATTCAAACTCTGCATACATAACAGGTGAAAAGTATTTTTCCATTGTAAAAATAGACAGAACTTGATTTTATAAACACAGTTTATACAAATGAAGTATTTTAGAAATTGATGGCTCCAGTAAACCATAATGGAAGAGCAGGAAACGTGGGACTGTAATTAATTACTAGAAGACTTAGTCAATAGTTTATGCTATATTTGATAAGATATAACTTACTTTGTTATCCAGTGGAATAAAAGGCAAGCTTGCAAATAAAAGCACATTATCATCTGACGAATTTAAATCTTTTTTTCATCATGAGAAAGTTCATTTAGATTCATCAATTATAGTTAAAGAATCATTTTTGCACAATGTGCTAAAAACAGAATAAATTACTGACAATCAAATAGGCTGATTATATAATCAACATTGCATATTGCATAAAGGATAGATCAAGCAGGATTTTTTTTATGAAGAAAGAAAAATAATCATGGTATGTCTTATCTGGAAGCAAACACATTCAAGGGATTTTCTAGTTTATAGTTACAAACTTAAAATCTGAAGTCAACATAAATTTGTATAGCACACATGAACTTTATGAATAATCATTCCAGAGACAATGCTATTAATATTGGAGAAAGAAGAAAATACAAACTGCACACAATCAGAAGTTGTTGATTCCGTTAGCAAACTATAGCCTTCTGTTTTAAAAGTTTCTGTTATACAGAGACAAAGAAATGAAAAATGATACTGAAGATACACTAAGAAAATGAAAAACACAATGATTTTCTATGATGAGGATAAATCTGTTAAATAGAACTATATTTCTTAAAATGATAAGAGTTTAGCAATTTGGTCACATATTCTAAGTAAAGTGTTACCAAGGAGCTGACCCATTTTAAGTATACTTTTAACTGCTTGAGTCTAGGAATATTACCTAGATAGTATTATTGTGGAAAAGTTTGGGCAAATGGGACAATTAAACACATGCACATTGGTCTCTTCTAACACACTCTACTGTGTTATCAGTTAGGCATATATATGATACTGATGATACTATACCCAAATTTCCAGATGACCTCATCCAGAGGTTTTATGAAGATGTTAGACATGAGAGGGTAGATCATTGAACCCTGAGGGGCCACAGACATGAGCACTGATTGGGAAAAAAAACACAGAGGAAGGAGATGAACAATGAACCAAAGTTCCTCCCATGCCTAACCCCCGTAGCTGGTCCAGAAGAGTACTGTAGTCAACAACATTGAAAGCTACTGAAAGATCAAGAAGCACTAGGGTTGATGCACCATTCCCAAGACATTTCCTGTTGCTCACTGTCCCTCAGAGAGTGAGTCACCCTAAGTGGGGCTTGTGGGCAGCTATTGATAGACACAATAAGATTGGAGAACTAGGAACAATTCCCCACCCTTATCACCCTGAATCAGTAGTGGGATTCAAATATTTTTACTACTGGTTCTATGGGCATGGCTTGGTGGGCATGGCAGGAGAAGGATGCTATAAAATCTCCAGTCACAGATGGTATTTGCCGGTTCGCCGAACAACTCAAAATTTCCACTATCAGTTCTCCAGAACTGGTCAGAACCTGCTGAATACCACCTCTGACCCTGATATAGGTGCGAATATGAGTTCATACTTGTATTTGGCAGGATTCACTCTGTCTTTCCCCAATGGTGCTGTAGGAATTTCATTTCTCAGAGCTGTTTGGAGAACCAAGAATCAACCCAAGATTGATGGACAGAGAGAGGCCACATGGTAGCAATGCAGTCCAGGGCCTCTGTCACCTGCCTGTTCAAGCATGCAGACAAAATCTTTTTTAGATTTTAAAACTAATAAATTCATTTCAAAGCTTGTTTTAAGTGTTTGCTTCAGTTGTTCAAATACATTTTGACTTGCCCATATATATGGTTCTCTAATTCTGTAAATTGTTTTATCCAAGGTGAAAACTCTAATTCATGCTGGATTAAGATCCACTTTGGGGAAAGAATTATGGAATTGGCTATAGTATCCATGACTGAAAGAAAGTTAAATTAGCCCAAGATAGAGTAATACTTTTAAAAGGTACCAAAATTTGTATATAATGTATGTACTGTATATAGGTATAAGAGTGGGCATTTCTATGTGTATTCATTAGAAAAGTTTTCAATGTAATCATATCAGGTGGTAATTTTGGGGTGAGTTCAAGTCTTCAGCTATTAATACAAAGTATTTTCTATCCAATTGTCTGTAAAATAGAAATATTTTTTTCCAATAATTGTTCATCTTCAATATATTTATAATAAGAGGCTGATAAACCATCTGGTCTAGGCACTTTGCCTATTTTCTCCTTCATAATAGCTTCAGAAATCTCCCTTATTGGTATAGGTCCATTCATTAATTATTTCTGTTTTCTGCAATTTTTGATAGTTTTTGTTTCTTTCGGTATTCATCAAGCTTTGACAGGAAAATTTCTTCTCCTTTATGTATTTTAAAATTTTAATGATGAAATTCTTTTTTCCATCTTTAAAATATCTGTTATTATTGTGTTCCCATTTGTAATTTTAATATTTTTGTCTGTTTTCTCAATTTATATGCCAAATATTTCCTTGACATATTTGCAAATTCCTTGGCTGATGGGATCTGCATTAGGCCCCTTCACCCAGCACCAGTGGGGTGGACCAATCCCATTGAGGAATAACAATTCAACAGTTTGAAGTAGTTTGATTCGAACTGTGTTGATTATAGAATGCAGGGCTTAGATATAATTTTCTGTTAATTGGAAAAAAGGCAATTTCTACTGTTCCTATTGTTTGGCGTTTGACCACTGCTGTTCATGAAATATGCTTAACCATATAAGCATGGTAGACTCTTTTTTTTTGCAATGAACAATTACAGAATATCACAATACATCTAAAGAAAAGGTGGTTAGGCACTTGGGAAGGGTTGCTGCAAAGGGTTAATTAGATTTTTCTATAAAATAAGTAGCACTTCATCATCTAGGCATAAATACAAGCCAATCTTCTATATCAATTTTATATAATAAATATTAGTTTCACAAGAGTTGTAATTTTGTCCTCCTTCCATTTTTAATGACTAGTGCAGGAGAACAGAAAAGAAAAAAAAAGAATCACAGAGTTGGAAGGGACTTTGGAGGTCTTCTAGTCCAACCCTCTGCCCAGGTAGAAAACTCTATACCATTTCAGACAAATGGTTGTCCAAACTCTTCTTAAAAACTTCCAGTATTGGAGCATTCACAACTTCTGGAGGCAAGTTTTTCCACTGATTAATTGCTCTAACTGTCAGAAAATTTCTTCTTAATTCTCGGTTGCTTCTCTCCTTGATTAGTTTCCATCTATTGCTTCTTATCCTCTCCTCAGGTGCTTTGGAGAATAACTTGACTCCCTCTTCTTTATGGCAACCCCTGAAATATTGGAATACTGCTATCATGTCACCCCTACTCCTTCTTTTCATTAAACTAGACATACCCAATTCCAGCCACCATTCTTTATATGTTTTAGCCTCTAGTCCCCTAATCATTTCACAGTTACTACTACTGAGAGAGGTACCACATATACTGTAACTATGCATTTGGTTTTTCTTGCCTAAATGCAGAACCTTACTTTTTTCACCACTGAATTTCATTTTGTTAGATGGCAATCAATGTTCAAGTCTTTCAAGATCCTTCTGTATATGAGTGGTTTGTGATCCTCATCCTGATCCATCCTGATGATGATGGCTCTTTTTCTGTGATATATTTGTGATATCTTTGCTTCTTTAGAGAACTACAGGTTTTTGAATTTTTATGCCGAATTAATGTTTGGTGGCTAGCAGAACAATGATACCACTAGAGGTGGTGATCAGCAGTGGCAGATTAAGGCTCACTGGTGCTCTAAGCACTGACAAATCTTGGTGCCCCTTTCCTTTGTACATACAAGATTTTTTTACAAATCTTTATTGGGTTTTTTTCTCTCAAATTTGTGGTGCCCTAAGCACCCTAAGTCTGCTTAATGGTTCATACACCACTGATGATCAGACTTGAAAGCACTCAGAAGCATGAGTTTCAGGGCATTGGCAAGTTTATTACATTATATAAAGTCGTGCTGGTGCACTAGTTGTACTGCAGTATTGCAGACTAAGTCTGCCAACTTCCAGCAGTTTGATTCTTACTGGCTCAGCATTGACTCAGCCTTCTATCCTTTCAAAATTGGTAAAATGAGGACCCAGGTTGTTGGGAGCAATATGCTGACTCTATAAACTGCTTAGAGATGGCTATAAACCGTTGTGAATCAGTATATGAATCTAAGTGCTATTGTTATTTTTAAATGCTGGTAAACTGTTGAGAGCTGCTTGGTAGGCCTCATATGGCTTATAGGCCTAACATGCAGGTCTGTCCTAAATAAATCAGTTAATGAGAAAAAGAAAAAGTAATGCTCTTTATGTTAGCTTTGGATAAATTAATCCCATATAAATAATTGGCTATATTGATTTTTTTATCAATAGGGAGAACAAATGTAATGGTATTAAACTATAGCACAATGTAAATATGACATTGAATTTACAAGATAGCATTTTCTTATCTTCTAGTATGTTAGGATTTAACTCACTTAGTTTATGTTGGAGATTAAATTGTTCTGTGTTCATCTGAGAATGTGAGAATTTGACCTGATTAATGATTAGCAAAGCTTTCCTTCCTCCCACCCACACCCTTGGCTTTAGAAAGAAAGAAACTGCATCTTCTTTCTTGGAAATATGCACACCTGAGTTTTGCAAGTGATTTGTTTCAAAATTAATTTCTGTTCTTTTTTTAATTATTTCTGTTACATGTATCACAGCTTAATAACTTCTGGGCAATGAATTTAAAGTGAAGGCAATTAACATTTCTTGCTTTAAAGGCAAGTTTTGCTTCTCAAGATGACTTGCAGTATATTTTATTTGATTTATAAATGCAGATTGCCAGCCTACCCCAAATATATTTGTTGCATAATTTTCTGAAATGATTCATATTGGAACCTGGATTTTTTAAAGTGTTTTAAAATATAGACCAAGAGGGATTTTCAAGTGTCTTTGCTATAAGTAAATCCCTGAAATGCACAAGAATTAGGTCACTCACAGCCAGGTAAATCATCATAGCTGCTCTGCTGTTTGCAATATTTCATGCTTCTTGATGCTTCTCGGGTTTTGTAGTTCTGTTCTTGTCTATCACAGACAAACTGCATAAGATTTAGGATATTTAATTATCAGAGGAAATTTTGTTGTGTCTGGAGATTCACCATGAGACAAGGAAGCAGAAGGCCAGGCATATACTAAGACATTTAACTACAGGATTATAAACACAAATACCAATGATTGGCTCTGAGTTATGCATTCTTTTCAAGGACCACAAAAGATCAATAGATTTGAGGGTCAACAACATAACAATGATATTGGACACTCTGACATGTATTAGGTCACCTATAGGAAGGGTAAATACAATAGGATTCTAGGCCAATTCTTAGGAGACACTTGCTACTCTAATCCAATCATAAAAAAGATATCAGATGTACTGTCAATGATGTCCAAAGTTGATAACCAAGACATCAAAATGTGATGGTCAAATGCTATTGACAGTTCCAAAATAATCAACACTGATTAAGATGCTAGCACTTGGTCACCAAAATGTTATTTAGAATTTGAGAAAGTGCTGACTCCATTGAGTTGTCTGTCCCAATTCTGATGAATATCGATTGAGGCTATCAGAAGAAAATCATGAAAGGGCAATTTTTTCCCTTTAGACAAAAAGGGAAGCAAAAACACAGGCCAGTAATTGTGCAAAAAAAAAAAACCTCAGAAAGGTTTCTCAGTGTATTTAAAGGAGTCTGAAAAACTATCATTCATTAAGGGACAGTTCACATGGCAAGTAATAGAATAGGAAAGGGAGGAAGTACTATGAGGACAGCCTTTTATGATTTGTCAAATATCATTCTTCAAAACAGGAATAAATTTAAAAGCTAGAGAAATAAAGATAACAGAGGAAGTGATAAGGATTGGCCAATAGGTAGAAAAGAATGAAGTTTGCCATTTTATTAGAGAACAAATTCTTGAAAGGTCTCAACTGAAAGAAAGGAGAAAAGAGGCAACATATTCTGCACTTCAGGTATCTGATGGAATACTTGCCAAGTAACACTGCAAAAGTGATAGGAGTTTAAAATCCTACAAAAATCTCATTTATTAAAAATATATCATGATGGATGGTAACAGACAAAGTATGGGATTGCTGGGACTGGGCAAAGTATGGGATGGCCTTGTGCCACAGCACAACTATCCGGAAAAAGGAAAAAAAGAGACCAAACAAACCACCTGTTAGTGTGAAAAGGTTAAAGAAGCAGTAAAGTTGGGGGGAAAAGTTGTACAAACATTGGATAAAATCAGGAAAAGATTTTATTTTGCAGATTACAAATTATGTTCCTGTCTCCCAAATTTTTCCTGTGACACAATCTCTGCAAAGTGGGTTATGGAGGGAGAGAGGAAGGGAGGGAGGAGGGAAGGAGGGAGAGATAGACAGAGAGAATGCCAATAAAGGAGAATATATTTAGCTCAGGGTTGAACTGTGGAGTGAAATGATTTACACATCATTCAAAAGAAACAATAAAAACTAGAAAGGAAACAAAAAGACTGGAACACATTCCCTCCAGTAACTAACACTTAAATAAGTAGAAATCAATGCCAAACAAACAATGAGACAGAAAACAATAGTTTAATCAAAGAATCACCAAGGAGAAAACCAAACACCTACCAATACTGCCAAGGTGAAGTAGAGCAAATAAATAGGGAGTAAATTCTCCATTTACTTACACTGTGGATGCTACCTATTTGGGTAATGAAATATCTACAAGCAAAGAATCAAGTCCCAAGAACATCAAGGGGGGGAGGGAGAAAAAGACAGAGAGGGAGACAGAGAGGGAGAGAATAATTGGTTACATGTTGAATTCCTGGGGTGAGGATGTACTTACACTTGAATTTCCTCACATGAATTAAACATTCATTTGAAGAAATATACATAGATTAAGGAATCTCACTCTCTTTCTCTCTCCACATGCACATTTAACTAAAGAATAGGGTTAAACTCTGCTTAAATAAATTCAAGTATTAACACTGTGTTGCTTTAAATACTCTGCACATCCAAATGTATATTGTTATTTATACTGAGTGTGCCTTTTTAGTGATATCAGTGTAATATGGAATGCAATGTGGTATTTTCATAATTTCTTCTTTAAGTACGGTACTGGAAATTAATGATTGACTAAACAGGAACTGAGATCTTGTTTAAGGTATGAATTATAGTACAACAACTGAAAACATGCTATTAAATGTAATAATAATTCTGTTACATACAACATGAGGAAAAATGGAAAATTGATTAAAACGAAAACAAAAATCCAAGCCATAAATATTAAAAGAGCTGTTCTGCCAGTACCACTTTTGTTGGTATTCCTTTTAATTCCTTTTCTTTACCTTCCACCTGCTATTTCTTTCTCTTACTCTTGTACTATTTATTATTACTGTTATTCCTCATTTATGATAAATCATGGGTGCAAATAAATGCCATGGCAACTGTTCTGTAATTATAATTTATATGTAGCTTTGTTTTTTTTTAATCTGTTGTATCACTGCTGTTTCTTGAAAATAATTTTCTCCTGAACAACATCCTACCAATGAACTATGTTAGGACTAAGTTAACTTACCATCTTTGGCTGTTGTTTTCTCTGCTGTATGTATTGTGGGTGTTTAGTCATTTTGATTCACTCTAAATATTTAACTTCTGGATCACCACTATCAAAGTTTTTGAAACTTTTCCCAGAAACATTTTTTTGGAGTAATTGCCCAATGTTTTTTCATTGCTTCAGCATTCATCTGTTCCATAACAGAAACTTTTAAAATTTTTAATTGATTGTCTTAAGGGGTTAGGGAGCGGGATAAGTGGGTCTTTGTCCAACCCGGTTCATGGTGGGGGGGGCGGGGGGGGCCGGCGGGGCTCCGGGGCCCGAGGTGGTCCCCAGGGTAGTTGGTGTTGGCAGGAAACGGAGAGGCATAGGGCCATATCATGTGTTGGGAGCACGCACCCGCCATCTTTGTGCGGTTGCTTGCTCCGACCCTATGGCCTCCTCGCAGGGGGGCATGGGAACTGGGACCCCTGGGCTTAGACTGGTGTATTTTAATGCCAGGTCTGTGGCTAATAAGTCCACCCTCCTCCATGAGGTAATTGAGGAGGAGGCTGTGGACCTGGCCTGCATCACCGAGACCTGGTTGGGCCCAGAGGGCGGTGTCCCTCTGGTAGATTTGTGCCCTCCATGTTTTCGGGTTTTGCACTGGCCTTGGGCCCAGGGTAGGGGTGGTGGGGTGGCCGTGGTTATTCGGGAGACCTTATTTCCAAGGGAGGTCACTGTTCCAGAGATAGGCGGGAGTGAGACACTCCTCTTGAGGTGGGGGCCCAATGGTCGGGTGGGCTTGCTGCTTGCATACCTTTCACCCAGCTATGTGACAGCGGCCCTACCTGGGCTTCTCGACGTTCTCTCGGGGGTGGCGGTGGAGTTCCCGGGGCTTATAGTCCTGGGGGACTTCAATCTGCCCTCCCTGGGGGGGGTGTCGGGTTTGGCCCAGGAATTCATGGCTTCTATGGAGGCCATGGGCCTGACCCAATTAATCCAGGGCCCGACCCATGAGGGGGGGAACACTCTTGACCTAATTTTTGTCTCTGAACAGTGGCGTAGTGACAGAGGGCAGGCCACTTTTACGGCTGTGCCTGTTCCATGGTCTGATCACTATCTCCTATGGCTGGTCTTCCAACAGGCTGCCCCCCACTGCTGGGATGAGGAACCGCTTAGATGGTTCCGCCCCAGGCGCCTTATGGACCCGGAGCGGTTCTCGGCGGAGCTGGGGTTTCTTCCCTCTTCCCTTGCCCACAGCTCTGTCGAGGACCTGGCGGCTGCTTGGCAGCAGGCCGCATCAGAGGCTCTCGACAGGGTTGTCCCCATGCGACCCCTCACACGTTGTGGATCCCGGATGGCTCCTTGGTATTCGGAGGAGCTCCGGGAGATGAAACGCCGTCAGAGGGGCTTAGAGAGCAGGTGGAGGTCCACCCGTTCCCAGTCTGATTGAGCCCAGCTAAGAGCCTATATTAGGACTTACCTGGTAGCTATGAGGGCGGTGAGAAGGTCTTATCTCTCTGCCCTCATAGCGTCCGCAGATAACCGCCCAGCCGCCCTGTTTCGGGTAACCCATTCTCTCCTTCATGTAGGGGAGGGGGCGGACCCATTGTGGGGTAGGGCTGAGGAGTTTGGTCAATATCTGTCAGATAAGATCGCTCGAATTCGGGACGGGTTGTCCTCTGATTTGCAGTGGTCTGAGGAACGGGATACAGGTAGTCTGGCCAGTATGATCTGGGATGAGTTCGATTCTGTTTCCGAGGATGAAGTGGACGGGATTATGCAGCGTCTGAGTTTCACCACATGTTTGTTGGACCCGTGCCTTCCTGGCTGGCTTATGCCGCCAGGAGGTCACCTGCGCTGGCTCGGGCAGTTGTCAACGCTTCATTAAGGGAGGGTGTTTCCCCGCCCTTGAAGGAGGCGGTGGTGAGACCCCTTCTGAAGAAGCCTGCCCTGGACCCTACCGTGTTAGACAACTTTCGTCCAGTCTCCAACCTTCGTTTTTAGCGAAGGTTGTTGAGAGTGTGGTGGCTCAGCAGTTTCCACTTTTCCTGGATGAAGCGGACTACCTGGATCCGTATCAATCGGGCTTCCGGCCTGGTTTCAGCATGGAGACGGCATTGGTCGCACTGATGGATGATCTCTGGAGGGCTCGGGACAGAGGTTTTTCCTCTGTCCTGGTCCTATTAGACCTCTCAGCGGCTTTCGATACCATCGACCATGGTATCCTTCTGCGGCGCCTCGAGGGGTTGGGTATAGGGGGCACTGTGCTTCGGTGGTTCACCTCCTACCTCTCGGGGCGATCGCAGTCGGTGTTGGGTGGGGGGCAGAGGTCTACCTCGAGGTGCTCTCTTGTGGGGTCCCTCAGGGGTCGGTCCTCTCCCCCCTGCTATTTAACAACTACATGAAGCCACTGGGTGAGATCATCCGTGGTTTTGGGGTGAGTTTCCATCAGTACGCTGATGATACTCAGCTATACATTTCCACCCCGAACCAGATCGGTGATGCCCTCTCCCTGATGACCCAGTGTCTGGATGTGGTACAGATCTGGATGAACGGAAACATGCTTCGTCTCAACCCGGCCAAGACTGAGTGGCTGTGTGTACCGGCATCTCGGCCCAGTTTGGAGTGTCCATCTTTGGCCATAGGGGGAGTGGTATTACCCCCTGTGGATAGGGCGCGGAATCTGGGGGTCCTCCTGGATGTTCGGCTCCGGTTGGAGGAGCAGGTGGGGGCCGTCGCCAGGGGGGCCTTTGCCCAGCTCCGTCTGGTTCACCAGCTGCGCCCTTTTCTGGACCGAGATGCCCTACGCACAGTTACTCATGCCCTTGTTACCTCCAGACTCGACTACTGCAACGCTCTCTACTTAGGACTTCCCTTGCATACCATCTGGAGATTGCAGCTGGTGCAGAATGCGGCAGCGCGGGTGGTGATGGGAGTTTCCCGGTTCTCCCATGTTACCCCCCTCCTGCGCTGCCTTCATTGGCTGCCGGTTGCGCTCCGGGTGGGATTCAAGGTCTTAGTGTTAACATACAAAGTCCTTCATGACATGGGTCCCCAATATTTAAGGGAGCGGCTCCTGCCGACATCGAATGCCAACCGCCCTGTGCGAGCACATAGGCAAGGACTCCTTGGGGTCCCATCAGCTGGCCAATGCTGGCTGGCGGTCCCCCGATGACGAGCCTATTCCATAGTGGCCCCGGACCTCTGGAACCAACTTCCCCTGGAGCTCCGTCTGGCCCCTGACCTCCGCACCTTCCGCCATGACTTGAAGACCTGGTTGTTTAACCAATGCGGGTTGTGATTTTCTGGATGGGATGGTTTCTACGGGATAGTTTTAAGGGATAATTTCTTATGGGTTGTACTTGTAATTGTAATGGGGCTTATTTAGTTTAATCTGCTTTTAAATTATTTATTGTTGTTGTTGTTTTATTTGTAAGCTGCCCCGAGTCTTCAGAGATGGGGCGGCATATAAGTCCCATTAATAAATAAATAAATAAATAAAAGATGGGAGTTGTCATGCATATTGTCTTACTCCTTCATCATCTTCACTGATTTATTCATTGTTATTCTAAACTATGTTTTGTTTGCCCAAGTAAAATAGTTATTGCTTTACATGCTACTTTTTGAATAAGATAATAACTTGGATTGCATCCCAATGTGGAACTTGGAACATGATCATTGACAGAAAGGAAAAAGAACAAAGTACTCAAAAAGAACAACAGCAGGGCTCAAACTCATGATTTCCTTTATCATCTCATCTCAGGCAACATTTGCCAAAAATCATGAGGCAACATTTGCCAAAAATGATGACAGCACTAAATGACCGTGGGCTGAACTTGAGCATTTTACCCAAAGATGCTTTAAGAACAATATAAATACCATTGGTTCAGAATGATCTAATAGACTTGAATAAGGGTTGTGCAATATAATATTTTTATCATCATTCTATCTGAGAGTTGTACATTGAAAGAGGGAAACAGAATCTAGCCACTGGGTTTTCTCCATGCCAAAGTAAGCAAAGTACAAGGTATACACAGATTCAATAGAAGAACTATGATATTTAAGATTTCTTTACTATAGTATTTAAGATTTCTTTCTAGTTAGTGAGCTTGCTTGAAGAGTGACAAGAGGAAGCATAAGATAAAAATGATACTGGTGTACAATTGTAACAAATAGATAGATAGAAGATAGATGTGTGTGTGTGTGTGAGAGAGAGAGAGAGAGAGAGAGACAGACAGACAGACAGACAGACAGACAGACAGACAGACAGACAGACAGACAATATATCTTTGGACCATATTTGTTATCTTTCTGTACTTCTGATCTGCTGCTTTCTTGTGGTAACTTTTCAAAAACAATAATGATTCTCTCATGGAGCATGATATTGAGAACTATTTCACAGAGCATTATGACATGCTACTTCAAGTAAGAATTTATATTTGAACAGTAACAAAACTTTTTGTAAAATTGTTTTGGCTAGCAAGTGCAAGGAGGGAGACACCACATGACTTCCATTTCAGCCAACAAAATGACTGGGGCAACATCAGTAGAATAGTTCAAAGTTACTATGGCAAAGACAAGTAGCCCTAAGGTTAGGAAGTGTCTGATTGCTACTCAGCTGCATTTTCTGGAGGAAGACAAATCACATCTGGAAGTGAAGTTGGTTAGGGATTCCAGCAAACATGTCAATAACCATAAAAGTCTGACTAGACAAGATAATTGAAGAGCTCACAAGTATGTGTTTTATAGGAATCAGTTAAACGAATTAGATACAAGAAAGTGCCAATCTAGTGTCTCTTGAAAGTCCCAGTTTCTTACAGGCACTCCAACTCATTAAAGCTTATTACCAAGCCAATTCTTGCTACAAAGTGTGTGCTGTTCAGAGATCTTTTTAAGCCTTTGGCTATTATCTGCAAGAACTGTCACTTTGCCTGTAGTAGCTTTTTGATATTGATGGATAAAACCAGAATGTATGTCACTTTCTATCTGAAAAATCATCTCCCTAATTCTCAGGTACTCAAATGTCATTAGAATAATCAATCTTGCTTGGTGGGGAGAAAGGGATAATCTTACATTCCTGTGAGCCATTCTGGGATATATAACTAAAATGTGTAATGAAGAAATCATATGTCAAATCCACCCCATGAACTAAATTCCAGATCAATTAAGAAATCACATCAAATAGCTGACTATATGCACACATTTCAAAAGTGTGTCATCACATATATAAATAACACAGCAACCTTCCCCATCCTGAATGTCCTTCAGCTGTGTACTGTTCCCAGAATTCTCCAAGCAATGTTGATTAGAATTCCACAAGCTGAAATCAACAACTGGAAAGTACTAAGATTCAGGGAAGCTCTGACATACTTAGAATACAACCTGTATGTTAACAAGGTTACTTCTGTGGAGGCTTATTTCCTGCTTAAAGAGAACCTAGTAGTGAGTTCCAACCTATAAATCCTGAGTCAAGCTGGAAGGATCAAGGAGATAGGAAAGTCATATAGGAATTCAGGAAAACACCTTCTTCACATATATCAGTACATTTAAAATATGAAGTCCTGACTACTATCACATTATCATTGGTGAAATACAACAGCTGATTAATCAAATGAATTTTTGGATGCATAATTAAAAGATATAAGTCAAAAGGGGAAACAAAATGATAACTAGTTCTAGAAACTTCTTATACTAGCCACTGGATTACATACACATGAAAAAGAGAGAAGGCAAAAGTTGCTAATCTTTCAGTTGAGCAATAGTGTTTCTCTTCCCTATTCATCCTCCCACTGAATTTAATAGATTTGAAAGGTAGTTACATCCTCTGCTTTTATAAATCCTTGCATTAAAATAAATATAATTACATAATCTGACTTTTAGCTAATTATAAAAGAATTGCATTTTTACCGTAATTATATAGGCCAGGGGCGTCAAACTGGCAGCCCACAGGCTGGCTGCTTCACGCACAGGTGACACCCACTCCTCAAATAGGAAAAAGTCACATGATACCAACATAATGCCATGAGTTTGACACCTGTGATATAGGCTAAATCAGTAGTAAGCCCTGCCTAACCTAATGGGACTTACTTCTAAAAATGATAGTGTTATGTATGCAGGTTTGAATGTTATTGGTTTAGTTTGAACTGTTCTTGTAAAATGTCAGAAATGATTGGTTTAAAAAGTGCGGGAAAATCCTGCACTCTGATTGGCTGGCAACTGCGGCTGCTGGCTATAAGTAGCAGCCGCAGCTCAGCCAAATCGGGTCTGTTATGAGCTGTAGTCACTAATAAACTCTTCACTGAAGCACTCCGCGTCTGACTCTTCATGCAAACTTAACTCTGGCAACGAAGGTGGGATCCTTCCTGAAGAGAAGACGACGCGGAAAACAAGCTGAGAGAGATGGCTGCGCTGAACACCCCTCCAGCCCCATTCGATCCAACGGCAGAAGACTGGGACTCGTATGTGGATCGTTTCCAAATATATTTGGAGGGAAACGATCTCGCAATATTTCCGAGGAAGCGGAAGAGGGCGGTCTTTCTTACGCACTGCGGTCCGGCAGTTTTCAAGATGGCAAAGGCATTGGCGGCAGCTGCAGATGTGAAGGTAATGGAATGGCCCGACTTAGAAAAGCTGTTAAGAGCCCATTACACGCCACAAGTATTGTGCCTCATTAAGAGACATGAGTTTTACCGTCACGATCAAGGGGAAAACGAAAACATAAATGACTTTGTGGCAAGTTTAAGGGACATTGGGGGTGCATGTGAATTTAACAACTTAGAAGAGGCCATGCGCGATCGATTTGTTCTAGGCCTTAAAGACAAGGTATTACAGAGCAAATTATTAATGAGACCTAAGGTCACACTGAAGGAAGCGATAGAAGAGGCCTCTTCTGCAGAAGCCACCAAGTCCTCAGCAGCAGCCATGAAGAAAATTAACAAGGCCTCAAGCCATCCTGATGTGGAAAAGTCCACAACAACTCATTGCGAGCAAATAAATTCTGAGTCAGACTGTAGTGAGGTGGAGGAAGGAATTTACAGATTCAGAATGGAGAGGAAAAAGAAAGACCCGGGGAGAAAGAGGCAAGACTTTTACTGCAGAGGTTGTGGGGGAAGCCACCCCCGCACTGAATGCAAGTTTCTTGATACCATCTGCCTCCGTTGTGAAAAAAAGGTCACCTAGCAAGAGTCTGCAAATCATCCAGAACTCCACCCCACAGAAGAAAGTTTCCTGAGAAAGAATTCAACCCTAACAACTTCAGTGAGAAAATGGGGCACAGCACAGAAGCAAATGGGAAGAATGAAACTCATCAAACAGTCACCATTGGTCATTCTTCACCCTTAAGAAGCAGAAAAGTACATGTGAAGGTACTCATTGAAGGAAGGCCTTGCCAAATGGAAGTGGACTCAGGCTCCTATTTATCTATGGTGTCATGGGACACTATTCACAGGCTACTCCCTAACATTCAGAAGAAACATTTCCAGAAGCAAGCACTGACTCTTAAAGACTACCAAGGGAACAAGATTCCAGTAGTTGAAACAAGAGAATTCAACGTGAAGTTCAAAGGCCACACCAAACGTTTGCCCCTGACCATCGTGGACAAGGATCGCCCAAGCTTGCTGGGACTTGAGTGGTTCAATCCATTAGGCATCGAGGTGACTGGCATCAATCACTTGAGCAACACTGAGTGGGAAGAGGCCTTGAAGTCTGAGTTTCCAGAGGTCTTCAGCGACGGATTGGGCAAGTATATGGGGACCCCTATCACTTTCAACCTAGATCCCAAGGTGCCCCCAATTTGCTTAAAGCCCAGAAGGGTCCCATTTGCCTTAAAGGAAAAATTGATGCACAATTAGATAAACTAATAGCTCAAGGAGTTTTAGAGCCCACTGACCACTCCAGATGGGAGACACCCATAGTCACACCAGTCAAGACTGATGGGTCAGTGAGAATCTGTGGAGACTATAAGGGGACATTGAACCATGCGCTTCAACAGAGCGCATATCCAGTTCCAGTGGTGCATCATTTATTACATTCACTTGGCAGGGGTACAGTCTTTGCCAAATTGGATCTGGCCCAGGCATATCAACAACTAACAGTTGATGATGCCACTGCAGAGGCCCAAACCATTGTGACTCATAGAGGTGCCTTCAAATGTAAAAAGTTGCAGTTTGGAGTAAGCGTGGCACCAGGCATCTTCCAAAGCCTTATGGAAAGGATGCTCCAAGGACTGCCAGGGGTAGTGCCTTACTTTGATGATGTGTTAATCTCTGCTGAAAATGACACTCAGTTACAAGAAAGACTCAGAGAAGTCCTTACCAGATTCAAGAAAATGGGGTTAAAAGTCAAGGAAGAAAAATGCACTCTTAGAACTGACAAGGTTGAGTTCCTGGGCTATATGATTGACAAGCATGGCATCCACCCTACAGATGCCAAGGTTCAAGCAATCAAAGAAGCCCCTAGACCAAAATGCAAAACAGATTTGCAAGCCTTCCTTGGACTCATTAACTTTTATCACATGTTCCTACCTCAGAAGGCAACCATTGAAGAACCATTACACAGATTACTGGACAAAAAAAATCTGCTTCCTGGGGCAGGAAGGAGCAATCAGCATTTAACAATATTAAAAGACTAATCACGTCTGATGCTGTACTGATACAGTTCTCTGAGAATTTGCCTGTTGTACTGACTTGTGATGCATCCCCCTTTGGAGTGGGGGGCGTTTTGAGCCATAGGCTTCCCAGCAGGAGCGAAGCCCCTATTGCATTTTACTCTCTCACTTTGACCAAAGCAGAGAGGAATTACAGCCAATTGGACAAGGAAGCATTGGCAATTGTTGCAGCTGTTAAGAAATTTCATGAATATCTGTATGGGAGAACATTTACCATTGTTACAGATCACAAACCTTTGTTAGGCATTGTGGCAGGAGACAAACCTACACCCACTATCCTGTCACCAAGAATGCTGAGGTGGACTGAATTTCTTGCTGCTTATTCATACAAGCTCATCCACAAGCCTGGCAAAGACATTGGCCATGCTGATGCTTTGAGTCGCTGCCCACATCCGTTTCATACTGAGGACTTTGAACCTGAGGTGCACACCTTTTTCCTAGAAACTGTTGCCAAGCTTCCAGTACACGCTGCTGAAATTGCCATAGAGACTGCCAAAGACACTTTATTGGCTCCTGTTATAGACTGGATTAAGAAAGGTTGGCCTTTTCAAGATCTACCTCACCTGGCCCAACCTTTTAAATCCAGGCAAACTGAATTATCTGTATTAAGAGGATGTATTTTGTGGGGTAACAGGGTGGTTATTCCTGCAAAACTACAAAAAGAGGTTTTGGAAATATTACATGAGGGTCATCCAGGTATTGTAAGGATGAAGGGATTGGCCAGGAGTTATGTATGGTGGCCAGGTATTGACAAAATGGTTGAAAACTGGGTTGCATCTTGTCCCAACTGTCAGGTAGTCAGGCCTGCCCCACCTCTCGCCCTCACACAGGAATGGGAATGTCCTAGGTGCCCATGGTCTAGGATCCACATTGATTTTGCTGGCCCTACCAGAGGGCACATCTTCCTTATTATAGTAGATGCATGTTCTAAATGGCTAGAGGTCATCCCTATGGCATCTACCACAACTGATGCTGTCATCAAGCAGCTTAAAAGCTTTTTGTAACCCATGTTCTTGTCTCTGACAATGGCCCTCAATTTACATCCAACCTTTTTGAATCCTATCTAGCACAACAAGGTATCAGACATGCTCTGACTGCCCCTGGGCACCCTTCGGCTAACGGCCAGGCTAAACGCATGGTACGTTTTACCAAAGAAAAGCTTCAGCAATTGGGTCCTGGGGACATCACTGAGAAAGTTGAAAAACTTCTTAGTGTTCAGCACATCACTCCTAACCCATCTAATAACTTATCCCCAGCAGAGTTGTTGATGGGTAGGAAACTTAAGTCTTCCCTTGACCGCCTTCATCCCACTTACGCACCCAACGCACCACTAGATTCCACTTCCAAAGTTCGCACATTCAGTGTGGGTGATTCTGTTTATGCTAAGAACCTTATGGGTGAACCTTTGTGGATTCCTGCTGAGATAACTCACATCACAGGCCCTCGTTCTTATAGGGTGCAAACAGAGGATGGACTCCTCTGGAGCAGGCACATTGATCAACTTAAATCCAGGTTCTCTCAGGAACATCACACTTCTTCCTCTCTAGTTCCCTCACCTGATTTCAATTCTAGGGGGGAAGTGGAGGAACAGGAGGATAATCAGCAAGCAAGAATCCACCCCATGTGTAACGAGCCATTACGACAGGAACCATTCCAAAACCTGTCACAATGCCAAAATCCATCCTTACAAGTGGAAGATTGCACATCACTACCTGACTTGGGTGCTGACATTGGAATGGAGATGGGTTGGGAGGAGAGACCAGATTGTAACAATCAAAGAGGTTCTTCTTCCACTGGAAGTCCAAGTAGGGAAATGTCAACAGACACATTTCCTCTCTCACTGGGTGAGAACATTGAAACTTCTGAACCACGAAGGTTTCAACGTACACGTAAGAGCCCCATCTATTTAAAAGAATACATTAGATAGGTTGGGGTTTGAGTACGGACTGAACCTAGTGGGGAGGGGTGTTATGTATGCAGGTTTGAATGTTATTGGTTTAGTTTGAACTGTTCTTGTAAAATGTCAGAAATGATTGTTTTAAAAAGTGCGGGAAAATCCTGCACTCTGATTGGCTGGCAACTGGGGCTGCTGGCTATAAGTAGCAGCCACAGCCCAGCCAAATCAGGTCTGTTATGAGCTGTAGTCACTAATAAACTCTTCACTGAAGCACTCCATGTCTGACTCTTCTTGCAAACTTAACAGATAGAACTGTGAAACCTATATTCTACTGCCTGGAGTAACTATGTCTCACTGAACTTTTGTTGTAGAATCCTGCCTCAATTTTGTGGAAATTCTGCAATGATTCCATTATGTAGAGAAAAAGCATGAGATGCATACTAAATCAGATCAAGGAATGCAAGACTAGTCCAACTGGTATTAGAGAATGGTAATTGCACCAAGACAAATTTCTTGTGTGTCCAATCACACTTAGCCAATAAACTATTCTATTCTATTCTATTCTATTCTATTCTATTCTATTCTATTCTATTCTATTATTTCCCAGCAATTATGTTGCATATAGGATGATTTGTGACACGGCTTTAATATATGGAATAATAGCTTAGAAATGATGGTGCATTTAAGCTAAATATGAAAATGGAGTTGTAAACATGATGGGTTTGATTTGAAGTTTTTCCCCAACTTGGAATTTAGGGACATTTTGAGAGATTTTGTGCTTTCTTGGAAAATAAAGGAAAATAATACTTAAATTGTAATATCATAATATTAAAACTCTTTAGCACACCCTGATGCAATTATAATAAATGGAGATATGAATAAACCCAATACCACAAAAATAGTCTTTCCAACTTTTATCTATCAGATGACACTTTAGAAAGCTGATCCAAGGAAATGAGAAATGGGTAGATAGAAATTCTAGTCCAGATAAAGAGACAAAAGTGAGCTATGGCGCCCATATTTCTCTGCCAAGAATGGTAGATTTGCTTGGAATGAAAATCCAGCTTTAAATAATTCTAGCTCTCTTGGGTGGAAGGATAACATGATATGAATGATCAAATGCTAGCTCATGTAAATAAAAATTCCACATATGGAGGATGTGAATATTTTCTTGGTAGTGAAACTCAACAAGGCACTACACCCTGGAAAAAGCTCTCTTTCTGTTAGCATTCCTTCTTCCATTGTTCCTTCATTTAGAATACGCCTCAGCCTGTGCAAAATCACCTATGATTCAGTTTGACCTAAAGTTTTGAAACTCAGAGTCATGAGTGTCTGATTCAAGATTTGAAGCTAGTACCATTTGATTCTAAACCTTTATTTCACAGGAGATTATATGGAAGCATTATAATTGAAGTTATTACAATTTTCTTCAGAATAAAATTAAAATTTGGGCTCCCAACTTTGGACTGCAAAAATTAGGACAACCAGCAACTGGAAACAAAAATATACAAAAAAACCCCTTTTTTTCCTGCCATGCAATGATTATAGCCCAGATTGTATATTTTATGTATTTATTTTATTTTATTTTATTTGGATGACTCTGGGCAATTCAAAACATAAAAATAAATAGCAAAGGAACTAAAAACATAGAACAATACTAGTAAAAATATGGGAGAATGAGCCAACAAGACAAACATGTCATACACCCCTCTAACCCAATAGCTAGGAAAAAACCTAGGCCTTGAATGTCCTTTCAAAGACCTTTAGAATGGCAGCCACCCACACATGTGGCTTATACCACATATATATTTCCACACACATTTCTCTTTTAAATCAGAGGATGGATAGCAGGGATGAATTAAAAAAAATAGCACAGTAGCCTCCAAATTAAAATTAAATTAAATTAAAAACTTTTTAATGAATTGTTTCATAAGCATCTTTTTCAGTTGCTTTTCTGGAGAACCGAGTTTAGCATAACTCTGAAGAATGACCCACTGGTTTGCTCTTGTGGGATGATGTGTTTTTCTCTGTATCATATTTGCTTTTCTATCAATACACTCTTAGTTAATTAGTCCAGGCAATGTAAGTTGCTTCAGTTCAAAGTTTTTATCAAAGCCTTGCCTAATTAAAGCACTTCTTTGAAACTTTGCACAGTCCTAGTTGCTAGTTCTTTATTAATAAATAATATATTTAAACCATCCCAGTCTTTACAGAAGAAGCTAAGTAAAAACTGTGCTAAGGATAGAAAATACTTTAAAACAGAATAAGGGTGGTTGCAGAACAATCCATACCTCTATTCCCAATGAAGAAGGGGGTGGTTTAAAGGAGACTTAAATTGTGTTTAACAGCTGTTTCATTTCTGTATTAGCCCAGTTGCTATGATAATACATTTTCTTGAATGGACAATCACCTTTGTACTACTTTAAAAAAAAATTGAAGTGTATCAGAATAAGGTTGGGAAACCTATAGTCTTCTAGTTCTTTAAGAAGTATAAACTTTAATTCCAAGAATTCTCTAGTTAACATGCTGGTTGGCGAATTCCATAGAACTTCAAATTGCCTAGGCTTAGAAACCTTATCCTAGATCAGCGGTCGCCAACCAGTGGGCCACGGTCCACTGATGGGCCTCAAGAAAATTTTGGTGGGCCGCAGAGAAATCTCACCCCCAGAGCACCCCCCAAAGCAATTAATCCAGGCTGCACAGAAACACAAAGCTGCACCGCCCACATGGCCCGCAGGAACCCTCCCTGCCCATTCACTCCTTACCTGGCAAACTTGCCTGCTAAATTGCTATTTTTTTCTTTTTCTGACCATCAGCTGTTCTGCTGTGCCAGGAGATTGATTAGCTAGGAAGCAGGAAATGGTTGGATTTCTTGCTTTCTAGCTAGTCTTTAGATCTTTGGCTCTGCTTTTAAGCACAGCTGAACCTCCCTTAGGACTGAAGGTTCTATTATTCAGTGCAGACTCATGGCAAGTAAATTTTATGTGACAGAGCTAGCCGATGGCAGATAGATAGTTCAATGAATGATTCTGTGAGCAACTCAATCTGCCTGCCTGCTTTGCCTGATTTTAGGTAAAAGTTGCTCTTTTTAATAAAAAAATTCAATATTTACATACATGGTGTGTTGTGAGTTAATTTTGTGAGTTTGCTTGCTAGCAAATTTTACGTGACAGACTGAGCTAGCTGATGGCAGATAGATAGATCTCTGAATGAATCTGTGATTCTGTGAGCAACTCAATCTGCCTGCCTGCTTTGCCTGATTTTGGGTAAAAGTTGCTCTTTTTTATATAAAACATAAAATATTTATATAAATATTTATAATATTTACATACAAGCCATGTCCAGCCAGTCACATGACCATGAAGCCACACCCACAAATTAGGCCACACCCACATAACCGGTTAGTGGTCCCTGGGATTTAAAATTATGAGTTTGGTGGTCCCTGAGATACAAAAGATTGGCAACCCCTGTTCTAGATGTTGATGGTCACTTCTCTTCAACCTCAACTACACCATAGGAACTTCAGGTTTTCTAAGGAAATATCTTTTCTAAAATGCATTGTCAAGAGAGAAACAGGATAAGAAAAAGGCACTTCTATCAGATGATATCCTTTTTTTGCCAGCTAAATCCTTCTTTACTGTATGAAACCATTTTTTGCCAGCTGATTCTGTGTCAGCAAAGATAACTCCCATCTATATATCCCATTTTTAGAGCCAAAAATGGGATAGATAGGGAAGGGGAAAAAGGAGTAGAGATGAGTTATAACATATCCAAATCTCAGCCAGACTAGAAACACCTTCACAATGCTTACTCCAGCTGAGGATATATTAGAAATAATGCTATGTTTTACTCAATGCAGGATTGTCAAACTCTGGGCCCTCAGGTGTCAGCCTCCAAGAATCCTTCTTCTGCTTGTCTTTCTGGCTGCCACAGAAATGCGGGGAGGGAAGATTAATTGGGCTTTGTGGGGGAAAGAGTGCTGGAGGCTTGAGATGGTGAAATGTAAAACTTAAAACTTGGGATGTTTTCTTGACTGTCCTTACTTGCTTACTGCACAGATGTAGCCCCTTATCCAGGCCAAGGTCAATCATCCTGGTGTGCCAGATGTCTGAAATACCACCTGAAGATGCCCCACATGACATTATACACATCGCAGATTGGATGGCCAGTTTGAACTATTGAGGTGGGAACAATGACATAACTTTGTATAGGTGATTTTCACACGTATTGCTTCAGATCTTTAATTCTTCTGATGCTACCATATCAATTTTCAGTAAAAGTCCTTTCCTCTAAAACAATGGAGTCTAAGATTTTCTTTCTTAGATTTTGAATGGAGCCTCATCTGACAGCAGGCCAGATTCATCATGCACTGGCCGCGCCCATGCCCAGTTTAGCAAAGGGGGAAAAAGTCCCGATCCATCACATGATGCAGCGGTGACAATGTGAGTTTGACACCCCTGATTCAATACATTAAATACCCAATGAAGTCGATCCAGCCCAAACACTATACCTGAATCCAGTTTCTATGTGAACCAACAGTCTTGTCAGGTTTCCTTTAATTTTTAAACATGTTTTTAATTTTTAATTTTAATTATATCCCATTTCTCTAGCTACAGAAGAGTATATCTAGAACTAATGAGAGATGTGAACAGTCTGTTTCTCTCTGTGTTCTCAGAGAATACTGAACTACATATCTAATCCTAAATCTTATTTAAGGGAATATACATACATTTTACTGTGACATCATAATGTTAGCATTATTACACATGTATGTTTTCATAATGTGTGATAGGTGTAGATATAAGTAGCAAAGATATGTTACCTACCTATAGATAAGTACTTTGATATAATAAAATACCTGGCAAATTTCCATACAGAAATGGAACCATGTTGAAACAAGCAGCATTTTGTCTTTTTCAAGATTATTGTTAAGTGTACCTAGCATTTGTTTGATGAACTGTAAGGAAACTCCTCCAACTTCTTAATCTAACAGATGGCTGTCATTATGAACCAGCTGCACATTTTTGCAGCTATTTATGGACCCCAATTTTGTGTAAAAACTTTGGGTCACATGGATTGTAATTTTCAGCTTTTCTCATGTAAACTATTCTCAGTTCAAGTGATTAAACCAATCATTTTTCAATACAAACACTTTAATACCATTTTTGATATTTTTCTCCTCTGGTTTTCCAAAGGTTATGCAATTAAAAAAACTGCTTTGCTAATTAAGAGCAGGTGTTTACATAATCTCTATTTTTAAAAGTCTTTTCAGAAGGAACAAGTTTTGGAATGGATACCTACCTTCAAAATGACCCACCATCAAGGTAAAATAACTTGGATAAGTTTACTTTTTTTTTCATCTGCACAATTTTATAACTATTGCAACCGTATAAACTGAACATTTAAAATGAAATTAAATTCAGTAGAAAATGATATGGTACATTTTCGCACCATTTTCTTTTATATGTTTTTTAAAAATGTATCACAAAACTGGTACAATAACCTAGGATAACTTTTTAAAAGTTGGAATTTCATATAGTCTAATTACACTGTAAGCCCCATTATGCAGACCAAGGAAGAAAGTGAACAGAGGATATAATATAATATCAGTGATGTTAAAAAAAAGTTCCCCTGTTTTTTGAGGGGAAATGATAAGGCAGATATTTTCATGCAGCTTGGTAATGTCTCACCATCATCATCATCACCATTTTAACTTGGAAGAGGTACACCACATCTTGCTTTCTCAGGGAGAGAATGAACAATCAGAAATAGCAACAGTGGCCTTCTCCCAGCTGATTTCATTCTTTCTTACTCACTTTCCTGTTGGAAATGCAGTGGTAAAATCAACATCTGAAGTGATAAATCAATCCCTAGTTGGTTTCCTCTGTAATGCTGAACTAGCATTGTTCCAAGCCATTGTTGGATGAAGGAAGACAAACACATGTAGATTATGATGATGATGATGATGATGATCATGACCATCATAATACCAAAAGAAGGAAAAGACATTTGCAGATTTTTTTTCATCCTGAGGGGTAAGAAAAATGAAAATATAAAGAAATGTTCCAAGAAGGAAATGTGTTTTAAGAAATTTTGGCTCAGCTGTAGTTGGAGCTAACTGATCAAAACTGAGATGGAGCCAAAGGCTTCCAAGAATGGAATTTCCTTGGGTCAGGGACCATCTGGGGGAAAAGAGAAGGAAAGGGAAAACAAGCATAACAAATAAAAATGTGATTAAATTGCTGTGATAAGCAGTTGCAAAGCATGCATGTTTAAACCTGAAATTCTTGACATCTTTGCCCTCTATTTAAGCTTGCAAAACACAGTTTGTGTTACTGACTTGGAAGAAATCTTAGTTAATGTTGCTTCTCATTGTTTGGCTTTCTCCAAAAAAATACCAACAGAGTTGCTTAAAAAATAACCCTCCTGTTGTTTCACAGAAATTGTATGAGTTTATTTGAATTAGAAACAATTTCATTAATATGCCTTTCTTATTTAGTTATACACAGTTTCTTTTATATATCCAAGCCAATTATATCAAAGCTATTGCTTGTTTAAACATTCTTTTTCTCTTTATTTTTATTTTAGCTGGAAGGTTGCTGCTGACATTGCACATTTGGCCAGGGAACTTTAGGATGTAGCAATAGCACTTACACTTATATACCACTTCACAGTGCTTTACAGCCCTCTCTAAGTAATTTACAGAGTCAGCATATTTTCCCCAACAATCTAGGTCCTCATTTTATTGACTTCAAAAAGATGGAAGGCTGAGTTAACCTTAAGCCAGTGAGATTTGAACTGCCAAGCTGCTGGCACTCAGCAGAATTAGCCTGCAGTATTGCGTTCTAACCACTGTGCCACTATGGCTCTCAATATAAATGTGAATATATATATATATATATATATATATATATATATATATATATATATGTAGGTCTTGGTGTATTCGGGTCTTGTCCCGTGTAAGGTTGAGAATACCTTGGCAACGTTTCGACGAAATCTCATCCGTCATCTTCAGGCTGGTGTCTTCAGCTTCGTTCTCCTGGGAGAAGCTGAAGACACCAGCCTGAAGATGACGGATGAGATTTCGTCGAAACGTTGCCAAGGTATTCTCAACCTTACACGGGACAAGACCCGAATACACCAAGACCTACATATATATATATATATATATATATATATATATATATATATATATGTAGGTCTTGGTGTATTCGGGTCTTGTCCCGTGTAAGGTTGAGAATACCTTGGCAACGTTTCACTCTCATCCGTCATCTTCAGGCTGGTGTCTTCAGCTGTTCTCCTGGGAAAGAAGTGTGTGATCGGGCTCTTTTAAAAGAGTTGGATGTGTTGTTAAGATTGGTTTGTGGAGTTGATGTATGCAGATTGGATGGCTTTTCCTGAGACCTGTGTGGCTGAGGTGAGGAGGTGTGTCTCTCAGCCTTTTGTGTTGTAACGACCTGGGTAATGGGCTGGTGATGACTTCTGAGTTCTATTGTTGTGATGTCCTGGGTGTGGTGCTGTAATTCCTCTTGGTGCTGTCCTGATGTTTTGTTGGTGATCTTATTAGTGATAGTAGGATAGAAGGACATTTGCTTTATTTCTGAAAGGCCTAATGAATAAGCACATAGATTTTGAACAGGTTTTTGGAACTTACTTATAAGTAACTCAAGGTATGAACATACCTAATATTCCTTCCTTCTACTATTTGCTCCATAACTGGAGCCCGTCTGATTGATTGGTCTGAGAATGACTTGGTGGTCCAAAGTCTCCCGGCCAGTTTTCATGTCTAAAGTGGGACTAGAATTTACAATTCTATGTAAAGTAAAGTGAAGTATATATCTCACGTTTATGAGATTTGAATACTATTTGAATTATGTGTTTTCCATATAACATTTACAGGAAATCCTATTGCTTGTTTGTTTGTTTATTTGATATGCCACATGAATTCATCACTATGTGATGAACCTCACACTTCAAATTAAGAACACCAATATCCAGATTGTGCACTGTAGTACAGAAATGTGTTTCAGTCCAAAATATCTGCATGGCAATATTCAGTATGTTTGGCAGGAAGTGTTTTTATGTGGACAAGAGAATCTGGCTTATAGGTGTCTTTTATAGTTTCCCTTTCCAGTAATTTCATTCTGTTGCTTTTTCCATATTGACTAACACCAGGAAAGGGATGTGGTCAGATAAAAATAATGGAAAAATGGTGTCTTGGTATGGAAAGTAGAGTGTAATTTTATAAAATGGTTAGGTAAATCATAACAGGAATGGGGATAGAGAAAACATTCTCAGATAGGAAGAAAAATTCAATACAATGATCTTGGAATTAGTCATTAAGGCGTGATCGGTTTGTTCTAGGCCTCAAAGACAAGGTGCTTCAGAGCAAATTATTATTAAAACCTAAGATCACGTTAAAGGAGGCCATAGAAGAGGCCTCCTCAGCAGAAGCCACTAAGTCCTCAGCGGCAGCCATGAAGAAAATTAACAAGGCCTCAAGCCATCCTGATGTGGAAAAGTCCACAACAACTCATTGCGAGCAAATAAATTCTGAGTCAGACTGTAGTGAGGTGGAGGAAGGAATTTACAGATTCAGAATGGAGAGGAAAAAGAAAGACCCGGGGAGAAAGAGGCAAGACTTTTACTGCAGAGGTTGTGGGGGAAGCCACCCCCGCACTGAATGCAAGTTTCTTGATACCATCTGCCTCCGTTGTGAAAAAAAAAGGTCACCTAGCAAGAGTCTGCAAATCATCCAGAACTCCACCCCACAGAAGAAAGTTTCCTGAGAAAGAATTCAACCCTAACAACTTCAGTGAGAAAATGGGGCACAGCACAGAAGCAAATGGGAAGAATGAAACTCATCAAACAGTCACCATTGGTCATTCTTCACCCTTGAGAAGCAGAAAAGTACATGTGAAGGTACTAAATGAAGGAAGGCCTTGCCAAATGGAAGTGGACTCAGGCTCCTATTTATCTATGGTGTCATGGGACACTATTCACAGGCTACTCCCTAACATTCAGAAGAAACATTTCCAGAAGCAAGCACTGACTCTTAAAGACTACCAAGGAACAAGATTCCAGTAGTTGAACAAGAGAATTCAACGTGAAGTTCAAAGGCCACACCAAACATTTGCCCTGACCATCGTGGACAAGGATCGCCCCAAGCTTGCTGGGACTTGAGTGGTTCAATCCATTAGGCATCGAGGTGACTGGCATCAATCACGTGAGCAAATCTGAATGGGAGGAGGCCTTGAAGTCTGAGTTTCCAGAGGTGTTCAGCGAAGGATTGGGCAAGTATATGCGGACCCCTATCACTTTCAACCTAGATCCCAGGGTGCCCCCAATTCGTTTAAAGCCCAGAAGGGTCCCATTTGCTTTAAAGGAAAAAATTGATGCACAATTAGATAAGTTAATAGCTCAAGGGGTTTTAGAGCCCACTGACCACTCCAGATGGGAGACACCCTATGTCACACCAGTCAAGACTGATGGGTCAGTAAGAATCTGTGGAGACTATAAGGGACACTGAACCATGCGCTGCAGCAGAGCGCATACCCAGTTCCAGTGGTGCATCATCTGTTACATTCACTTGGCAGGGGTACAGTCTTTGCCAAATTTGATCTGGCCCAGGCATATCAACAACTAACAGTTTGATGCCACTGCAGAGGCCCAAACCATTGTGACTCATAGAGGTGCCTTCAAATGTAAAAGGTTACAATTTGGAGTAAGCGTGGCACCAGGCATCTTTCAAAGCCTTATGGAAAGGATGCTCCAAGGACTGCCAGGGTAGTGCCTTACTTTGATGATGTGTTAATCTCTGCTGAAAATGACACTCAGTTACAAGAAAGACTCAGAGAAGTCCTTACCAGATTCAGGAAAGCAGGGTTAAAAGTCAAGGAAAAAAACACTCTTAAACTGACAAGGTTGAGTTCCTGGGCTATATGATTGACAAGCATGGCATCCACCTACGATGCCAAGGTTCAAGCAATCAAAGAAGCCCCTAGACCTAAATGCAAAACAGATTTGCAAGCCTTCCTTGGACTCATTAACTTTTATCACATGTTCCTACCTCAGAAGGCAACCATTGCAGAACCATTACACAGATTACTTGACAAAAAAAATCTGCTTCCTGGGGCAGGAAGGAGCAATCAGCATTTAACAATATTAAAAGACTAATCACGTCTGATGCTGTACTGATACAGTTCTCTGAGAATTTGCCTGTTGTACTGACTTGTGATGCATCCCCCTTTGGAGTGGGGGGCGTTTTGAGCCATAGGCTTCCCAGCAGGAGAGAAGCCCCTATTGCATTTTACTCTCTCACTTTGACCAAAGCAGAGAGGAATTACAGCCAATTGGACAAGGAAGCATTGGCAATTGTTGCAGCTGTTAAGAAATTTCATGAATATCTGTATGGGAGAACATTTACCATTGTTACAGATCACAAACCTTTGTTAGGCATTGTGGCAGGAGACAAACCTACACCTACTATCCTGTCACCAAGAATGCTGAGATGGACTGAATTTCTTGCTGCTTATTCATGCAAACTTATCCACAAGCCTGGCAAGGACATTGGACATGCTGATGCACTGAGTCATTGCCCACTTCCTTGCCACAAGGAGGACTTTGAACCTGAAACACACACCTTTTTCCTAGAAACTGTTGCCAAGGTTCCATTGCATGCTGCTGAAATTGCCAGAGAGACTGCCAAAGACACGTTATTGGCTCCTGTTATAGGCTGGATTAAGAAAGGTTGGCCTCTTCAAGATCTACCTCACCTGGCTCAACCTTTTAAGTCCAGGCAAACTGAATTATCTGTATTAAGGATGTATTTTTTGTGGGGTAACAGGGTGGTTATTCCTGCAAAACTGCAAAGAGAGGTTTTGGAAATGTTACATGAGGGTCATCCTGGTATTGTAAGGATGAAGGGATTGGCCAGGAGTTATGTATGGTGGCCAGGTATTGACAAAATGGTTGAAAACTGGGTTGCATCTTGTCCCAACTGTCAGGTGGTCAGGCCTGCCCAACCTCTCACCCCCAAACAGGAATGGGAATGTCCTAGGGGCCCATGATCTAGGATTCACATTGATTTCGCAGGCCCTACCAGAGGGCACACCTTTCTTATTATAGTAGATGCATATTCCAAATGGCTAGAGGTAATCCCTATGGCATCCACCACAAGTGATGCTGTCATCAAGCAGCTCAAAAAACTTTTTGTAACCCACGGGTTACCTGATGTCCTTGTCTCTGATAATGGCCCTCAATTTATATCCAACCCTTTTGAATCCTATTTAGGACAACAGGGTATCAGACATGCCCTTACTGCCCCTGGGCACCCTTCGGCTAACGGCCGGGCTGAACGTATGGTACGTTTTACCAAGGAGAAGCTTCAGCAATTGCGTCCTGGGGACATCACTGAGAAAGTTGAAAAACTTCTTAGTGTTCAGCACATCACTCCTAACCCATCTAATAACTTATCCCCAGCAGAGTTGTTGATGGGTAGGAAACTTAAGTCTTCCCTTGACCGCCTTCATCCCACTTACGCACCCAACGCACCACTAGATTCCACTTCCAAAGTTCGCACATTCAGTGTGGGTGATTCTGTTTATGCTAAGAACCTTATGGGTGAACCTTTGTGGATTCCTGCTGAGATAACTCACATCACAGGCCCTCGTTCTTATAGGGTGCAAACAGAGGATGGACTCCTCTGGAGCAGGCACATTGATCAACTTAAATCCAGGTTCTCTCAGGAACATCACACTTCTTCCTCTCTAGTTCCCTCACCTGATTTCAATTCTAGGGGGGAAGTGGAGGAACAGGAGGATAATCAGCAAGCAAGAATCCACCCCATGTGTAACGAGCCATTACGACAGGAACCATTCCAAAACCTGTCACAATGCCAAAATCCATCCTTACAAGTGGAAGATTGCACATCACTACCTGACTTGGGTGCTGACATTGGGCTGGAGATGGGTTGGGAGAGACCAGATTCTAACAATCAAACAGGGTCTTCTTTCACAGGAAGTCCCAGTGGGGAAATGTCAGTAGACACATTTCCTCTCTCAGTGGGTGAGAATGTTAAAACTTCTGAACCACGAAGGTCTCAACGTACACGTGAGCCCCACCTATTTAAAAGAATACTTTAGATAGGTTGGGGTTTGGTATGGACTGAACCTAGTGGGGAGGGGTGTTATGTATGTAGGTTTGAATGTCATTGGTTTAGTTTGAATTGTTCTTGTAAAATGTCAAATAGGATTGGTTTAAAAAGTGCGGAAAACCCTGACTCTGATTGGCTGGCAACTACGGCTGCTGGCTATAAGTAGCAGCCGTAGCCCAGCCAAGTTGGGTCCATTCGAGCTGTAGTCACTAAATAAACTCTTCACTGAAGCTCTTCGCGTCTGACTCTTCATGCAAACTTAACATATATTTTAACAAAAAAATAAAAATAGACAATTTTGAAGTGCATACATTTAGTCTGAACCTTTTTAAAATTACTGGAACATTATGTTACATATGCTCAAAGTTAGAGACACATTTGAGAGATGTTATAAATATGCAGGACTCTGTTTTCAGTTACACACTGTTCAACGTGTACTGAAACTTAACTATACAGCTAAAATAAAATACTCATTTGAGTCTTAAATGAAAGAAACCTCTTTTTGTTCTTTGTTAAAAGTTAATTCTCCATAAGATATTCAAGAGAAGTTTCTCCCAAGAAAAACTTTCTTTTAGTAAGTCCCTCATATATTTTGTGTGAATGAAGGATAGAAATCTATAAACCTTGACTTGAGAAAATTATGTAATTCAAACTTTTAGAAGAACTGGGGGGAACTAACCAATGATTATTCTGGTTATCATTTTTATGTAACCATCCAAAATGGGTTATATTTCCAGACAAACCTCTCACTGAATTTATAAAAACACAAAAATAGGCCAGCTGGATTAACCAGTTCAGCATAATGTATTCAGCCATGACTAACTAGATGAAAAGGGAAACTCACATGATGAATACCAGCAGTCTATTATTATTCCAAAAATAGTTTGTCGACACATTTCTAAAATTTACACAGATACTTTTTCCTGATCTTGGTTTTAGTTATTTTGCTTTATCACATTCTCTTTCTGAAACAGGAGCAACACATGAGGAATTAATTGTGGATGATAATTATTGCAACAAACATACCTAAAATGTCTTTCTACTTGGCTGGCTTTCTTCATGTCACCACGTTACAAAAAAGATGTTGAGACTTTGGAAAAAGTGCAAAGAAGAGCAATTAAGATGAGATTAAAATATGTGAAGAACAGTTGCAGGATTTGGGTTTGGCTAGTTTAGAGAAAAGAAGGACTGGGGGGGGGCATGATAGCAACATCCTAGTATGTTAAGAGGCTTCCACAAAGAGGAGGGGTTCAAAGCACAAGAGAGCAGGACAAGAAACAATGGATGGAAACTAATCAAAGAGAGAAGCAACCTGGAATTAAGAAGAAACTTCCTGGGAGTGAGGACAATTAACCAGTGGAACAGCTTACAAGTTGTGGGTGCTTCATCACTGGAGGCTTTTAAGAAAAGACTAGACAGTCACTTGTCTGAAAAGGTGTAGGGTCTCCTGCTTGAGCAAGAGGCTGGACTAGAAGACCTCCAAGGTCCCTTCCATCTCTATTCTATTTTGATTGAAATGTATATTGTCTGTAAGCTATTTTTCCCCCAGCATTTTGAAATCGAATAGCCCTTACAATGATAAAAGTAACTTCTTAAATTTAAATAATCAGAAAACAGATTCTGAACCATGATCGTCAGTTTGGAAATCCAAATTTCTATTCCTCTCATTGATTATCTCTAGAAATCAGCCAGGGAAATGTTGAGGTTAATGCTAATTACAGTATATGAAATATTTTGTGATGATTCTGTAAGAAATTTGTATGAACTTTGTATATTTCAAATAGGTTTTAGATAATACTTGGAGAACTCAACACCTGCTTTAATTAAGATACCCAGGTGAAAACATGAAATATGAAGTCCCACTGATATTAATCCAAACTGACAGGTTGGCCATGGACATATCTTTAAGAATAGCACACATAATTAAAAGGTTTTATCAAGGGGAAGCGTATAAGGTCAAGAACTATTATTTATAGCAATAGATAGTCAGATATACTTTTGAAAATGTTTTCCTTATCTTATTGAAAGCACTCTGTCACTTATATATTTATATATCACTTACATTTTCTAGTCACTTGTACAACTATGCTCTAAAATAAAATCACTACTGGGTACTACCTGTAAATAATAGTGGGTTTAGAATGGCATATTTTTTTAATTTGAGAGACAGTTTGCTCTAGTGATAAGGTTGCAGGCTAGAAATTAGGAAACTGAGTTCTAGTCTTGTCCTAAACATGACAATCAGCTGGGTGACTATGGACCAGTTACTTTCTCTCAGGCCACAAGGTGAAGTTGCTGTGGCAAACCAGTCAGTCAATTCCTATCACAAGGAATGAATTTGGTTGATCCAAAAGAGCAGACCCTATACTGAGAAAAATGCTAGGAAGAAAATTATTGTTCTTATGTATACACCTTTAACTGAAAGTTGGAACTGATCCTGAAGGCACTGTCATGATCAGTCTCTTCTAATGATCTGTTGGAAAATAAAACTTATGAAAAGACATTAACACGGTCAACTATATGACTGTAGCTTTTGAGAGCATGCAGAATAGGGATGCCTATACTTTATGAAGTGGGATGGCAACAGCAAGAATCTGTTCATTATTCTATGCTGTTTCTTTAGTTAATGGGAAAATATTCTCTTAATAATCAGAGGATGTGTTAGACGTACTTCCACAATATTCTGTTTGTGTATCTGAAAGTATCTGTTAAACTTCCATCATCTAAATTAACAGGTTTGCAGGAGCATATAACCTGCATAATTTCAAGCCAGGGAAAAGGATTTAATATTTCATGGCAGTAAAGAAACCTAGAACTAGTGGAATTTTACAAAAATTAAAATAAAATTAAACCACTGGTTTTTAAACCAATAATCTCCTAATTCTTTCCTATATTCTCTGGTTATATGCAGTAGGTACCCACCATTCATTTTTTCAGCCCAGTGTGACATTTCAGGAGTGTTTTAAGCACAAAAATTAGTGTTATATAGCATTAAGAAATAGATTAAATAATTATGCTCCAAAAGAGCATATTAGCCTTGCTGACTTCCTTTCACTAACTGAATAGTGTTCTATGGATAATATTAGATGCATTATTTGGATTGCTAAACCTACAGAAGCTGTGCAGGTACACCTTTCTTTTTTGCCCATACACTGTCATATTATAGATTTTCTTTTGTTCTTATTGATATCAGTCTAATGTTAGAGACCTCAAAACCATCTCCCAACCATAACTTTAGATGTTATATTATTTACTGACCAGTTGGAGGCATGGTCTTATCCCTGCTGGAGCTTGTGTTAACTTTGTACCCAAAAAAGTCCAATAAGAATTTCCTGGTCATATAGTGCCTCTTAATGGTCATTTGATTGATGTAAATAGTCTCTCAGGAGGTAATATATGGTAAGATGATGGAGCCAGGTTCTACAAATAACTCTAAAAAGGAAGTTAATGAGGGGATTGAAGAGCTTGATAATGTAAATCTGGAATGTCTTCATTTGCAAAATGTTCCCAATGAAACATTATCTAGGTCTCAGTATTTGATTCTGCCAACATTGCAATTTATTGTTGAGTGTACTCTTTCCTGTTTTTGTTTTACCATCTCCTTCATTGATGAAATCTACCAGAATAAGCTTCAAAAATGTTTTTAAAATGTGATGGTGTTCTGTAGTATTCTTTTTCCAATTCTGATTCTTCCATTGTTTTGAAGTAATGTTTTACTTCAAAGAATACCCTGAAAACAGCCCAAAAACAGCCTGAAAAATGCACCCCAGAAAACAGCCTAAAAACAGACCAAAAAGCAGTCCAAAAATGGCCTGAAGATGCCCCCAAAATGGCCTGAAAATGGCTGAGAAACAGCCCAAAACTGGTCAAAAACTGGTTGAAAAATGGCCAAGAAAATGTCTTGGAAAATGAGCAGGGGTGGGATTTGCCAGTTTGCCAAAGTGCAGAATCTTAACTACCAGTTTGCTTGAACCGGCACGAACCTGCAACAGCACACTATGGGTGTTTTTATGTGTGTGCATGCATACGTATGCATATGTATTTATAATAAGTGTGTTTGTATGGTACACTTCTAATTCTGCAGAAAGTACTCTATGGAGGAATCAACATTGAGACAAAGGCATAAATATCTATGGAAATACTCCATAAATAAAAATGGAAGCAAAGAATCTCAGCCAAACCAATTCAGATTCATTTGCTATACCTTTACTTGCTTTCTTTTTCTGCACATGCTATGTAAATGCATATTGGCCATATTATTATAACCTTTCATAATGAGGTTTACACAGTGCATATAATCTCCCCATAGCTCAAATGTTTTTCTTAAGCTAAAGCAGCACACCAGCATAACCCGCCCGAAGGAAGTGTTTTCTCTAACAAAGTAAGCCAGTTATCCTTTAACATTCCCCTTCGGTAGAGATGAGGATGGAACAGATAATGAATGCACCAGGGCAAATGTTAGATAACAGATATGTAATAAAGCTGTCAGGATTCTGGCAGTTACCCCCATTTAAATCATGAGTCTCGAGTCAAACTTCCACAACTTAAAAAGGGTTTTTTGGAGTTAACATGCCGGCACTGCCTGGGTGTAGCTGACTCTGAGACACATAATTCATTGTCACCCTTGACCCTGGTTTTTCCCCCACACCCTGGGTGTATTGGAATTCATATTCCACAATAGGACACATCGATAGCCAAGAGTCATCAATCATGCTTTCCAGTTAGAATTTTGCAAGCCAAAAACTTTGGTCACCTAGTTACTATCTTTGAAAACATTTATGGAATGCAGTTTCAGTTTTGCAAACTGCTACACACCTCCCCCCTCCCCGCCCTTTCTGTTGGCAACTCCAAAAAGACCAGAGAAATAGTTTATGAACTGACATAAGTATTGTGATAAAAGTTGTTTAGGGAAAAAGATATTACAGATTATTTTACAATGGGTATTGAATCAATTTATGGTAGTGATTAAATGCTAAAACATTTTAGTATCTTTCAACAGATAAATTTTCAAACATACTACACCATCTATACTATAGTCTTAAGAGTATGTTGAACATTATTTTTCTATTTGAAACCAGCATTGATATGATTATATGAATAGAAGTATAAGCTGGGCTGTTTCCATGGAAACAATTTAAAGGCCTTCCCCCCCACTTCTGATCTTTACTTTGATAAAAGTAAAAAAAAAGTGCTTCCCCCAAAAAATCTTATTAGATTTCCTGGCAATTTTGCATCCCAAAATATACAAGTCTTTTTTTTTTCATTCGCAAATTTGTGATATTTAACCTACAGATTATATATGCCAGCGTATTTGTATCCCGGAAATTTGTGCATCATGGTCACTTTGCAGGAATAAAAGCTGGATGGAAGGAAAACTGCTTATTTAGGAAAGACATAATAGATATGCTCTTATATTTTATACCTTAGTTGATTCCTTCTCCCCAAGCCTATACCCACAAGAGTTAATTAATCCACCATTAAAATAATGAATTAAGTAATTGACCTGGTCCTTTTTGCTGGATTTGTTTAAGGAAAATTCAAGCATTTATGAGGTTGTTTTAATTTTTATTTCTGTAAAGATTACATGTTGGGTTCAAAGACATTAAATGTTTTTTTTTACATTTGTTTATTCAGAAATTATAAATGTTGCTTAGTTCCTTAAGGGCCCAAGCAGTTTTAAAAAATACATTCATAGAGCCAAACAGCCAAAGAAATGGAAATGCTAAAGATTTTACAAAATAAATCAACATTCAAACTCTCCATAGGTTTTATTTTATTTTATTTTGCTATCCCTTTAAATTGCAATAAGGAAGACATTTGCTTAATTCCAGTTGCCATTTGTTCTTCAGGGGGAGGAGGGCAAAACAAAAATGGAATGACTGATTAAGAACATCCACTGTTTTGCACAACATGAACAAATAATTTGGTTTTTTAATCATTAAGTTAGATATTTTGTTGTTTATTCATTTTATGCCCTCGGTGCTTAACCAACATTTTAGAAATTAAACTATGATAAAGTAGTCAATATATGTGGGTCAATAAGTACTTATCTTTTTTCTTTTTGTTCCCAAGCATGAAGGTTCCAAATGTTTTAGGACAAATACTTGGGGCTCTCCTATCAGACCTTCTGCTCAATATGGAAATACTGGAAATTGACTCTGATTGATATAAGAGTATTCGAGGTGACTAGAATGGCCCAGTGTTCCCATTTCCACCCCACAATTCTGAAAATGCATGGATATGGGAATTTGTTGGACTATATTTTTCTGAGAAACATTTCTATAATTTGGGATGTAACCAATTCCCCAGAGATTCAGAACATGTATTAGCTTAAATTTAATCAAATGTATTGATAACACAAGTCCTAGATGACAATATCGAGACACAACTAAATAAGCAGAGCAATGGCTGCCTTGAATAATTTTTAGTGGATTTGCAATAAAGTATCTTATTTGATGTTCAAGAAGTCATAAAATAATTTGCTAAGCAGCTATAATAAAATTGCTATCTTTTTCAGACAGGTCAGAGGTTAAACTATTATCTTTTGAGAGTGTCATTAGAATTACATTGCAGCCTTTAAAATATATAAAGTTATTTAAAATCTTGCTTTAAAGTGAACATAATGTTTAGTACTTAGACAAAAAGTAATGAAACCTCACCACCTGAAAGAGGCAGTTTCAGAACTTTTAGGAGATCAAAATGATTTTCTACTTTAAAATAACACAAGGAAATCCTAACTGGAAACACAAGTCTGTATAGGAATAGGCAAAATTCTGGTATTTATTATTAGAATCTTAAGATTAAAAAAACTGGACATTGTTTCAAGGGATACTTAAAATTTATGGTTTTTATAGTTATAGAGCACGTACTTAAGCAGCTATATGTTGTTTTAGTCTTTTGTTTTATCCCACAGGAATTGTTTTCCAGTTGAATTAGTTGTAGCACTGTTACTGTATTTAAAATTGTGCAGTGATGTAAATGCTGACATAAAAATTTGCAGTTTCCTGCCTCCCACTGTACTCATTTCTGATAGGTAAATAGTCACCATGTATTCGAATTGCCAATTGTTATTGAATACAGCTTTCAAGCTAAAAGTTATTAGGAAAGCAGAGTAGATAAACAGTTACATTTGAAGTAAATGAAAAACAAGTTTAAGAATTAAAAAAAAGGAAGGGAGTAATTTAGAAGATAGGTCAACATAGAAGAAGGAATGCTGTTATGGAATGTCTTTGTTCCTATCTCTAGAAAATGACTTCCACAGCTGGGTAATGGAATATTAGCAAAATGGCACTGCCATTGCCAGAACCAATATTCATCTGCATGCACTTCTGATGGTGAAATCTAAAAATTATCTGGCTGAGCAAATTTTCTTGCCTCTGGGCTGGTGTTCCAGATTTATAGTAGATATGGGCTTTACTTGAGGCAGTGAACTAACATTTCTCAAGTGCTACCTAAAATTATTGAAGTAAAAGTGAGTTCTTTAAAAAAAAAACAATATAAGCGGTATGGTCAAGAATTGGATGATGTCAGAAATATGAACAAAAGTCCAGTAATGTTCAATGTGCCTTACAATTGAACCATGACAAGCATTGAGGGAAAAAAAACACTTTCATAAAGTTGATGGGACATAAAAAGAATTACTTTGTTGTAATTCTTTCATGCTTAGTGAATGGAATGAAGTTACAACCAGTTCTTATTTTAAGCAGAAAAAGGTCCCAAAGCAAGTAAATACTTTGCAGTCTGTGTTTGTATCTCTGGGTGACTGTGCAAGAAAATAACTGGATGGACAAGAATGATACAAAACTGTGGCTTAAGGATGTTTGGGAGAAATAATATGGTGCTGCCTTCAAGGAAAAAAAAGCATTCCATTTGTTCCTGGGGCATATTCAGAATGCATATCACAGACAATATCTAGGATTCACTTGTTATATTATATGTTATATAGTACCTAATCTGAATGCTGCACTCACTTAATGTTAAGTTTGAACAAGCCATTTAAAGACATAATCAGAATCAGAAAAATGTGGCAGAAATGGAAGACATCTGGAGTGGCCAATTAATAAAGAGAGACAATTAAAAGGAGTCAGATAGCCAGGTGATGGCAACATGTGTAAATAGTGGATGAGAATATATTTCTTTGAATATGATTCACCATAAACTTTTGAAGTGTGGCATCAGCAATGCCATGGATGTAAAAGAAGATACATTATATGAAGAGAACAGGGAAGACCTTAGTGTCAAAGTTAAAGATAAGGAAGATAGTGATGATGCTGTCTACACTGACACTATTGCAAAATAAGAATCTAAACATCTTTTTGCAAAACTGGATAATGAAAATGTGGATTTTTAAAGATTTTGATATTGTTCATATGCTTTCTCTCCCCAATAAATTCTGAAGGACTTCATTTGTTTTCATATTTTATATCAATAAATGTTGGATGACACCCAGATGATGTGAAATGCATCTAGAAAGTTGAGGACCATCTGCAGCTTGTTGAGTGATGTTCAACCTCAGAGGCCTATTATCTATAGCTTTATAGTTACTCAATTTATTTTGTCTATTTGTATGGCCTTCTTGGTAGAATACAGAAGTGGTTGACCATTATCTTCTCTTGCACAGTACAAAATTATATTTTTGCCATTGCCATTAAAATAATCAAGTATCTGCAGCATCTTCCTTCATTGCTTTTGCCAAATAAAGTTACCTGTTTGCGTCTGGTAGGGAGGAGGGATGACCTTGCTGAGATTGGAAGACACTCCCATGGCTCTTTGTACATACCTATCAGGAACATTCTTCTACCATTATAAATGGCACAACAGGAATTGGAGAAGTGAGAGAGTAATCAAGGAAGAATATGAAATTCATTTATCCTAATGAAGTTTAGGGAAGAGTACTGAAATTGATGACATTTATTGAGCAAACAATTATCACCATTGGTAACATACAGTATAAGGAAGAAGATTGGTATTGTTAGTAATAACAAAGGAGAAATGTTACTTTCTTACATTGTTGCTCCCTTATTCTTCTCATTTTCAAAGCTGTATTACTAAACTATTAGCTGTAAGTAAAATTTTTCTCCATATTAGGCAACAGAAAAGTACCTCTCCTTCCTTCATTATGCTCTATATCTAAAACCAAATAGAGTTAAAGTCACCTGCAGCATGATTCTGGATCTATTCCTTGAAGCAACTATCTATGCCACCAAGAACAGGGGGTCAAAGCACCAGAAGGCAAAACAAGAAGCAATAGTTGGAAATAATCAAATAGAAAAGCAACCTAGAACTAAGAAGACATTACTTGACAGTGAGAACAATTAAACAGTGGAACAGCTTGCCTTTAGAAACTGTGGTTGTTCCATCATTGAAGGCTTTTAATAAAAGCTTGGACAGCCACTTGTCTGAAATAGTATAGCATGATCTCCTGCTTAAACAAAGGATTGGACTAGAAGACTTCCAAGGTCCCTTCCAACTCTGTTATTCTAGCATCTGTTCTGTTATCTATTAGCATATTCATCCATATTCATTTGGAAATAATTAGAAGATACAAGTATAATAATACTGAATACTATTTTTATGGAAGAGTAAAAACTCTTTGTTATTTGCATTTTTTCCATTTAAAATTATGCCACAACAGCACTTTTCCAGTAGGCTGCATGTTCATAAAGAAATACTTATTGCATCTTCATTCTACCTGACTTGAAGTAGTTGCTTTGAGGATTTAGTACTTGTAGATTGTGATATGAATTGACATGATCTGTGTCTCATGGAATTCTCTCTCTTTCTATAACCATCCATTTTTACACTTCTCCAAATATTGAGATGACACTAGTAAGATATTTGAATGAATATCTCATAATAAAATACATCAAGAACTATGTGTCATGAAAGAAAAGGCAGTGGAAATGAATTTGGAAATATATATTTTAATACAGTTTTGTGTGGAGTGGGGATATATTCATGACTAATTACATTACAAAGTGAAAAAATGAAACTAGTTTGGAACTTCTACTTTACGTCCAGCAACAAATTCTTATTGGCTCTTCTGGCTTTCTATGGTTTATTAATTCAAATAAGTAAATTGCTGCTTTCATTCACACATCTTTTGAGCATGCTCAAAACTCACATCTTAAGTTAGCTGTTCAAAGCACCTTTATGCTCATCCACTGAAGGCAAAAGAGAAAAAGTCATCTGACAAATAATCAGATAGACATTCTTAAGGAAGAATAGAATGGTACTATTTAATAGTGAGGAAAACTACAGAAATCATCTTGGGGAAACTATGTACCAGGGTTAAAGCAAAAAGCATGCTTCAATCCTGGGAAACAAGGAAAACATAAAGAAATCCAAACTAGCCCCTTCTTAATTGTCTGATATCCGAGAGAAAATGAAAGAAAACAAATTCAGGTTTTCAAGATATTGCTACTGTAGCCCATAATTGATACAGTATAGCTCGTTAAACTGGTGGAGACTGCTGTTCTTGAAAAGATGGAAAGCAAAAAAGATGGAACTGAAAAATGTCCCTCAGGGGTCCACATTTTAGAGTCACTTGTGTGGAAATATAGAATAACTGGAACCTTATGTTATTGCAATGAGAGAGTTAACTAAAGAAGGCATCGAGAGTTACATTCCAACTCTGAAAAACTACAGATTATTTAAGATAAATTGTTCATGCAGAGAAATAGATTTCACAATGAAATGAGAGTTCAAAAGCTTTCAGCAGTTTAATAAACCTTATAAATAGAAGTGATGGGCTGAGGCAGGACTACTCAGCCCACCTGTCTACCTCCAGATGTCACAAGAACACCCATGGGTAACAAAAGCAAAATAACTTATTCCATTCATTTTATGACTTAAAAGTAGAAAGACAGAGTTTGGCCTTAGGAATTATAATGCTGATATGTTTTTAGAGCAGATCAAAAACATTTCACCAGCAGAGAAAGGAACAAGGATCTTATTTGTAACACTGACTATCGATCATTGTATGACATTAGTTCTGTCAGAAGAACTCAGCAATTTTAGAGCCTGTTGTGTGTAAAATTACTACACAGGGAAGCTAGCACAACATTGTGAAGCAATCATTTGTTCTACTTCAGTGCAAATATAGACAAGGGATGAGAATTCAGGAGCACTATGGAGAAAAAGTATCTTATCCATATTGCATAGTTGCATAGTGGTCATTTAAAAAGTCCACATTACAAGTCATAGTGATGTCTAAATAAGTCATTTCCTCCTTCCCCTTATGAATGCCCAATACAACATGAAGGTTTTGCTCATAGTAACAATTATACCTATAACAAGATGGCCCATACCTAATGTAATATTCTGCATAAGAAGCTCAATCTTAAGCCAAATATGGTAGGAAACCGTTTTTAAAGTCTAGTGACTAAGCTCCAATGTTCAAAAGATCTCACCACCTTTATTTTAACAGAGGATGTTCAAAACTAAAATCAATACAGAGAAAGTATTTTATTTATTTATTTATTTATTGCTTGGACTTGTATGCCACCCTATCTCCCGAAGGACACAGGGCAGCTCACATCATAAAACCCCACAATACAAAACTTAAAATTCATTAAAAAGTTATTAAACCCAAGCCAAACAATATCTAAAAACCCACAAAAGACATTACATTTAAAACATCTAAAAAACCACCCGCCCCTCAGTCCAGGGTGGCTTGTTCGAATAACCACGTCTTCAGGCGCAGTGGAAGGAACGGAGGTCAGGGGCCAACTGCAGCTCCAGGGGCAACTGACTCCACAGGGTGGGCACTCCCACAGAGAAGGCCCTACCTCTGGGGGCCTCCAGCCGACACTGTCTGGCCGATGGTACCCCAAGGAGGCCCTGTCTGTGGGAGCGCACAGGGCAATGGGCAGTCAATGCTGGCAAGAGACATTCCCGCAAGTACCCCGGCTCCAAGCCATGTAGGGCTTTATACATAAGTACCAGCACCTTGAAACTCACTCAGAGGGCAACCAGCAACCAATGCAGTTCATGCAGGAGGGGTGTAATATGGGAGTATTGGGATACAACCCACGTGGCCACATTCTGCACTAGTTGAAGCCTCTGTGTGGTCCACAAGGGCAGCCCCATATAGAGAGCATTGCAGTAGTCGACTCGGGATGTAACAAGTGCCTGAGTAACCATGTGCAAGGCATCTCAGTCCAGATTTATTTATTTATTTATTTATTTATTTATTTATTTATTTATTTATTTATTCGACTTGTATGCCGCCCTACTTCCTAAGGACTCAGGGTGGCAAACATTAAAACAAAACAAATTTACAATAAAAAACAATTAAATAAAACAAGCCGAATACATTAAAACATTAAAAAAATTAAAACCCTCACCCCCCCTGGTTCATTCCAGGCCGGCCTCTTGAAACAACCAGGTCTTCAGGTCTCAGCAGAAGGAGCGGAGGTTGGGGGCCAAACGAAGATCCACAGGGAGCTGATTCCAGAGGGCAGGTGCTCCCACGGAGAAGGCCCTAGCCCTGGGAACCGCCCGCCGACAATGCCTGACTGACGGTATCCCAAGGAGGCCCCTCCTATGAGAGCGAACAGGGCGATCAGAAAGTGATGCTGGCAGGAGGCGTTCCCGCAAGTACCCTGGACCCAAGCCATTTAGGGCTTTATAAGTTGTTACTAGCACCTTGAAGGCGACCCGGGAGACAACCAGCAACCAATGCAAGCCACGCAGGAGGGGTGTAACATGGGAGTATCAGGATACTCCCATCACAGCCCGCGCAGCTGTGTTCTGCACCAGCTGTAACCTCCGGGTCATCCGCAAGGGCAGCCCCATGTAAAGAGCGTTGCAGTAGTCGATTCTGGAGGTGATGAGCGCATGAGTAACCATTCGAAGGGCATCTCGGTCCAAATAAGGGCGGAGCTGGCGAACCAGCCGAACCTGGGCAAAAGTCCCCCTGGCCACAGCTCCCACATGCTCCTCCAAACTGAGCTGTGAATCCAGGAGGATGCCCAGATTCTTCGCCCTATCCATGGGGGGCAACACCTCTCCCCCATGACCAAAGGTGGTACATCCAACAAAGATCGAGATGCGGTAAGAGCAGCCACTCAGTCTTGGTGGGGTTGAGCTGAAGCCTATTACTCCCCATCCAGACCCGTACCACCTCCAGGCACTGGGACATCATGGTGAGAGCATCACTGATCTGGTCTGGGGTGGAGATATAAAGCTGGGTATCATCAGCATACTGATGATACCTCACCCCAAAACCTCGGATGATCTCGCCCAGCAGTTTCATGTAGATATTAAACAGGAGGGGCGAGAGAACGGACCCCTGAGGCACCCCACAAGTGACCGACCTCTGCCCCCCTGCCAACACCGACTGCGAATGGCCCGTGAGGAAGGAGGAGAACCACTGCAGAACAGTGCCCCCCACCCCCAATCCTCGGAGCCGCTGCAGAAGGATACCATGGTTGATGGTATCAAAAGCCGCTGAGAGATCTAACAGGACTAGAACAGAGGAAAAACCCCTGTCCTGAGCCCTCCAGAGATCATCCATCAGTGTGACCAATGCTGTCTCCGTGCTGTGTCCAGCCCTGAGGCCCAATTGATATGGGTCTAAATAATCAGCTTCCTCCAGGAACAAGGGAAGCTGCTGAACCACCACGCTCTGAACAACCTTTGCTAAAAAGTGAAGGTTGGAGATTGGACGATAGTTGTTCAAAACGGCCGGGTCCAAGGCAGGCTTCTTGAGGAGGGGCCTCACCACCGCCTCTTTCAAGGTGGCAGGAAATACTCCCTCACTCAAGGAGGCATTGACAATTGCCTGGAGCCAGCCGTGTGTAACCTCCCTGGAGGCATACACCAACCAGGAAGGACACGGGTCCAATAAACACATGGTGGAAGACAGCCTCTGCATGATCCTGTCCACCTCATCAAGGGAGACCAGGTCAAACTCAACCCAGATGGAGTCAACCAGACCCGTCACCACCCCATCATCAGACCCCTGCCAATCAGAGTCCAAGCTGGCATGAATTCGAGCGACCTTATCCGCCAGATGTAAACTAAATTCCTCTGCTCTGCCCTGAAAAGGGTCATCCCCCTCCCTCAATTGAAGGAGGGAGCGGGTCACCCGAAACAGGGCCGCAGGGCAGTCATCGGTGGACGCAATCAGAGCGGAGAAGTAAGCAGGCCTCGCTGCCCTAATCGCTTCCAGATAGGTCCTAATATAGGCTCACAACTGGACACGGTCAAATTTGGAGCGGCTAGTTCTCCACCTGCTCTCCAGGCGTCTTCTCCGCCGTTTCATCCCCCAGAGCCCCTCAGAGAACCAGGAAGCCCACCGGGCTCTACGGCGGGGAAGAGGCCGCAAGGGGACAACCCAGTCGAGCGCCTCCGAAGACGCCTGTTGCCAGGCGGCCATCAGCGTCTTGGCCAGGCTGTGGTCGAGGGAGGCGGGCAAGAACCCCAGCACCGTCTGAAACCTCTCAGGGTCCATCAGGCACCTGGGGCGGAACCATCATATTTGCTCCTCATCCCAGCAGCGAGGGACAGCCAATTGAAAGACCAGCCACAGGAGATAGTGATCCGTCCACAATAGGGGTAGGGTAGATGGAGAATCCTCCCCCAGATCACTACACCACTGACCTGAGACAAAAACAAGGTCGAGTGTGTTCCCCCCCTCGTGAGTGGGCCCATGAATCACCTGGGTCAGGTTCATGGCTGCCATGGATGCCATGAACTCCTGAGCCAAACCCAACGCCACCCCCCAGAGATGGCAAGTTAAAGTCCCCCAGAACTATAAGCCTGGGGAACTCCACCGCCACATCCGAAAGGACGTCAAGAAGCTCAGGCAGGGCTGCTGCCACACAGCTGGGGAACAGGTACGTTAGCAGCAAACCCAACTGACCTCCAGGGCCCAGTCTCACGAGGAGGGCCTCACACCCGCCTATCCGTGGGACAGTGACCTCCCTTGGAAACAGGGTCTCTCTAACAATTATGGCTACCCCTCCGCCCCTTCCCTGGACCCGAGACCGGTACAGCACATGGAAGCTTGGAGGGCATAAATCACACAGAGGGACACCCCCCTCCAGGCCCAACCAGGTTTCCATAATGCATGCCAGGTCCGCAGCCTCCTCCTCCATGAGCTCAAGGAGGAGGGATGACTTATTGGCTACGGACCTGGCATTCACATACACCAGCCTGAGCCCAGAGACCCTGACTCCCAAGACCCCAGGGGAGCGGGAAGCAACCTGGGGGTTGGAGCACGCCACCGCTCATAAGCACTGGGAGCACACCCTGTAACATAATTTGGCCCCCTGTCCCATCCCCTCTGACATAACCGATCACCCTGGAGATGGTCAACCCTGCCCTCTCCCCGCCAGACCCTGAGGCCCCCCCACCCAACTCCTCCATACCGAGACCAGTAGCCAGCCTGGAAGGACAGTGTTGACCCACAATTTGATCACCCACCCCCTTCCCTAACCCATTAAAACAACAAATTAAAAAAATTAAAAGCTTCCCCTTCATGCCAGATTTAAAATTTGGCCCCTTGGTCACGCCATGCCACCTCTCAGGATCCCAAGATCCATCATTGAGGTAGGCTCTCGATAACCCAAAGGGCCACTCCAAAGACAGGGGAACAGTTTGGAGGGCCCGTAACTCCGGCGATGAGTAGGCTAACATAAGATATCCCATTTCAGGGGGGATAGAAGGGAAAAACAGTCAGTTCGATGTTCCAAGTTGCATAGATGAAAACATGCACTAGGGATCAGGCATTCAAAACAAAACAAAACCGAACATCCCCACCAACAAGCGGCTCTCTCACCACCGCTAGGGCCAGAATTGAAATGGCCAAACCACTGCTCTCCCACTGCAGTGGCTTATGGTGGGAAGCTGGCAGGAACAGGAACAGGAACCTCCCACCCTCTCACAACAGAGGGGTTAATGCCCTCTATTGCCCTCCCACTGCAATGGGGACAGCCAGGTCCAAAGGGGAGAAGAGGGTCTGAGAGTGAAAAACAGACAAGGCAAACAAGGCGATAGTCACTGATGGTCAGGTAACCTCCAGAGCGGCCGGGAAGAGGATTCAAGATATCACAAGAGAGCAGCAGCGGTCACAGATGGAGGCAGATAGCCTGCAGTCTGAGGGTAGAATAAAAAGGGGGGCCAGGTACAGAGAAACAAGTCCAGAATGGCAAGAGATCGAGTAACCATGGCCCCAGGTCCAGGGTCAGGCACCAACCTTCCGTGGGGTCTCTCCTCCAATGTAAGTTCAACCCCCACCAGGCCAGTGCTGACCCATCCAACCCGGGCCAAACCACCAATGCCCACAGTCCGGACTCCTCAGGCCTCCAGGCCTGCAACACCCCAGTGCTGCCGTGATAGGGACTCTTCCTCCAGGAATTTCATCCCCGGAAGGAAAGGGAAGGGCAGCGGCGCCGAGGGCAATACAGATAAGGGTGCAACTGGTGCACCAGGCAAACCTGGGCAAATGCCCCCCTGGTCATGGCTCCCACCTGCTCATCCAAACTGAGCCTTGTGTCCAGGAGGACACCCAAGTTGCACACCCTATCCACAGGGGGCAACACCTCTCCCCCCATGCTTAACGATGGAACATCCTGAATCATCCGAGATGCCGGTACGCACAACCACTCAGTCTTGGCCGGGTTGAGCTGGAACCTGTTCCTCCCCATCCAGATCCATACCGCTTCCAGGCAATGAGACATCACGGTGAGGGCATCACTGAGTTGGCTTGGTGTGGAGATAAAAAGCTGGGTATCATCAGCATATCTCACCCAGTGGCTTCATATAGATGTTGAACAGGAGGGGAGAGAGGACCAATCCCTGAGGAACCCCGCAAACGAGGGGCCTCGGGGTCAACCTCTGCCCTCCTGCCACCACCAATTGCGAATGACACAAGAGGTAGGAGGAGAACCACTGCAAAATGGTGCCTCCCACCCCCAACCCCCTGAGGCATTGCAATAAGATACCATGGTCAATGGTATCAAAAGCTGCTGAGAGGTCTAATAGGACTAGGACAGAGGAATATCCCCTGTCACGAGCCCTCCAGGGATCATCCACCAGTGTGACCAATGCCATCTCCGTGCTGTACCTGGGCCTGAAACCCAACTGATATGGATCCAGGTAACCTGCTTCCTCCAGGAACCCTGGGAGCTGACGTGCCACCATGCTCTCAACAACCTTCGCCACAAAGCAAAGGTTGGAGACAGGATGAAAGTTATTCAAAATGGCTGGGTCCAAGACAGGCTTCTTAAGGAGGGGCCTTCAAGGCGGCAGGGGAGCATTGACCACTGCCTGGAGCCAGCCTTGTGTAACCTTCCAGGCAGCGTAGACCAGCCAGGAGGGACATGGGTCCAATAAACACATGGTGGAACTCAGCCTCCACATGATCCTGTCCACTTCATCTGCAGTCACAGGCTCAAACTCATCCCAGATAGTATCCACAAGACCCGGTGTTACCCCCTCATCAGACTCTAGCCAGTCGGAGTCCAGACCGGCCCGGATCTGAGCGATCTTGTACAGCAGATGCTGACTAATTTCCTCGGCCTGCCCTTGCAAAGGGTCCTCCCTCACCCCCTGGCTAAGGAGGGAGTGGGTGACCCTAAACAGGGTGGCCAGGCGATTCTCTGTGAATGCAATGAGAGCGGAGAAGTAAACATTTATTTATTTATTTATTTATTTATTTATTTATTTATTTATTTGGATTTCTAGGCCGCCCCATCTCCTGAAGGACTTGGGGCAGTGTACAACCATATAAAAATACAATACAAATATCACAACAGTTAAAAACTAACTAGAAACCCAATCAAAATTAAAATCATAAGACAAATCGTTAAAACTCCCACCACCCCCCTCAGTCCAGGTTGACCAGTTGGAATAACCATGTCTTCAAGCCACAACGGAAGGAGCGGAGGCCAGGGGCCATCTGAAGCTCAGGGGGCAGTTGGTTCCATAGGGTGGGTGCTCCCACAGAGAAGGCCCTACCCCTGGGGGTCACCAGCCGACATTGTCTAGCTGATGGTACCCCAAGGAGGCCCCATCTGTGAGAGCGCACGCTGCTCCCATTGCTCCCAGATAAGTCCTTATAAAGGATCTTAACTGGGATCAGTCAAATTCAGAACGACTGGACCTCCAACTGCTCTCTAGGCCCCTCCTCCAGCATTTCATCTCCCGGAGCTCCACGGAAAACCATGGAGCTAACTGAGATCTGCATCGGGTCAGGGGCCGCAAAGGGACAACACGGTCAAGGGCCTCTGAGGCAGCCTGTTGCCAGGTATCCACCAGGGCCTCGACCGAGCTGTGGGTAAGGGAGACAGGCAACACCCCAAGCACCATCTGAAACCCTTCTGGGTCCATCAGGCACCTGGGATGGAACCACCTGGTCAGTTCCATATCCCAGTGACAAGGGGTGACATGCTGGAAGACCAGCCAAAGGAGGTAATGATCGGTCCATGACAGGGGTTGACTAGTTGGTGATCCCCCACTGAGATCATTACACCACTGTCCGGAGATAAAAACCAGGTCAAGTGTGTGCCCCCCTCCATGGGTCGGGCCCTGAATTATTTGGGTCAGGTCCATAGCTGTCATGGAAGCCATGAACTCCCACTCCATACTCGATGCCCCACCCAGAGAGGGGAGTTGAAATCCCCCAAAACCATAAGCTTGGAGAACTCAACAGCCACTCCCAAGAGAACATCAAGGAGCTCGGGCAGGGCTGTTGTCACGCAGCTGGGAGAAAGGTACATGAGCAACAGACCCAACTGACCACCCAGGCCCAACCTCAGGAGGAGAGACTCACACTCGCCAACCTGCGGGACAGTGACCTCCCTCGGACAAAGCGTCTCCCTAATAATAATCACCACCTCACCGCCCCTACCCTGGGCTCGAGGTTGGTGTAGCACCTGGAAACCTGGGGGGCATAACTCGCACAGGGGGACTCCTCCCTCTGCCCCCAACCAGGTCTCTGTGATGCAAGCCAGGTCCACGTTCTCCTCCTCAATCAAATCACTGATGAGGGGAGCTTTATTGACCACAGACCTGGCATTCACATAAACCAACCTGAGCCCAGAGACCTGAACACCCATACCCCCAGGGGAGCGGGCGAAAACAGGAGGGTCAGAGTGTGCCACTGCTCGCAAATAGCAGGGGCGCACTCCCAAGCTCCGATACGGCCCTCTGCTTCTCCATCTCCTGCCATACCCAATCGCCATGGAAATTTTAAACCCCACCCTTTCCCCTAGAGTTCCCAGCCCCCCCACCCTCCCCCTGCCATGACCCACTCCCAACCTGGATGGAGGTAGAATATGATTTGGCAGACCCCCCCAGTTCCCGCCCAAACCTACACCCCTCCCCCCTCTCTAACCCATCTAAAATTTGGTTAAAAATCATATAAACGCCCCTTACCACCCCTTATCCCCTTAAAACCCCTTCTTGAGCCATGTCACCTCTCTGGATCCCAAGATCCATCATTAAGGCAGACTTTTGAAAGACTGACAGGCCACCTCAGGGACAGGAGGGCATTCCCCAGGGCCCGTAAGTTGGCCAACAAATAATAATGCACACTCATGAATATTAAAAGGCCGACCATAAATAGGAGTGGGTAATGAAAAAATAGTAGCCGGATGTTAAAAACCCTCATGTCCAGGCATAGACCTCAGAGTCATACCGTCCTCACATGATAGCCCTCTCATGGCAAATCATGGGGGGGTGAACCAGAGCAGACAAAGGTTCATCCACTGCCCTCACACTGCAGTGGAACCCCAAGACCGGGATCGGTGAGGTAGACTGAACAGTCACCGCTGCCCTCTCACCACAGCGGCTAAGAAACAAACCCCCATCACCCTCTCACCACGAGGGGCAGCCAGCCCCATGCCTGTGCAGAGGGACAGGAGGGAAAAAGAGTAGTCCCGGTACTCAGTCCTCCAGCAGGTGCTGGGCAGAGTGATCAGCAAGTTCTTAATAAATGGCATAGCTAGGCAAGTCCCGGCATAGCTATTGCAGCAGGCCAAGGCAGCAAGCGGCATAGCCATCATAACAAAGAGACTGAAGTCCAACTTCGGGACGGCTATAATAAACACCCACTCCCTGCACCAACACAGCCTCCAGGCTTGGAAAAGAACTCCAAACAGGAAATAAAGCTCCAAACCAGGCCAGCAGGCAGTAGCGGGCAGCAAGCAGCAGATGGCAGGACCACAACTCTCCAGACTGGCAAGAGTTGGCTGCCAGGTCGCAGAGCCTCAGTGGCAGCCAGGTCACATTACTTCACCTGGTGGCGGCCTCCCCAGCCATGCCCAGCCACGCTCAGCCACAATGTGCCCACTGGGCTGGCTGTCAGGCCCTCCACCGGCTCTCCACCGGGCTCTCTGCCAAAACCCCTGCCAAGGACATCCAACGACACCAACAACCTCCTGTTCTCCTCTGGGCCCTCCGCCAGGCTCTGTCCTCACCGGCTGCCACTGCCCTCCGCCATCGCCGCCATTCAACCCCACTGCCACCACCGCCACCGCCTTCACCTCCTCCACCCCCTCCACCTCCGCCAAACGCTGCCAGGACTCGCCACCAGGACTTACCGCTGCCCCCACTGCCATCTCCTCTGCCCTTGGATGTCCAGCATCAGCTGCTGGGCACCCCAAGCCCCCAGGTAACCAGGCAGGGGGCTGGGTGGAGAGACCAGGGCCCCTTATCCCCCCAAAATGCCTAAAAACCCACGCTCCTAAGGCGCTTACCGATGGCGAGCCACCATTCCTCAGACATACGCAATTCATTTTGGTTGTTGTTGTATAAGTTCTCCACCTCATTTCCATTTCATTTTCACCGATGGCACAATTCTGTGTATTTCCATCTGATTCCAATTGAATTCAATGGAATTTATTTACAAGCACTGTAAATAAATGTGATTAGCAGGCCAAAATGTATCAAATTGTATTTTCAGTTAGTTTCCAACACACTTACCTCCAAACAAAAACCTGTCAAACAAACAATTAACACCCAGGGTGAAATAATATATCATACATAAGAGACAGTACTTACATGAGATAAATATAAATCTGAGATAAGTATAAATATAAATGATATATTTGTTACATAGTACAGCACTAAATAAATCCTGAAAGTTTTAATATATATTAGCATTAATAGTTGTACTCTCCATTGGAGGCAATGATTATTCTCAAGACAAACATCACTAGAGTATTTACTAATAAAAATATATTTTAAAAATATACAAAATTTAAACTCATTTTTAAAAAAAGGACAGGATTGGGAAGAAGTGGTAAAATGTATTTCTGCCTGAAGCTAAAGTTGAAAGAAAGTTATCTCCCATTATGTTCTTCTTTAAATTATCTTCTGGAAATGCTCAGAGGCAGCATAGGGCAAGATTTTCACACACACACCATCTCCCTGGAGTGATCACCAGCCCAAAAGCCCTTCACGGTCAGTTTCCAGGCAAGAAGAATAATGCCACCTAATGCTGATTTTGGTGCATGCACAAATTTATTTAAAGCGGTAGCAGCACAAGGAAAAGAAGGAAATCAAGCTGTTCTTTCTTTTTCCTATTTTTGCTCTTTTTCTCCTTCGTTGCCTCCTTTTTTCAAAGTCAAAACAGGATTCCTCTTCTTTTTCTCCCATGAAAGTGGCAAAAAAACGCTGGGCTCTGATGTGAAGAATTCCCCTGAACTGCAAAGCACAAGCTGTCATTATGTAGGATCCAAAACAGCTCAGTTTATTCTTGGAAATAGGTGCTTTATGGATTACAGTCAGAGTTCTGAAGCTTAAGTGGTTGTAGATGATAAATTCCTCTTCCACACTGAAACTTGAACATTTCATTTTCATTGGCAATTTAATATTTTTGCTTGATTCAGTTTTGATTTTATACTGTCTGACAATTCTCAGGGGCAGTTCAAATGTTTATTTCTTTCACCTTACATGGGAAGAGTTTAAAGAAAATGATCAAATTCTACAAGTTCATCAACTGTTTTGTTCCAAGCATTCTGGATACAATACAAAGTTAAGTAAATTAATTCATCAAAATAATTTTCCCTCAAACAAGAAAAAAAAAACTATTTAAATAAAATAAAGGCACTTAGATAAAATTCTAATATATCCCACTGAAACATTATTAATCACACTATTAGGGCTTTGGATAACCATCCCACCCTCTGCTAATATTGTTGTAAAGGGACTGGCTTCCTTCCAGCTATTTATATATTCAGTGGCAATGTCGAATTAAAGAGAGACATTCATTCCCATGTGAGCTAGGTTCATAATAATACTGAACCTTTGTATGCTTTTCCTCTTCAATAATTTGCCCTGAACATGTGACTTCTGCAGGGAATACAGTACTATATGCATGATAATAATGGGATAGGACGTACTGGAGCACCCACTATGTATTTTGAGCCAGATAATGTTATATTCAATATTTTAGATTATTCTGAGGAACTGTGGCTATCCTATCATGTAAAGAACTCTCCAAAGAGAGTGAGAAAATCTTGAATTAAATGCAATTCCTGTGCTAAATTAACTGGCAAATATACACATCTAACCCTGCTATACTACCATCCTCTTCTTGCATTTCTCATTGTGTCCAGGACTGAAACAGAAGGGAAATGTAGATATCTATAAGAGTTTGAAGAAGCAGATCAAACTTGTATAACTTTGTTCAGGAAAATAGGATGTTCTATATCAGGGGTGTCAAACTCAATTTCATTGAGGGCCACATAGGGTTGTATTTGACCCCAGAGGGCTGGAGGGGTGGGGTGGGGTGTGTGTGGCAGGGGTGGGCATGGCCATAATGGGCGTTTGACACAGGTTTAAGGTTCATTTTTCCCTCCTTTCTTTCCATAGTTCTTTACTATAACCATACTAATGTGTCTATACAAACACATTAATTCAGAAGGGATTAACCTTTACTTTGCATTGTCTTATGATTATGGAGCAGAGATTGAAGGAAGACTAAAAGAACTGTGTCTTGGGGGTTATTCCAAAGCTAATCAGAGTTTCTGACCCTAACATACAAGTATTTTTAAGTACATAAGAAGCAGAAATATTGTCTTGATTGTCTAAACTACTATCAATATAAGTAAATATTAACAATATGCCAGAAATAGTGCAATATAGCAGAAATAGTGAAGATAGGGATTCTGTTAATGAAAAAATCACAGAGTTATACAAAATAAAAGTTATAAAGTATTGAATATATATTTAAATACAACAAAGGAAAAAATCTGAGTTTTGCTTCATCTATTTTTAATTCTGTGTGGTTCAATGTAATCTTACTACCCTTTTTAAACCTCTTTTTCCTTGCGGAATTTACATAACTGAATTGTTTGTGATCGGTGTATAAGCCTATGAGATAGAGTGAAACAAAATATAGACAAGTGAATTCCTTAAACTCAACAGTCATATAAATAGGTATGAGAAAATCATATCCACTTTTAGCTAAAAAAATAAAACCTTTCATATACTGCTTGCAATTTTGGGGAATGTTCCAACTGTGACAATAAGATAACAAAATTGTTATTGTTGAATTTAATGAGAGCTTTTATTGAAGCTTGATTGAAACCATTATGCTTACATTTTTAGTCTTCAGCTTTAGGATATTCATAGCATCTGGAAAATATCAAATAATATCAAATATCAAATAAAAGCAACAGAACGGCAAATAATTTTGCTTAGACACATCAAACAATAATATTTCAATTGAACAAATGTTCAATATGAAGAAATATGAGCACAATATGTTGTTTCTAACTTGATTCTCATTTATGTTGTTTCTAACTTGATTCTCTAAAAATCCTTTAGGTTTCTGTAACTCAGCTTCAGGAAACATTGCATTGCTGCTGCTAATGATTATAATTTTATACTGGCACATCAGTGGTAAGAAAGAAGCCTAAGACACTGTAACTACCTAAAGTATAGGTGTCAGCTATGGAAGCCATAGCCATATATTTTCTTAGAAGTTTGAGGCTGCCACATTTAGTGCCTGGGAATTTGGGAGGGGGGGAATTCTTAGTGAGTAGTAGATTAGATTCAAAAACATTCTTCTCACAAGTCAAGGACATGTTAGCCTGCACCTGGAGGGGAGTGGGTAAAGGTTTGGCTTTGGATAGTGTTACGTATGCAGGTTTAAAGTCATTGGTTTAGTTTGAACTGTTCTTGTAAAATGTAAGAAATGATTGGTTTAAAAAGTGCAGGAAAACCCTGCACTCTGATTGGCTGGCAACTGTGGCTGCTGGCTATAAGTAGCAGCCGCAGCCCAGCCAAAGTGGGTCCGTTCTGAGCTGTAGTCACTAATAAACAAAGAGCTTGAAGAACTCGGCGTCTGTCTCTTCATGCAAACCTAACACTGGCGACGAGGATGGGATTCCCCTGAAGAAGACAGCAACGCGGAACAGAAGAAGAGCGAGATGGCTGCACTGAACACCCCCCCAGCCCTGTTCGATCCGACAGCAGAAGACTGGGAGTCGTATGCAGATCATTTCCAAATGTATCTGGAAGGAAACGATCTCGCCAACATTTCGAGAAGCGGAAGAGGGCGGTCTTTCTCACACACTGCGGTCCGGCAGTTTTCAAGATGGCGAAGCCATTGGCGGGAGCTGCAAACGTGAAGGTAATGGAATGGCCTGACTTAGAAAAGTTGTTAAGAGCCCATTATGCCCCACAAGTATCGTGCCTCATTATAAGACACAAGTTTTACCGTCGGGATCAAGGGGAAAGCGAAAACATAAACGACTTTGTGGCAAGTTTAAGAGACATTGGGGTGCATGTGAATTTAACAATTTAGAAGAGGCCATGCGATCGATTTGTTCTGGGCCTTAAAGACAAGGTGCTTCAGAGCAAGTTATTACTAAGACCTAAGATCACGCTGAAGGAAGCAATAGAAGAGGCCTCTTCAGCAGAAGCTACCAAGTCCTCAGCAGCGCCATGAAGAAAATCAACAAGGCCACAAGCCATCCTGATGTGGAAAAGTCCACAACAACTCATTGTGAGCAAATAGATTCTGAGTCAGACTGTAGTGAGGTGGAGGAAGGAATTTACAGACTCAGAATGGAGAGGAAAAAGAAAGACCTAGGAAGAAAGAGGCAAGATTTCTACTGCAGAGGGTGTGGGGAAGCCACCCCGCACTGAATGCAAGTTTTTAGACACCATTTGCCTCCGTTGTGATAAAAGAGGACACCTAGCAAGAGTCTGCAAATCATCCAGAACTCCACCCATCAGAAGAAAGTTTGCTACAAGCAAAGACAAAGAATTCAAGCCTAACAATTTCTGTGAGAAAATGGGGTGCAGCACAGAAGCAAATGGGAAGAATGAAACTCATCAAACAGTCACCATTGGTCATTCATCACCCTTAAGAAGTAGAAAAGTGCATGTCAAGGTATTTATTGAAGGAAGGCCTTGCCAAATGGAAGTGGACTCAGGCTCATACCTATCTATGGTGTCATGGGACACTATTCACAGTCTTCTTCCCAACATCCAGAAGAAGCACTTCAAGAAGCAAGCATTGACTCTTAAAGACTACCAAGGGAACAAGATTCCAGTAGTTGGAACAAGAGAATTCATCGTGAAGTTCAAAGGCCACACCAAACACCTACCACTGACCATCGTGGACAAGGACCGCCCAAGTCTGCTGGGCCTTGAGTGGTTCAACCAGCTGGGCATCGAGATGACTGGCATCAATCACGTGAGCAACACTGAGTGGGAAGAGGCCTTGAAGTCTGAGTTTCCAGAGGTCTTCAGCAATGGATTAGGCAAGTACTTGGGGACCCCTATCTCCTTTAACCTAGATCCCAAGGTACAACCAATCTGTTTAAAACCCAGAAGGGTCCCATTTGCCTTAAAGGGAAAAAAATGATGCACAATTAGATAAACTAATAGCCCAAGGGGTTTTAGAGCCCACTGATCACTCCAGGTGGGAGACACCCATAGTCACACCAGTCAAGGCTGATGGGTCAGTGAGAATCTGTGGAGACTACAAGGGGACATTGAACCATGCGCTACAACAGAGCGCATATCCAGTTCCAGTAGTGCATCATTTATTACATTCCCTTGGAGGGGCACAGTTTTGCCAAGTTGGACCTGGCACAGGCATATCAACAATTAACAGTTGATGATGCCACTGCTGAAGCCCAAACCATTGTAACCCATAGAGGTGCTTTCAAATGCAAAAGGTTGCAGTTTGGAGTAAGCGTGGCACCAGGCATCTTCCAAAGCCTTATGGAAAGAATGTTACAAGGATTGCCGGGGTGGTGTCCTATTTTGATGACATTTTAATTTCTGCTGAAAATGACACTCAGTTACACGAGAGACTCAGGGAAGTCTTAACCAGATTCAAAAAGCGGGTTAAAAGTCAAAGAAGAAAAATGCACACTTAGAACAGATAAAGTGGAATTCTTGGGTTACATGATTGATAAACATGGCATCCACCCCACAGAAGCAAAGGTTCAGGCAATCAAAGAAGCCCCCAGGCCAAAATGCAAAACAGATCTGCAAGCATTTTTGGGACTCATTAACTTTTATCATATGTTTCTACCTCAGAAGGCAACCATTGCAGAACCCCTACATAGGTTGCTGGACAAGAAATCTGTTTGGGTCTGGGGAGGAAGGAACAAGCTGCATTTAACAATATCAAGAGACAAATCACGTCTGATGCTGTGCTGATACAGTTCTCTGAGAATCTTCCTGTTGTTCTGACTTGTGATGCCTCCCCTTTTGGAGTGGGGGGTATTGAGCCATATGCTTCCCAGCAGGAGGGAAGCTCCTATTGCATTTTACTCTCGCACCTTGACTAAAGCAGAGAGGAACTACAGCCAACTGGATAAGGAAGCCTTGGCAATTGTAGCAGCTGTCAAGAAATTCCATGAGTATTTATATGGGAGAACATTTACTGTTGTCACAGATCACAAACCTCTTTTAGGTATTGTGGCAGGGGACAAACCAACGCCCACGATCCTGTCACCAAGAATGCTGAGATGGACTGAATTTCTTGCTGCTTATTCATACAAACTGATCCACAGACCTGGTAAAGACATTGGGCATGCAGATGCTTTGAGTCGCTGCCCACTTCCTTCACACATTGAGGACCCTGTTCCTGAGACTCATACCTTTTTCTAGAAACTGTTGCCAAGCTTCCAGTACATGCTGCTCAAATTGCCAGAGAGACTGCCAAAGACACTTTATTGGCTCCTGTTATAGGCTGGATTAAGAAGGTTGGCCACTTCAAGATCTACCTCAACTCGCCCAACCTTTCAAATCCAGGCAAACTGAATTATCTGTATTAAGAGGATGTATTTTGTGGGGTAACAGGGTGGTTATTCCTGCAAAACTACAAAAAGAGGTTTTGGAAATGTTACATGAGGGTCATCCGGGAATTGTCAGAATGAAGGGATTGGCCAGGAGTTATGTATGGTGGCCAGGTATTGACAAAATGGTTGAAAACTGGGTTGCATCTTGTCCCAACTGTCAGGTAGTCAGGCCTGCCCCACCTCTCACCCCCACACAGGAATGGGAATGTCCTAGGGGCCCATGGTCCAGGATTCACATTGATTTTGCTGGCCCTACCAGAGGGCACACTTTCCTTATTATAGTTGATGCATATTCCAAATGGCTAGAGGTTATCCCTATGGCATCCACCACAACTGAAGCTGTCATCAAACAGCTTAAAAGCTTTTGTAACTCACGGGTTACCTGATGTGCTTGTTTCTGACAATGGCCCTCAATTTACATCCAACCTTTTTGAATCATATCTAGCACAACAGGGTATCAGACATGCCCTGACAGCCCCTGGGCATCCTTCGCTAACGGCTGGGCTGAACGTATGGTACGATTTACCAAGGAAAAACTTCAGCAATTGGGTCCAGGGGATATCACTGAGAGAGTTGAAAAACTTCTCAGTGTTCAGCATATCACTCCCAACCCCTCAACTAATTTGTCCCCAGCTGAATTGTTGATGGGTAGGAAACTCAGGTCTCCCCTTGATCGCCTTCATCCCACTTATGCACCCAATGCACCACTAGATTCCACTAGCAAAATTTGCACTTTCACTGTGGGTGATTCTGTTTATGCTAAGAACCTTATGGGTGAACCATTATGGATTCCTGCTGAGATAACCCAAATCACAGGCCCCAGGTCTTACAGGGTACAAACAGAGGATGGTGTCCTCTGGAGCAGGCACATTGATCAGTTAAGATCCAGATTGCCTCAGGAGCATCGCTTTTGCTCCTCTCTGGTTCCCATACCTACTGCCTCTTCTAGGGGAAGGGAGGATCATGAGTGTAATCAGCAAGCAAGAATCAACCCCATGTGTAACGAGCTAACACGACAGGAACCATCCCAAAACCTGTCACAATACCAACAACCATTTTCACAAATGGAAGATTGCACATCACTACCTGATTTAGGTGCTGACATTGGGTTGGAGATGGATTGGGAGGAGAGACCAGGTTGTAGTAACCAAACAGGTTCTACCATTACTGTAAGTCCTAGTAAGGAAATGTCAGCAGACACATTTCCTCCCTCACAAGGTGAGAACCTTAAAACATCTGAACCACGTAGGTCTCAACATACACGTAAGAGCCCCACCTATTTAAAGGAATACATTAGATAGGCTGGGGTTTGAGTATGGACTGAACCTAGTGGGGAGGGGTGTTATGTATGCAGGTTTAAAGTCATTGGTTTAGTTTGAACTGTTCTTGTAAAATGTAAGAAATGATTGGTTTAAAAAGTGCAGGAAAACCCTGCACTCTGATTGGCTGGCAACTGTGGCTGCTGGCTATAAGTAGCAGCCGCAGCCCAGCCAAAGTGGGTCCGTTCTGAGCTGTAGTCACTAATAAACAAAGAGCTTGAAGCCCTCCGCGTCTGTCTCTTCATTCAAATCTAACAGATAGAATGATGTTTGATTGGACCATGTGATTGACTGATGGGTGCAAGGGATAGAACTTGGATTTTCATTTGGGGAAGGGAAAATCCAGAAGTTTCAGATTTGGGTTTTCCCAGATGTGCCAACATGACTTCTTTAATAAATTCTTACTTGGATGGACTTCGTTTCTGAGTGCTGAATTGAAATGGGAAGTTTCTTTGGAACGCTGACAGTAGGTAGTTAAAAGCATGCAATGCTGTTTACTTGTTAACTCACTGTTGTCACAGCTAATTTTCACAAAAATCTCTGGGACCTCCCTCAAGAATTGTTGCAGCTTTATTTTGAGAGGTCTTATGCATGCAGTGAGGAATTTCTAAACATTTATAATAGGGGTGGTCAAACTCACGGCATCACGGCATTGTCACATGACATATTGGGACTTTTTCCCCTTCACTTACCCAGGCATGAGCATGGCCAGCGGGTGACACATCTGGCTGATTGGCTGGGAGTTTGACAGCCCTGATCAATAAGAAGGATAGAGTAAACAATCAGGAATAGGCATTATTTGATTCCCATGACATGGACCAATCAGATATCAGCTTGCCAGGTTCAAATACAAGAACTCAGTCAGTCCATGTTAGCATTCATTCTGGGTTTTTGAATGGATTTAATATTTTGATTTTTTAAAATATTTTTAAACTCTGTCCCTGCAACTGGAAAACTAGTGCACTATGATGTGAAGAGGACTAGAGTCTTCTATCATGGTATCTGGGGTTTTTTTACTTATATTTATCTATCTACAAGTAAGAGCTATTTATTTGTTAAAGGTCTACCTTCTCTAACATTGTTACTCTTCTTTCCATTTGATTTATATAGCCACACACTCAACACACAATTCAGGATGGCATATATAATTAATAAATAATAGTAACTCAAGTTTAAAAACATAACTTAAAAACTAATTTTTTAAAAACTCAAGTTTAAAAAGAAAAATAATAGCCATAACTCAAAACAAAGACAGAAAATATTAACCGCCCTGTGTAAGCTCATAGACAGGGACTCCTTGGGGTCCCGTCGGCCGGGCAATGCCGGCTGGCAGTCCCCCGACGACGTGCCTATTCTGTCGCGGTCCCTGACCTCTGGAATCAGCTCCCCTTGGAGCTCCGCCTGGCCCCTGACCTCCGCACTTTCCGCCATGATCTGAAGACCTTGTTGTTTAACCAATCTGGGCTGTGACCCTTGGGTGGGGTGGTTTTAGATTGTGCATTGATTTTAAGTTTGTATTTTGTCTTGGGGCTTGTTAGTTTAATTTCTTTTTAACTATTTATTGTTATTGTCTTTTAACTGTGAGCTGCCCCGAGTCTTCGGAGATGGGGCGGCATACAAGTCCCATTAATAAATAAATAAATAAATAAATAAATAAATAAATAAATAAATAAATAAATAAAAAATGTATGGAAAATTTACCAGGTGGGACATACTCACTTGAAGCAGGTGAGACTTAGGATGTTTCTAAGCTACAACACTTCTGACACCTTTCTGTCAGAAATTTAATCTTCTCTTTGTCAGTTGGCAGATTAAATATACTGCTGAATAGCAAAAATGAGGACAGATGACATCAAGACTGATGTGTAAAGATGGTGACTTCTCCAAATTTCACAGTATAATTCTAGTCAAAATAATACTTCCAAGTGTACACATTAATGGAAAAAAATAGATTTAGTAGAAGTTGTGTCCTTTGTGGAAGTTTCATATGATAAGTAAGTAAGGAAGGAAGGAAGGAAGGAAGGAAGGAGGGAGGGAGGGAGGGAGGGAGGGAGGAGTGTTTTTCATGTAAGCTTCTCATTTAGGAGGGGAAAAACAAATTGATGCAAAAACACAAAGGAATAAATATGTTCTTGGAAAACAAATAAGCTTCATCTGAATCATTTCAAAAACACATGGCAGGCAGGTCATCCCTTTGATATAGTTGGAAGTAACTGGAAGGAATGCTGAAAGTTGGGTTGTTGCAGCTAATGTAATTCAAAAGGCCAGAACCAAACTGGTTTGAATTTTTACAAGTTCTGGTTCATTACATACAGCAATGAACACACACACATACATACAATGATGATCAAAAATAAAATACAAATATATACAACAATATTAATGAAGCAACACAAGCTCAACTAGCATAAATATAGCAATAAAAAAGTAAAAATAAAAAAGGGAGAGCAGAATCTGTAAATTATGTTATAAGCAGAATTTCAAAAATTTTTGAATGTATTTCTCAAAACATCTTGTTCTTTAGCTTTTCTGGGAAAATGAGTTCAGATGTGGACAGGAAAGTTATATCAATAATCTAGTGCTACAGAATAGGAGATGATTTTTTTTGTGTAATATACTATTTTAGTCATCCCCATGTCTGAAAAATTCAGTGTGATATGTTAAACAACCTTATCCACAGGAGAACTTCATCATAAAATGGATAATTCTTTATCATATAATGATTGATCTGAACTCATATTAACCATCATGCCAATATCGAGGAAAATTGAGGACCAAAAGAAATTCTTGGAGGCAAACAGCTTTATAGAAATTAAATAGTTAAAATTGAAAATACCCTGTTACTGGCTCTTTCACTTAGGAACAAGATTAACATTAAACAATGCTAATGGGAATCAATGTATTGAATCTCTTTCTTGACTCTATTACTTAAGATGAGAAAGCTTACATCTAGCCAGGTGTTCCTCAACCTTTCTGGGGGAAGAAGGGATGGTTTTGTGCCTGATCCAGCCCACACTCTGTCTGTCTGCCTGCCTGCCTGCCTGCCTGCATTCTTAACTTCATTTAAGATCTTAGGAAACTAATTTCATTTTGTTTAATGCAACCTTGCACTGTGCTTCCAGGAAAACACCCAGAAGATATAAACTATAAGATGGCACTCAAAGATGACCTGCTGAGAGAATATCAGAGTCAGCAGGAGACATTGGAGAAAGATCAAGCAGAGGAAGTGTCGTGGCAGGACATGGTCCTATATAGGATGTACAATCAACAGAAAGCTGAGCTGATAGACATTGGGAAATCCTACCAGTGGCTGGAAAGTGCTGGACTAAAAGACAGAGGCACTGATTGTAACAATATGAGAACAACCACCAAGAATCAGATCCATAAAAGCAGAAGTTTACCACACCAGACAGGACCTAAGGTGCATATCATTCAAGAGGCCTCAAAAACAGTTCAACATAGGGTGTAAGATGCAGGCAGAAACAGCATACACTGAACAGCACAACCAAGCTGACATCGTGTACAGGAACATCTGCACCGTTGTTTAGATCTTCCTAGATACAGATGGAAGACTCCACAGAAGGTTGTGAGAATGCTGACTAGGATATTTTGGGACTTCCAGATTCCAGGTGGCCAATCAAAAAGATATTGAGTAGTAGACAAGTATAAGAAGCCATCAGTGTCATAGATATAGTGATGGCAAGTCACTACATATCAGGAAGTATGAAAAGCTGGAGAAGCACCAGACCTGAAGGAAGAACTAGAGAGGATGTGGATACTAAAGTCAAAATAGTCCCCATGGAGGTAGGAAAACTTGGGGCTATGAATCCTAAGGTGTAAAAGTGGTTCCAATAGATCCCAGGAACATCATGAGGCTCTCAGTCCAAAGTAGTGCAGTGCTAAGAACAGGTAAGATACTGCAAAGAACCTGTAAACTCACAGACCTTTGGTGGAGAGCCCAAGACTGAGGAAGATATATGCCATACATAGGGATGAGAAGGAATCTTTTGAAATATGTTATTAACTTCGCTTAAGATCCTAGGAAACTACCTTTGTCTTTTTAAATGTAACCTTCCATTGTTTCTCCAGGACAGAACATAACTTTTTAGGAGCCCAAAAAACAGGCACTGTGATTTTAGGAGATAAAAGACCAGAATATGTTATAGACTTATTAGGCAATGTTATATAAGCTTCTCCTCTCCTTTACCATTTCTATCTATTTCTTAAGCCAAGAGTGGGAAAACTGACATGATAAAGGGTGAGCGTTAGATGTAAGCTGTGTCAATGCAAACAATAGAGACATTGATTCTCAATAGTATTGTTTAATGTTATTCTCATTCCTGTGTAAAAGAACTTGAAAGAGCCTGTAACAAAGTGCTTTCAGTTTTAACCATTTCATTTCTATCAAGCTGTTCAAATATTATTATAATAAATCTGGTTGTTCACAATCAAAAGATAGTTATTCTATAATTTTATTGCATTTTCAAGAGGGAGATTAGAAATTTATTTCTTGAGAAACCAATGTTGCTGGGAGAATTGTTTGGGGCCATGTATACACGAAGAGGAAAGTATGTAGGAGTGGGAAAATTCAGCAGACAGCTAAAGTAAATTGGCAACTGAATTGTTGGAGGAGAACCCCAAGTGAATTCTGACTTCTCAAAAGTATACAATAAGACGCCACACTCAATATAATCAGTATAATTGCCGGTTACAAACGATTCTAGATTATTGTTAATATGTAAGTCAGCAGGAATCAATCTAGTAATTATAATTAATATTAATAAACAATTTTACTTTGGTCCCTTCCAACTCTTTGCCCTTATTTTAATAGAGGGTGAATTCCCAGCATGACACTTAAATATCATAAGTGGGGTTTAAACTCCCTCAAACTTTTGAAAATTTCATACTCTAATTTGTTCTTCATTTTTAACTCGTGTTTCAATAGGAGAGAGCAGTTCAGATCATTGCCTATTCTAGAAAATAAAGAGTAATTCAAATAATTCCAGGTAAAATTAAATGTATATTTCACAATGTGGCAATTCCAAATCTTTCAATAAAGCAAATAGTTTGAATTTACTTTAAGATATATCTTCAGAAAGCTTAGCAAGCTGGTTTTCCTTTCACCCTCTCCATGACTCTGGTGTCTTTCCGAATAGTTCTTTAATTAAAACAAAATTGTTCATAAGCTGTTTCATGGGTCACCCATTTCAACCAGATTATTCTGTGTTTTATAAAACAGGGACTCTGGCAATCTCCAGATTGATATATCAGATATGAACTGGTTCATAAGCTAATGGTCTATCAACTGCAGAACATAGCTAAGGGGAAGTTTATGCTGCCAAATGCTATATTTTGCTATATTGAAGCTATTTTCTCTTCTCCTGTAAGTGATAAAGAGTTCTTTATTTTGGGCCTTGAAGATTAATGTTTCTGAAGCATGATCATCATTAAACAATCCCATTATCTCTATTTGAATAGAAATGCAATGATGCAGAAGCAGCAAATCTTTCCATACAGATGGTATATTAACTTCTATCCAACATTTACAATGATTGGGTTTATTTTTACATTTAGTCCTAACTGAAGGGCTAGTTTTACTATATAATACTTTGCAGTAGTGGATGAGAGGGATAGAGAGATAAGGAAGAGCAGCAGCTGTGGGAGAAGTAGGAAGCATCCAACAATATCAGGAGGTCAATTGGCACAGAAGAATAAGACAGAGAACAGAGTTCATTGCATATCAAGGGGAAACACATATAAAAGAAGGCCAACCAATGAGTGGGACAGCAAATCTTTCACTCCCCCACCCCCGACATATAGCCTATTTCTGTGGAAGCTAAATTTAATGAATGCTGGATTATCTGTTTTTCTTTTAGGCATTTTGTTTCAATAAAAACTCAGTAGCTATCAGTGTCTACATGGCTGACATTTTCAAAAATAATCCAAATTGCTCTTAGAAAATACCCTTTTTTGTAATTAGATAGAGACTAGCAGTCTCCTCACTGACCAAGATAATTTGAAAGGAAAGACTGGGATAGGAAAAGAGGTCAGGAACAGGTCAGTTGAAGTCTTCATGGGAGATAGCCTTGTACCTGTCCTTAAATATGTTCAACTCAGTTCCTATCTAAGAAAAAAAATGCCCTGACTGCTAAGAGTTTAAATGAATCTCCCATCTGTCTTGAATGAATTTCTACTGGGTAGTCCAGAATAGAAAAGACAGTAGTATTTCTGAATCTGGAAAACTATGTTCATTTGCACTTGCCACATTAAAAAAAAAGAATAAGGCTAGAAATGTTTGGGAATCCTTTATCTAAAGGTGGGGAAATGACCAAAGTGGGATGAATTCTGGATGTACAGTATAAAATAAGTGGTCAGAGATATTTTTTTCTCCCTCCTTCACACAAAACACTAGAACCAGGGGTCACCCAGTGAGACTGATAGGAAAGAAAGAGGAGAGCTCTTCTTCATTTAGTTCATAATTAAGCCATGCTGTTCAAGAGGTGGTGATGGCAGCTAACATAGTTTTAAAAGAGGGCTGAATACATTTGGAGACTATCATACCATTTTGCTGTGTAAACTACATGGGGGTGGCATAGTAGTTTGTATATGATCAAGTGCTTTCTCAGATATTCATAGAATGCACCTAGAAAGGACTCATATATTCAGTCAGTATCCCAAATGGTTAAATGGTTGATAGGTCTGCAGAGGGTGGTGGAAAGAAAAAGAGCAAAAGAGAGAAATGTTTTGCTCAAGTCCATTATAGGAAATAATGGACTTGAGCAAGAAATTTTATAATTTGGTGGAAATAAACATCTTGCTGCTGTTCATCACTGCATTAAGTATTGTGTAAAAAAAATCCCTTATATCTCTGCAAGAGTTACAACATGATTTAATTCTTGAAAAATCAAACCATGAATTTTAGCTCTGTTCTAATTTGACATAGGAATTTTTTTGGAGTGGGTGCAGGTTGTATTTTATACAGAAATAAAATGCAATAAAATGTGGAATGTACTGCCAATGGGACAGACCCTAATGCTGCAAAAACACAAGAGGATTGTTTGATGTACTCTTTCATTCTGAGAACTTCAAAATGAAATTCACTTTTCTTTATATACAGTTTTGTTTATTTGTTTATTTTTAAAAGGGCCATTGCACTTCATTCAAAGACTCTGACTGGCTCACAAGCAGCTCACATGTACCAGATGAAACTACATAAAATATTTGGAAAAGTCTTCTGATAGAATCTTTAATAAATGGAGACAATGCAAAATAAAGAAGAAATTGAACTGAGATCTATTGGATAGCTTTTTGAGATTAAGTACATGCATTAAAATGCCATCTGTAGTTCAAAATAAATGAAATAAGTCCACAAACTATAGATATTTAGAATCAGAGCTAATAATGATGAAGTGGGGGGTTTAATTCTTTATTTTCATCCTGTGAAGCTAATAGCAGTACTCTGATTGTTCACCCACTGGACTTTGTATAAACATCCATGATGATGATATACTGACTAGGAGAGGCTGTCATCCAAGAAGAAAACTTCTCTGTTATGCTGAGATTCAATGAAATCATCAGTCTTTTAACATAATTAAGCTATACAAACATATACACATGGCAATTGTAATTAAATTTCTTGGGCTCCTATAATTACATTTATAAAAAGCAGGATTCATTTCTCTTGAGTTGACTGGGGGGGGCAGAAGGGGGGAACAGTTCAAGGGCTGTTGCTAAACTCATGTTCTACAAATATCCCCTCTTTTTATGCTTGGCCACATTTAGAAATTATTATTGAAATGGTCAGTGAAATGTGCACAGACCCGTGGAGGTTTTGCCTTAATCTCCAAAGAAATACTTGGCATCCTTTTGATGGCTGAAGCCAGATCCCTCTTGATAAACCTGAACTAATAAGTCCTGAACAAGACACACTAGCCTTTTTGTCTATCACAGGACTCATAAACAATATTCATTAGAATGCTGCTGGTAGCTTTTCCAACCAACCAGAAGGGACAAGTATATAAGCTTTGGCTATTACATCAAGGTGATTATGGGTCAATACATTTTGCCAATTTTCATTTCCTACACATATGCACATACACACATGTGAGCAACAGCACATTCATAAGTATGAAAACAATATGATGCATTTTAATTTTATTTTAAAATAGTCCTAAATGCATATAATAATAATGTTCATGAAAATAATGAGTTCGTGAGTCATGTATCATGTATTCATGTATCATGTATTCATGTATCAGGTTGAAAATTCATATTAGCATTCACTAAATTCCACTTTCACAAGTTTGTCCCTCTTTATCTTTTCAGAAACTATTTTATTTGTAGATATTGACAGATGTTCTCCATCACAGGATTACAATCATCTGATAGGCAAAGAAAAATATGGTGGGAATCCGTTTCTGTCATCCAGATTGTCTCCTGATGCCTCAACTAGAATTGTTTCTCTCAGCTAATTTCCGTTGCTGTTCCTTTGGTGTTCTGCCTTGCCATATAAAGTATTGGTCTTTCTTTATGCAGTGATTAAGAAAACACTTCACTATAGTGAATATATCAGTAAGGACTGGAAGGTATGCATAGAGACATGAATCCACAGTATTGAGAAGAAAAAGAGAAGGTTTACTTTTTTTAATACTAATATACTTAGTATATACTATTGTAAATACGGGTAAATAACTTGAGATTTTTAAGGTGTGTTAATTGTAATGCTTTTAATGCTTTAAAGTTTAAAATTTAAAGATTTGTACTTAAAATATATTAGAACATTTTGCCTATTCTGCTGAAATTTATGTTCTGCTGAAAACAACTTTCTCCATCATTACTTTTCAAGTAACCCATCAACATCCCAGAGCACATTTTCCTACATAAATAGATTGCACAGTGGATCACTGCATAAGGTACTTTTTTTAACAGGGGTGGGTCAATTGTCATAACTGTTTAGAGAACAGGTTCAATTCTTCTGATATTTTCAAGTCAAATAACTGAAATGGGTGTTCATACATTCACTCTTGTGCCAAAAGTACAACAAGCCTAGGGGACAAGAATACAGATGGTCTGTACAAGATGTTTTGGATTCATTTCAAAGGGGCACTGTTGAGGTGATGTGAATCTACTTGTCAAAACAAAGAGGTGACATGATGTGTCTTGTGTTGCTTCACAACAGCTCAAAGCCTTGACAACAGTTCTATAGCCAGAAGAGCCTGTTACTGACTGGAAGAAACAAGAGGACAAGGGCAAAAGCCTTATTTGGTTATTGCTATTTGCTTCCGCAGCACAAGAATGTGAGGCAAAGATTTCACTTCACTTTTAGAAATCTGAGCATTGTTTCAATGCTGATTCTGAGGTGATTATCACAAAATCATTTTGAGATCTTTGCATAGTCCTATAAGACAGTAAGATTTGCAAAATTTGTGCACAGATGTGTGTTTTGAGTGGAGCAATTTTAAATATATGGGTGATAATATCCACTGTTCAGAAGAAATGGAGGGTTTTTTGGGGGCAGAAGAATAGCTCCTTTAGCAATATGCCCAGTGCCATGAAATTCAGCACACCATCTTCAGTCTTGCTATCTTGAACAATGTGCAGCTGATTTCTTTTCTACACAATAACTCCAAATGATAAAAATGGCCCAGAGCTCAAAATAAAGCTAACGCAGGAGGGGGGGGCATAACAGGGAAAATGCAAAATTCTCTCTGTGCTTGCCAAGATTTGGGATTTGGTTATTGTTCCACATGGTGGGCAGACTCTTCAAGTTACAGTACATTGGAGTGATAAAACAAGGGGAACACAAAAGTTTCAATATTCATGGAATAATTAAGGCTTCAGATGGGATGAAAGAGCATCCAAGATATATTGCAAAGGACAGATGTTTTACTAACATTGATTGCATAGTAATATATTTTCTTTGTGAGTATTGATATATGTGGGAAATAATACTATTCTTATCTAATAATACTATTAAATGTTACTAGTCTTACTATATAGAGAGAGGTAATCAGCTTACAGTATTTTATAAGGATCCAATGTGATCTTTATGCTATTCCAATACAAAATCTAAGAGGGTTTGAATTTTTTTAAAGAAACAATATATGCAAAATCAATTGTAAAATAGATAGAATGTGTTCTATAGAGCACATTAAAAAGACCTATCTTAATTATGTAAACTATCATGAATTCAAACCTCTGTATAGGCAAGAGAGAGAAAGAAAAAGAATAAAAAAGAATATTTACTTGTACTTCCTCCCTTTTTATCCTTTGGGTTTTTCTTCCTTTGACATTATTACTTTGGCTACAGCAAACCTCCTTCCCAGGCAGAAGGAAATCAACAACTAGCAGATGACCTGAATGTGTTTTACTGCAGGTTTGAAAGGAAACTACAGCCACCTATCTCCACAACCCCCATTTCAAACACACCAACAACAGCCAAGCCTCCTACAACTGACCCCAATCCATTAGGTTCACAATCTCTGGTGATCACAGAAAAGGAAGTGCAAGATCTATTTCACAAACAAAAGCCAGGAAAAGCACCAGGGCCAGACAAGATAACTCCTTCTTGCTTAAAAGTCTGTGCTGACCAATTGGCCCCCATCTTCACCTGAATTTTCAATAAATCACTAGAGATGTGCTATGTTCCTTCTTGCTTCAAATGCTGTACTATCATCCCAGTTCCTCTATCAAGGAACTGAATGACTACAGACCAATTGTTCTAACAACTGTAGTTATGAAAATCTTTGAAAAGCTAGTGCTGTCCCACCTGAAAACCATCACAGATCTGCTGTTAGATCCCATGCAGTTTGCATACCAAGCAAATAGATTGACAGATGATGTTGTTAATATGGCTCTGCACTACATCCTACAACACCTTGAATCTCCTCTACATAAGGGTCCTCTTTGTAGACTTCAGTTCAGCATTCAATACCATCATTCCAGACATTCTTCTAACAAAATTAAATCAGATAGCAGTACCTGAACACACTTGTAAGTGGATCATAAGCTTCCTAACAGAAAGGAAGCAGCAGGTGAAGCTAGGCAGAATCACATCTGATACCTGTACAATTAGCACAGCCCTCCCAAGGCTGTGTGCTTTCTCCACTTCTCCCTATATCCAATAACTGCATCTCAAATGATCCATCAGTTAAAATACTGAAGTTTGTAGATGATACAACAGTGATTGGTCTTATTCAACACAACGATGAATCCACATACAGACAGGAAGTTGTACAATTTGCCTCGTGGTGTAACTGGAACAATCTGAAACTGAACACACTCAAAACCATAGAAATGGTGGTAGACTTTAGAAGAAACCCTCCCATACTACCACCTGACCTAAAATGGACTACCTAACATCAAAAATGTCATCAAAAAAGCACAACCAAGAATGTTCTTTCTGCACCAACTCAGAAAGCTCAAGCTGCTGATACAGTTCTATACAAGAATTATTGAGTCTGTCATCTGCACCTCTATAACTGTCTGATTTGGTTCTGCAACCCAACAGGACAGACACAGACTTCAGAGGATAATTAGGACTGCAGAAAAAACAATTACTACCAACCTGCCTTCCATCGAGGACCTGCATACTGCACGAGTCAAAAAGAGGGCTGTGAAAATATTTACAGACCCCTCACATCCTGGATATAAACTGTTTCAACTCCTTCTCTCAAAACAACACTATAGAGCACTGCACACCAGAACAACTAGACACAAGAACAGTTTTTTCCAGAACCCCATCACTCTGCTAAACAAATAATTCCCTCAACACTGTCCAACTATTTACAAAGTCTGCATTACTGCTATTATTAATCTTCTTATCACTCCTTATCACATCCCTTCCCACTTGTGACTGTATGACTGTAACTTTGTCACTTGTATCCTTATGGTCTATATTGACTGTTTCCTAGTATGATTTGATTGCTTATGGTACCCTATGAGTATTATTAAGTGTTGTATCTTATGATTCTTGACAAATGTATCTTTTATGTATACCGAGTGCATTTGCACCAAGACAAATTCCTTGTGTGTTCAATCATACTTGGCCAATAAAGAATTCTAATCTAATCTAATCTGTTAAATTTAACACACTACAGTTGTTCAAATATCTTTGGAAATGACCCTTAATTATCTTCTTGCCACCATCTTTACCAGGAAGCTTCCCTTTGCCTTATCTAAATCCCACACATACATTATGATAACAAGGAGTGCCAAATTAGGAAGCTCTAATTTGGTATAGTAAAGTTCAATCAAGATACAAGCAATATAATAATTTCAAAGGCTCAGTGGTCGCTACCTATCTATCAACTTATCTATGCTAAAATGATCTTCATACACAAGTGATTCAGAGAATTGTTACATTCAAACTTTTAAGTTCAATCATGTTGGCATCTCAGAAACTTTGCATCTGAAAGGACTGCCTGAAAGTATAATGATTTAGTAACCTTTGAAGACAGATTTTAATCAGAAGAATTTGTGAACACTTTTTAAAGTATTGTATTGGTTTTTTATTGCATTTATATCTTTATATCTTTAAAGTTTAGGATGGTAAAAATCATAGCATAATGAAGCAGAGCTGCAAAAATGAAATTTTTGATAGAGAACGTTGAGCATATTTTTCGGTGGGGTATTTTTCTTCTCTCAAATTTAAGCTTTGATAAATACTTTCTCTGAGGTTGAACAATTATTTACTTGTTGTGAAAGAAGCATATTAAAAAAAGTAAAGTTGAAGAACAAAATAGTATTATTTCAAACATATCCTGGAATTACATCCCAAAGTTTATACCAGATACCCAATAATAACTTTTTGTAAAGCCACTTTAAGTAAAGAACAATGTCCTCAGAAGGAAGTGTGTTTATGTGTATTTTCTTATTTATTTCATTACATGTTTGGGAAGAAGAAAACACTAAAAATTATTTTCTTTAAAAAAGTTAAACACACTATATTCTCCACTCATTTTTAAAAAGCAGATTGTTCTGCAAGGCTATTTCTTGTAGCTAAAAAAATATGTGAATCAAAACAGCTATTTATTTGAAAAGACTATGTTTTTTTATCAAGTGAAAAACAAATCAAAGAGGAATAATATTGATAACAGAAAACAAGAAGTATTGTGCTTCTTAAATTCTTCCACTCCTCTCTTCTCAACCCCAATCCTAGAGGACTAGAGAGGTCAGCCTGAGAACAGTATTCCAAAATTATTTTCAGACACTAGCTGTGCACTTAAGGTCAAATTCTATAACCATGTAATTGCAGCTCTCAATTACACTCCAACATATATGACAACCAGCTTAGTTCTGTATCATATTTTATACCTTCTCCCCCTAAAATAAAATAAAAAATATTCCAAGAAAAACAACACAAATGACTAATGTATATGTGTATGTTTATACAGATAAAGTTTCTGTTGAAACTTTACTAATACTTTTCAAGTAAAAAAGGAGAGAAAAAATATGGTAAGGAAATCTGCACCCCAGTGGTTTTTAGGGAAAGTGGGAAAGGTTAAAACTGTTAGTTAAATAGCAGGATGTGGGAAACAGAATATTCTAAGATATGTAGGAGAGTAGTTAAACGGAGCTGCACATCCAATTTGGGAGTCACAAGGAAAACAAAAGGGAGAGATAAGAGAGGAAGAGGAAAAGAAGAATTTTTGAAATTAGTAGGCATGAGTACTCATAAGAAAGAAATAATGCTAGGAAGGCAGGAGGTTTTATGAAAAAAATACCAAAGCAAAGATTGGCAATTGAGTTAATGCGATACGAAGGGCTGAAAGTTCATCTCGGACCAGCTGAATAGGGTTCCCCTTGCCTCTTCTTATTCAAGAAGGAACCTGTCACCCTAAACAAGGCCACTGACCTGCAATTAGCAGACACAATGCAGGTGGAAAAGCAATTACATTTCATTGTCACAAGGTGTCAGTCCTTTAAGGTTGTCCAGACCAGGAAATCTCAATATTATTGAGATACATTGTAGAATCTTGCAGTCTGCTTGTGCTTTTCCTTTCCTACCATGCATCTGGAAGAAGTATAAGCCTTTTCCTAATATTATTTCCTTTCCCAGAGCTCAACAAATGCTTCTGCCATTTTTGTTTTTGTAATGGCTTCTGGATTAGTTTCTTCAAGCCATTTCTATGACTTTCTGCATTATGGGGAAAAAAAAGCTAAGAAAAAGTTATTACCTATGCTTCATTGGAATCACTGTTCATTTTTCTCCAGTGGTGATCTAGGACTGTCAAGATCCACAGAGAGTTTACTCAACTTAATCTGATCCATGGCTCAGATTGCTTCCTTAATCCAAATGGCCTCAGTCAGACCATACATCAGGCAAAATTTCAAGTTTCCTCTGAAACCACCCAGAGCTCTTAAGGCAGACCAATTTAATAGGTCCATCATTCCTGTAGTAGGGAGAAGCAACAGAATATTCTAAGGTTCAAGGGATTGATTTGTCCATGACAAAAGCCTAATGGTAATATCTCCAGCTACAGATCATTACTCCAAAATAAACTATTACCTTGTCAATGAAGGAGGGCATCAAAGTATCAGTAAGCAGTCTTAGCCTTGATGACTAGGCCATTGGATAAATTACAGGGGCTGAAACATGGCACTGGTAAAACATGTCAAGACCATGATCTCAAAAAAGCAGCTCACTGTCCAATAATTACCATATCATCTCTTTCAATATTATTAATATTGCTTGTTCCTGTTCTCCTAACATATTAATCCTTGTTAACCACAATATCCCTTCCTCTGGTAAAAAGAACCTGGCCACTCATTAAACCCATATTTTATCTAACTGTCTGTCTCAGAGGTATTTCTGCCCAGGACTCAGCATCCAAGCACAAACAAAAGTCACTCCTTCCTCACTCCATTGACATTCACATTATTCATTCACTCAGGCCCACCTGCTCTTACCTGGTGAACAGAGGGGAAAACAGCCAATTAATTACTAAGAAAACTAGGGAAAGTTCTCACCTCATTTTCCATCTTCAACTGGGGGTTGAAACAAGCAGAATCTCAAATCCAAGACAACATTCATTGAAGTCCAGACTAGATATAAATCTTGGATTAGAAGTTTTGAAATCTTCTATTAAGGCCGTGATCAGTGAAAAGTCACAAAGCCACCCACTGTTGTAAATCCGATGGCACTTCAAATGCTTAAATGTCTATATGTCTATATGTTTAAATGTCTATATGTCCCAATAGAGTACTTGGAAGGCAAAATGGCCAATGTCCTGTCCAGCACATAAGGCAGCTTTTGTAGGATGGTAGTTGATTCTCCCAAAGACCACCAGCAAACGTCTCTCATGGTTTCTATCCAATGACATGTAATTCCCTTCTGTAATACTGAGATGGGGAAGAACCAGTCTCACACACTGTTTTTCATCATGCCAGAAAAAGTAATCACCAGCAGCCCATTGTCACTGTCAGTGCTTAGAAGAGAAACTTCTAAGGCACCCCATTACAGATGCACTATGCCACAGCTGAACATCAGCACTTAGATAAAAGCTTCAAACTGCCTAACAACTATTAGTGCTACTGTTCCATTACAAGTGACTGACTCCTTTGATGATTAGACTTTTATTCCAGCAAAATCAGCAACCATTTTCCCTTTAACTAGGAAGCTACTTGTAACATGTGGCAGCATCTTGCCATTTGTCAGAAATGGTGTAGGGTCTCCCGCTTGGGTGGGGGGTTGGACTAGATGACCTATAAGGTTCCTTCCAACTCTGATTATCTGTTAAATATTGAAAGTGGAGGAGGACAAACTGGCTTTTCCATTTACTAAAAATCTCTGTGTTAATGCAAATGTACGCCATGGTAGGTACTATCTGTAACTAGTTTTATCTCAAATTCAGCTAGTTTTGTTCTTTTGCCAGGCAAGCTGTCTGCTTAATTGATCTTTACTACCTTGGGTTCCAAGAATTTTACACAGAAAGTTCATAAAGCTTACTTTAGTAACAAGGGGAAAAAATAAAATGTTTCTCAGTCAAGCACTGAAATTTCAGATTATTGCTAATGTTTGCTTCCCGTAAATAGACATCAAAATATGCAGCACGATTCTACAGATGGCAAAAATCAGATGCCAAACATCACAGCTGTGTGTAACTTTGTTATCCAGTTGGGTGGAATGCACCTTCTTGAATAGATGCCAGCTCAATAATGCTACATTATTTTAAGTATGACTAGCATTCCCTAAAGAACCAGCTCCCATATGTAATCTCCCCCATTTAAAACCAGCCTTTTACTAGATGCAGCTGGAAAGTACATTATTTCTCAACAATAAGACAGCGAAGAAAGCACTTTAGCATCACTTGTTCTCTTTTGCTTGTGATTAGACAGCAACACAATGCAACTGAAATACCAAGGAAATTTGTGACTAAATAAAAACATGTGTGTGCAGCCATAATGAAAGAGATAGTAAGAAGTATAGTCCATCAATGCTAGCATGAGAAATCAACCCAAGATGTACTAAGAGCAGAAATCTAAATAGGGATGTGTGGAGTTAAGGAAGACAAATTTATTTCAAAAGATAGAACTGCAACATAATGCCTACATTACTTAATAAGCTATTTTGAAATGTTCACTATGATTTACAGATCAAGGAAAAGAATTAAGCTGTAATAAAGGTATAAATTAGTTGCCTCAGGCATCATATAAAATGTAGTGACACAAAACATACTTGCACTGTAGGTAGCCATTTTTGCTCCATAAACTTTGCTTCATTGTAGACATGATGGTTTATAGATAGTTACTTCTCATGCAGATTTTTGTACTAGATTACCTACAACTAGAGGACAGTGTCAAATTAATGTGCAATCTTTATGTAATAAAAGCATAACCTAAAGTTGAAGTGATTCACTTGATTTTACTGATGTATGTCCTTTTCACAGGTAGTTTGCGTACAAGGGGTGGACTTCCTGACCAGACGCTATAATACTCAAACAGGTCTGTACCCTAACAACTGTAGTTCTAGAATAGTAAATATTAGGCTTGCTGATATTACTTGGAAACAAATTCAATTCACGATCCAGAAAGTTTAGCTGTAAGTAATTGCAGTCTGGTGGCTAAAATGCAGTAAATACTTTGTCTTCTGTGCTTCTATCTTCTGGATGGCTATATCTTCTGGAAGATTGAACAGTCAGCAATCTAGGCCTTAAAATAATCAAATGTTTCCCTCAGGAATTATAGGCGACTTATAATTAATTAAAGGGCTAAGCACTGTTCAGCTGTAGTTAGAGAACTTCTGTAATTCTTCTTTCCTTATCCTGACGGTTAATACTGCACTAATTAGAGATTTACTATAGTTTCCTTTCCCACTATTTCCAATTGTAAATAGATTATTACATCAAACAAGAAAACATTCCTTTGGAATTTCTAAGTCCTTTCTTTGCTTTAGCAAACCCATCTTAATCTTTCTACATAAACAAAAGAGTGAAGTGATATCAACAGCAAAATCATATTTTATTGCTACAATATATATGATCCAGCAGGAACAGTACTAAGTTCTATATAATTTTGAAGATGATTTATTTAACATCAAGCAAGCATATATGAGTTATTATGCTACCTATATTGTTTGGCGGGAAAAATAGGAGTGCTTTTTCTAGATAATTGGATGTGTATATGTGTCTTATTCACTCAAGAAGAAAGATTTCCAACTTAACATGTTTAATTTTTGGACATAAGCTACTTTTAAAATTCCAATAAGCATATTTAATACAAGTGTGTTTTTTAAAAAGTGCTTTCTCGAACTGTCATACCGATGAATGATAAAAAAACAGAATAGCCCAAAGGTTTGAAGATAGGGGAAGATATTTATGCTCAAGTGGCAACTTATTTCTGTAATATCTAACATTTGCTATGAATGTATCTGCCTGTTAGATCACCAAGTGAACTTAATCTCTGCGTGAGAGAGTGCTGTTTACCGAATCCCAGTGTGCTTTCAATTTTTCTGGGAATTAAATGAGTTAATTCTAATTCTTATTTTGGGAAATGAGTTACACATAGTTTGGTTATCATGCAAAGGACAATGTATTTTACAGACTTATTTTGCTTCTCAGCAAATCTAGTAAACTTCTGCTGAGCTTTGTGAAAATGGTATGCAAAAAGTCAGAATGTTAGTTTCCCCTGATTGTGTTTATTTGTCATCAAGTGAACATTTACAAGCTGAAAATAGATCCCTCCCCTCTTTTTAAAAAATTACTGTCTCCTTTTCTAAATTGTTCAGCCCATTAAGCATATTAATAAATAACAGACACTTTCTGGTAAGGTCATCGTTATCTACTAATGGATAGGGTTGAAATTTTGCTCTGTTTATTCCAAACTCCAGGCATAGTCTGTTATCTGTAGAATACATTCTGCTTCAAACATACCTGACATTTTGCAAATCCCAGTTTGGTATGTTCCCACACATGATTTATTAGACAGGGAAAATATGGATAAGGCAAGTATGCCTTCTTCAACTTCCATTATAATTACTTCATTTTCCTTTGAAATAACCTCCATGCACCTTGTTGTTGAACTGATACAGCCAAGCCAAAGTGATTAACATTACAAATTCATTGAATTTTTGGCATGGCCCAGATGTTTTCTTCCCTTCTTGTAATTAATCTGGTGGGAGGTGATCTAGTAGATTTTAGAAGATGATTGCTTGATAGACAAAATCAAGACTGAGTGCTCAAGATATGCCAGATATGCGGCCCTCTTATGAAATCATCCCTTTGAAAGGAGGGATGGAGTATATTTGGTGGTATTTGAAAGATAACTTTTAAGAACAGTGAAGGCTTACTTTGTAATATTCAAAAATATTATATTTGTGAGGGAGTGCCACAGATGCAAGTATGTTCTTTCATTCAAAGGACATTCGATGCCATGAATATTCCAAGGTCATTTCAACTTTCTTTGCAGGAGGATAAGAACATATAGTATATTTTTAAAATAATAATAATATGTTTTATAGTTAATTCTCCCAAAGATTGACTAATATTTCTCTTTATTCTCATCTTTTGAAGAATTTTGTGGGGACAGAACATTTGGCAAGAAAGAATTAAATAACAAAAATCATAATCTATCCATTTGATTTAAGAAATAGAAAAAGTCATTCAGAATTTCCAATTCTAGACAGAAATTAGTATGATAATCTGACAGACATCCCTTCTATTGGTAGATTTGTTATAGGAAAGCTTCCAAAAAATCAAACAGTAGCATATTTTCTGACGTTGTTTTTTTTTTAAAGAAATGTGCTATCAGTTCACAAAAGTTTACCTCCTTTTAAAAAATATATAGTGTTTGGAAAAGGTGCTTACAAGATTCTTGTTATCTGACATAGATTGTAGGATTTATTCCAATTGTCATTATCTTACCGGATTGTACCAAAAGAAGGCTTTTTGCAAGTTCTTGTGGCTTTTGTTGTTAACCATTGAATCAAACTTATTAAAGATTTTATTATTAAGCCACCAGAAGATTTGGGCAAAAGTAATTTACTGAGTGTGGCTTAGTCATTCCTCAAAACTGAATGTTGAATAGAAATGGTATATATCATGCATAATGATTTTTTAAAAAATTTGTCTGTCAAGATAAAATATACAGCAAAAATTTGCTTTGGAAAATTTCACTCACTGCCTCTTTGCCTCTATTTTCCAGTAACAGTAAAGCTATTATTGCATCCGGATGAAATATAGGATTGTGGAGAAGTAGTTTTTAAAACTGTTGGTTACATTTGCCTTATACAGCTTGAGTTTTTATCACTATCTCTATCTTTTTTTGGGGGGGGGGATGCTTTTCAGTTAAATTCTGGTAATCTTACTGGATTGTGAATATAACTTTTCAAAAGCTTATAAACACACTATTCAGCAACCCTTTTCCTTGAGTAGAAAGGGTTGTCTGAAAGTTCTGTCACCCAATTGCCAGAATGGGCCAGCAGCTGTATCTGGAGTACAGAAATGATTGACATTATACTCTTTTAATTCCCTGCTCATCATCAAAGGCTTATTGTTTTTTTTTCATTTTGCTTCTCAAATACCTTTCTCCATGTTATGTTGCTTTGAGTACTATAATCCATTTTGCAAAGACAGTTCAAAACTTTTGAAGAATGATAGGATGATATTATGATTCATCCCTAATGTTTAAGGAATAGCTCTGTAGCCAATATTACTCAGAAGGTAGTGTAGACTGACAAGCATGAGAGGATATTCCACAGGCTGGGTTGCAAGAGTCTAGATGTTACTCAAGAAGTTATATGCTTTGGGATAAATAGTGAGGCTGATCAATATTTGCAAAATATTGGGATTGCAGAAGCCATTATTTTTATTAATGAAGCTCTTAATAGAAAACTATTGCTTTGAGAACCATTCTATTCCCAGGATGAAACTGATTTTGAGGCTTTTATATAAGAAATGCTGGGAATATACTATTTAGAACAACATAGTGACAAAAAAACAGCACCCACTTTTCTGGATGCTGAAAAACTTTTGATAATTTGATCTGGATACTTATATTTAAAACCTTGAAATGCAAGGAGCCTGCAACTGTAAAAGACAAGACCTGCTCAAATCTCTCATCTGAGGCTGGCATGTCATATTTGGCTTTTGGGAAGAGAAAGACAAAAAGACATAGGCCACTATTGCCCAAACGTCTTGTTTTTTTAAGTGGACAATGATTAGATAGTTCACAAGATGGAAGCTTCAAAGGAGATCATATTTGTTTTAAAGCCCTATATTTAAAAGGGGCTGAAAGAGGTGGATGTAAACTAGTTTTTATCTTTCTACTCACTTGGTGTGTCCAGCAATTGTTAGATGTTCCCCCTCTTTCTTTAAGGATCACTGCCACAAAGGAGTCTTGAGGATGTTGTCATTCCTTTAGAGAATAAGAGACATCTTGGAAGAATGCTGCCCTTATCTGTCAATATGTACAAACAAATCCTCAAAGATCCACTTGGATCTATAGGTTTCTTTTGGGAAAGCAATTATAAATTTGCTACATCAGACAAATTAGGTGAGCTTCAAACATATTGATGTTTTAAACTTTTTTAGTTGAACTAAAGCTTTGATTGCATTGTTTCAATATTATGTAGTTTATTTTGTGTATTTTTGCATATTAATTAGAATTACTTGTAAAATCTCTATGCTATCTTTCAAGTTGGCTTTGAAAGATAGCATAGAGATTTTAACAATGAAGTGGCTTCTCTGATTTCTACTCTGGAAAAACACATTGCAGGTACTGTTAGATTTGCATGAAGAGTCAGATGCGGGGTGCTTCAGGGTGCTCCATCCTCTGTTTGTACCCTGTAAAAACGAGGGCCTGTGATTTGGGTTATTTCAGCAGGAATCCATGAAGGCTCACCCATAAGGTTCTTAGCATAAACAGAATCACCCACACTGAACTTTGCTAGTGGAATCTAGTGGTGCGTTGGTTGCATAAGTGGGATGAAGGCGGTCAAGGGGAGACCTAAGTTTCCTACCCATCAACAACTCTGCTGGGGATTAGTTGATGGGTTAGGAGTGATGTGCTGAACACTAAGAAGTTTTTCAACTTTCTCAGTGATTTCCCCAGGGCCCAATTGCTGAAGCTTTTCCTTGGTAAAACGTACCATTCATTCAGCCTGGCCATTAGCCGAAGGGTGCCCAGGGCTGTCAGGGCATGTCTGATACCCAGTTGTGCTAGATAGGATTCAAAAAGGTTGGATGTAAATTGAGGGCCATTGTCAGAGACAAGAACATCAGGTAACCCGTGAGTTACAAAAAGCTTTTTAAGCTGCTTGATGACAGCATCAGTTGTGGTGGATGCCATAGGGATTACCTCTAGCCATTTGGAATATGCATCTACTATAATAAGGGAGGTGTGCCCTCTGGTAGGGCCTGCAAAATCAATGTGAATCCTAGACCATGGGCCCCTAGGACATTCCCATTCCTGTTTGGGGGCGAGAGGTGGGGCAGGCCTGACTACCTGACAGTTGGGACAAGATGCAACCCAGTTTTCAACCATTTTGTCAATACCTGGCCACCATACATAACTCCTGGCCAATCCCTTCATCCTTACAATACCAGAATGACCCTCATGTAACATTTCCAAAACCTCTCTTTGCAGTTTTGCAGGAATAACCACCCTGTTACCCCACAAAATACATCCTCTTAATACAGATAATTCAGTTTGCCTGGATTTAAAAGGTTGGGCAAGGTGAGGTAGATCTTGAAGTGGCCAACCTTTCTTAATCCAGCCTATAACAGGAGCCAACACAGTGTCTTTGGCAGTCTCTCTGGCAATTTCAGCAGCGTGTACTGGAAGCTTGACAACAGTTTCTAAGAAAAAGGTGTGTTCCTCAGGTTCAAAGTCCTCCTTGTGATAAGGAAGTGGGCAACGACTCAAGGCATCAGCATGTCCAATGTCCTTGCCAGGCTTGTGAATAAGGTTGTATGAATAAGCAGCAAGAAATTCAGTCCACCTCAGCATTCTTGGTGACAGGATAGTGGGTGTAGGTTTGTCTCCTGCCACAATGCCTAACAAAGGTTTGTGATCTGTGACAATGGTAAATGTTCTCCCATATAAATACTCATGAAATTTCTTGATAGCTGCAACAATTGCCAATGCTTCCTTGTCCAATTGGCTGTAATTCCTCTCTGCTTTGGTCAAGGTGCGAGAGTAAAATGCAATAGGGGCTTCCCTTCCACTGGGAAGCCTGTGGCTCAAACCCTAACCCCCACTCCAAAAGGATGCATCACAAGTCAGTACAACAGGCAAATTCTCAGAGAACTGTATCAGTACAGCATCAGATGTGATTAGTCTTTTAATACTGTTAAATGCTGATTGTTCCTTCCTGCCCCAGACCCAAACAGAGTTTTTCTCAAGTAATCTGTGTAATGGTTCTGCAATGGTTGCCTTCTGAGGTAGGAACATGTGATAAAAGTTAATGAGCCCCAGGAAAGCTTGCAAGTCTGTTTTGCATTTTGGTCTAGGGGCTTCTTTGATTGCTTGAACCTTGGCATCTGTAGGATGGATGCCATGCTTGTCAATCATGTAGCCCAAGAACTCAACCTTGTCAGTTCTAAGAGTGCATTTTTCTTCCTTGACTTTTAACCCCGCTTTCTTGAATCTGGTAAGGACTTCTCTGAGTCTTTCTTATAATTGAGTGTCATTTTCAGCAGAGATTAACACATCATCACAGTAAGGCACTACCCCTGGCAGTCCTTGGAGCATCCTTTCCATAAGGCTTTGGAAATGCCTGGTGCCACGCTTACTCCAAACTGTAACCTTTTACATTTGAAGGCACCTCTATGAGTTACAATGGTTTGAGCCTCTGCAGTGGCATCATCAACTGTTAGTTGTTGATATGCCTGGGCCAGATCCAATTTGGCAAAGACTGTACCCCTGCCAAGTGAATATAATAAATGATGCACCACTGGAACTGGATATGCGCTCTGCTGAAGCGCATGGTTCAGTGTCCCCTTATAGTCCCCACAGATTTTCACTGACCCATCAGTCTTGACTGGTGTGACTATGGGTGTTTCCCATCTGGAGTGGTCAGTGGGCTCTAAAACTAGTTGAGCTATTAGTTTATCTAATTGTGCATCAATTTTTTTCCTTTAAGGCAAATGGGACCCTTCTGGGCTTTAAGCGAATTGGGGGCACCTTGGGATCTAGGTTGAAAGTGATAGGGGTCCCCATATACTTGCCCAATCCGTCACTGAAGACCTCTGGAAAGTCAGACTTCAGGGCCTCCTCCTATTCAGTGTTGCTCACGTGATTGATGCCAGTCACCTCGATGCCTAGTGGATTGAACCACTCAAGTCCCAGCAAGCTTGGGAGATCCTTGTCCACGATGGTCAGGGGCAAACGTTTGGTGTGGCCTTTGAACTTCATGATGAATTCTCTTGTTCCAACTACTGGAATCTTGTTCCCTTGGTAGTCTTTAAGAGTCAGTGCTTGCTTCTGGAAATGCTTCTTCTGAATGTTGGGAAGTAGCCTGTGAATGGTGTCCCATGACACCATAGATAAATAGGAGCCTGAGTCCACTTCCATTTGGCAAGGCCTTCCTTCAATTAGTACCTTCACATGTACTTTTCTGCTTCTTAAGGGTGAAGAATGACCAATGGTGACTGATGAATTTCATTCTTCCCATTTGCTTCTGTGTTGTGCCCCATTTTCTCACTGAAGTTGTTAGGCTTGAAATCTTTGTCAGGAAATTTCTTTCTGCTTGGTGCAGTTCTGGAGGATTTATAGACTCTTGCTAGGTGACCTCTTTTTTCACAACGGAGACAGATGGTATCAAAAAACTTGCATTCAGTGCGGGGGTGCCCCCCCCATAACCTCTGCAGTAAAAGTCTTGCCTCTTTCTTCCAAGGTCTTTTCTTTTCTTCTCCATTCTGAGTCTATAAATTCCTTCCTCCACCTCACTACAGTCTGAATCAGAATCTATTTGTTCGCAATGGGTTGTTGTGGATTTTTCCACATCAGCATGGCTTTCGGCCTTGTTAATTTTCTTCATGGCTGCTGCTGAGGACTTGCTAGCTTCTGCTGAAGAAACTTCTTCTATGGCCTCCTTAAGCGTGATCTTAGGTTTCATTAATAATTTGCTCTGCAAAACCTTGTCTTTTAGGCCTAGAACACATCAATTGCGCATGGCCTCTTCTAAGTTGATAAATTCACATGCACCCCCAATGTCCCTTAAACTTGCCATGAAGTCATTAACGTTTTCGCTTTCCCCTTGATCCCGATGGTAGAATTCGTGTCTCTTAATGAGGCACGATACTTTTGGCGCGTAATGGGCTCTTAATAACTTTTCTAAATCGGGCCAGTCCATTACCTTCATGTCTGCAGCTCCCGCCAATGCCTTCGCCATCTTGAAAATGGCCAGGCCACAGTGGGTAAGAAAGACCGTCCTCTTCCGCTTGTCGGAAATGTCGGCGAGATCGTTTCCCTCCAAATACATTTGGAAACGATCTGCATACGAGTCACAGTCTTCTGCCGTCGGATCGAATGGGGCTGGGGGGGGTGTTCAGCACAGCCATCTCTCTCGGCTTCTTCTCTGCATTGTCTTCTCTTCGGGAAGGATCCCACTTCGTCGCCAGTGTTAGATTTGCATGAAGAGTCAGACGCGGAGTGCTTCAGCGAAGAGTTTATTAATGACTACAGCTCAGAACAGACCCAATTTGGCTGGACTGCGCTGCTACTTATAGCGAGCAGCCCCAGTTGCCAGCCAATCAGAGTGCAGGGTTTTCCTGCACTTTTTAAACCAATCATTTCTGACATTTTACAAGAACAGTTCAAACTTAACCAATGACATTCAAACCTGCATACATAACAGGTACTATTTTATTAATATCTTTGAGACATGAAGATATCTTTAAGCCTTAAAAATAGCAGCCTAAGAGGGTTTTCTGTTTCCTTGCTGGCATTAATAACAATTTTATCAGTCACCATTTTTTACATCCCCAGCCATATCCTGGACTTCAATGGCTTTGGGCATTTTGGAAGGATGGCAACAAGGGGAAAATATTTTAAGACAATTCTGTAAAGTAGCATTTTTGTCTAAACTTTTTATAATCTACCATATCATAGAAAATTGAATACTTTAAAAAGAAGTGTAATTTGAGAAATTCTAGTTGTGATCTAGAAGATAAAAAATACCTCATTATCCTTTAATAGAATCTAGGAGCAACAACACTGATTCACATTTTATGTATAACAGCTCTATCTGCTGCTGGCAAATCATTTGTCAATGGCAATTTTGTTAATATATCGATGAATAGTTTATGAACCCAAAGCAATATTATACTGATAACTTTCCTTTATTCTATCTCTTTAAAGACCAACATATTATTGCATAAGCTTCTGCGATCATTATACATTTCCTCAGAATAAGATACTAATTGTTTTGATTAGATACTTAGATACTGATTATTTTAGAAGCTTAGATGTAAAGACATAAGTATTTAAATACTTTTATATAATAATCCAATTAATTAAATCTTTAACATCAGTGTCAATGTCATTGATTAGAGTATAAAACAAAATAAGGAATGTGATTTTCTGCAGTGTCACAACAGGAAACCATAGTCTCGGGTAGTTGAAAAAATTATTCATCTTTGTTTCATTTTAAAAAATCTAAAAATGAATTGTGTGAGGTATCAAGGAGTATAATATCCTCACTGTAATAACAATTGCTTCTTCTTGTCTACCTAACTTTTAGTCCTGGACTGAGATACAAAGGTTTCAGTTGTGTATAGACAAAATAGTGGTATTGCTATCTGTATACTTTATTTTGAAGAAATATTGGTTTAAAGGTTTCCATGTAGTATTAGAATCCAGTTATGTGCAGTGGAAATTATAATGTCAGGAAAAGTAAAATGAAAACTTATTTAGTGGGAATCATGTGCTAATCAAAGCAACTGACTCAGATTTTCATCAAATGATATTCCTCTAGAGCAGGACTGTCAAACTCATGGCCTGTGCCCAGATATATCACATGATGGCCATGCCCATGCAAAGTTTAGCGAAGGGGGGGAAAGTCCCGATAAATCACGTGATGCCACTATGATGCCATGAGTTTGACACCTCTGCTCTAGAGATATGAAAGTATACCTGGAGCTGTTGAGAAATCCAGCAGTCTGGGGAAGGAGAAGGGTTAAAAAAGGTAGGATAGTGAATGTAGGGCTATGATCCAAACCCTGGTAGGTCTTTGATCACAATGGAGCATCTGCCATTTGTGTATATTGACAGTATACCCACCCACAGCTGGTGCTGGTGAGAGCCTGTAACATGATAAAAGAATGATGATATATTTTAAGCAAAGAGAAAAAGGGCCAAAACTAATTACATCTGCTATGGAAAAATATGATTTCCCCTAAAGCAATCATCTGAGAAATTACAGAGGGAACATCAAACTTTTTTACTCTTTCCCCAAAGAATACTAGCAATACTGTGTATTTTCTTCACTACTGATAAATTATAAAAGACCTCTCATTAGAAGACCAACCCTCAACAAATAGAAGCCAACTTGGCAAAAAACAAATATGACACTTTGTTAATAATTGAAGCAGTGATATTATTATGGGTATGCAAATACAGCAACCAAGAAGAGAAAGTCTTCACAAATGTATTTCATGAAAATGCATTAGATAATACCTCAAAGTTAGGATTTGGTAAGGAAACATGTCTTGGATCCAGAATTCATTTCCTTACTCAACTTTTGATATTTGAATATATATCAGCTATGAAGCCATATGAATAAACTGTGTCATGTGCTTAGATTTTCATCAGAATACGTGAAATGTTTTATCTCTTCCTATGCTTCAATATATGCCAACAGGTTAAATATAACAATTAGTCAACAAAACCTATTTGATATTTGCGTAGTTTATATTGTACACCCAATATGAAACATTTGAAAAAATGTTTTCAGCAGGTATAAATTTACAGTGAATTAAGTTTTATTGATCAGGAACAATTCTTAGCAACCTGTTTTATTAGATTCTTTGGAATAAGTTGAAAAGGGTGATACTGGCTTAAATATTCTATATGTGTCAGAGCAAAATTAAACTTGATGTTAAATATTCAATGGCAACATATTTACATAGTTTTTATTATATAAAGAGAAGCTATGAGAAAGTTTAAAAGTAGCCACAATCAAATAATGGAAGGAAAAGTTTAAGTTCTTTCTTTCCTTCCCATGGACCAAATAAAATCTCCTTTTCTGAAGATATAATTTGACACAAAGAGCAATTGACATGAAATGAAAATTAAGAAAATTTTCTGAAGAGTTCCTATTTTTAGAGTGATTTAAACTTTACCTCCCAATTCCAAATTACATTAAGTTAATATACAGTAATTAGATTCATGTGAAACACTGAATCTACCTTTAACAAAAGGCAACTGAATATATACACACACACACACACACATACACACACACACACACCTGCCAACTTATAGGTACCGTGTTTCCCCGAAAATAAGACACTGTCTTATATTTTTTTGGCTCCCAAAAACACACTAGGTCTTATTTTCGGGTAGGTCTTATATATTTATGGTGCCAAATAGTGGGTGTGAGTGTGTAAGGGGGGTGTTTCAGGGTGCACGTTGCTCCCTGAAAAGTCTTCCTGGAACTGGAGATTTACACTAGGTCTTATTTTCGGGGTAGGTCTTATATTAGGGCAGGTTTAGAAAATAGTGCTAGGTCTTACTTTCGGGGTAGGTCTTATTTTCGGGAAACACGGTACTACTGTTATTATAACATGTGATTTGTCTGATAAGACCAAAAAAAACTGCAATATTTTGGTGACTTGTCCTTTTTACTGTTTCAAGTTTTTCACTACTACACCCTTACATATGCTTCTAGAATGAGGGAAAAAACAAATCTTACTTTTTTGTTTAATTTTATCAATGGCATAGAACCAATGCAATCTATTCTAATTGTACAATGGTATGATATTTGAAGAAAGATTAATGAAGCATAAAACCTATTGCTTCCATCCCAATCCTTTCCACATAGCCTTCTAAATGCTAAAAGATCATTCTAAATCATTGAAGAGTTATGTCACACAGCTCAACCCATAATTCAAATATTTATAGTAAAATCAAACAAAACAAAGCAAAAAAATATTCAGTGAGCTTGTTATGGACTATTCCTTAAATGTTTTTTTTTATTCCATGCATTCCATTTTTTTCATCAAGCTATTTTTCCTTTTCATCTTTATGATTCCTTTTCTAAACAATGAATTAAACCTAAGCAATATAGTATCATATTGTCCATTCTTGTGTTTGCTATATATTTCATAGATTTGCTAAATCTAATTTAAAGGCTGAGAGTTGACTAATTTTGTTCAGACAACTTTTTTAAAGTTTGAGACAGAAGACTTCCATTAGTACAAATATTGCAACATATATAGATAATTATGTTTTTTTATATTTTGCAACAATCCAAACTCAATTTATCCTAAATTCTTCAAAAATAAAAATATTTCCATATTTCTAAAATATAATTTAAGAAAACATCAAGATACTTTACCTTTAACTACCTTACGAGAACTTGGTTTATAGTGATAGTACTTTTAAGTAGATATACCTATAATGTATATACTAAAGTTCCTTCAATTTATTACATAAAGTTGCTAGTGTAATCATGGCAAGAATCATAGTACTTAAATGCAATCCACTTTCATCCCTTCTTTCCAAAAATCTGCATGAAACTCCATTGGTTTGTAAGTAATATATCAGGAAAATATGCTATTTCTCTATATGACCTACCACCCACAAATAGTTAAACTTTCCTTCCCACTTAGCATGTGTTTGACTTTTAAGAATGATAGGCTTAAGGGAGGATGGAAAATGGCTCATTAATTTATTTACAAATTTGTATGTGGCTTCAATCAAAGTTTCTAAATGACTTACAGCTAGTACAATAAAATAACAAAACAACAGTAAATAATTATCAAATTAACAGATTAATAATCAGTATCCAAGAAAAATAAGAATAGATAATACAAGTCTTTTGACAACAGCCTGCTGCATAACACATTTTGTCTTCAAAATAATAGTATTCATTCCCCTAAATCACTGAGATGCCCTCATCCACCTTCATGAAACAAAAGCTCCTAGCTACCAGAAAGTTGTCCATTCATCTCTGCTGCCAAAAAGTGTGGTCAAATAATATGAAAGTTAGGCACTGGCATTTCACTTATCTTTTCTAGGTTTGTATTTCATCTCAGTACGCTATAGTATGAATTGTTTGTATGGATTGTTATCAACCATTATTTTGTCATTTTCTGAGATCATGTCCCTTTGGTTATGAAACATAAATAGATAGGGCATATTTAAAGCAACATGATTAATAAGTACCGCACATTGATAGTCATAAAATTACCCCATCTTCTTCATTTATTCCCCTGGTACAGTGATTAACCTTTGAGTTTATGAGTATGTTTGCACTTGCCTCAGATAAAATATTTCATGAATTTTTCCCTCCCAGGCAACTTAGCTTAAACTTATCAGGTCTGGGAAGATAGTGGCCTGTAATGACTATTCCCTTGAAAATCTTCATCCTTGTTACATGATGGAACTCTCCTTGTGCAAAACAGATGGAAACATCAAGGTAAGAGACAAGACAACTGTTAAGGTCACATTCCACACTCCTTTGCATAATTCATGCTTAATTGATTCTTAGCCCCACCTAATGACAGATTGTAGTGCATTACAAGAATATGAAAAAAGCTCATTTTTAGTTTCTCCCATTAATCCCCATTCTGAATGCCTCCTGTCTCCGAATGCCTCTTTTTTTTTGCAGTATGCATGCCACAAGACTGATTACTGCATTTCAACACACAAACAGAGTAGAAGTTGTCAGATTTATCCTCCCACTCCTTTTGCCAAAGGTTGTCTTGTGTGACACTAAGTTTCAGGTGTCAGTGAGTTTTCATCTCATCTTCAAAGGGAGAGGGTCTAACCCATAAGGTTTGCCAAAGTAACCTTTTAAAAAGCACTCTTTTCCTACCCATTGTTGGGTTATTGCTGTCTGCTTTCATGGTCAGGCAACTCCTTGCACACATCTAACAACATAATCCCTTTTGAAATGTCACAGAGGAATGTATTAAATCAACTACCTTTTCGGGCCTTGGCACCTCAAAGCAGGCAGTTGAATAATTGGGCGTCAAACATGAACCTTCTCCAAATCTCCTGAACATTTAGGGAAATTGAAATATCATGGGAAAATGTAATAAACACTCCCAGAGAAAATCTTAACAGCTATTTTGCAGTGGTTTCCCACTGTTTGTTCAGGTGAAATGAACAGCTGCAAGTGGAGAGACAGGGAAGAATATAGATTTTGTATCCTTTATATAATCATCTCAGAAAGTGCATAATATAGGCAGGAAACAATACAAGAAAACTTCTGACTTTCCATCTGGCATAGCTGTAGAACCAAAAACATTACATTGGTTAAACAATAATTTGAGGAGAAGTGTTTGTTAAATATTTTACTAATCCATGTATGCTTTATTTTTCATTGATTTATTTCTTTGTGAGAAAGGCCTGTTCAACTCAGTGAAACATCTTTGGATTTTTGCAAAATGTTTTGGGATTCAGCTTGTTCTAGGATGCTCGCAGTTTTTCATTGGAAACTATAGTCGAGTCTGAGAGATTAAGGAGTTTTCATTGGATCTTCTGATTGTTAGTTGGTGTTCATGGATGTACTCTGCTAGACTTCTACCAGTCTGCCTTCCACAGTAAATGTTATAGCCCTTAAACTCTATGTTGTAGATGATGCCTGTTTCTTCTTCTTCTTCTTGGGCTACTGGACCCTTTGGTCTACTTAAAATATTGTTGTAATTGCTTTGTGTACTACAGTGATGCCATGTGGTTGTAATAATCTGTTAGTTGTTTCTGATATGTTTTTGTAGTCTTATCATTTTCATAGTTGAAGATGAAAGGTGCCTACTTCAATTCCTCATATATTTGATGACCAAGAAGTCAGTCTCCCTGTACTTAGCTCAAAGAAGCTCTGTACATTTATCTGTACATATTTCTAAGTATTCTTACGATTGGAAGTTCTACTTTGTCACTGTTCTTGACTCACAAGAAATGTGCAAATAAGTAAAGCAGAAGGTACTTCATTTGTATCTTGGTTATGTTTATTGGTTATGTTTTATTTTGCATTTTCAATCCTATGCTGACCACCCAGAAACACAATTCATGAGACCATATAAATAACATTAACCATATACATCTGGAATCTTTCATGCACAACACACAGAAAATTGATGCTGAGGGGATTCTGACAAAGAGAATGGAATGTTTGCACATCTTAATCTTCTTTAGCTAATCATTCTTTTAATTTTTGCTGGCATGGTCAGAGTGTTGTCAAAGGAATCAAGAGAATGTAAGCTGTGGTCATCATCAAACTGAGAAATGTAAGCTTGAGTTCTGAATGAATGATGCTGCAATCATATGAAAATTGGAAAAAAATCTAAAATATTCTTGAACTCAATGAAACTTATTTTTGAGCTGCCATATATAGGACATTGCAGTAAGGGTTTAATCAGGTTATATTTATCAAGGCATAGGATGTCCTGATTAAAAATAAGACTATTTAAACCACTGGTTTAAATAACAGAGGTTGATTTCTGATGTTTTAAATGAACACTTTCATCAACACTTCTTCATCTGCTCCCTAATGGTGCACTTTCTATTAAACATTGTCTATCAAACAGGAAACCAGATGTTACATAAAACTTTTTACAGTGCATGTTTTGAAAGAGTGTGCTTGTGTATGTGTGTGTGTGTATATGTGTAAACAAAACGAGTGATGTAGGAATCTCAGTTAGGACACTTCTCTATTTCTTTGTGCTTTGATCTAGCTCCATCTATAGAAAAACAAAATAGTAAACAAAAAATGAAATGTCCATGAAGAATAGTTTTTAAAGGATCAGTTACCAGATTGCTTCAGCTATCTCTTTGCCTTTGTGGGTAGATTTCTTGTTTGCCTCCAGATTTTGGATTGTTTTAAAATTAAGTTTAAAAATAGTTGGATATTTAGGGTCTGGAGACTGCTTTTAATTTATTAAGAGCTTCAATAATTTGTCCATTCATACAGTATATACATATATTGATTACAACAGCATCTCAAACATTTACACAAGGCTCAAAAGCTGCTTCAGATTCCCTGGAGATATTATGTAACCAAAAACCACTCTTTTGTATATTAAGTTTGTCTGCCTATCTATCTGTCCATTCATCTGTCTATCTGTGCGTCAAAGAGAAATGCTAGTTGACTTTTCTTCTGATAGTATTAATTATTCATGGGTTGTTTGGAATATTATTTCCTCATCCTCCTCTTCCTCCCTGAAGACTTCAGTGAAATTATTTTACATATACTCACCCATATACTGTATCCCCCAGACTGCTTGGGAATTAAACAGTCACATGGATGCTGGAACTTTGTCTCTTTTAAAATTGAATATAAAATAGCTATGAATATTGGATTTTTTTTTAATGTACGCACACACACTATTTTTATACTGAATATAAAAAAGTCTAACTGTAATGGGATATACTGTGGCTGAGAGTTCACTCTACAACAGCTGTTGTATCATATGGGATTCATTGGAATGCTCAGATTCTGGTTAATTTTAAATATAGTTGCCTACTTTGTTAAGCAAATAGTCTATTAAAAGTATTGGGGCTTTTATATTACAGTAGTTAATATAAATGAGAGGAAAACACATTGAATTGGGTTTTTAAATCGTTTAAAAAGCAGTTCTGATAGGAAATTTTCCTTCTTTTCTATCATAAATTGTTTTGCCATAATGCTAACTTAAAAGAGCAAGACTAGTTTTACTGCCTTTTCAAAGATACATTGCAAGATCCCTGCTTTAATGATAGTAGTGAAAAACCCCCACATAAAATGTTTCCAAACCTCCAAAAATTGTACAAAATGGGACAAAATTGTATCATCATTTCTTATCAAGGTAAGAGTAAAAGTAATACTTTTCTGAAAAGTAATACTTTCAGCAATAGTAGAAATAATAATTATATAAACATTTGCCTAGGAAAATATCACTCAGAGCAGTGACCAGGGTGTTGTGATCTTAAACTAATAGGACAAATTTTACTGAATTTCTGGATAGACCTGTATAGATTTATTACAGGGTTAGCCATTTTGAAAAATTCTGGATAAAATGCAAATCTTAAGTGGCTTCAATTTATAAACACAGCAATAAGATTAGATCAACTGTACATTCTCTATTTATTCCACCATCTCATCTTTCCTCATGCCCTAAATTGTAAGGGTTTGAATTCTTGCCCATTTAAAATTACTTTTATTTTACCTGGGCACTACCAACTAGATCTTCATACAAAGATAGTAAAAAGTGCCAAAAACAGTTTACTGCTAAGTGAAAACAGAAAGGCCATCTGTTAGGTTGTATCTCTATTCCATTAAAACTTAAGAGCAAGCTGGTCATCTGGTGGCCTAGCTCAGATGTGGAAAGCTATGAGAGTTAGGGGCTTTTTGCCTGCAACTGCTACTAACATCTGCCTCACTTTCCTTGTCCTGTTCCCGACCCTGAGATTCTTCTGATGTATTCTGAAAATATGGTGGGAAGAAAAACAACAGATCATATGGGAAACTTGCTTAAGAAAGCAGCTACCCAGTGAGATATTTCAATGCAAGGAGATATTGATTTTTGAATTATTGTTTTCCACAGGATTAAATAAAGCCATTTTCAGTATATACCACAACTTTATCACAAGGTATTTTGGAGGGAAAGAGGAAGGAAGGAAGGAAGGAAGGAAGGAAGGAAGGAAGGAAGGAAGGAAGGAAGGAAGGAAGGAAGGAAGGAAGGAAGGAAGGAGACATTATTTTTATTTGCTACTTCCTTTTTGAAGAAATTTCTGAGATATCATAATAGTACTGTTGCTTTTTGCACCAACAGATGGCAGTCAGTATTCTCTATGTTCCATTGCCATTTGGCAAAACGCAGATCACATCTGTGTAGACTGTGTATGCTCAGAGCAGATGGAAATGTGTACTCTCTAACAATAGCATGAAAAAAGAGGTAACACCAGAAAATCATATGAAACATCCAACACATTTTAAAACAGAAGTGTGATCAAGTAATCATATAAGCTTGGTAGTAATTGTTTTTTCTGCAGTCCTAATTATCATCTGAAGTCTGTGTCTGTCCTGTTGGGTTGCAGAACCATGAATAACTTCAGAGATTTCAAAGAAGCAGTGTTGTACAGATGTTAAAATGTTGGCTAGATCTGGAGAATTTCCTTAACTATAGACACTCACTTGATTGTCACTTCAAACCATCACCCAGTGTAGAAGTACTATATATACCACCCTGAGCTCCTCAGGACAAGGAAGAATACATACTATTATTACTTCATAGGAACTAAGCTCTTTTAACAAAACAATATTTTAAACAATATTTGACAAATATAGACATCAGGAATAATGACCATGTATGCCTTACAAAAGGAGTTGGATTTTTCAAAAGGGCAACATAATAAAAGCATGTTGGTAGAAAATGACAATGAATGAAAAATAGCATTCACTTGGAAAAATAATATTTAAAGCAATAAGCTTTAAATGAAAAAAGAAAACATTCATGAAGTTCTCAGTGGAGAAGTAACTGTCAGTAGAAAATGGCAATCAAGAGAAAAGTAGTGATCACTGAGGAAATATCATTTAAAACTATATTGATGGAATGACAAAGAATAACCCCTTAGTTTTAGTGATAGGACAGCATGTACAGTACATGTTTTAAGGAAAGGAACAAGTCCACCATTTTATGTATGTAGGTTTAAATGTCATTGGTTTAGTTTCAACTATTCTTGTAAAATGTTAGAAATGATTGGTTTAAAAAGTGCGGAAAAACCCTGCACTCTGATTGGCTGGCAACTGTGGCTGCTGGCTATAAGTAGCAGGCTGCAGCCCAGCCAAAGTGGGTCTGTTCTGAGCTGTAGTCACTAATAAACAAAGAGCTTGAAGCACTCCGCGTCTGACTCTTCATGCAAACTTAACACTGGTGATGAGGATGGGATTCCCCTGAAGAGAAGACGACGCGGAAAACAAGCAGGAGAGCGAGATGGCTGCACTGAACACCCCCCCAGCCCCATTCGATCTGACGGCAGAAGACTGGGAGTCATATGCAGATTGTTTCCAAATGTATCTGGAGGGAAACGATCTTGCTGACATTTCCGAGAAGCGGAAGAGGGCGGTCTTTCTCACGCACTGCGGTCCGGCAGTTTTCAAGATGGTGAAGGCATTGGCGGGAGCTGCAGACATGAAGGTAATGGAATGGCCTGACTTAGAAAAGTTGTTAAGAGCCCATTACACCCCACAAGTATCGTGCCTCATTAAGAGACATGAGTTTTACTATCGGGATCAAGGGGAAAGCGAAAACGTAAAGAACTTCATGGCAAGTTTAAGAGACATTGGGGGTGCATGTGAATTTAACAATTTAGAAGAGGCCATGTGCGATCGATTTGTTCTGGGCCTTAAAGACAAGGTGCTTCAGAGCAAGTTATTACTAAGACCTAAGATCACGCTGAAGGAAGCAATAGAAGAGGCCTCTTCAGCAGAAGCTACCAAGTCCTCAGCAGCGGCCATGAAGAAAATCAACAAGGCCACAAGCCATCATGATGTGGAAAGGTCCACAACAACTCATTATGAGCAAATAGATTCTGAGTCAGACTGTAGTGAGGTGGAGGAAAGAATTTACAGACTCAGAATGGAAAGGAAAAAGAAAGACCTAGGAAGAAAGAGGCAAGATTTCTACTGCAGAGGGTGTGGGGAAGCCACCCAGACTGAATGCAAGTTTTAGACACCATTTGCCTCCGTTGTGAGAAAAGAGGACATCTAGCAAGAGTCTGCAAATCATCCAGAACTCCACCCACCAGAAGAAAGTTTGCTACAAGTAAAGACAAAGAATTCAAGCCTAACAATCTCAGTGAGAAAATGGGGTGCAGCACAGAAGCAAATGGGAAGAATGAAACTCATCAAACAGTCACCATTGGTCATTCATCACCTTTAAGAAGCAGAAAAGTGCATGTAAAGGTACTGATTGAAGGAAGGCCTTGCCAAATGGAAGTGGGTGAACCTTCATGGATTCTTGCTGAAATAACCCAAATCACAGGCCCTCGATCTTACAGGGTACAAACAGAGGATGGTGTCCTCTGGAGCAGGCACATTGATCAGCTTAGATCCAGATTACCTCAGGAGCATCACAATTGTTCCTCTCTAGTTCCCATACCTAATACCTTTTCTAGGGGGGAAGGGGAGGATGATGAGGATAATCAGCAAGCAAGAATCAACCCCATGTGTAATGAGCCATTACAACAGGAACCATTCCAAAACCTGTCACAATGCCAAAATCCATCCTTACAAGTGGAAGATTGCATATCACTACCTGACTTAGGTGCTGACATTGGGTTGGAGATGGGTTGGGAGGAGAGACCAGGTTGTAACAATCAAACAGGGTCTTCTTTTACTAGAAGTCCAAGTAGGGAAATGTCAACAGACACATTTCCTCTCTCACTGGGTGAGAACATTAAAACATCTGAACCACTAAGGTCTCAACATACACGTAAGAGCCCCTCCTATTTAAAAAAATACATTAGATAGGTTGGGGTTTGAGTATGGACTGAACCTAGTGGTGAGGGGTGTTATGTATATAGGTTTAAATGTCATTGGTTTAGTTTGAACTGTTCTTGTAAAATGTTAGAAATGATTGGTTTAAAAAGTGTGGGAAAATTCTGCACTCTGATTGGCTGGCAACTGCAGCTGCTGGCTATAAGTAGCAGCTGCAGCCCAGCCAAAGTGGGTCTGTTCTGAGCTGTAGTCACTAATAAACAAAGAGCTTGAAGCACTCCGCGTCTGACTCTTCATGCAAATTTAACACACCATGTGTATTATATAAGGCTATCAGTATCACCACCATTACCTTTTTGGCTGCCCCTGAGAACATTCCCAAAGATTACTTAGTTCTTTGTCTTTTTCCAAACATTTCATTTTTTTCATCAGAAGAGAGTATTTGTAGTTTAGGATTGAATTGAGGGATCCTGGGTGCTCTCTGAGCTTGGTTACTTTCCTGCAGATGTTTCATAATAACCAAATTAGATAGCATCATCAGCGTTAGTAGAAAGTGGAGTTTGCTCTCATTTTGTACACTAGTGGCTTGTCCTGTCAGTGTTGATGGAAGTGGTCTTAGCAGTTCCTTGATTGGGCTGTTACCTACTGCTAGCTTGTTATTTTGTTTGTTTGCTTGTTTGTTAAATAAAGAAGCTTAAAACTTGTCAATCTAATGATCTGTCTGAATTGGGAATCTCAAAAATTTGTGTAAGCCCTGCAGAATGTCTTCTCATTAAAAATAAGAGAGAAGATGAGCACTGATTGAAATAAAATTGTATTAAAATCATTGCAAATATCTTAATATAACAATAGGGACATATTCTCTAATATACTGAACAAGATCCTGCAGCACAGAATAATTATCCAGAATACTGCTACACAATTTGAGTCAAATGAGGCCATCTAGGGTAAAGGGAATTTATCAGATCTGAGCTGGAATTATATGTCCTAGTTGTACAATACAGATAAAAATTAAAATGATCTGAACATGGGGTAATCATGTCCTTGAAGTTCATTACATTTGTTGTGTGACATTCTAATTTAAGAGCTACCACAGGTCTGTGATCTGGAACAATGCCAGCTCTGATATCCAGTAGAAATATTTCCAGTAGGAAAATAGGAATACTGTAAATTTATTCCATATTTTTGTCTTTGTTAATTATCAGCTTCTTCAAGTGTAATTGGAATGTGGAAAGTTCTAGTGTCTAATTAGAATCACTTTAATTTATATTGCAACACATATTGCCAGAGATTTTGCTGTTTTTGCAAAAGTGGTTCTTAATAAAACTATTGTTTTCTAGTGAATGATTCTAATAATTTACTGCACACGTTAAACTTACTTAAAACAATTAAGTTTTAGATTATAGGACTTTAAAAAACAGGAGTTTTTTCACTGCTGAGATCCCTCAGATCCATCTTTGATACTTCAAATATCAATCAGAATAATCAATCAGAATAGAGCTGGAAGGGGCATTGGAGGTCTGCTAGTCCAATGCCCTGCTCAAGCTGAAGACCTTACACAATTTAAGGCAGGTGACTCCAGTATTTTCTTAAAAACATCCGGTGATGAAGCACCTACAACTTCTGAAGGCAAGCTGTTCCACTGGTTAATTCCAAGTTAACTCTTAATTCCATGTTGCTTTTCTCCTTTTCCATCCATTGTTTCTTGTCTTTCCTTCTGGTGCTTTGGAAAATAAGTCATATCAGTGCCACATTCTATCATTTTTTGTGATAATGCTGAATGGAAAGACTGTTATCCCATTTTTCTTCCTTTCATTTAAGGAGCTCTCTTTCTCGCTCTTAATTCAAGCTGCTATAGTCATATCATACATTTATTCCTTTTTACTGGAGACAAATGTCATTGCTCCCTGTATGCTTGGATAAAAAAAGAACTGTCAGATTCCTTTGAATATGGAAAGGAATCTGCATAAAATGAAACAATTTCTAAATTAAATTAAGCAAACGTAGACATGGCAAGAAAAGCCTGTTGAAGTCTGAGGATGAAACTCAATTTCCTCTTTGTATAGTCAGACTTCTTAGATATATCACTTATTCTATTATGTTAACTAGTTTGTGCTGGAATCATAATGAAACTAGGAGTTTGCATTCTAATCACTAAAATGTGACTGGTGTCAAGATTGTGATTTTGTACCCCTTTGAGAATATTGTTTGGTTATTTTTATGATAAAAGTATTTATAGAAAAGAAAAATGGCTTACAAGCCACATGCCACATTATCTGAAAACTTTGGATGGTATTATGAATCTGCCTGTTACTATTTTGGACTCAAGTTAAGTAGTATAAAACAAGACATAACAAATGTTTATATGTGTGTGTGTGTGTGTGTGTGTGTGGTTTTGTGTGCACTTGGATTTTAAGTTGTTGACATCAGTGGTGGGATTCAGCCAGTTCACACCAGTTCGGGAGAACTGGTTGTTAACTTTCTGAGCAGTTTGGTGAACTGGTTGTTGGAAGAAATCATTAGGGCAGAGAACCGGTTGTTAAATTATTTGAACCCCACCACTGGTTGACATGCTGTTGGAAAGCAATTATTTTAGGCAGATTCCTTTCAGTCAAGGACACAATACAATTTCCTATTTAATTTTTTTTGGAGGGAGGATGGAAAGAACTTGCATACAAACTCTGGCTTATTTCTTATGTCTTTTTTTCGTTGAGGACATAATCTTTATGTACTAAAATATGTGCCAGGAATCTTATGAGGCTAAAAGTAGAAATAAGGAGTTAGTTTATAAAAATCAGAACTACTGGTCATCTAGCTCTAATTTATGTACCTAGATTTCTACTGACTTTCTTCAGTAGATGCAATAAATGGAACCTTGTGCATTCAAAGTTTGAGCAACTGGGAAAAAGAGAAACCACTGAAAAAACACTCATGGGAGCATTTTGATATGCAGGGTCTAGGTTTGTCCTTTCTACTTCAAGTGAACAGAAATGGGAGAATGGATTTTGGCTCAAGAACTTCCATTGGCTAATTCTTAGTATTCCTATTATATTATTATATTGCACGTAACAATTTATAATGCAGGGAATGGTTTTCCAGGAGACATTCTATGAATGCAAAAGTTGGACTTTGAGCAAGCAATTTTGGCACTTTTGAACATTGCTTTTGCAGAAGATTTTGAGAATATTGTATGGATAGCCAAGAAACAAGCAAATGTGACATAGGAAAAAGATCAAAGAGTTCTAATTCAAGACACAAATGATATGGCATGATAATGTTTTAGGCATTTTATTTTATTTATTTATTTAATATTTCATATAAAATTATTATCTTATATAATATTAATTTTATGAGTGTACAGTTCATTTGATAAATCCTTGATGCTAAGTAAAGTGGGAAGAAAGACAATAACCAGCAAGTCAGGCTGATTCAATTATAGCAGTAATTGGGTACAATTGAGTGACCCCTGAAGGTTAGGAACAGGTCATAGGAACAGGTCATCCAATGGGGTCACTAAGAGTTGACACCAGCTTGACAGCACCTAACTATTTACCATAACTAATCAATGCACTTCTTAAATCAATTATGATTGTATATGTGTGTTATCCAGTGGCTGCACAAATCTACACATTTACAAGACAACAACCAAGAGATACAGAGAGCTATAACTCTTTGCTCCCAACGTTCTTTCAAGAATCATGCATGATAGACTTTATCTTGATTCGTCACATAACTTCTTCAGTAAGATGCCTTTTTAAAAGATAATAACCAATTAAAGTTACATTGCCACTAGTCATTCTTTTCTCTTTCCATTCACCTTTTCTAGAATTAAGGTCTCCTCCAGAGAACTAGATCTTCACATAACCTTTTCAGAGTAGGATCAGTTGAGCCTGGTCATTTTTGCCTCAGTGAGAACTGATTGATTTGCTGAAGAACCATTTATTGTTTTGTTAGTCATCCATAGTATTCTCATGAATTCTTCCTTGCTTTTCTCCAAATACTCACTACCAAACTAGGGCTTTGGTAGTGGTCAGACACATTTTGCAGCCTGGGTCAATGGCACTAGCATTTTCCATGTAACAAAGACACCCTGTTGTATGATTTTTAAATGTACAGTAAAGATCATTAACACAAACTAGTTTACTGAAGTCATTATTTTAGAATATACTGTATTTTTCAGTCTATAAGATGCACTCCCCCCCCCCAAAATGGATGGAAATGTCTGTGCATCTTATAGAGCAAATGTTGCCGAAGCCCCGTCCATGCACTGGCCTCCACCCTTCAGTCATTTTCAGCCTCCACATGCCCTGTTTTGGGACTCCGCATGCCCCATTTTTGGCCTCCATGTACCCCATTTTTGGCTTCCGTGCATCCTGTTTTCAGCCTGTTCCAGGCGATGGGGATCACCCCACCTACTGCATATCACCACCTATCATCACCACTGCTGCTGTTTGCTGGTGCCAATTGGTGCCAGCAGTGATAGGTGGTGATTGATGGTGGCAATAGGCAGTGGCAATCCCCACTGCCTGGATGGGTCCGAAAATGGGACTTGCAAAGGCCAAAAATGGGGCACACAGAAGTAAAAAAACGGGACACAGCAGAGGCCAAAAATGGGATGTGCAGAGGCTGAAAACGGGATGTGTGGAGGTGGCAATAGGAGGCGGTGATCCCCACAGCCTGGAACAGCTGATCAGCAGTATTTTGGGAAGCTGATTCAACTGCCAATCAGCTGCTCATGCTAAATCAGGCTGCAATAACTGACCAGGCTGTTTGCTGTTTGCTACAAGGATGCTAGCCAGATGAATACCGATGGATGCTAGGAGGCGGAAGCAGATTTTTTTTTTTTCTTATTTTCCTCCCCAAAAGCTAGGTGCATCTTATGGTCTGGAGGAACTTATAGACCGAAAAATATGATAAGTAATGGGGAAAAAAAGTTTGTATAATATGAATCATTGCAATAATGATAATTTCCTTCTAGGGGGAAAATGTCAGAATTGAAAGTTTCCATGCGTTAGTATTCATCAGTTGAAGAACAACAATTTGCATTCTACTTGAAATATTTATACTTTTTAAAATAATGTACTATTATTATTAAAGTGTGTGTATGTGTGTATCTGGGGGGCTCAAAAAGAAACAACAAATCCAGATTTACTGTATTTAAGAAGGAGAAACATCTAACCATTTGTACTATCCCTGGCATTCTGACAAATCAGCCATCAATAGACACATAGACATTAACAACATCTATAAACTATGCAAAAGAGCTAATCAAGCAGCCCCAAAGAGAAAAAATCTCCAGCACCTCTCCATCAGTCATCAGCACTCAGATCAGCATTGATTAACTCCAAAGTCAACTTCAATCCAACAATCAAGTAAGCAATACCCCAATCAAGAAACTGCCAAAGAGCCATCAGTAAACAGCCCAACCAAAGAATCTTTAAAACCAGCCCCACCCACACAGACAGGCAAGACACCAGAATATAAACTGACAGCAAACAGCACTCCTTACTAGCACTGATGATGATATCTAGTTAGGGTAATGAAACGTCTGCAAGAAAACATGCAAGCTCAGAGAGCACCAAGGACCCCTCATTTCAATGGTGAGTTACAAATATTCTTCTCTATAAATACTATCTCTGTTAATAAGAATTCACCTTATAAAATTTATTTCCAGCAGAATTTGTTTGCTTTCACAGCAGGTCCTACTATCTGTAGATACTTCAAGAGGCTATTGTGGGGGGAGGGGGGATGAAATGTGTGAGGCTAGAGAAGTGTAGATTATGTGATCTTTCAACATTTGGGGAATTCATAACCCACGTAACAGCCAAAGACAAATCCTAATCAACTCTTTGCTTTGATTTATTCTCTATTCAGAATACAAAAACTGGCCAGCCTTTTTTACTTTCTCTTTGGGAGTAGTATATATGAACTCTGTATTTCACAGTATTTGGTGAAACATGGCATGGAAGAAAAGAGCATGACTATGGGTTTTATCAAGCTGTCTTATTTCAAAGAAATGATTGATTCCTTGTGGATTTTCCTGTCTTCTCAATTTGATTTATGAATGTTACATATGAATATCTTTAGAATATATTTATTTTGAAGCTCGGCCAATACCTCTGCAGTTTCTAAGCTTTTTTGATGGGCAAGCAAAATAACATCACATCCATTGTTACCCAAATTTTATCCAACTTTACTAACATATAGATCATTTAGCTTCATTTTTTGACTTGACATTGGTTATATATTTTGAATAGTGCTTGGATGCAATGGGGATTTGAACCTGTGCACTACCTGTTTGGAGCAATTTAGTACTTTTGTAGTTATGAAAGATTTATAACCAATTATAACACATTCCAATAATATTAGGTATTGGGAGAATATAGTGTTCATTAAATGGATGAGCAAATAAATTTAATAACAGGTATTAATAACATACAGTTAAAACTATTTAGAATATTTAACCTTCCTCTATTCATTTAAATGGAACTATAAATAGTATTAATAGGACATTAGAATATATGAGTGTGTGTGTATGCATGTATATGTATATATACAATGAAAATTTATATCATTGTTTTAAATTAAAGGAAAATAATTCAAATTTGACCTTAAAAATGAAATAAATAATGCCAAATGTTTTGAATTTAGTTAGAATGGAGGTTGCCTTTTATATACATTCATGTCAAGTAGACAGATTGTTTAAACAAATAAAGAAAATTGCTTTCAGAACCATATCTTGCAGTATAAGTGGCATTATAGTTACATTTTTTTTTAAATTGAAATGAACAGACTTTACCAGAGGAAGTTAGTTGGCACTGCTGTACAATAATGATGAGACTACCTTGTCCAAGGAATTACTTTCTTCCTGGTGTGAAAGTAGATCCTAAATCTGACTAGAGAATTTCATTTTAATGAAGATTTACTTTCATGTAAATATCTCAATAAAATATGTGTCCTAAATTGGTATTTCAGTATATACAGGTGAAACTTGAAAAATTAGAATATCATGCAAAAGTTCATATATTTCAGTAATGCAACTTAAAAGGTGAAACTAATATATGAGATAGACTCATTACATGCAAAGCAAGGTAGTTCAAGCTGTGATTTGCCATAATTGTGATGATTATGGTTTACAGCTCATGAAAACCCCAAATCCACAATCTCAGAAAATTAGAATATTACATGCAATCAATAAAACAAGGATTGTACATAGAACAATATCGGACCTCTGAAAAGTATAAGCATGCATATGTACTCAGTACTTGGTTTGGGCCCCTTTTGCAGCAATTACTGCCTCAAGGAGGAACAAAGGGTCGTATTGTAGTTCTGGAGCATGCCCTCGCTATCTTCAAGTGGTGGCGCGCTCTGACCCTCTTGTTCCCACCCATTTCCCTGGGGGTTCAGGAGACCAGGGTCCTGAGCTCAGGTTGGTTTATTTAAATGCCAGGTCCATGGTTAACAAAGCTCCTCTCATCCATGAGCTGATCGAGGAGGAAGACGCAGACCTGGCTTGTATTACGGAAACCTGGTTGGTTCCAGAGGGGGGAGTCCCTCTGTCTGAGTTGTGCCCGCCAGGTTTCCATGTACTTCACCAACCTTGAGCCCAGGGTGGGGCGGGGAGTGGCAGTTGTGATTAGGGAGACCCTTTGCCCACGGGAGGCCACTGTCCCTCAGATTGGCAGGTGTGAGTCCCTTCTCCTGAGATTGGGCCCTGGTGGTCAGTTGGGCCTGTTGCTCACATACCTTTCTCCCAGCTGCATGACAATGGCCCTGCCCGAGGTGCTCGACGTCCTTTCGGGGGTGGTGATTGAGATCCCCAGGCTTATTGTTCTGGGGGATGTCAACCTGCCTTCTCTAGGTGGAGCGTCGAGGATGGATTGGGAGTTCATGGCTTCCATGACAGCCATGAACCAAATAATTCAGGGTCTGACTCATGGTGGGGGGCATACACTTGACCTTGTTTTCATCTCTGGGCAGTGGTATAATGCTCTGGGTGGGAGAGTACCAACTATTTTACCCCTGTCATTGACCAATCATTACCTCCTTCAGCTGGCCTTTCAGTATGCAACCCCATGTCACTGGGAGGCGGAACCAATTAGATGGTTCTGCCCTAGGCACCTGATGGACCCAGAAGGGTTCCAGAGAGAGCTTGGGTTGATTCCTGCCTCCCTTATCCACAGCCCGGCTGAGACCCTGGTGGACGCCTGGCAAAGGGCTGCCTCAGAGGCTCTTGACCACGTTGTTCCTTTGTGGCCTCTCACCTGGTGCAGATCCCAATTGGCTCCGTGGTTTTCCGCAGAGCTCCAGGAGATGAAGCACCGGAGGAGTGGCCTAGAGAGAAGTTGGAGGTCTAGTCATTCAGAATCTGACTGATCACTGTTAAGAACCTTTACTAGGTCTTATCTTGCTGTGATGGGAGCAGCAAAGTATGCTTACTTCTCCGCTCTCATTGCATCTGCAGATAATCGCCTGGCCGCCCTGTTTAGGGTCACTTGCTCTCTCCTTAATCAGGGGATGAGGGATGACCCTTTGTAGGGGCAGGCCGAGGAGTTTGGTCAGCATCTGATGGACAAGATTGCTCAGATCTGGGCTGGTCTGGACTCCTACTGGTTAGAGTCAGACGGGGGGAAACGACAGGTCTTGTGGAGATCATCTGGGATGAGATCGATCCTGTGACTCCAGATGAAGTGGACAGGATCATGGGGAAGCTGAGTACCATCATGTGTTTACTGGACCCGTGTCCCTTCTGGCTGGTTTATGCTGCCCGGGAGGTTACACAAGGCTGGCTCCAGGCAGTGGTTAATGCTTCTTTGAGTGAGGGAGCCTTCCCCGCCACCTTGAAGGAGGCGGTGGTGAGGCCTCTCCTCAAGAAGCCTGCTCTGGACCCAGCTATCTTAAACAACTTTCGTCCTGTCTCCAACCTTTGCTTTGTTGCGAAGGTTGTTGAGAGTGTGGTGGCCCGACAGCTCCCATTGTTCCTGGAGGAAGTGGATTACCTAGATCTGTATCAATCAGGTTTCAGGCCCTGCTACAGCATGGAGACAGCATTGTACACACTGGTGGATGATCTCTGGTGGGCTCAGGATAGAGGTTATTCCTCTATCCTGGTCCTATTAGACCTCTCAGTGGCTTTTGATACCATTGACCATGGTATCTTACTGCGATGCCTTGGGGGGTTGGGAGTGGGAGGCACTGTTTTACCTCTTGGGTCACTCGCAGTCAGTATTGGCAGGAGGAGGAAAGTCAACCCTGAGGCCTCTCTCCTGTGGGGTGCCCCAGGGGTTGGTCCTCTCTCCCCTCCTGCTCAACATCTATATGAAACCGCTGGGTGAGATCATCCGTGGTTTTGGGGTGAGGTATCACCAGTATGCTGATGATACCCAGCTTTTTATCTCCACCCCAAACCAACCCAGTGATGGCCTCAATGTGATGCCCCGATGCCTGGAAGCAGTACAGATCTGGATGGGGAGGAACAGGCTTTGACTCAACCTGGCCAAGACCGAGTGGTTGTACGTACCGGCATCTTGGATTGCCCAGGATGTTCCCTCTTTAGTTGTGGGGGGGAGAGGTGTTACCCCTGGCAGAAAGGGTACGCAACTTGAGTGTCCTCCTGGATGCACAGCTTTGTTTGGAGGATCAGGTGGGAGCCATGGCCAGGGGGGCATTTGCTCAGGTTCACCTGGTGCATCAGTTGCGCCCCTATCTGGACCGAGATGCCTTATGTACAGTTACTCATACACTCGTTACCTCCCGTGTGGACTACTGCAATGCTCTCTATATGGGGCTGCCCTTGAAGACCACTCTGAGGCTTCAACTGGTGCAGAATGCGGCTGCGCGGGTTGTGATGGGAGTATCCCGATACTCCCACCCCTCCTGCATGAGCTGCATTGGTTGCCGGTTGCCCTCCGGCTGAGATTCAACATGCTGGTAATCAGCTATAAAGCCCTATATGGCTTAGGGCTGGGGTATTTACGGGACCATCTACTGCCATTAACATCTTCCCAGTGTCCAGTGTGCTCCCACATACAGGGCCTCCTCAGGGTGCCATCGGCTAGACAGTGCTGCCTGGTGACCCCCAGGGGGAGAGCCTTCTGTGTGGGTGCACCCACACAGTGGAATCAGTTGCCCTTGGAGCTGCAGATGGCCCTTGACCTTCGATCCTTCTGTTGCAGCCTGAAGACATGGCTTTTCCAACAGACCGACCTGGACTGAAGGGGGGTATTGTTTTATTATAATATTGGATGTCTACTGCTTTTAATTTAAATTTTGGGATTTTGATTTGGTAGTTTTTTTAAAATTTTGAATTTTGTGTTGTTGTTTTTATGATTGTGAGCTACCCTGAGTCCTTCAGGAGAGAGGGCAGCATATAAATCCCAAAAATAAAATAAAATAAAATAAAATAAAATAAAATAAAATAAAATAAAATAATAAAATAAAATAAAATAAAATAAAATAAAATAAAATAAAATAAAATAAAATAAAATAAAATAAAATAAAATAAAATAAAATAAAATAAAATAAAATAAAATAAAATAAAATAAAATAAAATAAAATAAAATAAAATAAAATAAAATAAAATTAAAATAAAATAAAATAATAAAATAAAATAAAATAAAATAAAATAAAATAAAATAAAATAAAATAAAATAAAATAAAATAAATAAATAAATAAATGTGGCATGGCATGGAAACTATCAGCCTGTGGCACTGCTGAGGTGTTATGGAAGACCAGGATGCTTCAATGGCGGCCTTCAGCTCTTCTGCATTGTTCGGTCTCCTGTTTCTCATCTTTCTCTTGGCAATACCCCATAGATTCTCTATGGGGTTCAGGTCAGGTGAGTTTGCTGGCCAATCAAGCACAGTAATCCCACAGTCATTGAACCAGGTTTTGGTGCTTTTGGCAGTGTGGGCAGTGTGGGCCAAATCCTGCTGGAAAATTAAGTCAGCATCCCCATAAAGCTTGTCTGTGAAAGGAAGCATGAAGTGCTCCAAAATCTCCTGGTAAATGGCTGCGTTGACCCTGGACTTAATGAAGCACAGTGGACCAACACCAGCAGATGACATGGCTCCCTAAATCAACACAGACTGTGGAAACTTCACACTGGACTTCAAGCATCTTGCAGTGTGTGCCTCTCCATTCTTCCTCCAGACTCTGGGTCCTTGGTTGCTCTCATCAGAAAAGAGGACTTTGGACCACTGAGCAACAGACCAGGTCTGTTTTTCTTTAGCCCAGGTAAGACGCTTCTGACGTTTGTTGTTCAGGAGCGGCTTGACAAGAGGAATACGACATTTGAAGCCCATGTCCAGGATCCATCTGTGTATGGTGGCTCTTGATGCACTGACTCCAGCCTCAGTCCACTCCTAGTGAAAGTCCCCAACACTTTTGAATGGCCTTTTCCTGACAATCTTCTCCAGGCTGTGGTCATCCCTGCTGCTTGTACACCTTTTTCTTCCACACTTTTCCCTTCCAGATAACTTTCTATTAATGTGCTTTGATACAGCACTTTGGGAACATCCAACTTCTTTTGCAATTCCCTTTTGAGGCTTTCCCTCCTTATGGAGGATGTCAATGATGGTTTTCTGCGCAACTGTCAGGTCAGCAGTCTTTCCCATGATTGTGATTCCTACTGAACCAGACTGAGAGACCATTTAAAGGCTCAGGAACCCTTTGCAGGTGTTATGGCTTAATTAGCTGATTAGAGTGGGACACTTTGAGCCTAGAATATTGAACGTTTTCACAATATTCTAATTTTCTGAGATTGTGGATTTGGGGTTTTCATGAGCTGTAAGCCATAATCATCACATTATGGCAAATCACAGCTTGAACTATCTTGCTTTGCATGTAATAAGTCTATCTCATATATTAGTTTTACCTTTTAAGTTGGCATTGCTGAAATAAATGAACTTTTGCACGATATTCTAATTTTTTCGAGTTTTACCTGTATAGTGTCAATATAAGAATCTTATTAACACATTTTCTAACTCCATCAGTTAAGACTTTTTTTTCTCAGCCAAACTGCAAGACTTTCTATGATGCATGAACAGACATGATTCACAGCAATGAGAAAATATATTGTTAAACAGAAATGAAGTATGATTTTAAATCAGGACATTTTACACCATTAATGTTATCAGCAGCCCTAGTGAGGATCCACACACCACACTGATAATCTGCTGCATGGGAACCTTAATTATATTCCAGCTCTTTCTTTTAGAATGTTGGTTTCTTTATTAGGTTTGTTTGCAGTCCATCTCACCTTGAATGGTGAGAATTCTAAAGGAATCCACACCAGTAAGGATAAAGTAGTTTGCTTCCCTCACCCCTGTCAAGTTACTGCTGCTTCTCTTCTACAGCTATTGTTGTATTTTTATTTTAGTTTGTAGTCTTTTGCATACTTGCATGGGAATAAATGCTACAATACAAAAGAGAATCAACAAGCCAAAAAGGGAACAAAAAGTCTAAGCACCTGTCCATCAGCAATCAGCACTTAGATGAGCATAAATTAACTCCAAGATTAACATCAGACCAACAATCAAGTAAACAATACCCCAATCAAGTAACTGCCAAATATGCAACAGTAAACAGCCCAACCAAAGAATCTATAAGACCACCCCACCAACATTGACAGGGCAAGACACTAGAATATAGATTGAGAGCAAACCCCATTAGCGGTGCCGATGTTATCTAGTTTGGATAATGAAACATCTGCATGAAAACAGCCAAGCTCAGAGAGCACCAAAGACCCCTCATTTCAATCCTGAGCTACAAATATTTTCCTTTATTCTCCTACCATGGAGAATTTTTGTTAGGTTTTTAGTTGCTAAAAACTATAATTGCTCACTTTTTAGATATGACTTTAGAAATTATTTTTTTTCCTCAATAAGAGAGTATATCACTTCAGTTAAACTAAAAGGACCTTCTCCATAGTGGCTCCCTCTCTCTGGAAGGTAATTCCCCCAGAGATTAAATTGGCCCCCACTCTAACACTCATCCGGAAGGTGCTGAGAACATGATTCTGCAGCAAGCCTAAGGAACCCAGAGCAGGATGGAGCCCACTAAATGGTTTGTATGACTATGTGTTGTTGCTTGGATGGGAATGGGTGCGGGGCTATTATTTTATTATTTTTATTATTTTTAAATTATTTTATATGATATTTATATTCATGTAAGCCGCTTTGAGTCGCCATGGGCGACTGGTAGCAATATAAATTTTGTAAAATAAATAAATAATAATTTTACCATGGGAATCTTCTTGACTTTATTGCCTGTCACAACCTCTGAAATAGTCCTAGAGGGAGGGGAACCACCATAATACTGTTCCTTGCAATCCCATTTTCTGGGAATGGTTCTGAAAGGTATCATAATCAGTTGTCTTAAAGACAACTAAGAGATCAAGGAGGATAAGGAGAGTCTGACTTCAACTCTTCACTTCCTATTACAGGTCAAGTAAGGAATAGATTCATGGTGGCCTGAAGCCTAAGTGAAAAGGGTCCAAATAATATGTTTTTTTCAAGCCCTTTGCAATTCCGTCACCTTTTGAATAATTTTCACTATAAAAAGAAAGTTGCAGACTGGTCAGTAGTTCTTCTAATTAGGTATGTCAAGCCATGGTTGCTTGAGCAGAGGTATACCTTTAATATCATACGTACAGGAATCATTAGTATTCATTCTATTTTATGCATTGTTTTTTATTTTTTTATTATATATTTTTATTTGAGATGTGACTTTATAATATGAACTGCTTTGATGTTGCTGAATAAATGAATATAAAATAAGCATGATCTGCCACTGTGAGAAACAGAGTGTTAAACAAGATAAACCATCAGGCTGTGATCCTACATGTTCTCAGCTAGGAGAAAAACTCATGAGATAAATGGGACTTATTTTCAAGCAAATCAAACACTCAACTATTAGTCAGTTAATAGTTTCTTAATTTCTTAAAAAGAAACATTGTAAAATGTAGTAGCTGGTCCTTTACAGAACAACAGCTAAGCATAATGAAGATTCTATGTATGAAAGCTGAACTGTATAATACAAGTGGAATCCATTACTTTGTAAGCAAATCAGTCCCATTTGTTTTCTCTCCCACTGATGTATTTTTAATGGAAATGCCCTGTGAGATAATAGACATTAAGTGATGGAGAGAATTAGATGCCACATTTAGTTTATGGAGTAAAAAATTGTGTAGGCAACCAATCAGAAATGAACCAACATTCAAAGCAGGGGGTAACAAATGGGACTCAGAAGTGCACAGTACAAATATGCATTCTCGTGCACTTTTGTTGTTTATTTTGATCATTGTCCCTCCCAGTGAGCCTGAAAGAAATTAGAAAATGCTTGTGAACCAAGAACCACAAGCATCATGCTGAAAGGATGAAATAATATTATTAGAGCAAAATGAGAACAAAAACACAAATAAAAACTACTAGAAAAGAAACTGAATGAAACTAGGAAGAACAAGCAAAGCTTTTCATGTAGCAGATGATAGGGAATCAAAACTAAGCAGGACAGCTGAATTATATTTTAAAAAGAAGGGAAGGGAACGGAGGGAAGAAAAGAAGGAAAGTAGGTGTGAGGAATGAAGTTGCGGGTTGCTGCTACTTTGGAAAAGCAGTTGCAGCCAGGCAGAGATGTGTCTCACCCCTACTTCTCTAAATTAATGGAATACAATACTATACTACAATACAATACAATACAATACAATACAATACAATACAATACAAATCTGGAAGGGACCCTGAAAGTCTTCAGCTCCCTGCTCAAGCAGGAGACCCTATACCATTTCAGACAAGTGGCTGTCTAGTCTCTTCTTAAAAAACCTCCAGTGATGAAGCACCTACAACTTCAGAAGGCAAAGCTGTTCCACTGGTTAATTATCCTCATTGTTAGGAAGTTTCTCCTGAATTCCAGATTGCTTCTCTTCTTGACTACTTTCCATCCATTGTTTGTTGTCTTTCTTTCTGGTGCTTTGGAAAGTAAGTTGATCCCCTCTTCTTTGTGGCAGCCCTTCAAATACTGCTATCATGCCTTCATATAGTCATTTACTCACAAGCAGCCATGCCCTGGTGCTTTCGAGGACATCCTGACATCCAGAGATAGCTTCACCCTACTGGAGCCCTTAGCTTACAAAAACAGATGCTAGTATAAAATGGGGATGGAGTGCTGGAGGAGAGTGATAGGAAATGGCATACAGAAAGGGAATCTGAGGTGCCCTTTGAAGATTAGCAATTATTGCAAGCAGACAAGTGGATTTTTATTCAACTGCCATGACCACAAGCTGTGGGGAGCAGAATATCCTGATGGGACCACTGCCTGGAAATTTGCTTGAACTATAGTAGTTACTAGAAAAAGGAATGTGCCAAAACGGCACCTAATTCAAACTATTGTAAGAATGTTTGAAAAAAAGACAAAAGTTGTATGTCATTTTAAGGGCTTCAAGATTTTTGTTTGAAATGAGCAGTAAAAGAATAAATATTAAAGAAATGAATATTAAAGAAATATTGAAATGTCAATTTGAAAAGTTGTACATTGGTAGAGTTGACCCAGAGCAGGTTAGAGAAGGTGTGTGTTGCAATAAAATATTGAATACAGTTTTACTACTCTGTGCTGTGTCCAATTCTCATGGAAGGGAGGAAAGGGAAAAAAAAAAGAAATCTACAGGAAATCAGTAATGAAGCAAAAAATAAAATAGTGTTTTGCAAGTCAGAGAAAGTGAAATTGAAGGATATGTTGATTCTCTCATATTTATTTTTCTTTAATTTCCTTCCTGGTGGTAAAACAAAACACATTGAAATGCTAACATAGATTCTACTATGCCATAATGGTTTTGTGTGCTTGAAGTCATATAGATTTTAAATAGTTAAGTCAAGGTACCACTAATAATAATGCAATCGAGTGAAAAGGCTCTCGTATCAGAACACAGGTCAGTATCAATTTATAAACTATTTCTCTGATTCTGAAATCTTGAATATCACAGTGCTTCTTTATTTTAGAGTGTTTGGCCATAAATTCATTTTTTTATGAAATGCTCTTCAAACATCTGAAATTTAAAATAAACATACCAAGCTGCAAAATATTATTTGCAAAATATATTTGCTAAAATATTAGCAAAAATATTTTTGAACAGCTTAAACTATCCCTGGATGCATTTAAATTATATCTGAACAACCACGTGCCTTGAATTCATTGAGTAGAGAATAGGTTAATGGCTGAAATGCCTTTTTCAGTTCTGATTCTATGAAATCTCTTCCTGCTTTATACAATAAGTTGGCTATGGGTGATTGAAGCAGTCACTGCACTTCCAGTTTTGAATAAAGAAATATACAAACATTAGATGAACTAGATCCAAAATTATGTTACATCAGGATGAATATAGACTTTTATGACAAACTGCCAAGAGTTTGCATGTGTCTTTGTATGTATCAGATAAGTCAGAAGAGATTTTGGTGCTTCTTCCTTATCATTATATTTTGTGGAACAGGTCAAGTTGATCCAAACCAGCACCTGACTGTGAGAGTCTCTTTATATATCTGTTCCGGGCAAGCCTCCTGAGGCTTCTTTGCCATGTCTATAAGATCCACAGTCCCTTACAACAAGATGTAAAGAAATAAATTTTATGAGAAAAAAGGTTTCAAAGTAGCTCCACAAGATTCTGAAAATTGCAGCTACATTTCAAAGTACCTTAATAGAGCTGAGTTGAGAAACATTATCTTATGTGACACATTGAATTGTTTATTGGAAAGGGCAGGAGTAAGGCTGAACCAAGAATTTCTTTATAAGATTTATGAGGCCACTCAACTCAAACAGTGTGACTCTGAGTGGCATACAACATGAGCAAATAATACATCTAAAAGGAAAAAAAGTGATGAAATGAAGGATGTTGTGAACACATTCCCCTTGAAGCACATTATCTGGCTTTGAATCCAAAGCATGGCACATCCCTAATTTAATTGAAATACACAGGTGATACATCAATCTGATTTACAATAGAATTCTGGGGGGAAAACTCTGGAAAAGTTATGATAAAGAAAGGCAAATTATGTAGGAAAATAAATTTAGTGACATACTCCTATCCAGATCTCATCATGATTAATTTCTTTGTTGGAAAAGTTTCCTGTATACTTCAGTGGGAAAGACTGGAACATCAACTTATTTTCATCACCATTTTTACATTAAAATATGTTTTCATGTTCCAAAGAATTGTTCAGTCCTTTCACAACCAGCATAATTGTTCTATGTGTAAGTAGACATGTAATTAGTCATCCAAATGAAAAATAATACATACTTAGTATGACATTTGGCATGACTTTTGGCAGCCCTCCAACAAGCCTCGTACTTCCCAATGTATATCTTGAAATAAACAGGAGCATAAGGCAGAAAAGCAGATATAGAAAAAGGAACTTCATATTCAGTTGCTAAGAAATAAATTTTTCCTCAATCCAAGTATATTGAATATCCTATAATTTTTAGGTATTGAGCAAATGTAACTGAAGTCCCACACTTTTGAGCCATTTTAAGGTTGGGATTCTGCTGCCACTCAGGGGTCAATCAAGGATTAATATACTCTATGTATGTGAGTATGTGTATATATACATACATACACATATATACAGTATATTAGTCCTTGATTATGTGTGTGTGTATGTGTGTGTGTGTACTGTATATACTGTATATACTGTATATACTGTGTGTATATATATATATAGTGTGTGTGTGTGTATATTTTGTGTAGGTGTACAAATATATATACATATACATATACATATACATATACATATACATATATATATATTGTGTGTGTATATATATATTATATAATGTATATTATAATAAAATATGTATATTATAATATAATATAATGTATATATACATTATAAAAAAGATGTTGAGACTCTAGAAAAAGTACAGAGAAGAGCAACCAGGATGATTAGGGGACTAGAGGCTAAAACATACAATGAACGGTTGCAGGAACTGGGCTTGGTTAGTCTAGTAAAGAGAAGGACCAGGGGACACATGACAGCAGTCTTCCAATATTTGAGGGGCTGCCACAGGGAGGAAGGGGTCAAGCTATTTTCTAAAGCACCTGTAGGCCAGACAAGGAATAATGGATGGAAACTGAACAAGGAGAGATTTAACCTGGAAATAAGGAGAAACTTTCTGACAGTGAGAACAATCAACCAATGGAACAGCTTGCTCTCAGAAGTTGTGGGAGCGCCATCACTTGAGACTTTCAAGAAGAGATTGGACTGCCATTTGTCACACACACACACACACACACACACACACACTGTATATAAATATGCACTGATATATATATATATATATATATATATATATATATATATATATATTTGTTTTTAGATTTTCACGGGTAAAGGTATGTAGGTCTTGGTGTATTCGGGTCTTGTCCCGTGTATGATTGAGAATACCTTCTCCCAGGAGAACGAAGCTGAAGACACCAGCCTGAAGATGACGGATGAGATTTCGAAACGTTGCCAAGGTATTCTCAATCTTACACGGGACAAGACCCGAATACACCAAGACCTACATACCTTTACCCGTGAAAATCTACGAAAACACACACACACATATATATATATATATATATATATATATATATATATATATATAATGGAACACAGGGCCAGCACTGAATTCAAACAGAAAACGGCTACCAAACATGAAACACACGATTAAAAAGAGCCCAGTACACAGGCCTGAAGATGGCAGATGAGATTCTGCCAAAATGTTGCTATAAAAGCACAACCATTAAAACGTGGGATAATACCCAAAGAAACCTAAATACCATACATATAAATACCCATGAAAACATAAGAAAACAAAACAGATAGATAGATAGATAGATAGATAGATAGATAGATAGATAGACAGACAGACAGACAGACACACACACACACACACACACACACACACACACATACACATTTAGGATTCAGAAATAATAGGCTTCAATCAGGGTAAAATGCCAAAAAAGATCTTGAATTAATATTAGGGAAATTCCCAGAATATGTTTGCTGATATATCAATCTGTGTCTTCAATTTGCCAGAAATGGCTGCAGATAGACCCAATGGAGCCATCTGACAGCTGCAACCCCTTCCTAGGATTCTGGTCTATCCCAGGGTTCAGAGAGTGGGTTTTTGCAACTTTGTTATGCTTTTCTTGAGGAATAAGGATTATAAATAATAATTCTTGGAGATGGCTTGCTGCTATATTTTATAACTGAGGGTCACAATTTCAGACAGTTGAAGTTCTGCCAAGGATATTTTTAGAAAGACATCATCTCTGGCAGACAACATCTGGTGATGATCTGATGACATATCTTCTCAATAACTTGGGAAGTCAGATAGTTGAGTCTTTGCTAACATTATTATATGTTAAGCATTGTTTGTAGTATGCAGTTACTATTCCTGTATATGGAGATTCCTAGTTATCCAGGTGATAGTTGTCCCAAAAGTGCTTTCTTTCAAAAGGCAACTGAATTTCCTTGTTTTGCTTGGAGATGTTTAGCTTCTCATCCAAGAAGCTTCTTTAGATCTGACTGAACGAAGGAGAATGGAAGGATTTTGACCAGATGACTACAATAAATCCTTCCATTCTCCATCAGTAAGTCAAAACTGAAACTTTTTGGATGAGAAACAAAAATTTATTTATTTATTTATTTATTTATTTATTTATTTATTTATGTATGTATGTATTTATTTATGGGTTTTATATGCCGCCCTATCTCCCGAAGGACTCAGGGCGGCTCACAACAGTAAAAAACATACAATACAAAAATTTAAAATTTAAGAAATATTAAATAGAAATGCCAAAAAACATTAATTAAAACCAGCAACAGCCAATATACACTGATAAAACCAATAAAAAATGTCTTTGAACAAAACAGAATGTCCAATTCCCTTTTGAAAGAAAGCACCTTTGGTACAGTTACTGTTCCCTTTCCTTAACAGGTATTTAGGAGTTCCTGTCTTCTTTATCTTAATGGTTACAAGAAGAAATACAGATAGAAGTCTCAAAAGGAAGAATAATTTACAATACAAATCTTGCTAACATACACTGCCTCAGCTGGCTGAGGAAACGTTTCTGTCCCAGATTATATCAGTTATGTGCAAAAGGGGGAAAGAGATCCATATCACTATTTCCTCACCAATCTTTCACAGTCTCTTTATAGGAATAGTTCAACACATTTTAAAGTTTTCAGCTAATACAAAACCACTGAATGAATAGATGTATTCTGCACTGACGAAGATTTCTCAATACAGTAAAAGTGTGTCTATCTTCTAGAGCTCCAAAAGCATCCCTAGGGTATTTGGTTCAGTCCAACAAAGTGCCTTTAAAAGTTGCCAAGCGATAATAATGGAACAAAATGGGACTCATAAATGTATGGGTCAGTTTATTTATTAAATTATTACATTGACTAGAATAGAATGGAATGGAACAGAACAGAACAGAACAGAACAGAACAGAACAGAACAGAACAGAATAGAATAGAATAGAATAGAATAGAATAGAATTGGAAGGGACCTTGGAGGTCTTCTAGTCCAACCCTCTGCTTAGGCAGGAAACCCTATACCACTTCAGACAAATAGTTATCCAATCTCTTCTTATTAAACTATTTGTTAGACTAAGAATTACATCTCATTACAGTCCTTTGGGTTAATAGCACCAAGCACAACACTGAAATCCAATTGTGGCTCTTTTTGCAGAAAATATTGTGCCAACCTACATTAAAGGTAACTGAACCATGTTTAACCAAAGGGACTACAATGAAGTTTGCTGCCTTCGTATTGTGCTGGTTTTGCCTTGCCTGAAGGTTTAAGACATTCCTGTAACCTGTTCAAATTCTTGCTCCAGACTACCTCAAAAATTTTGGCCAGCCTACATTGTCCATAAATAAACAGAGTAGTTCCAGACAAAGGTTTAAATCATATATCAATTATTCTTTAGGATGCCCATTTCACCCACTTTTATGATACGGTTACGAAGAAAAAAATACTTCAAAATAATATGCAAAGTGTCTGTATTATGAGAAATTGTACAAAACCGTTTTGAGGAGGGAAGGGGAGGAGAAGGGAGAGGAGGGGAGAAGGGAGGAACATGGATGCATTGGAATTCAGATTGATATCTGTAGTCTTAATATAAACTAGAAAAAAAAGACTTCTTGAGTATTTTTCGTACTCAAAAATATCAGACTTTAATTAAAAGATTTTAAATAGGTTCTGGAAAATCATCCCCAGTATGTCAGCAATCCTTTAAATGTCTCAGCAACTTACTGATTCTATTATCCTATCCAGTCTCCTTCCAGGAAATACTATGACAATGAGGTTAAAGCATCATTCCTTATACCAGGCCTGTGGTGGAAATGCATTTGCATTAAAATTATTTCTTTTTCTTAGCAAATAATGTGTCACAGCAATACTTAGGCAAAAACCCTTCCCACTCAAATCCTTAAAAGCGTAGAAATTACTAGTTAAGGAAACCTTCAGACCTCAGTGAAACACATCGATTCATTCTTCAAACATCTCTTCAGTAATGACATTCTTTAAAAAAGTGCACATTATGATAAAGACTTTTTGTTATATAGGGAGTAAATTTATAGTTAGCGTAAGGCTGTTATGTCTTCATGGGGGTGGCTATTAAGAAAATCATACAGAAGGAAAAATGTAGTGCATGTTTTTCAGAAACTTGTGTGACTTTTGGCACTAAAAATAACAGGCTTATTAAGGGAACCTGTTGTTATTGAATTGTCTAACCTAGTATTTGTTTGGTTTTGTGCCACTTTGTCTTTAAAACATAGTGGTCACAAATGTATTTTTCTGTTCCTAATAGACTGGGAATGTTTATTATGTAGAGGTTTGGCTTTAAATAGATTGAACTACCTCCATCTATGTGCCAAATTGCCATTTCTAATGATCATTAAAAGAAACTGTGTGTGTGTGTATGTTCAGTTTCACACTGAAAAATATTTCTGTGATCACTTCTATAAATGTACAGCAAAATCCAAGCTTAAGAATCCTTAAAAAGAAATCTAAAGTCTAAATTGGTAATGATCTTGGCAAGGATTTGGGATAAGAAATGAGCAGCAGCTGATGAGAGCAAAAACAATTGCAATTTTAGTATTTTCTGCTTTGAAGTTTTCTTACTGAGACAAACAGAATACAGATCCTGAAGGTAGATCCAAATAGGTACAGTTTTTTTTATTTATACTTATATCCCGTCCTTCTCTGGAGACTCAGGGCGGCTTACAATGTTTGGAGCACAGCCCAATGTGCTCAGCAATAGCCTTCATTCCATTGTATATGCCTGCTTATTACTAAGCAGCATTTTTACAAAGTCAGCTTATTGCCCCCAACAATCTTGGGTCCTCAATTTACCTACCCCGAGAGGATGGACGGCTGAGTCAACCTTGAGCCTGGTGGGATTCGAGCCTGCAATAATTACAGGCAGCTGGAACTAAGTGCTAGGCTATTAACAGACTGCACCACCAAGGCTACTTGGTGTTAATTTTGTGAGTTGGCTTGCAAGCAAATTTTGTGTTATATTTTGAAATTTCTGTAGCTTGATGAGATTTTGTGTGTTTCTGTAGTGAGTGTGATTGTTTTTTGTTATGCCTTGATGGTTTTTATTCCTGTGGCTTTGTCTTTCCTTGTCTGAGAGGAGGAAGAGGGAAGTTCTGGTGTGCTTTAGTAAGTCATTCTTAGTCTGATTCCTTGAGTATTTTCAGGATCTGCACTTTGTTATTCCTATTAATAGCTTCTGGCATTTTCCAGGACTTTCAATCTATTTGTTATTCACAGCATTCCAATTAGCTCATGTTTATTACTGAGGTTTGTCTTTCAAAGGGAAAAAAACTGCTTTTATCTGCAGTCTTTCAGGAGAAAATTGTTTTCATTCTTTTGGTGTCTTCCTGGCACTGTCCTAGTTTTTTTGGGGGGGAGGGAGGTATATGTTCCCTATAACTTCCTACACATCAGTGGTGGGATTCAATTTTTTTTTTACTACCGGTTCTGTGGGCATGGCCTGGTGGGCATGGTGTGGCTTGGTGAGCGTGGCTTGATGGGCACAGCAGGGGAAGGATACTATAAAAACTCCATTTCCCTCCCCACTGCTGGAGGAAGGTTACTGTAAAATCCTCATTCCCTCACCACCCCACTAACCTGCTTTCCAGCTCCATTCTCCTGTACAGGACAACAAAAGAAAACCCAGCCAATCAGCTGAGACTCAAGAGGCAGAGAACAGATGGGGATGGGACCAGTCAGAAGTGGTACTTGCCAGAACTCAAAATTTCCACTACCGGTTCTCCAGAACTGGTCAGAACCTGCTGAATACTACCTCTGCTACACATTAATAACGATCACATACTAATATTGGCTTATCCATTTTAGTGAACTTTCCTTATATAATTGTTGTTTTCTTTCATACTTTTAGATTTCTAACTTCTGTTTCTGTTAGCCATTGATAAAACATGCCCACCCAATCACATGACCACCCAGTCACACAACCACCAAGCCATGCCCACAGAATCAGTACTAAATTTTTTTGAATCCACCACTGATCAAAATGTACAAGTGAGCCAAACAAAATAATATTATTTAGTAATTGGTGACAATTACAATAGAATCACTTTTTCCTCATGAGCTTTTTCTTGAGAAAATAATTCTCAGAATTCTGAAGATTTTTATTGTGATGGATGACTTGGTCAAGATTTGATTTGTATTCAACATTCAAAATCACAATTCACATTTTAAATAGCTTGTTCATTGCCCAGATCAAAACACCAATTGTCCAACTATAGTCTTCATACTGATGAAACTTCTGTGATGTAAGTCACAAAACAGATGTGAGAATCATTAGGATAAATCATTAACATGTTTGGCTGGATAAGGAATCCTAAATTCTGGTCTTCTCTAAGCTATGGAAGTTCCCTGGTATCTTCAGGTCAGTCAGTCTTTTTTCAACCCAAGTTACCTAATAGATTTATTGCAGTGGAGAAAAAGTGAAAGAGAAGCAAGTAATCTAATTATTAAAATTTGTGTATAAAATACCCTCTATCTTATTTCCTTAAATGAACATAGTTATTTTATTCATAGAATTGAATGAATTGAAATTTCATTTGACCAAGTGTGATTAGACACTCAATAAATTATTTCCAGTGCAAAAGTTCTCAGTGTACATGCAAAGCAACAGAATTATGATAATCATAATACCAATAAGAGGACGGAGTAAAGAAAATGTTAAGGAGGATATATAATAACACTACAGCTATACTATATGGGTAAATTACATATAGACATTAGACAGCACTGTGAGAATTAGGTGTTCAGCAGAGTGATGTTCTAGTTCTTTTGGCATGCAATGTCCTATAGCAATAGCAATAGCACTTAGACTTATATACTGTTTCACAGTGCTTTACAGCCCTCTCTAAGCAGTTTACAGAGTGAGCATATTGCCCCAACAATCTGGGTCTTCATTTTACCAACCTTGGAAGGGTGGAAGGCTGAGTCAACCTATAGTGCCTGAGTCAACCTATAAGGGGAGGAATTGAAACAGTTCCTGTCCAGAATATATATTTATATTTAATATTTAATTTAGCTCAATAATTATATAGCACTCCAGTCTTAGTACTCTCTGACTATTGATACAACAATAAAATTAAAAATAAAAATATTCCAATTTACTATTTATTAGCAATGATTCATATAAAAGCATTTCCCTGCAGAAGGAACAATGTAACTTTTCAAGTCCCAAGGGTTTGATATTTTTAATGAAAATATTCTGAAAACGTAGTCTAAAAAATGAACTTTCTGCAGAAGAGCTTCATAGGCTGAGTATGGATAAAAGGAATTCTGTGCAATATCTTAGCTGTTTGTAGCATTGCAGTCTTCTGAACAGAGAAGTCTGATGTTGTTCCTGGCATCTGCTGGAGCCACTGTCCCAGCTTAGGAATCACCATCACTAATACCACTATGACCTTTATTCTACACATTCTTTCAAATTCATTCTTCAGGCCTTGGTACTTCTCCAGCTTCTCACAATCTTTTTTCCTGAGGTTGCTGTCACTTGGGGCTGCTACATCTTTCACCACTGCTGTTTTCTGGTCCTTGTCAACTATCACTTAGGTCTGGTTGATTGGCCAGTGCCAAACTGAATCTGGAAGTCCCACAGCATTTTAGCTCTTTTATTTATTTATTTATTTATTTATTTATTTATTTATTTATTTAGACTTGTATGCCGCCCTTCTCCCTAAGGACTCAGGGCGGTGAACGTAAAAAGAAATATATTTACAATAAAAAGATATTAAATATGTACAAGTCTATAAGTTACTAAAAACATTAAAAACAATTAAAATTACGATAATAAACAATACAAATAAAACAACCCACCCCTCGGGTCAATCCAGGCCGGCCTGCTGAAACAGCCAAGTCTTCAGGTCTCGACGAAAGGACCGGAGATCAGGGGACAAACAAAGATCCACAGGGAGCTGATTCCATAGGGCGGGCACTCCCACCGAAAAGCCCTGGGAACCACCAGCCGACAATGCCTGACTGATGGTATTCCCAGGAGGCCCCTCCTGTGGGAGTGCACGGGGCGATCGGAATGTGATGCTGGCAGGAGGCGTTCCCGCAAGTACCCTGGACCCAAGCCATTTAGGGCTTTATAAGTTGTTACTAACACCTTGAAGGAAACCCGGAAGGCAACCGGCAACCAATGCAAGTCACGCAGGAGGGGTGTAACATGGGAGTATCGGGATACCCCCATCACAGCCCGTGCGGCCGCATTCTGCACCGGCTGCAACATCCGAGTAATCCGCAAGGGTAGCTCCATGTAGAGAGCGTTGCAGTAGTCGATTCTGGAAGTGATGAGCACATGAGTGACCGTTTGAAGGGCATCTCGGTTCAGGTAAGGGTGGAGCTGGCGAACCAGCCGAACCTGGGCAAAAGCCCCCCTGGCCACAGCTCCCACTTGCTCCTCCAGATTGAGCTGTGCATCCAGGAGGACACCCAGATTCCTTGCCCTATCCACGGGGGGGGTAACACCTCCCCCCATGACCAAAGATGGCACATCCACTGAACACTGAGATGCCAGTAAGAACAGCCACTCAGTCTTGGTCGGGTTGAGCCGGAGTCTGTTACTCCCCATCCAGGCCTGCACCGCCTCCAGGCACAGGGACATCACCGAGAGAGCATCACTGATCTGGTCTGGGGTGGAGATGTACAACTGGGTATCATCGGCATATTGATGATACCTCACCCCAAAACCATGGATGATCTCGCCCAGCGGTTTCATGTAGATATTAAACAGGAGAGGGGAGAGAACCGACCCCTGGGGCACCCCACAGGTGAGGGGCCTCGGGGACGACCTCTGCTCTCCTGCCAACACCAACTGCGAGTGGTCCGAAAGGTAAGAGGAGAACCACCGTAAAACAGTGCCCCCCACTCCCAACCCCTGAGCCCAGAAGGATACCATGGTCGATGGTATTGAAAGCCGCAGAGAGATCTAAAAGGACCAGGACAGAGGAAAAACCCCTGTCCCGAACCCTCCAGAGATCATCCACCAGTGCGACCAATGCTGTCTCGGTGCTGTGTCCGGGCCTGAAACCCGATTGGTACAGGTCGAGATAATCGGTTTCCTCCAGGAACAGCGGAAGCTGCTGAACCACCATGCTCTCAACAACCTTCGCTAAAAAGCGGAGGTTGGAGACTGGATGATAGTTGTTCAAAACGGTTGGGTCCAGAGCAGGCTTCTTGAGGAGGGGTCTCACCACCGCCTCTTTCAAGGTGGCGGGAAAAAACCCCTCACTCAAAGAGGCATTGACAACTGCTTGGAGCCAACCGCGTGTAACCTCCCTGGAGGCATAAACCAACCAGGAAGGACACGGGTCCAATAAACACGTGGTGGAAGATAGCCTCCGCATGATCCTGTCCACTTCATCCAGGGAGACAGGGTCAAACTCAACCCAGATAGGATCCACAAGACTCATCGCCACTCCATCATCTAAACCCTGCCAGTCAGAGTCCAAGCCAGCCCGAATCTGAGCGATCTTATCCGCCAGATGTAAACTAAATTCCTCTGCTCTGCCCCAAAGGGTCCCCCCTCCTCCAAATGTAGGAGGAGCGGCGACCCTGAACAGGGCCACAGGGCGATCATTCTGACGCATCAGAGTGGAGAAGTAAGCACATCTCGCTGCTCTAATCGCTTCCAGGTAAGTCCTAATATAGGCTCTTAGCTGGACACGGTCAGACTCGGAACGACTAGTCCTCCACCTGCTCTCCAGGCATCTCCTCCACCGCTTCATCCCCCGAAGCTCCTCTGAAAACCAAGGAGCCAAACGAGGTCTGCGGCGAGGAAGAGGCCGCAAGGGGACAACCCGGTCAAGCACTGCCAAGGCCTCCTGTTGCCAGGTGGCCGCCAGGGTCTCAGCTGGGCTGTGGTCAAGGAAGGTGGGCAAGAACCCCAGGGCTGTCTGAAACCTCTCCGGGTCCATCAGGTGCCTGGGGCGGAACCATCGTATCGGCTCCTCATCCCAGCAGTGAGGGGCAGCCGATTGGAAGACCAGCCTCAGGAGATAGTGATCTGTCCATGATAGGGGTAGAATAACCAGAGATCCACCCCCTATATCACTACACCACTGCCCCGAGACAAAAACCAGGTTGAGCATGTTCCCCCCCTCATGGGTGGGTCCCTGAATCACCTGGGTCAGGTCCATGGCTACCATGGATGCCAAGAACTCCCGAGCCAAACCCAACGCCACTCCCAGAGAGGGCAAGTTGAAGTCCCCCAGGACAATAAGCCTGGGAAACTCCACCACCACCCCCGAGAGGGCATCTAGCAGCTCGGGAAGGGCCGTTGCAATGCAGCTGGGGGACAGGTACATCAGCAACAGGCCCAACCAACCACCTGGGCCCAACCTCAGGAGGAGGGACTCACACCCCTATCTCATGGGACAGTGGCCTCCCTTGGAAACAAGGTCTCCCTAATAACAATGGCTACTCCTCTGCCCCTTCCCTGAGCTCGTGACCAGTGCAACACCCAGAAACCTGGGGGACATAAATCACACAGAGGGACACCCCCCTCTGGTCCCAACCAGGTCTCTATAATACACGCCAGATCCGCAGCCTCCTCCTCAATAAGTTCATGGAGGAGGGGGGCCTTATTAGCCATGGATCTGGCATTTACATACACCAGCCTAAGCCCAGGGACCACACCTCCCAAAATCCCAGGGGAGCGGGCAGAGACCTGAGGGTCGGATCGCTCCACCGCTCGTAGACAGCGCGGGTGCGCTCCCAACACATAATTTGGCCCTCTGTCTCATCCACCCTAGGGATTATTAATCCCTCCCTGCTCAACGCGGACCCCATGGCCCCTTCACCCCACCCCTCCACTACGAGACCCCTCTCCAGCCTGGATAAACCAGACTCTACCAATAAGGGCAGAACCCCCTCCCTCCTCCCTATCCCATTAAAACACCGAATTAAAAAATTTAAAAGTCGTCCCTTAAAACCAGATTTAAAATTTAACCCCTTGGTTGTGCCATGCCACCTCTTGGGATCCCAGGATCCGTCATTAAGGTAAGCTGTCAATAATCCAGTTGGCCAATTCAAGGACAAGGGTGCAGTCCTGAGGGCCCATAACTTCGCTAGCGAGTAAACGCCCATAAACAATAGATCACAGTCCATGGAGGGTGGAGATGGAATAAAAGGCATATGGCAGAGGTGATAGATGTTACACAGATGTAAAGTGACTAGGTGGAGAATAAAAGGTCCAGGTATCAATATCCAAAGAGTTCCACACCACAAACAGGCCTCTCACACCTGTTTGGGGGGCCAGAGTCAAAATGGGCGACCAACCGCTCTCTCACACGGTGGTCAGAACAAAATTGGAACTGATCCCATTGCCCTCACAGCACAATAGGGTCCAACCTGAAACCGCATCCTGGAGAGGGAAAGGTCCAAGATGGATAAAGGACCATGACGATTGATTGGTAGATGACACTGCACCCACATGAGTGCAAACAAGAGAGTCCGGGCAACCAAAAAGGCAGCAAGAGGCAGACGCAGTAGATAGGCCAGGAATAACACATAAAGTAGGCAGGAAGTCCAGATAGAGAGTCCAGAGATGGCGTAGCTGTTAATATCACCATCGCGGCCAAGGTCCAGAGCCATAAGAAACCGGCCAACCGTGGGGGTCTCCCTTCTGATGTTAGTGTCAAATTCCAACCCCCACCAGGCCAGTACCAGCTCACCCAACCCGGCCAGCACCCGAAGGAGCCAACGTTCATGGCTGGAGTCAGTCCAGCCAGCCATTGTTTCCATACCGGCTGACGGCAATAGGCGCCAACACTCCAGGCTCAGGGCACTCCAGCCGTCCGTCGCCGCCAGCTCCTCCACATCTACCCGGGCTCCCACCAAAGCTGACAAAGCCATCAAGGACCGCCAAAAATGCCCCCAGAGTAGCCAGGAGCATCGTCAGCTAGCCCAGGAGTCAACAGCAGCAGCACCCAAGGCCGCTGCCACCAGCAACATAGCCCCTGCCGCCCTAGCCACCGCAGCCACCAAGGCCGCCGAAGCTACTGGAGTCACCACCGTGGCCAGAGCCTCCATTAGAGCAGCCACCGTCTCCACCGCCACCACAGCCTCCGCCGCCACAGCCTCCCCAGCTGGCAAAAGCGTCGCCGCGGCCGGAGCCTCCGCTGAAGCCACCATCATCGCTGCCTCCGCTGCCCCAGCCACCACAGCCACTGAAAAGGCTGCCAAAGCCGTCACTGCCACTACCCCAGCCACTGTAGCTTCCGCAGCTGCCGAGGAAGCCGCCAAAGCCATCGATGCCGCCAGGGCCCCCGCCAGAGCAGCCACCATTTCCCCGCCACCGGGACCAGCGCCGAGATCGAAAACCCAGCCGCAAGCTCACCAGTGGTCCAGCCGGGCTGAAAAGAGCTCGGTTTCACACCTGGGCTCTCTCTTGGAAGAATCCTAGAGAGCTCAACAGCGTCAGGAGGGTCTCCACCGCCACACACCGCCAGACAAACAGCCACCCCCAGGGAGCTTACTCAGCAAGCAACCACCATCTTGGGCATGTGCAGACCAACATTATGAATATATATGTTTATATGTTATACATGAAAAGTTACTTATGAGGCTGAAATAAGCATAATTGCACTATTGGATGATAATACACAGTATTCCAGTCACGATATCACCCACATTTCTAAAGCCAGTATGTTATATAACACCAAGTTGATGAAAAAAGAATTGCTCTGATTTCCATCTTGGAGTAATGGGACTTCAAACATGATAATCAAGAATTGGCATGTTGCCTGCTCTTCTCTTTGCTTTCCAAAGGGAAGCAGTGGGCTGTTTATAATGGGACATTCCTATCACATTAACTCAAACATTTTGCTAATAGGCTATGGGTCAATGGATCTAGACTAAAACTGCCAGCTTTAAATGTAGACACTGTCAATTAAAACATACTCCTGTACCAGAGGAGAGGGGGAGAAGCTACCAAATAGCAATAAGTTTCCCTTTTAAATAAGTCAGAAATGAGTTACATAGTAACTTATGCTACAAAATTATCCTTTGTTCCCAGAAACTGAGCCTACTTGGATGAATTTTTGTAGGCATATTGCCTAGAAGGAGAATAGCCAATGATGATCTGCATGGTTTTTGTACAGCAACATTAATTTCTGCTATCTATCCAGGGCATCATACAGTTTTTTTATTTGCAATATCTACAATCTGATCTGTTATATATTGTGCTAGTTATGAATGAACCCAATCAATAGACACTGTACATTTGAGCAGCCAGAAGAATCTATCTACCACAAGCCTGGAATTTTATGAAACTTAGCGTATGTTAGTTCATAACATGGGGTATGGCTAGTTCAAATAGTGTCAATAATATGACATAAATAGCACTGTAAAATTGTGGTTTTTCTACAATTTATGCTGTGAAGAAGGTGAGCAAGAATCATAACTAGATTTTGGTGGCACTCTAAATTTTAGCACACCGTGATTATTTCAGAAATGAGAGGCAAATGTCCTTCCTGTGCTATTTAAAACAATAATTTGTTCTGGTGTTTTTGTTTGTTTTTCATGAAAGTTAATTAAAAGTGCTTTTTATCTGGACACTAATGCATAATGTTTCAATGGTATTTTTGATTTTTTTTATAAGCAGACATAACGTATTGTTTGTTCTTCAGAATTGGGCAAAAACCTTATAATGTGTGATGATCACATTTCCTGATCTTTTTGCTTTTATTTCTAAAATGAACATGACCTGAAGCACTCGTACTGGTTTATTTCTATCTTATGACACATTTTCCTCTAGAGATGATTTAACAAAATACTGTAATGGGGATGGCTCTTTCAACAAAAAGTTGTGATGTCATCATGACTAAGAAGAAAAAAGAGACATATTTCTGAGTCCTCTTGCATCTATTTCATTTTTTTTTCAGCTCAGTAATTGCTTACAATAATATTCATATCTGTGAAGGCTGCATATATTTGGAAACATTTCATTATGGTGAGTAGCATTTTAGGGATGCATGTAGCATGCTAGTCAACCAAATAAGTGTATATGCTAGGGGAAATTCCATACAAAAAAAAACAAATGGAGAGTTTCTCACAGAGATTTAAAGAATATTTTGATAATGTTAACAACCTTGAGGGAACAGATTAAACATTGCACACATAAGCTCATGATATAACTAGATATAGCTTGACCTATATCTTCCACAATGACCTTGAAAGAAACTTACTTTTGTTTTGTGTGGATTATTATAGCAATCTATCTCCTACCCTGAAATGTTTCTTGTTATTATTTATTATGCTTTGCTAATACAGTAAAGCATGTAGAGATAAAAAGGGTCTGTGATGCTGTGCTTTCAGAATTCACTAACAAGAATGTATTGTATTCAGATTCTCATATGGCATTACTATATTCATTATTTTATACTGAATTACCAACTTTTGTATTGGTATTAATAAATGATATATAATAATGATTAGGCAACAAATAAAATTTATATGGTAAGTCTGACTACTCATTATGGAAACAAGATGAATAATTCATCAAGGGAACTGCCCTTTTCAATGACAGCCGGGTGTCTAGGATCAGACTTAGTTCCTCCTTTATTCTCCCCAGTTCTGAGAAGAGACACCTGGAGTTCTGCTATATTCGAAGACTTCCAAAGAAATGCAAAATTTATTCAATAACTTCTTTTGACTCATGATGCATCTCTTCCTACCACTGTTGAGCAATAAGACATAATCGGTAATTGAAACTGATGGAACAGTCAAGTGTAAACAAATGATAAATTCTTTGAAGGATGCTTTACATTGGTTAGGTGGAAATCTGTTTTATTATGTTGTCAAGGGTGACCTTTAAAATAATGTGTTTGCTATAAAAAAGAAAGAATGAAACTGGATTTATTGGCAGCAAAACTGCTTGCTAGCAACTTGTCTGATTGCAATCAAAACAACCCAACAAATTGAAACAATTTACCTATGATCAATATAATGCTGCAATAAAATGCTAATTACAGACACAAATGCATTCAGGGTATGTAGTATTATCTATGTAATCTGTGCAGAACAGTAGCACTCAGAAATATGTTAGCACATATGGATAAACAGATGGTACTAGAATTATTTTTAAAATAAAAAAAATTGCTGACAAAATATAAGGTGTCTGGATACAATCAAAGGAGTGAATTAATGGGTAGCTGAATACCTGCATGATTAAGAGAAGAAATCATAAAAAGGGCTCATATCCGAAGTATTGCATACATACATTATTTGTATGAATCTAACTAGACTAAGATTGGCATTCTCTGGTTTATACTGAGGAAAAATGTTAACAACTTTTGTTGTTAGAGTAGGATCTGTGTAGAGTAGGATCTGTGTGATTCAAGGAAATGGCCAAAGTCAATGTTCCAAAGTGTTCATAATGGCTGTAGTAATCATTATAAGCATTAATTGTCAGTTTCACTGCCATGAAATGAATGAATATCACAAGGTATGCTGCCTCCTAGATTAAGACTGCACAAAACTTCAAGGGACCACTTGGTTTTAGCAATGTACTTTTGGTTCATCCACCTGTGTTCTCTCATGTCTAAAGAACGAAATAAACTTGCCATTTTACATCACATCTGGACATTCGTCTGGCTATGTTTTACTTCAGTTGTGAGCAATTGTTGATTGCATGGACCATACTTCACTTTTTGTGTATGATTGAGTCTGCAGGAAATGGTGGTGTTAATGTAAATGAACACAAACCAAGAGATTTTAAGAATGGTATGGAGGGCATGCAAAGCATTTTTCAGAATTTAGACTAAAATGTAAGTGCTTTCCACCTCTAAACAAAGAAATCAGAAAATTTTAAAAAAAACTTCCCAAGTCAGCATCAATTTAAAATGCCTAACCTGAACAGGGCATGACTGCTGGTTGTTATTTTTTTTACTAGCTCCCAAATCTCATGTGATCAGCACCAAATTGCAGCAATCAGTAAGTCACAAGGTAGGCAAAAATATTGGCTGGTTGTGCAAAAGAGCCTTTTTCTTGTCAAGTTTGGTGAGGAAAAGAATCCTTGAAACAATAGATGAGACTGCAAAGAAATGCAAGATTCACACAGGTTGTGGGACCTGGATGAGAATGCACTGAAAAATAACTTCTGTTGTTTTTTATATATAGTGTTATTCTTTACCTGTTATTAAACAAGTTTTCAACCGAATAATAACAATACAACTGAGCTGAAGGAAAAAAAGAATAATGAAAAGAAAGAAAGAAAGAAAGAAAGAAAGAAAGAAAGAAAGAAAGAAAGAGAAATAGAAAAAAATGAAAGAGTAATAAAGAAGTGGTTTCCAATCTTCTTGGCTGCAGTTATAAGTACATATATATTTTATTTGCTTTCTAAAATTACATCATGATTTTAATCTTCCTATAATCTATAGTTTCTGGTCATCAAATCAAAAAATGACTGTTTTTTCCAGCAAAAAGTCCATAAGGGGTTTGCAGTCACTAAGAAATTTAGTCACTGGTTTTTCTCTAAGAAAACAAGTTAAATTAGCCATCCCTGCTTTTTCCATCATCTTCATCAACCATTCCTCCATGGTCAATAATGAACTTCTGCATGTGGTTGGTTGATCAAACCTGCAACAGCACTACTGGAAAACAGATTGAAATAACCACCAGATTGCAAGAACACAAGTGAGCGATCAGATGAGGAGACCAAAACTCATTGGTAGCTTTACACTGCAGTGAACAAAGACACACATTCAATTTTGCAGCTACTAAGATTGTTGGATGAGCAGGCACAAAAACAGCCAGGAAAGTGATTGAAACCTGGGAAACAGGCCCCTCGTCAGTCAATAGGAGTGCTGCTTTACCACCAGACTATTGAGTACCAGCCTATCAAGTACTTGGGTTCCACAAGCAAATGAGAGCTAAGAACTTAAAAGCCAGCTGTCAACACATACCAATCAACATCTTAAAAACTACATATAATAGACATTATAAACACTACACACAGAACAGCTCACATTCTGCTAGAGAGAAGTTCCCTGAAGATGGACTCCAGCACAAGTCAGAAAGCTGGGAATACAAAACCTCTGCTCCCACTGATCAACCCAGATTGGATCCTAAATGCATTTAGTCTGTGTTGTATCTAGATAGCCCCACTTCCCTAATAAGTGGATCAGGATACCAATTTGAATTTAGAATCCTCATCCCTGTGTCCAAAAACAGTGTCCAAAAACCGGGGGGGGGGGGTTAATCCAAAATACACATTTTCATTTTAGTATTTTCTTTAGCTCTAAATAACATGTATTGAAGCCAAATAATTTTAAGATTTTTCAACAGTTTCTCCTTATCATAGACAGCAATGATTTCACATATGTACAGTATCCCACACAATATCTCACATTTAATTAATCTCACACTTAATAGAATATCACACAATACAATATCAAAATCCAGTTTTAAAGGGTACAGAGTTCTCTAATCTCTAAAAGAAAATAAAAATAAAAATTCCTTCAGTCCCACTTTTCTAACAATAGCATAAGCAGAATCCCTTCCCTGGCATCATTGCTGTTTTATAGATGTTATTACTAACAAGGCATGGAAACTAACCATGTAGAAAACCACATCTTCTTGGCTAACACAACTGTTCACATAGATGTTTGAGATTGGTTGATTGCTAAACTTGTGGGGAAAAGGATTTGGTGTTATGGCTGAAGCTTGCGAAGTGGATATTGTAGCTGCTTAGACTAAAAAAGATTTGTGTATAAACACTGATAAGTACATTCTGAGTTAAAGGCTAAGTAAATAACGATTAAGGGTATGTTAATTTGAAAGAAGAGGACAAAATGCTTAAGATTTCAACCTTGGGCTGACATTTAAAGATTCATGCACAGATACCCACATGCCTTGATTTCTGTGTTTTGCAGAAAACTGATGTTTAAAAGACTTCTCTCTTGTTGTGAGGAAAACACCGAAGAACATGCCAAAAATTGGAAAGGATGTAAATAGCATTTCATTAAAGCTGGAAAGTTGCGGTGAGTTTATAGAGACATGTGGTTTGTGAATCGAAGGGCATCTGCGGATATAACAAAGATTACAAGTCAAGGTAGATAGATGTCATGAGGGAATAATTTTAGTGCATATATGAGAAAGATAGCAATTAAAATGTGACTATATGAGTGTCTTTTACATTAAACAAGCAAAGACTGACATATTCAGAAGCAATCAATGAGCTAGATATGTGCAAGTGCAAAGGAGCTAGAACAGTATTTTTTCCTCTACATTGTGTACTATAAGACAACTAATTCACAGCTTCTATGTCTTGAAAGGTCTGCTGATACTGTAAATAGTAAGGAAAATGATCTTGATGTGTATGTAGATATGTTTGCCTATGCAAAAGGGTCTGAGCATTTTTAAGTCCAAAACTCTGACTTCATCTGGTATGCTGATTATGTATTCATAGTTTAAATGAAAGCTGCTACATGCCTAGATCTTATATATTTGCATTCCTTATATATGTGGGTCAACACTTCTTGATCAACTTGATGCTATTTCATTTCATTATCTCATTTGTTAATTAATTTATGTTGCAGGTTTCATGATAAAGATGAAGGAACAAAGTTCCTTCCTATAGCAATTTTATGACTTTTCATACAATTGTGCTCCTTATTAAACCATAAATATCAGATCATATTGATCAAGAGAATTTGCCTAAAGCCAGCTAATAAAGTTGAAAAAAAAGATAATTATTTCACAATTGCTTCAAATTTTATGGTTACATTTTTAAATGCCTATAGTAACAGTCAGCAAAAAGTAGAACATATGTGCCCTTACTATCAGAGATTGCCCATACTGGTATGTCTGGGAATGTCCAAATTTAGCTCAGTATCAATTCTTTCCCCTCTTTTTTCACACTTGTGTTAACAAATTTCATGGAATATGTAGGTAGAAAAAGAAAATAAATGTTACTAGTAAATTGATAGCCTTGTCCTTTCTTAATATTCCATATAAAAATATGTGGCTGGTATTTATACAGCAAAGACATGAGGGCAGAGTATCCTAAACTTAAACTCCTGAATTATTTAGCTTGAAGTTGTCTAAACCCAAAACCTCATGGGTGTCCCCAGGACTTTTTTATACTGGCTGCCTATGGTACAATATTTTTTTCAATATGCAGTCACTCTTTGACGTACACAGAGGAGGCCAGTATAGAAGATAGAATAATAATACTTTGTTTCCCCCAAAAGAAGACCCAACCAGAAAATAAGCCCTATCATGATTTTTCAGGATGCTCGTAATATAAGCCCTATCACAAAATAAACCCTAGTTAAGATTGTTAACCAAATAGATGCATTTAGTACTGTGTTTTCCTGAAAATAAGGTATAACTGGAAAAAAAGCCCTAATGTATCTTTTGGGGCAACAATTAATATAAGACCTGATTTTATTTTCAAGGAAAATAAGTATTATTATTTAATATGTTTGAATAAATATAATGAACATACAATGCCATGGTGAATAGTATAAAACATTTGAAATGGTCATATATAAATATAAGAATTCAGTTTTTTTCCAATGTGGTGCTGATTTTGATGTCAATAATATCATGTTAGAGATTTTTAAGAAACCTGGACAAAATGTAAACAAAGAATAGGTTCAGAAAGAACTGTCATTTCACAGTTATTTTTGAAATAATCTCATAACTAAATGTAAATTCCAGATATTTACATTGGAGAATCAAAAATGGTAGAGACATGAGTTGGATGGAGTCTTGATGAGTTTCACAATCACTCTAAGAAATGGAGGAAGCAGTTATATAATTTTGTGCTCTTCCAAAATAAAATGTTATCTAGAAGTTTTGGACTTAAAAATGCCGAAACCCCTTTTTGATAGGCAACATTTCTGCAAATGAGTACATTCTGAAAAAGTAAAATATTTAAGGTTCTGGAGTAAGCCTTTTGAAGAGTTTCTGAAAGGGCAACTTTCTGAGTACATTAGTACAAATAAGGTTAGATACCTTATCAGATTGACATTAAATCAAGAAACTATGCTGTATATGTAAAGGTGGAAGATTAGCTAAAACAGTGTTTCTCAACTTTAGCAACTTTAATATGTGTAAATCACTGTATATCTAATATATATTTCATAAACCTCAATGCCGATAGGTTTTGATCCTGAAACATACAGAACATTTCCCTTAAAATAAATAGGTTATTTGTACAACAGAGCATATTTAGAGAAATAAAAATCAAATTACAAATGGGGAAAATGGAATGATAAAACTTGGAAGATAACTTTTGAAATTCCAGTTTTAAAAAATGTGGTGAAATTAACAGGCCTTTACACAAAGGGTTTCTTCCCCCCAAAGCTGAAAGTTTATGCTAACTTAATTCTGTCCTTTCATAAATGCTGTTGAATATTCTGCATTGAATTTTCTTTCAAGCTAGCTTTTCAGAAGAATTGAAAGATACTACCTGAAAGGTACTAAATGATCTTTACCTAAAAGCATCAAGATAATGAAGCAAGCAGAGAAAATTGATTATGACAATGACTGTTAATGCAATTTATTAATTTTCTTTATCTGGATCACTAATTCAAACTCAGCACACAGTGATAAAATTACAGATTGCTACTACCCAAATCAGTTCATTTGCATCTGTTAATGTCTGTTCATTATTTCCTTCTAGTCTTTTCTATTTTACTCATCATGAAAATAGACCTGGGAATCTTAAGCCAAAGCTGAAATTGGAAGAATAACTTCAGCAAATATCTTCCAGTGGCTGTGAGAGCCAGAATTCCAATAGTCCCAGATGCTTCTCATTGATGGAATTAAAATTAAGGAATCCAAGGTTACTAAAATATTTATTTGTAGCTTAATGTGAGAACATGGGTGATTAGAAAATATATCCATATCAAGAAATTAATGCTGAATGAATGTTAACAGCTGCATCCGGTCAAAGTTAAGGCACTGGGAATTAAACAATGTAAGAAAGTAAAAGCCTGGTGTAAATCATCAAATAGTAGCTGCGGAGAAATAAAGTGGGGAATAGTAGCTACAGAGAAAGAAAGTGGGGCACTGAGAATTAGAGTTATGGTTGGTACAGGTTTGTGGTTTACATAGTCTTACAGACAAATATGTGAGTCTTTGATTTATTTGTTCATTAAAACACCTACCTTTGTTTCTTTTAAGCTTACTATCCTGCCTGGAAAACATACATACATAGTTACATATAGACATATATTCAAACTGAACTAAGTTCTATCACACCATCAACACCATTAATAAAATGATGTTAAAAAGATCTCTGGAGAAAGTGAAGAAAGTTACTCAAAACATTATTAAAAATGATAAAATGAATCTTTCAGGATTAGTTTTATCAGGAAAAAAATGATTAATTGTAAGAACTGTCTTCCATTTTTGGAAAAAAAAAGAGGTTCAAAGAGCTCTCAAAGATCAGGACTTAATGAATTCCCTTATGAGTATGGGTTTATTCAGTTCTCATGATTCTTTATATTAACTCCCCCACCCCAATAATAAACCTAATTAATGAGACTCATTGTGAATCTTTCTGTGTTGTACTCTGCTGTCAAGTACTTGACAGATTGGGGTGCAGGGGGAGGAAGGCTAGAAGAGTATATATATTTTAATCCATGATGGACTATCTCAGGTGCTTCAAATCTGTACAACCTGGAGCTATAGTTTATGTTGTTTGAGGTGCTTTGTAATATCTTTAATTTTAAAGTATATCTAGTTTTAAAGCAAATGGGAGGAATTGCTAGGCTTTTTTTTCACTGTGGATGATAATTGTAAGGAAATGCTCCAGCAAGTTTTGGATATGATGCATAAGATAAGCTGTATGGTGTCCTTGGCTATATGGGTAGCTCAAAACAAGATTAAGATATTACAGTAGGACTTCAATGGCATTATAATGTTTGTTTATCAGCAAAACATTGTCAGTCTAATGGGATCAAGGATACAAGTGCTTACCAGCTCTGATTATAGATGAAAGGTTAGCAGAGAAGGCCATGAATTGTTCTGAAATGTACAAATATACTGCATAAGTTTTATTATATTTGTATGTATATTTCTTTTTGCAAAATGGAAACAAGTGTGGGAAACTTCATTCAACATTAAACAAAGTATTTTGATCTGAACAAGGCATTCATGCCATCTTTATCCTTTCCAACATATGACTCTGGGCTAACAACAACAAAAAATAAAGGATTTCATTTAAGGACATTATAGAAAAATCGCCAAACAGAACAAAGTAGCAATGAATAGGGAATTGTCCTTTGTAGAAGGATAGATGGATGGATGGATGGAAGGATGGATGGATGGATGGATGGATGGATGGATGAATGGGTGGATGGATAGATAGATAGATGATATATAGATGATAGATAGATGATATGCGGCGGCATGGGTGGTGATGGGAGTTCCCCGGTTCTCCCATGTTGCCCCCCTCCTGCGTGGCCTGCATTGGTTGCCGGTTGCGCTCCGAGTGAGGTTCAAGGTTCTAACTTTAACATACAAAGTCCTTCATGACATGGGTCCCTATTATTTAAGGGAGCGACTGCTGCCGACATCGAACACTAACCGCCCTGTACGATCTCACAGACAGGGGCTCCTTGGGGTCCCATCAGCCGGACAGTGCCGGCTGGCGGTTCCCCGACGACGGGCCTACTCTGTTGCGGCCCCGGACCTCTGGAATCAACTTCCCCTGTAACTCCGCCTGGCCCCTGACCTCCGCACTTTCCGTCGCGACCTGAAGACCTGGTTGTTTAATCAATCCGGGCTGTGACCCTGGGGTGGGGTGGTTTTTTAGAGTTTCAATGTTGTGATTTTAGTGTTAATTCGGCTTGATTGTTTAATTTGGTTTTATCTAACTTATTGATGTGTGATTTTATTTTGTAAGCCCGAGTCCTTTCGGAGAGGGGCGCATATAAGTCGAATAAATAAATAAATAAATAAATAAATATATAAATATATTTAAATATTTAAATATTGATATATATATATCAAACGCCTTGTAATTGCAGCTGTTCAATTCACTTATAAGGGTTATGGAAGTGGTTTGTTATTCCCTTAATCTGACATATTTGTTCAACTTCTCAATCTAGCCTAAAATCAGTAAAAACACCCTGGAGTTGAGTGTAATGTTTTCCTTACTACATAAACATATCTTTCTATTTTTCTTGGCAACAATATTTAAATATTTGCTTAAGGGGAGATATTTTCCATATTCTCAGACTAGCTTACACTGCTAAATTCCCTGATGTTCTCCATCCAAATACTAATCAACCACACCCCTGATTAGCTGTGCTAGAATTTGCTAGATCTTACTATCTCCTGAAGTCTGTACAGTGCATTGATTCTTTGTTATCTAGCCAATTCTTGCAGTAATAGGGAGCATTTCTGGTCTAGGGCAAGTGCTTCAGCATCTTCCCATGTGATGTTTAGAGTCTTTATCTTCCATTAACATTCTTATCCATGTATTTCTCCATGTATTTCAAGAGGGCCATTTGGCATTGAGGAGGGCAACTCATTTCCATCTTGGAGATTTGATTGTTCTCCATATGCAAAATATGATTTGCAAGTTGGGTTCTTCTGTTATGGGTTCAACTGTTATGCAGTTAGTAATATGGTCAAAGTAGAGAATCTTTAGTATTCAGTGAAGTCATGTTTGTCGGAAGATATTAAGTCTCTTGTTAATACTTTCTGATGCCTTCCAAGGCATTTTCCATGTCTTGGAAGCTGGAGATTCCCATTATCAATATTTACTTCACTACAGACATGTTCACAAATGTTGCCCTTATATGTGTGTGTTTGTATGTGTGTGTGTGTGGGGTGATTTTGTTTTTGCTGTAGGCCCAAATGACACTGTGTAGGAAATTGGATTTGGGACAGATAGCAAAATAAGATGTTGCAGAATTCAAAATGAGTAGCTCTTCTATATTATCTACACTGGAGATACTGAGGTTTGGGTCTTGTGAGTTTCTGGATGCAAGCTGTGTGTTCTGCTCTTAAACCACAGTTTCCTCAAATGTTTGTAAGTGCCAAATATGAGTGCCTCTAGATCGTGATAATACTAGGTCTCTCATAACTAAACAGTTTCAACTTTCTGACAGATAAACAAGAGTGGAAATATGGACAGAGGAAGAACCTTGAAATTTACTTAGAATTTCACAGAATCTGCTGTTGTGCCAGTTCCCTAACAACTTTTGCCTTCTATAAGTCATCTCCTTTACATTGTTTATTGTACTTTTTATGGTTTAAACAATGACTTTACAGGGTTTACTCTTTCTCTTTGTTACCAGAATATTCTTTTGCACAAAAAGGAACTTTCCTCTTCTCTAAAAGCATCTAGGACTTGAAATGTGACTCATTGTTTCTCTGTCATAATTGATTCTTCCAGACAGGGCCATTTCTTATCATATTTCTCACACCTTTTACAGTCTTTAGAACATTATCCAGAGTACTTTGAAAATGCCTACTGCTTGTCAGATGGCACAATCTCCTTACCTCCACCAGTGTAGCATTTTAAAAGGCTTTAAAAAAAGATCCTTTATAAATAACTCAATTTTATTTCTGCAGAACCTTCTAGCTTTGTATATATACCAGCTGCTGTTCCTGTGAATAGAGCTATTGGGTAATTAGAAGTGTAAAAAAAGGGGGTGGATGGGTAGTAAGTCAGACAAAAAAAATCTTTAAAAAGAAAGAAAGAAAAATCTCACATGATTCATGCAAGGGAAGAATATTTCAAGTACAAATGGAAACCCAGAATTTATAATTATATTATTAATAGCACTGATTATTAAATTATCCCAAATTCTTGGACTGATTATTTGGAGAAATGAATTAATAAAGCTTTTTTCTTTCTTTGATTAGGTTTAAAACAGTATATTCCTGGATCTTTTAAAAACACAGTTTCTATACTTCATTGTATTGCTTCATATTCAGGAAGCTTTTTAAAGATTATATTCACTGAATATTTTCAAGAGGTTTATTGAGGTTGCATTGTGATGGTGGCTGCATAGCATTCAAAAGGTGTACAATACTAGTAGGAACAGTACTAACAACATCCCAGGGCATATCATTCAATTCTTATATAGCAATGAAAATATCAATCCTAGTGGGAATAATACTATTAGTTCAATGTCTCTACAGTGCATTATGACAACACCTCTTATAAATCATTCCTTAGGGATAGGGAGTCTTGAACTTCCACTGATATAACTGCTATGCAAACAAAAGAAAAAAGGTTATTTATGGCCTATTCTACTTCCTGGCAAAATGCTTTCACGGGAGACAGAAAATTATGGTCAACTAATTCAACACTCTCAGCCATAAATAGATTAGGAAACAAAGTATAATTAACAGAGTTCATATACAATACTGAAACAAAATGCAATAGATTATTCACATAGCATACTAAATTAAATATAAATTATCTTGATATATGTGCAACTCTTATGCAAAATTCAGTAAGTAGAGACTAAAGAAAAGCCATGGTCAGACCTGAAAAGTAAGAGAGAAATAAAGAAGTTTGAGGAGGTAGGATCCCAAAAAGTTCAGAAAAAAGTCCTTGGATTTAGGTGCTGCAAGACTGATATGTTTCTGGCTCATTTCAGGTATTATGTAAGCATACTAAACTGCAATGTTATATCCTGGATATCTTGAACTGGGTTTAAGGCTCAGTTGTAGGAAATCTGAGAATTCTCTAAAGTTTTACTTATAAAGGTAGAAAGGGAAAATGCCGCTTAGTAATAAGCAGGCATATACAATGGAAGGCATATACAATGGAAGGAAGGCTATTGCTGAGCGCATTGGGTTGTATCCCAAAAATTGTAAGCCGCCCTGAGTCTCCGCAGGAGGGAGGGATATAAATATGAATTTAAAAAAATCCTTGAACTTATGAAAACTTTACATTTCGACTCTCAAATTGGCACTTCTCTATAATGTGGTTGACCAGTTTTGTGCAATTCGTACAATGGTTCATCTAGAACTGAATATCCCAAAGGTGCTTTTTCAAGAGGCAACTGTACTTTCTGATAGAATACTGGACCAGAAAGTCCAGTTGCCTCTTGAAAAAGCACCTTTGGGACAACCATGACCTTGATGATTGAGAATCTCGATATACATCTAGAAATGAATAATGACTCAAATCTTTCTTATCATACAAAAGATTCTCCCATCCTGAAGGCTTGTCTGGATGAAGTCTGATTTGACAAGACTTTTTTTGGAAGATTTGGGCTTCCCTGACTAGCTTTCTTGGTGAGTTTTGGCTGGAGGAAGTCTGATTTGATAAGACTTCTTTTGGACGATTAGGGCTTCCTTGGCTAGCTTTTTTTGGTGAATTTCATCTGAACATGTAGAATGCAGAAATTGATTATTCTATTTTCTACCCATTGTGATTCTTGTTTGAAATCAAATGGATGCTACAATCTGCAAATTGGATTCTAAACCAAACAAAATGTTTCAGGAAGTATATGCATGTCTTTTCAACAAAAATGAATTAATCTTACAGAGGTTCTGATAGTTTAAAAATTTACCTCTATATCAGGTAAATATTAAAAGTGATATCTTCTAATGTATAGGAAAACAATGTGTATAATAAGGACTTCCATCTACATTCCTAAAGGAAATTCTCATTGATCAAAATACAAGCAGACTATAGATTTGTTGCAGTAAAACATAAGCGTTCCTGCAATTCATTACAGGCAGTAAATGCAGTAAATGCTTATACAGGGCTTTTTAAGAGTTTAGTTTCCTTAATAAAACTCTTTTCCTCTACCCTTCCAATGTGCAGTAACTAACTTAAAAATATGTGGACTTCATCTCTCAGAGTTCCACAATCAGCAAACAGTTATAGGCTTGGTTACTTCCCTACAACCCTTATTTGTGTTAATTGAGATATTACAAAGACTAGTAAGCGCATTTGAGAGGGATGATATCCTTCAGATATAAATCCAATTAATTTGTTTTCACTAAATTACCACAATTAAAGTTGGTTTTATGCTTGCTAGGAGCCTTTGTGTTTTTTTATAAAAATCGAACAGAAAATGGATGATATTGTAAACCTTGCAATAAACTAAATACAAAGGAAACTCTTAAGCGAATGAGGGAAAATGGGACCTTATCCAAATGTTCTGCTTGTCCATAATGAACTAAAGCTTCAAACCTTTAAGTCAAATTATAGACCAAATTTCTTGGCTAGACTTGAACAAGCAATTCAATAATAAAATTGACATTCATCTTCCTCTCCTGCCCCTAACTTTTCCTTCCCCCCTCCCCATTTTATCCAAACAAATTCTTTGGTCTTGGCCTGAAGCTGAACTATGTAATCATGCACAGAACAGCTATATGTTGCTGACTTGGGCTGCTATCTGCATACAAAGCTTAAACATTCATGTTGTAAGTTTTATGAGGAAATCGTGTTTGACATTGAGCAACAATAAATGACTAAGTGATACCAATGAAGTAAAATGCTCATTAATGAGAGAAAATGGACTATAGCTGCTATTACTCTTATTTATCTCAGGAAAAAAAATAATCAAATTCATTGAAACTTCATTTTGAAACTCTGTGTTATAAGTCCATTACGTATAGTGTTATAATTTAAGTTTTCCCATCTCTGTATATTGATACAAATGCTGAACAACAGTGGTCTAGTAAGAACATTTTGACAATAGAAACAGTTGTCCAGAGATATGCTCTGCTTTTGATATATTCAAGCAGACGCAAGACAGCCATCTACCAAGCAAGCTTGCACTCAGAGATGAGGAAAGCCCCCAATCTCTTATCTTTTTGCAAAGGGGTCAACTCTTGCCTCTGTAGCCTTGCATGGGGGACACAGGGGCACACACAGCCATGAGGCTGCTTGGCCCATGGGAACTCCAACAGCTGAATTAACAATCCTAGCCTTCTCATCTTGGAATTCTCCATCTTTTGCAATTTTATTATGTTGTTTTACTTTAAAAAAAATCTTAAATTATTCAGTTTTTAATGTTTTCTTATATTGATAAAATTGTACACTACCCACAGCTCCTCTAGAGGAAGATGGACATTTAAGAAGTTTTTTATATGTGTGTGTGCGTATACTCTCTCTCTCTCTCTCTCTCTCTCTCTCTCTCTCTCTCTCTCTCTCTCTCTCTCACACACACACACACACACACACACTATTCTGATTTCTGTGATAAGCAGTGGGGTGGATTTGATGGCCTAAGTGGTACTTTCTAATTCTATGATTCTAATAAAGGTTTTCTTAGGATCAATACCACACAATAACAAAGACTAAATAAAGATAAAGTTTTCCCCTTCCAATCATGTCCAACTCTAGGGGTGGTTCTTGTCTCCATTTCTTAGTCGAGGAACCAGTATAGTTATGCTGGCCACATTTCTGTAATGTGGCCAGCATGACTATACACTGAGGTGCACAGAACACTATTAGCTTCCCACCAAAGTAGTATCTATTAATCTACTCACATTTGCATGTTTTCTAACCAGTAGTTGGGCAGGAGCTGGGGCAAGTAATGGCAGCCCACTTCATCATGTAGTGCTTGAGTCTCGAACTTGGGCTATCAGCTTTCCAGCTGACAAGTGCTGTGTCTTTAACAGCTGAGACATCACACCCCTACATAATACAATAAACAATATAAATTCAAAAAAATACAAATCAAATTATATTTTTTAAATTCCCTGGTCTTAAATGTATGGAGTATTTCCCCCCTGGATCTAAGAATCATAATAGATTCTAAGACTCACAGAATTCATACTGGAATGCTTAATTATTACCTTATGTCATTAAGAAGCAAAATAAAAACAAAATATTAAAAGGTCATAAATTCTTCCGAAGTCAATCTCCAAATTTCACACACAATTGATCTTGGCACTTCAAATAAGACATTTCATTTGCACCCATTGCTGTAAAATAAACCTATTTTCTAGAAATACAAAGGGGTTTTAAGCTCATTTTTTCCTATTCATACAGAATATCATAAGCTTGCATGCTCTCTATAGCTCTCACAGCTGTGTCCTGAATCATGGTTGAATATTTTAGGTGCCTTTATAATAGCGTCAGTACCCAAAATAAAATATGTGTGAGGAATAAATAAAAGATATATATATGCATACACATAGTCAAAGTTGCAATGTATGTGTTGATTGATTTCTAGTCACAGAGTGAGGGAAAGTTGTTAGACTTATTGATGAAATGTTCTACTTCCTGTTAACAACATACCACATACATTTCTATGAAATATTTTTTTAAGATTATGATATTCCTGCAATGGGCTATATGCTACTGAAATGTTAATACAAAGTTGAGAAACAACAATAACAATAATACTTGTTATCAGCTGAAAGAAGATCACACAGACTACTACAAACAACAACATGACAAAATAGCATCTGCAAGAAATAACATTTGCTTATTAACTAGAACTACCATAACATGACAAAGCAATAGAAAATGAGGAAGCTAAAGTCCTCCAGGACTTTAGAATTCAAATATGCAGGGACTTGCCACATAACACCACGTGACTGTATATTTGACCAAAAATTTTTCAATAGGAAAGACAAAAAAAAAGTCTGGATAGTAGATGTGGCAGTACCTGGAGATAGCAGAAAAGTATAAAATAAAAGGAACTGAAAAAGATAATAAAATATAAAGACCTGCCAATAGAAGTAGAACTGTGGCAAGAGAAAGCAAAGGTAGGGCCAATAGCAATAGACTCCTTGAGTGCAATCCCAAAACAAACTTGAACACTATTGGCATTGACAAATTCATCATTCATCAATTGCAAAGGGAAGTTTTACTAGGAACAGCCTGTGATGATGTTTCTAACACCCTAGAACATCTGCCTATCTCAGTTCCTTGGAAAGGACTTGATGGTGGATAAAAATGCCAAATGCAATCTGAACACCTGGCTGATCATGCAATGGACCTGTATATGTATGTGTTTGCATGTGTGTATATAATATCTGAACCATCACACAACATTCTTTCACCTATATGGAACATGTAAGTGATTTATGTCCTGAAAGTATAGTCTGAGATAAATGTGTTTTTAAAATACAAATAATACTCCAAAAGTCATATCCCATATGTCAATAAAAGTATGTTTTATTAATATTTTTTCACAAAAAATACATAGCAATATTCAAATGTAATGTGTCAAATGAGAATGGAAATGCTCAGAAGAAAATGGCAACCAATTTAAACATTTAATGATATTTATATAGTAACTTCTCTATGGACTTCTTTGGTATTCATAAACAAATGGGACTGGATTAACTGGAATATTCACAGCCTATTTTAGAGGAACTTAGGGATCTTTCTACTTTAGGGGATCTAACTAAAACTTACATAGTTTGAAAGATCTGTATTGTTGCATGATGCTTCGTAAACAATTCTTTCTGTTAATTCAGAAAAAATCTTGGATCTGTATTTACAAATATTTTTTATGCCAATCCATTATTCAATATCAGTGTGTGTGTTTCAATCATCTTTTTTCTCTTAAGGAAAAATTATTTTATAATTAAATATTAATAATATCTGAGCTCTATTTTATAAAGCCTTATTTTGTCTACTGGGGTCAATTGATTTTTCCCCAAACTAAATCATACAGTATCTAAGTTACTTTCTCAGATTTGTTGTTTACTTGCTTTAGTTCCACGAATACTCATTTACATTAGACCTCCTATATCTGAAAAAAGCTGTTATTCCTCATTAGTCTATTTTACAAATTAATAAATCATTTAATATTGAGTTACTAATGGCTTTTCAATAAAGAGGCTGTTAAAAGACTTTTGTTCACTTTATTGAGTGCAGTTCTTAGGATTTATTTAACTTTTTTTTTCAAAGATTTTTTCCCCTGAAACTTCAGAGTGAAAGGATTTGTGACAGATAAGATAGGAAAGGCATTTAATGATAGTCTCATCAGACAAAATTAATTTTTTTCAAAAAAAGCACTTGTCAAAAGTTATAATAATTTGATTTTTCCTACTGAATAAGAAAGAGAACAATGGCATGGAGGAAAATGTTTTAGTGTTCATTCATTTTATATAATGTAATATATTATTTCTTCATTGATAAATGTGTGAATATAAAATGAAAATTTGGTGAGTGAAGAAAGGCTATACATTTTGAATAAAAAAACCACTGATGCTCCATTGTTTCTTTGGTTCCTTAGTTCTTACTCTAGCTCACCCAGAAAACTAATGCTTTTTGAGCAGAAGTAGATTGTAGTTCAACTGGAATGATGTATATGAGAGGCAGAGATGGTCCAGTCACCAAATCTGGAGCATAATGGTTGTAGCTGGATACTCATTAAGGATAGGCTACAGCCACTACTGATGCCCGGGTTTCAATCCTTTTGTTAGCAATTTTCAGATTGCTAACAATGATACTGATCCATGGACTGCTCCATGAAGGTAATTTCTATGGGCACACATGAGATAAGATTTTTCCAACCATTTGGAGAAATATGTAATTGTGTCCATCTCATGTCAATTTGAAACAAGAGGAACAAACAATCACAAAACCAAAGTTCTCCAGATGTTTGTGTGCCATGTGAAAATAGACCTCCAGCTCTTCAGTGCAATCACCTTGCCAATTTTAAAGGAAGAGTATCTCATGATATCTTGAATTCAAATGTGTGACTGCCTATGTTCTGCAGGGAAAATTTGCAATCTGACAACAAGGACTACTGTGATAAAGTATTTAAAGTGTTGAAGTGGGACTAGGGAGATCTGGAATGAAATTCATTCTTATCATCGGAACTACCCTGAATGGCTTTGACTCAGTCATTATTTCTCAATCCCATTTTCCTCACTAAATTGCTGTGGTGAGATCATTGATGAAGGCAATACTCTCTTGAGCCCTGGAGAAAAGTCAGGACATACATTTAAGATAGAGAAAATCCAGAGAGTGCAGAAAATGGACTATATACATAATGTCATTTAAACAGTTTGTTTCTATTTCTTTAGTTTGACTTGTTGTCTGCTGACTAAATTAGGAATTTGGCTTCAGTTATGTTGTTCTTTTTTCTGTCCTTCAATGTGATTATTCTTTGACAGTCTTTCCCCTAAATACAGAAAGGGTCCTGCCACTTATTACTTTAAAACATGAGATAAAAATATCAACCCTGGATTCACTGATAATGAAAACATAAAACAGATGCCATACTGTCTCATTTAAATCAAAAGAGAAGAGAATGCAAAAATATCACCCCTGATGGGATGAAAAGAAAGCTCTCTGCTGGGGGTAAATAAAAAGGAGAAAACAAAATCAGAGAGAATAAGACTAAGCTTATGTTTAATGAGTTTACAATATTCTGATATTCTTTGATACTTTATAATAATAAGCCTGAACAAAGTATGTTTGTTTCTCCTTGAGTGCAGGTAGTAATCATTTAATGACCATTCCTTCAGCAACTGTTCAAATTACAACAGCACTGAGTAAGTTGTAGTTATGATTGACCCTTGGAGTTATGGCTATTGCACCATTCCTGAAATTACATGATCATGATTTCCAGTGTTCCCTGATGATTTCCACTGAGCAAAGTCAATAAGGAAGCTGACTAGAAATTGGAAGTCAGCATCACTTGATGTCTCCACTTAATAACCTATATGATCTTTAGTTAATAATGGCAACAGGGACTGCTTGAATTGCCATCACTACATGGTGCAGGCATGTGACATTGCACTTTACAATAACATCATTAAACAACAGCAATTCAAATATCATGCTACCATTAACAGGGAACTACCTTTAGTTTTCCTGATCTGGATTCTTGTAGCAAGTCCCATTGGAAACAATATCTTAATTCATATCTGGTTTTAGCCACTCAGACAGGCATGTCAAAGTGGAATATGGCTTCAACATGATGGTTACTTTGAATGGGTATTTCCACACAGGTCTGCAGAACAATAAAATAATCTCAAGGATTTGTTACCAGGTTCATAAGCATCCATTAAAATGACATCTGTCATTGTTGAACTGTGTTACTATTGATACATTAATACTTGGCTATTGGGTGAAGACTGAACCTCCTAATGGAAACCAATTACTTGGTCACCTAAGCAGTGACCGCAAGGCTTATATGCTCTATGCTAGAAATATTTACAATCAGATTTGTAAACTATGGATTATTTTTATTATTTAGGTTTAGAATTATTTGTGAATCCAATTAAGCAAGCTTCTTCCTCAAACCATTATTAAGCAAACTATGGCTATATCTAAAGTATGCTATCAGGATTCTGACAGTTACCCTAATTAAATCATGAGTCTCAAGCCAAACTTCCACATACCTTCTATCCTATTCTTTTGTTTTCCTTTTGGTGGTCACTTTTGAAACAACAGTATAGCTTTCTGTGCCTTTATCTTGTCCCTTCCCATACATCCAAATTCCCTGCACATACAGGATAATGAAAAAACCAGACACAGGCAAAATGTTTCAACCCAAAATATACCATTTCAAATTAATGTGTTGTTCCAAAAGAAGTCACAGTCTTTAGTTGCTTGTAGCCTATGGCATTCTTTGGTATTCGTTTCCTTTCTTATCTTTTCTTTTTATTGCAGAATGGTATCAAATTGTGGTGAGTATATGTTTGCTGCTAAAAATCAGAGGAGATTATGGGGTGAGGAGAGCTGACAATTATATTGACATATAATTGGAAGAGCCATTTCATACATCTTTCATTAACAAATAGTTTCAGCACATTAAAACATCATGACGTTCAATAGTGATCTGAAGCTCTGTTTTGCACCATTAGACTTACAGAAGTGCCAAATTCAGATTGAAGAAATGAATTATGCTTGAATTATACATATGGGTATATTTGATATTGCTGTGGCATGTGTAGAAAAACTGAATATAATCTTTCTCTTCTATTTTTATTTAGTAAAAAATGCATACACTATTCTATTTATTTATGAAGGACAAAAATATGTTATTCTTCTACATTAAATACTGTGTGTAGAGAACTGGGGATGCCTGGATTTTTAAAAAATACAGGAAGTTAAAGTTCTAAGAAAAGGAGTTTATATCATGGAAATATATGTTTAAAAGTCCACACAGAGAAAATTGCATTCAAAAGTACTGCATGTTGGGGAGATTAAAACAATATATAGTTGGGACAGTTGAATTTTGAAGAAAGTTGTGAATGATAAATGGTTGCAGAATTTTTTAATGGATCATTAAAAAGCACTTTTAAAACATACACTGGAATACTATTTTCTTAATGCACCTTTTAAAAAGACCAGATTTATATTCAACTGCACATCCCCAGCACGATTAAAACTTTTTCAAAACAAACAGGTAAGTTTTGTGTGGAGTAGTTTGCAGTATTTGTCACCAAGCTTTATTTTTATCATTCATTCATTCATTCATTCATTCATTCATTCATTCATTCATTCAAATTCTATAGCTGCCCAAGTCGACCAAGTGATTCTGGATGGTTTAAAATTTTATTCTATATAATTAGTGCATAAAAATAGGTGATTAACATTTCAGACAGTATTATCACATAATGCAAATTATTAAATAAAATTTTGAAAATCAGGTTTCAGAAACTTATAATGATACCAAGCAGGATCTTTAGCTTAACTAATTTTCTTTTCAAGATTTCTTTTCCTTCAGTAACCTTGAGTTGAAAGATATTGTTCTTTCATGAAATTAAATCTAAATGGATAAGAGGTCTCATAGGACAAGTATTGTTAGAACAGTGTTGGAGAAACAGATTATTTTGAAGTTATGCTTGTGATTAGAATGCAATAGTTGTAGTTTTAACAACTGCATCCATAGCTACTGCTTCTGCTTAAAGTCCATCCTATTCAGCTTTCATTTCTCCTGTCTTCTGTTACCCAGGAGTTTCAAAGTTCATGAATATCAGTAGGACATGCCCTGCATCCATCAAGAATGAATGAAACAGTCCATTCAATCACTTGTTTCACTTTTTCAAAATACTGAATTTTACATCAAGACAACAGTGTTGGCAAGTGGCCAAAAGGGAAATGTGACCTGCCTTATGTGAAACTATTTCAGTGAATGAAATCAATATAATAAGAGAGACCCAGAAACAGAAACAAAGATAGTTTTGTGTAGAGTTTAAGGTGCTGGTCTAGGAAGGAAACCATGAGTTCTAGTTCTCCCTCAGTCATAAAATCTGGTTGAGTAACTTTGGGACAGTCACTAACTTTCAGTCCAACCCCTCTCACAGGTTGTTCTTGGGGAAATCAGAGGTGAAAACATTACATGTGTTCACAGCCTTGAACTGAAGATATACATCTCTCTCTCTGTCCATGTGTGTGTGAGAGAGAGAGGGAGGAGGGAGAGAAGAGAGAGAGAGAGAGAGATTTTCCTATGTTAGCTCCATCAGTTCAGTCCAATTTAAGGCTAAAACATATTCTGAGAATTTGTTTGAAAATCTTAAGATTTTTATTTAACATTTGGGAATTAGAAGGTTAGAGAAAAACAGTTTTCCTCTGAAAATAAGGGTGAAGAATTTCAAACTGAAATAGTTTCTTGTGAAAGAAAAAATTGGCTACCATTGCTTCAGTCATCTTATCCCACTATTTTCTTCTTTTACTAATAAAAACTGACAATATAGTTTATTTCTGATAAATTGAGCAGAAAAACATTTGAGTTGAGAATACTGTCCCACTTCTTGTCACATCCCCAGAGATGACAGAGTCTGAAGCTCAGCAAGACTTGAAAAAGAATCATAGTGATTAATCGTCAATCATCCTACTTTGGAGGCAGCCCTGAGTAATCCCTTTGGGGGCTCCCTGCCTGTGAAGACAATTTGTACCACACTGATATTGATTTTACCATTATCTCTTTGGAGGTCAAAAGCTGTACAAAATGAAAAAAAATATGGCTGGAGAAATTGTGGGAATGAAGACGTGCTGGCAGGAGGATTGATTTATTCATTTTATCCTAATTTGGATGATTTTCAGAATTTTGGGTATCAGAATTAGATTAAGCAAGCCAATATTTTTCAAGTATTGATGATTCTTTGTATCTTTTAGAACAATATATCCATGACTGGAGAATTTGAATTAGGACATTACTATTAGTGATGAGAAGGAAATGTGGGTCCTTCAAAAGTGAGTTATACTTGTTATTGTTACATTTGGGAATGCAACTTTAAAGTTATTATTGACATTTCTTGTTTTTCCCTGAAGTATTTATTGCATTATAAGTGGTGAATAATATATTGTTGGTTTTTCTACAGGTTCATACAGCTTTTGATTTAGTCAGTGATAGGAGCAGCAATGCTGCAATAAGTTTTCTTTCTGTTTTAAGGACTTATTCCATTTTGTACAATTAAAGTGAATTCTCCAATGTCCTGAAATCACTAAAGCTCAAATTTTTATTGTATTCTTGAAGAATATTGACTTCATGGTTGACTTCTCTTGAGTTCTCAGTCAAGCCAGGACTACAGTGGGAATGGGCATTATTAGAAAGCCATTTTTTACTCTCCTCCAGAAGAGAATTTATTTATTTATTTATTTATTTATTTATTTATTTATTTATTTGGTCTTGTATGCCGCCATATCTCCCTAGGGACTCAGGGCAGATCACATCATAAAAACATACAATACAAAAGTTAAGAAAAATTAAAGTTATTAAACCCAGTTCGACCAAACAAATTATCTAAAACCCCAAGACATGACATTTAAAAACTAACCCCCACCCCAGTTCAGGCTGGCTTGTTCGAATAACCAAATCTTTAGGCCACGGCAGAAGGAGCGGAGATTGGGGGCCAGTCATAGCTCCAGGGGAAGCTGGTTCCATAAGGTGGGTGCTCCCACAGAGAAGACCCTACCCTAGGGACTGCCAGCCGACATTGTCTGGCTGACAGTACCCCAAGGAGGCCCTGTCTGTGGGCGCACACCAGGAGATGGGCATTCGATGCTGGCAAGAGAAGTTCCCGCAAGTACCCTGGCCCTAAGCCATATAGGGCTTTATAGGTAAGTACCAGCACCTTGAATCTCATGCGGAGGGCAACTGGCAACCAATGCAACTCATGCAGGAGGGGTGTAATATGGGAGCATCGGGATACCCCATCACTACCCGCGTGGCCGCATTCTGCACAGTTGAAGCCTCTGCATGGTTCACAGGGGCAGCCCCGTATAGAGAGCATTGCAGTAGTCGATTCGGGATGTAACGAGCACATGAGTGACCATGCATAATGCATCTCGATCCAGGTAGGGGTGCAACTGGTGCACCAGGCAAACCTGGGCGAATGCCCCCCTGGTCACAGCTCCCGCCTGCTAATCCAAACTGAGCCATGTATCCAGGAGGACACGCAAGCTGTGCACCCTTTCCACGGGGCAACACCACTCCCCCCATGCTTAAAGGTGGAACATCCTGGATCATCCGAGATGCCGGTACACACAGCCACTCGGTCTTGGCTGGGTTGAGCTGGAGCCTGTTCCTCCCCATCCAGAGAAACATCTCAATAGATTAATCAAGAAAACTCTACTGACAGTTTAAGGAACTATCAATAGTAACTTGGGAAGACAATCTGGAGATCATCAATTATTGTTATGCAAAATTATTTGATTTGGAAAAAGATAGAAAACTTTTCAAGACATTCCGGGCTTAGATTATGCCAGACAGTTCTCAAAAAAAGTATCTGGAATCTTCTGAACCCTCCCCTCTCTAAAACAATGTTTCTGAAAAAAGCTTGTCAAAAGCTTCTCTGATGGAAAATAAAATCTTCTGTGGTTTCTTCAGATGGATACTTGTCCAGAATTTTTCCAATATCCCTACAGGACCCAAGGAAATGTGAATAGAGGAGAACTGCACAAGGATGATACACAAGAAAAGATGCATTTATCTTTTAATTGTAGATAACTGAAGAAAAAGGAGAAGGTTGTTTTTTTTTGTTTCTCTAATTGGTAATTTTAATTACTAAAGTACCTGGTTTCCTGGAACAATATCTACATATGTAATTTGCTCTTCAACAAGCAAGATCCAATTTGTATTTGTGATTCAGTTAGATTTGAACCCTTGAATCTACTGAATCGCTAAGGCATGTGATTTGATAGGGCTGTACAAACATAATTTGAATTGAAAATTTCAGCTTCAGAGATAACATGATTCAATTAGAGTTGTAATACTCTGCTGCTAATGACCACAATAAAGTTATTTGAAAAGAGTTGTAATACAAGATTCAGGGATAAACTGATTTTATTCAAGGTTTTTTTAGCCAGTGCCATTTGTAGGTTCCAATGAGATGCATTAAAAAGCATACAACTGCTTGTCTGGGGAATATGGAATTAAAATAAAAGTCCTGCCTTTCAAGGGTATGCCAAATTTTAGCTGAATAACTTCAAGGTCTTACTACAATACATTTTGGAATCCTATCATTTGCACATGGACATGGACAAGGAAAGAAAAATACAGAAAATACATAATTGCCTAGCAAACAATTAAGTTGTACAGTTGATTAGGAAAGTGTCCTACTCTCAGTGAAAAATGAAATTTAAAAATCGCATACAGAACAATGATCAAAAGACAGGTCCCAGTATATTTCCCAAGAAGGAGGCGAGGTTTGGCCTAAATTGGTGTTTACCTTTCATTAGGCCAGTGAAATCAACTATCACATGATATTATAAATTATACTTACTATCTTGTAAGTGATTAAATAAATAAATAAATAAATAAATAAATAAATAAATAATTGTCATTTGGTAGAGCTCTTAAAACAGACTGTCAGAGGCATTTTCTTTGATGCAGGAGGTTGGAATAGATTATGTTTATGGTCCCTTACAAATATATGATTCAATGCTTAAAATTTTATCTAATTAACATTTTCTTTTCTAAAATGCCAATCTTCCTGTGACAGTAAGTATTCTTTAATTAGCCCTTAATGGGAAAGTGCTTTGTATTCTCAAATCCCTGGGTATTTTGCAATTTGTGGAAAGGTATACGATGCATTCTTGGGAAACATCTTCTCATTGGATATATCCCTTTATTACTAGCCTCTGTGTACTTAGTAGGACACATTGAACTCCTCTGAGACAACTTTGAAGAATAATAACTGATTAGCTGTGGTAGCACAGCAGTTAGAATTCAGTAAAGCACTATGAAGTGGTATATGTCTAAGTGGCTATAGCTATTAGTTCTTTTGAAGTGCTCTGCTGCCTGTGATAACTGGGCTCAGTAGAATTTCATGATGGTTGCCATAGTTGTTTAGCAAGTTTGATTCAGGAAAGGACTCCAATAGAATAACAGAGTTGGAAAGGACCTTGGAGGTCATCTAGTCCAACCCCCTGCTCAAGCAGGACAGTCTATGACAAATATTAGCCTCTACTGATTGTGAGGCAAGAGCTCCACCTCTAGGCCACCAGAGCTGCTTCTGACATCAATGGCAGACCATATATGTGGCATGTTTGTGGCTTGATGAAAAATAGCCTGTGTTAGTTAGCAGGAGTAACAGAAGCAGGCCAGCATACCTAAGTACAATACCACATGAGTTTTCCATGGGGAAAATGGTATTCATAACTTTTCAGTGATTTCCTACTTTGAAGTAACCTGAGAATCTGCTTCATCAGGTGATTCAACTAAAACTTCATTAAGTAGGAGCTTTCCTTTCAATTTACAAAGGGCTATGATTTTATGCCTTCAAGCCTATTCAAAAGCTTGGACCTTTGTTCAATGGAGGATTCCATTAATATCAAAATGCTTTGAATCAAACTTTTGAAGCTTTGCACAGGTCTAACATTTGTTTAATTATAAAGCAAGGCTTCATTCACTACTGGGCTTCTATTAATTTTTACAGTCTCCTAGAAATTATTCTCTTCTTCTATACTGCAGCTGCCCTTTTTTCACTGCTGAATGTTACAGGTACATTATTTGTTTTTAAATGAAAAAAGTAGCATAAAAATGAGCAAATTAAATCCACACCCTCCCATCTATCATGGATTAATGCCTTGTCATGAGGTACCTTAACAAACATTGAACTATCCATGTGGCACACAACTCTGGATGTTAAAAGAATGTTGAATTAATATGAGCCATCTGCATCAAACTTTTTAGGCTGTGTTACAGGAAGTCCATGAAAAGATCTTAAATCAAATTCCCCTTGCTTATGAATATTTAAGCATCTTAAATAACAGTCTTAAGTGCAGATAGTTACCTTTTATTGTTTCCATACCGGTTCTGTTTTCTGGAACTTATTTATCACAATTATTATCACACTTGTTTACTACAACTCAAGACCATATGCTAAAGAGTACAAATAATATGTATCAAAAGTAACCTAATGCTCATATATTTTACATTATTGTCACCATTATCATTTTTATATCATTTAAAAAAAACTAGTATTTTAGTGAAAATATTGAAAATATTTTACTGTTATTGATGTGTCATTTTTATCCTCCTTCAAAAGGACATGCAGCAGCCATGGCCAAGATTGGTTTCTGAAACAAGCAACCTACACTACAAAATCATATGGACTACTCTACCTGACCATCGTAAAGCAATAGACACAATTTACCTCACAATTTACCCTTCTGCTAAGCCTTTGATTCAGTTATACATGACAAACTACTGTTAAAACTAAACTCTTATGGCAGATCCCTTCATAAGTGGATTACTGTGTTCCTGTCAAACATGCAACAAATAGTAAAAATAGGGAGTGCTATATCAAACCCTGCTCCAGTTAACAGTGGTGTCCCCCAAGGCAGCATTCTAGGACCCTTTATACCCTATATAAATGACCTTTGCGATCACCTTATAAGCAACTGTGTCCTCTTTGCGGATGATGTAAAACTATTCAACATCACTGACAAGGCTACTGCCCTGCAAAGTGACCTTGATTATGTGTCTGAATGGTCAAACAATTGGCAACTCCAAATCTCGACCAACAAATGCTCTGTCCTACACATTGGTAAAAAAAAAATCAGTACACCAAATACAAGCTAGGTGGATATGACCTCATTGACAATCCTCACTCTGTGAAGGACTTTGGAGTACTCATATCAAATGACCTAAGTGCCAGAGCTCACTGTAACAGCATTGCCAAAAAGGCATTAAGAGTTGTAAATCTAATCTTATGAAGCTTCTCCTCCAGAAATATTGAATTGCTAACTAGAGCATGCAAAACTTTTGCTAGACCAATACTCAAATACAGCTCATCAGTCTGGAATCTGCACTGTATATCGGACATTAATACAATTGAGCGAGTCCAGAAGTATTTCACAAGAAGAGTACTACACTCCTCTGCTTGCAACAGAATACCCTATATCACCAGGCTTGAAATTTTGGGCTTGGACAACCTTGAACTACACTGCCTGTGGTTGGACTTAAGCATAGTACACAAAATTATCTGTTACAATGTCCTACCAGTCAATGACTACTTCAGCTTCAACCGCTACAATGCAACATTACAATACAGCATACAACAGATACAAACTCAATGTAAAACTGCTCCAAACTTGATTGCAGAAAGTACGACTTCAGCAACAGAGTGGTCAATGTCTGGAATGCACTACCTGATGCTGTTGTTACATCCTCTAACCCCCACTCCTTTAACCTCAAACTATCCACTATTGACCTCACCCCATTCCTAAGAGGTCTGTAAGGGGTGTGCATAGGTGCACATTTGTGCCTACCATCCCTGTCCTATTGTCCCCATTTATTTGTACCTATTTCCTGTATTCGTATTCATGTTTATACTTATACCTATTATCTTGTAAGCAATTGACAAATCAAATAAATAAAAATAAAACTTGAAAGGATATCTGGAAAAGCAATCAAAAGCAGGAAACTATGGAGATCCAGGTGTACTATGGAGATCTTGGGTACTTTGGAGATATAGCCTGTTGGTAATTTAGATAATTAAAAGGGATCGATCCCTTGGCAATTTTACAGCTGTGAATCATTCAGCCATTTAAAAAAAGCTATGTTAAGAAAGCAAATGAGAGGCTTTTTTAAACAAAAAGCTCATAAGCTTTTGGGGGTGGAGAAAATATTACTTCAACCTTGAGGACTACATTTTCAAGGAGAGTCTTACAGGAAAGAAGAAGGAAGGATATGGAAGAAATGCTTGAGGAAAGACAAATCCTGATTACTTATCCTTCATTCAGTCTAAGTCCTTGAGAATGAAAATCTGTTTTGAAATTTGCAGGCCAATAGCTATCCCAAAAAACCCAACTTGCTATTTTTGTTTTTCCTGTTTACTGAAGATAAACAGGAAAAGGAAATATTATTTTTTAAATAGTAAAATTTTATTTCAATTTTCCACATTTTAAAAACATCTCTTTTTAGTGAAGAACATGATTCCATTTTTCCACATTTACATACAAAAATGACCGTAATTACACATTCATCTTTCATGTTCAACTTCATATCTTACCAATACTTTACGTATTTTCTATTGTTATATTTTTCCAAATACTTTCCTCCTATTTGAATCACAAATAACTTTCATATCTTCATAATCATTATATTTTTATACTTTTATCTGTCAGATTTGCAATTTCATCACATATTCTTATTTCATCATTCCACAAATTCTAGGTTCATTCAAGCATTTCAAAAAATCCCCCCCCACAGTTACTAATTTGAGTATGCCACCCCTGTAGCTTACATATTCTTTAATTACCTCCCCTTTAAATCCAATAAACATTTAACTTTTAATACCTATAGAATTAATAATAATAATCTCCTAAGAACTCCATAACATATATACATTTTAGGTTAGATTCCGCATGGTACTTTCCTTCTTCAATTTCATGAAAATTGTTTATAACCTCAAAAAGGGCCTTGGTGGCTCAGGCTGTTAAATGCCTGCATTTAAGTTCCAGCTGCCTACAATTACTGTAGGCTCAAATCCCACCAGGCTCAAGGTTGACTCAGCCTTCCATCCTCTCGGGGTAGGTAAATTGAGGACCCAAGATTGTTGGGGGCAATAAGCTGACTTTGTAAAAATGCTGCTTAGTAATAAGCAGGCATATACAATGGAATGAAGGCTATTGCTGAGCACACTGGGTTGTATCCTAAAAATTGTAAGCTGCCCTGAGTCTTGGAGAAGGGCGGCATATAAATGTAATTTAAAAAAAACTTTTAATCTATTCCATTAATCCTAAACACTGATATTAATCTCATTACGATCCTCATAATTCATTTCAGTTGTATTCTATGTATTCATTAAACATGTTTAATAAACTTATCATAATTTCCCTTTTTTCACATTTACTCCATTTATCTCTGAGTATAGTTTAAAAGAAAAAAAAAAGAGCATTCCAATAGTAAAAGAAATATCAGTTCCATTCTTCTTCCCTATTTTCTAAGTAGCTTGTAACTTCTAATACATTTATCCTACCCCTCATCACCTTGCAGAATCCCCTCTTATTCTTGATTAACCATTATCTCTGTCTTTTAAATAAACAATTTCTTTTAATTATTGTACAATTTCCATATTTCTTTGTTTCCTGATCCTGTTTTTATCACTTCTTTTCCCCTTCATTTTCCTCTTTCTTTTCACACTCCAGTTCTTATTCCCCTCCCTCTTAAAAGCTTCCTTCCATAATTTACTTTTCTGCTGTTTCTTTTTACTATTTTTGGTTTTGTAAGTGATCCCCATTTTAGTTACCCCCTTGAATCCCAAATTTTTAATTCCCACTCTTTTTCCTCCTTGCTTTAAAATTCGTTCTTGCAAATGTTTGTTAAAGGTGTCCTCTTCTTTGATCAATTCCTCCTCTTCTGTTCTTCATATTCTAGAATCACCATTTCTAAAAATTGTAAAGCAAAGCCCAATGATTCACCTCTTTCTTGTAGTGTGTCTTTCATATGTCTAAGTTCCATTTTTAATTCCAAAAGAGATTCTGCCATTTTTATGCTTCTGTCCAGTAGTTTAATTCAATTAATATCTGTAAAGTTTATTTCCAATGATCAGCTTTAATTAATTTCTCTTCAAGTTTTTTGGATTCATCAGATAGTCCAGTATCAAGTTTATACCGAAGTCACCAGTCAGTCCCAAAGTAATTTCTTCTTACTTCTTTCTTTATTTCAGTATTCAAAGTTCTACTTTCACTTTGTCTTTGTTTTATTGTATCAAGATTTCATTTACTTGTATCAAGTCAAATTCTTAGAAAAAACAGTTTTTTAAAAAAAAAGGTTTGTAATTAAGTTCTTTGACCACTAGATGGCACTCTGCTATATCAAACCTTCACTCTTTTCTTTTGCTTTTTCGCTATTTAGGGCTTTTTAGGCTTCAAAATTCCAATAGAGCCAAATATCCAATTAATATTTTTTGTTTTTCTTTGATACATTTAAGTCCAGCTTTAATTATGCCTGTTTAGTGTCTAAGATATATTTATCCAATTTAAACAAATATCTTCTTCCAGCTTCTTCCTTTCATGGTTCAAAGCCACTCTTAGCTGTCAAAAACACTTTTTTCCTTCTCTTTCTAAATCTGCCACTTTAGTTCCTTTCTTAAAAATTCTTAAAGGTTAATTCCAAGGTACTTAGGAATTGCATCCAATTCTCCTGGTTTCTATGCCATTCTCTTCTTCACCGCTCCTACATGATCTTTTCCTAGTCAGCTCACCTCTTCAGGGTGGCCATATTGGCAACCTACAGCTGTCTTCAGAGGCGAGTATTGCCAAGCAAGGAGGGGAGATGTGGTTCCCCTCAACCCAGTTGATGATCTGCCCCTTCTTCACCACCTCTATGGGGTGGCTCCGGCCTCAAATCAGGATGATCAGGGCCCTCTGATGGGAAAACACAAACCGAAACCATGGACGATTGTGGATTGCAGTCCGTTAGCGAGGGAGTCCAGCTGGAAGTTCCAGGAAATATTGTAAATGTAGTCAAATACTGCAGGAAATCTACAGAACATCTTGCCTCAACATGGACTAAGATCTCCAATCTTCTATTATAATTACAATAGGGATATTTGGACTCAGTGTTCATGTGAACTTTAAACAATATCTGAGCACAAAATTATCTGTCCAATGTTTGCTCAAGAAGCAGAGGGTTCCTTGGAACTTCTGTCATCTCCCCATAGAACCAGAACAAAGTAAAAACATGATGTCTGAAATCAGATGAAACCACATACCCTAACGTTCAACTCCTCTTATGCCAGCATCTCTTTCCTTTGGAACCAATTCATAGTAGATAGTTCTAACTTCCTCCACTGCCAAAGCAAATGTTTTTTTTCAAACTAATCCTATATATCTTTATTCATGTTAATTCTATGTTCCCCAGACTCTATGCTCTCAAATTGTGTACTTATACTCTTTGTGAGAGAACAAAATAGAGTACTATGGAAAATAAAATTGAAAACAACATGGACTACTTCACATCTTGTTCCATAATCTAAATAGAAACACATTCCTAAGGAGTATATGCTCATATTTAAGAATTGAACTAAATTTCTCTGACTTTATAGAGCACACCCAGATGAAAAAGTATTCTTGTATTGTGCTGTTAAAAATGTGTCTGGAGACTTCTGGTTTGTTCCTCATCGGAGTCAGTGTAGAATCCACGATCGTGCACGGTTTCGCCTGAGCTTGCTTGTTGGAGGGTCCTGATCAGGACTGGAGCCACCTTGGTGAGGTGGTCAAGAAGGGGGAAATTGCCTGGAGGGTCAAGGGGAGCCACAACTCCCCTCCCTGACAGGAAAATCCCTCAAGGGAAGGCAAGTTACAGAAGTGGTCCCAAAATGACCACCATGAAAATGAAGAACACTCTGGGAAGCTAAGTTTTGTGCTGGAGCAGAGAAGTAGTGAGCAGAGTGCGAACCAGGCGAAGGACATCACTCTTGAGGTGCCCCAGTATCAAATTAAAGGGTTATTCTGGAGGAAAGTGTGTGGCAGTGGCGACCAGAGAAAGTGAGAAAGAAATTGGATTTTATAAATTTGGATTGGATTATTGTATTGGACTAATTTGGAGGAGAATTTTAAAGGAGAATACTTTAACACAACAAAGGTTTAGAAATCAAACTGGACATATATTGAACTGTGGGCACTTAAAGGGCATAACTAAATGCTGGAATTGAGTGTGTTGAAAAGAAAAGAAATAATAGCTAATGATTGAAATTAGCAAACTTAATAAAAATATTATATTCAATAAAGAAAGTTTAAAAGACTCAAGAGCACCACCTGATGATACAGGAAAACTTTAGTATGTTCTAAAAAGAGTGTCTGGTCTTTTTGAGACTTTGGACTTTGGAACTTAAAAGAAAATAAAAGGAACTTTAATATTGTCATAGAATCACCCGGTAATTTGGGAAACAGTTGGGAAAGGGCCAATTAGAAGACCCAGAATAAAGACTCAAGAGCATGAATTGTCAAAAATAAACTCAAAAGATATTGGCTGAAATAATATACTGGATTCTGGGGTTGAGGATTTCAGCTATTAAGGAAGAAAGAAGATATAATGGAGGAGTTACTTGTTGATATAAGACTGGACTTACAAGACATAAGATCGGACATGCAAGATACAAGGCACATATTGAAAATTAAACTTGAAATGTGTAATTATGTACTACATAAATTGGAAATGGTGACTCAGCATACACAAGAACACAATAAACCAGAGGGGGAGGAGTTCTATAAGGAAGAAGCCAACTTAGAAGGACAAAATGAACAACAATTATTTAAGCAGGGGGAAGGAATTAGAATTAAAAATTTATGGTCTGATGGGATGATAAAAGGGAGAATGGTTTGGAAAATGGTTAAAGAGAGAGGAAAAGCAGAAAAGGAAGTGCAAAAGAAAAATCAAAAGAGGGAGAGAGAAAAGTTTAATAACTGGAATAAGAAAAGGAGGGGAACTAGAATGGGAAAAAGGGAATTAAGAGAAAGGACCAGAAAATAAAGAGGAACAGGAAACAAACAAGGATGAAGATTGTCCAAAGAGTGAGAGATAATGGATGAAAAGAAAGGGATAAGGAAGGATTCCGCAAGGTAATATGTTGTGATGTATAAGAATATATTGAAAATAATATTTTGTAATGTATAGATGATTTATAGAGAAAATATAATGCAGAATCTGAGAAAATATATATATTTGTGTTTTATATTAGATAGGGCGATTGATATTAAGGAAGAATGAAGGTGGTTAGCTCAAATTACTAACGAGGGGACAATTATATTTACAGATAAGGATTGATAAAATGACAAATGTGACAGAAAAATAATAATAATATGAGAAATGACAATAGAAAGAAGATGAGAATCTTAGATAACATTGTAAAAAGATATGAGAATATACTAAGAAAAAGGGAAGGAGATATAATAGGATTTGGAACTGAATAAAGATAACATTGTAAAACAAGATGTGAGAACATGAATTGGGATTGGATAAGATAAGTTTAATATTTAATAAATGATAAGGATGATCCAATATGAAATTAAACAAATAATATGAATAGATAACTATGGTCATGTTTGTATTGAGATGTGAAACCTGAAACCACACTGTTTGCCAAATGAGAATTTTTTATTTAAAAAATAAAATGAAAACAGGGAGGAAATTGAATAATGGAATTACTAGGTATGTTTAATTGATATGGTGGTAGGCATTTGGAGAGGGTAAGGTTGAAAATAAATATTGAAGAATTATGAATTAATATGAACATAGGTAATGAGAGATGTATGATATATTGATGCCACACTGTTAATGCATTGTTGTTATATGTAGATTGAAATAAAAAACTTTTGGGGGGAAAATGTGTCTGGAAATATATAGTAGGTAAACAGCATTTAAAGGTTCCTTAAATTTATTGCATAATAGCATGGCTTCCAGAATGCCCTATTCTACAACAACAGCAATTGTCCAGGTTAATGTGACTGATGATCAGAATTCTCTCCTTCCTAGAGAGAATTGCCTGACCACAAAAAATGGTAAATCTACTCTCCTGGGACTTTTTTTTAAAGCTGATTTATTGTATTTCAATTTATAAACTATGGTTTATGGCCAGGAAAGAATCTGTGATTTCATGCATTCCCCTAGACTTTCTGAAGATTTCAGAATTCTCTGAACTATATGTGAGTAGGAACAAAAATGTCACTCTTATGTTTTGAAATATTTTTGTGAGAGTTAAAGAACAAAAATTAGTATTTTAATTGTTGAGCAACTTAACAGATCTATTCCACTACAAAAGCCACTGGAAACCCCTATTATTACATTATCTCCCATATTTTGGGGAGAAGGGTTTCATTGTAGTGATAAAGCTAGATGATCCCTGAATAACCCACAGAAGAATTACATACAATGGGCAGGAAATAGATAACACAAATGACATTTTGTATGAAAATCACCATAATAAAAGATAAAGAATCCAAAGATCTTTGTAAAATAAGGAAGAAGTTGTAAGAAAGAGAGATGGTTTGAATAGAGTTGAATGACACAAAAATGTTCAACATTAAAATTAAATGTTGCAAATGTTTGAACACTGAACTAGAGCCAGATATTCTAGAAAGTGAAATTAAATGGGCCCTAGAAGATATTGTTAAAAGTAAATGGGCAGGAGGATAAAAAAACTGCAAATAGATTTACAATCTTCTAAGATGTTGCAGTTCAAGTGCCTTTTGTGGTGAGCAAGCAGACTTGGAAAACAGAAGTGATTAAGGAAATGAAAAATATCAATATTCCAAATCCAAATGCAAAGTTCAGAGTACTGAAAATTATATCACATGCTAATGAAATAACATTTATGGTTTTTGAACCAAGACTTCAAGAATGCATGGATCAAAAATTGCCAGATTTATTATCTGGATTCATAAGCGGCAGGGACAGATTATTAATATCTGATGAAAAGCAAAAAAGGCAATGGAGTTCCAAAAATGCAGTTTTAGTTTTGTTTTCTTGATACACACACACACACACACACACACACACACACATATATACATACACACACATACACATATGAATACATATCCAACAAAGTAAATAGGATTTTGACCGTGCAGATTGCAATAAATTGTTAATAGTTCTTTAAAAATTGATGAGTCATCTTAGCTGACTATTTTTTTAAACAATAAAAAAGCTGACTATTTTTTAAACAGAACAGTGTACGAACAACTAAAATGTCAAACTGAATATTTATTTATTTTAATATTTTACTATTTCCTTTTTCACTTACTTGAGACAATCAATCAATCAATCGTAATATACATAAATAACAAAGAAAAATTGCTATAAAATAGCAACAGAATAACTTGAAGAACAATAGCAATAAGGAACTTTATAAATCAACAGAGTCAAAACATATAACAGAAGGATTATAAGTGTTTAAAAGTTAAATAACACTCTAAACAGAAAGGTCAATACAATAGTAAAAGTCCAATAAGAAGATAGTTTGTAAATTTGGCACTGCAACTCTCAACAGAAAAACTGCCTTCAAATGCTGAGCGTCAAAGAATTGTGGCCTTTGAACTATGGTGCTGAAGAAGACTCCTGCAAGTTCTTGGACTGCAAGGTGATCAAACCGGTCAGTCCTAGAGGAGATCAACCCTGGCTGCTTTTTAGAATGCCAGATCCTGAAGATGAAACTCAGATACTTTGGCCACCTAATGAGAAGCAAGGACTCACTAATGCTGGGAATGATTGAGGGCAAAAGAAGAATGGGATGGCAGAGAATGTGGTGGCTGGATGGAGTTACTGAAGCAGTCAATGTGAGCTTAAATGGATTCCAGAGGATGGTAGAGGACAGGAAGGCCTGGAGGAATGTTGTCCATGGGGTTATGATGGGCCAGACACAACTTCACAACTAACAACATATAGAAAATAGCCTACCCTCCACAATCAAAACTGACACCAGCCAGAGCATAGAACAACTCAAAGAAGCAGAGAAGGTCAGAAGATGTGAAGAGACTGGCCATAAATTGCCAAGAGTCAGACACAACTGAATGGATAGCATCATTATCATCATCCTTCTCTCACCCATCGGAAAGTATTGCAAATGGTTCTAGTTTTCTACAAGCAGAAATAAAGATTTAAACTTTTTAAAGAAAAAAATAGGATAAAAATGTATTTGGAGACATTTTGGCTCAAATTAATATAAACAATCTGTCCTCTCTCCCTTTCTGGAGAGAGTGGTGACCATTTTTTTTTAAAAGGTTAGTTGTACAAGTCTATTAAAATTTTTGAAATGCAATATAGGAATTTCTTTAAACAGTCTAAAATAAAGTGTGAGTATTTTTCTGAGTTAAGGGTTTTTTTGTTTTTGTTTTCATGTGTTGATTTCTGCTGTTGAAATCAATCCTGCAAAATGATTTTGGCTGGACTATGTGCTAATGTTTTGGATAGCACCTGCCTTTTTTAACATATTGAATAATTAATCTCCAGGGAAATATTTGCTTTTGGCAGAAAAATATGCAATACATTCAAACATTCTTCTTTTTCTTTCATCTCAATTGTAATTCCAAATAACTTTTTTCTGCCAATTCATTAAAAACTTAATATCCTTTGATGACTGACAGTATAAAATGAATAACATAATATTCTTAAAGAAATGCTATTGTTTATTACACAAAACACTGACTCCGTAAGAGTGATTGAAAAGCTGTCATTTTTATCTTCTCATTGAGTTATGATACCAGGTGTACAATGAATAAATTTATTGATTGGGAAGAGTATACAAAGGTACAGGAAAGTAATTCCCCACTTTTATCCTGTAATAAGCTATTGACCTTCTCAAAGAAGAAAATGAGCAGTAAATTCAGGCAATTCTGATGCCTTCCATAAAGGATTAAATCTAAAGAAAATCTGTCTAGAGACCAACATATTTTCCCTTGTTTGATAATTTGTGTACTGCTCTGGAATATTGTTATGTTTGTAAATCAAACATTTGATGCATGTAAATTATTCATTTTCTATATCAAAATATTGCTGTAAATATTATGTGCTGGCAAATATTGCAATTCTGGAAGATAGCATGATATCCTGCCTCAACATACATTTCTGTTTTATTGTTCTAGATGTGCACTAAACAATTTAAATCTTGGAGGCACTATTTGGTATTTATTCACATGCATTATACAGTGTAGATTAGAAGACTATGAATATTCTAGCTAGTGTAGTATCACTAGAGAATCAAAAAATAGATATGTAATGTAGGCCATTATGTAGCGACATCCAGCTGGTTTTTTTTTGTTGTTGGATATGTATCTATGAATATGGCCATATGTAGTATCCATTCACATACATCCGTAACATGCAGAGAAAATTGGCAATCAATATCATTTTAAAAAAAGCAAAAAACAAATTGGAAAAATATACTAGTAATTAAAGTCATTACAGACATACTCAAGGGCTTCTCTGTTTGTGCAACTCTGGCACTGAATATATACAACACCAGATTTAAAACCTTAAAAGGATACTGAAATCTTTTGCAACAAAACTCCAAGAATCTTATAGCATCTTAAAGACTAATTGATGTTATTACATATGGGCATACTACAAAAAGCTGAGATACTGTTCTCAACAAATTACACAAAACATAAAAAATGATGGATTTGAATTGGGAATCTCTTTACATAGTCTGGTTTTGCATTTATGCCCATTTGAAAGATTCTTTGGAGATCCCAATTCTGGAGAACAAACTGGTGTCTGAAGAACAGGAAATATTGGATGGATGGATGGATGGATGGATTGAATAATAAAGACACAGATTACAGACTATTACTAGATACGATTTGTCTTCTAAGCAAAAATGCTTCAAAATTGAGATTAGGTACCTTTTATTTATTATACATGTTTGATAGTTGGGCTAAGTGTCAGGCTCCAAAACCCAAGAAAGACACACTGAGGTTTTTCTAAGCAGTTTCCTTTATTGTTCCTCACCTATAGAAAAAAACCTTGCCAAATTACATGCCCCATTAAACGTATAATCTGATAACTCCTACAAAAGAGCTATTTTGACTCTCTTCTTCCTATACAAACTATCTGAACTTCACTGTTTTTTGGTCCTTTAGAATCACATTCTCCTTCCTGGGAATTCGGACTACATTCAATCATAACAAGTGATGTTATGGCTAATACAGATTACCTTTAGAAATAAGGAATAGAATCAAAGCTTGTCATTTTTCTCATCTTTCCTAATACCTTCTCCAATTAACATCTATGATTTATCACTTTTGATTAATGATTGTAACTACAATCTATGACATATGACTTATCACTTTGTTATTTGTATGTACACTAAGAGTTTGTGCACTGGAGACAATTTCCTTGTCTGCCTAGTCACACTTGGCCAATAAAGAATTCTATTCTATTCTATTCTATTCTATTCTATTCTATTCTATTCTATTCTATTCTATTCTATTCTATTCTATTCTATCCTATCCTATCCTATCCTATCCTATCCTATTCCATTCCATTCCATTCCACTCCACCCCACCCCACTCCACTCCATTCCATTCTATTCATCAGAGACAAGATATTAAATTAGCATAACTCTTACATTTCTTCATATTTTCCATAACTGCTACTGATTTCAAAGATTAAATTCACTGCATGAAGAAAGCAGGGAGGTAGGAATGGATATTTTTGCCTTATCTGTATTTATAATTATATATGGAAAAATCAGTGCATAATTATCTTAAAGTCCTGGTGTACTTCATAGTGGAATAAAATAGACAAATCCTTCAGTTCTCTTTTTCTTTATAATTTTTTTGCATGAGGAATGGAGATGCATAATTTTTAAAATTTTGGATGATGGTTTGAAGAGAAGCATCAATATTTCCTGTATTCACATACCCTTTTGCCACCCTGTTGAATCTGAATGAAACCATGACAAAAATTCCAAATTGAAAAGGGATGAGAATACACAATACAAGCAAATTTTTTTCAGAGAGAGAGAGACAGAGGGAGGGAGGGAGGGAGAGAGAGAGAGAGAGAGAGAGAGAGAGAGAGAGAGAGAGAGAGAGAGAGAGAGAGAGAGAGAGAGAGAGAGAGAAGGTTATCTAAATAACAACCATCTATCTTTAGTGTTGAGTGTTTACATTGATCCCAATCCCTGGTCATATTCATTTGTCATATTCACTTGTTCAGGCATAAATGCCTACATGCTGTAAATTCCGGCCCTAATAATTACCATGTTTAGAATTACCATGATGTCTTCTGTGGACATGTTCCAATCCTGATTATAGCTACTCATAGCTATGAATAGATACTAAATTTTGTTTCTAGTCTATCAACCAAATATATCTGAGTACAAAACCAGGTTGGTGTAATTGGAGGAAGGCTGGTTACTGTGTCTAAGTGTAGGAAGTTAGCACCCACACCTCTCCTAGAAAATTGAAATAGCCTAGGAAATATTAAAAAGGCAGAATATTTCCTCTAAAAAGAGTAGAAACTCAGAAGCAGAAACTCACCTCAGAAGTAGAAGTTCACCCCCACCTTTGTTAATCTCACCCCCACCTTTGTTAATAGGTGGGCCATTAAGGCCTGGGCCAGAATACTTTACATAAGAAAGATCTCCAGGTAAAGCTATAGCAATTGCCAAAAGCCCTTTTAAGGGCATAAATCATCCAGCAAGGCTCAACCAAGTTTGGAACTCAGGACAGCCTACAGAGTCGCCCCTCATGGGAGTCTGACAACCAATTAGAATACAAGCTCCAATTCAAATCCCAACAGAGGGTATACAACCCAGGCACTCTCAGCACCTCAGTCCTTTTTCTTGATCTCTTCTCACCTTGAAACATATGATCATCCTTCTCTGGAGCTCCAGGCCATGTGGTCCTGTACACCATTAAACCTTCCAAACAGCCTCCATGTTTCCAGTGTCTTTTTCCCCACTTGGAACTGAACCCAGAAGGATATTTCTTCCAACATAAGGAAGGTCTAGTATAAAAATTTCTCCACTCCTACACCAGCTAATACTCTTGCTTATGCTTTTAGGCATGATGTATTTTATGTCTAGCAATCTATAAATCATTTTAAAAAAATTAATGAATAATAATAAATAAAATGAAATGCCAGTGTATGGTAAAAAAAAAAAGTCAAGCTGGTGGCCAGATGTTATGATTGAAACTATTTTTTTATTATTATTTGTATCATACCTAAAAATTGTCACACAACAGACACCATTTTGACTTTTTGTTTCAACCTTACTTTCTTAATTACATTAGTATTAGTATGTAGACTTATTATAGATAGGTAGGTTCCCCTTGCACATACGTGCTAATCATTTCCATCTCTAGGGTGTGGTGCTCATCTCGATTACAAAGTCGAAGAGCTAGCACTGTCCTAAGATGTCTCCGTGGTCATGTGGCCAGCATGACTAAATGCTGAAGGCACATGGAACGCTGTTACCTTCCCACCAAAGTGGTCCTTATTTTTCTACTTGCATTTTTACATGCTTTCTAACTGGTAGGTTAGCAGAAACTGGGACAAGTAACGAGCTCACTCCATTACGCAGTGCTAGGGATTTGAACCGCTGAACTGCCAACCTTTCTGACTGACAAACTCAGTGTCTTAGCCACTGAGCCACCACCACATCCTTCTTATAGCTAGTCTACTCCAGAGCTGGTATTCAGCAGGTTCTGACCAATTCTGGAGAATCGGTAGCAGAAATTTTGAGTAGTTCAGAGAACTGGCAAATACCACCTCTGACTGGAGATTTTACAGTATCCTTCCCCTGCCATGCCCACCAAGCCATGCCCATAGAACCGGTAGTAAAAAAAATGAACCCTACCACTGGTCCACTCCAAAAATACAAATACAATTAAAAAATAATTATAGGGCTTAACAAAGAGTAGACACTCAGACATAAACCACCATGGCAACATCTCTATTTCTTTTTCTCACAGTCTAGAGTTAATGCACAGAGAAAAATAATAAAATAACGCTGTTCATATCAAACAGAAAATTTGAATCAGAAGCTGCTGAGCTGCTGCCTTTTTTTCTCCAGCTGTATATACATATTTTAGCAACTAGTACACAGGAAAAATAAAATAAGTACAGATACTGTTTATGCCTTCAGGTTGGGAACCTGAAAATAAAGTGACACTGGGCTTCATTCTCATATTATACAAGCAAAGGTAAAAATAGATTAGATTAAAGCATCATTCTCTTGTTTTTTGGGAAAAGCTTCAGAAAAGAAAATACTATCAGAGTGTTATACTGTATATGGAGAGTATATATGCTATGGAGTATATTCTAAGATTAAGCATATGATTATTTTAATTACATTTTTGTCATTATTTACATATAATACATTTATCTTCTGGACTTTCTATAATGTTTATATTGCAGCTGATTTCACCCCAAATACACCAATGTTCCCATATTCATGGGGCATGATGGGTAATAAATTTAATGAATAGATAATAAATGATCCAAAGAATTAGTTCCTAATTTGCATAAACTCCCATAAAACTCTGCATCTTCAGTATTTTAAGATGGGTTGATTTTACACAAAAGGATTAACAAGAATTGCTGCTACACCTGCTATCTATATTTCCTGTGTTTATAGAAATCATCATGAAAAAAGCATATTCAAAGTAAACCAATCATTTTTCTTCTCTTAGATCTTTTTGGTCTTGTGAGCCTTGTAATGTTTGTCCTTTCTTGGTTTGCTTATTTATTTCCATTTTTACAATGAATGTGAAACAATGTTAGTCCCTCTGAATTATAGAGTGTGTGGTTTTGTTTTGTTTGAGTAATCTAATTTCACCTCCACAGTTCTTTCAAATAATGAAGACTTGTTGCTATTTGTGTGTGGTAAGGCAACAAAAGCACCATATCATATTAGCCTTTGCCTTTAAGCAAGTCATTCTCTGGTGTTTCCAGTGTTAAAAAGTTTTGCCTGCCTGTCATTCCCAATCATTAATTGATCCAGGATTCATGTCCTTATAATTAATTATTGGAATATTTCTTTCTTTCTTTCTTTCTTTCTTTCTTTCTTTCTTTCTTTCTTTCTTTCTTTCCTTCTCTCTCTCTTTCTTTCTTTCTCTCTGTCTGTCTTTCTTTGTCTCTATCTCTCTCTCTCTCACGCACACACACATCATTTGCAGTTGATGTTTATTGATAGATTGAAGTGAGTAGCAAAAGTACATTACCGATTTGATTAAAAAATGTTAGTGGAGATTCGATATCATGATCAGATGAAAGCATAATCATGTTCATGTTACTTATACAGAAGTTTCATCTCTATATAAAATATAAGAAAATTGAGACATGCATAATTCTTAGTTATCTCCTGGGGATTTTGCATTAAAATTCTTCAGGCGTGCTTATTAATTTAATGGAACTTAGTTCTTGGTATAAATGCTGAGTATTTATCTGGTGTAAAAAAGAACCTCTTGAAAATTATTTCTTTGATCCTTTATCTTTTTCAAAAGTCATCATCATATGTTCTGCATTTAAACACCCCTTTAAAGTTATTAGAATTTTGAAAGGCCTATGATATATCATCCTTTTAATCATACTATTAATTATATAATGTTTTAAAATGTAATAAAGATTTAATTTGATAACTGTAAAACCAACAACTCCATGATATATATTGTTCTCCAATATGGAAGGGAATGCTGACCTTCTCTGCTTTTGCCCTAAGGAAGCTTTGGTCATATATGGGAGAAATTCCATTTTATAGTCCCTATGCTGAAATTTAAAAGAGACAAGGAAAAAGATACCTTGCTTAATTGAAGACGGGAATAATTTCCTTTTTGCAATTGTAGAAAAATAAGAGTAATTTCATGAAATCTAATATAAATGTAATTAAGTATTGAAGCAAACCCTACAGACTTGCAATATCAGATGAAATCTATTAAGGATAAAATTGGAAGCCCACTTTGGCCCTTTCTAATCAAGTGATGGATTGATGGAAGCATTAGCATTTGAAAAAAAATTAGACTGAATCGGCTATATGCATAATATACAATATCTTTTACTAAATTAGATTATTCCTCACTATGGGATTTGTTCTGTTCATCTCTCCTTAATTATTAATTTCAAAAGATTGAGGATAAGCTAAAATATGGCATTTAAGGAGAAATTAATTAATCTCTATATTATATTTATATCATGGTTCTATATTTATATCATGGCATACCAAAATGCAACATATTGCATAAAATTCACAGAAACAACATATAAAATGTGCATATAAAACACCAGAACAATGAATTGTTTTAAAAACACACAGAATGAGTAATGAATAAAATTATGAATAAAATTAGATTATATATGAGTAGTTCCTGGAGTGACTATATCTATGGCCAGATATACAGATCATTTAGTCATTGGATAGCAGTGCCCTCAAGATGAGGTATTTCATGCAGGGATTCAGGGAAACTTCTAAGGGGATATTCCATTTCCACAGGCACAGTTAGGATTATCAAGTAGCATCCATTTACAGTATATTTCACCAGCCATGGTTCATTCAGATCCGGCTGAGCACTGTCCAGATTTTCCTTTGGAGACCAAACTAAAAGGGGCATTATATTGGATCATACACTAAACTAAACTGATCTGGGTTAGAAGTTGCCCACTCCTGGTACCAAGCTATTTCAGTCAAAATCTTCTCTAATTGCTGTCCAAGTATATTGTTTATTATTGAATGTATATATTTTACCAGATATTATTTCAATATTTCTATCTGGAATATTGTATTTTCCATAGCATGTTTTAAGGTAACTATTGTATACTTTTGGGATGTATTGAAAAAAAATCTCAAAATGCATGTCTAAATTTGAGTAAACTTGCAGAAAGCTGGGTTAAAGTTTTGAAAATATCCCAAAATATGGTTAGCAAGCAATTTTCTGTCTGCAGTTGAGAAAAAGTGAAAAAATAATTTTCACACAAAAGCACAAATATCCTAATCTCTCTCTTTCTCCTCGTTCTCTCCTTGAAGTAATTTGTCTAGCTTTCTCACAACAATAGCTAGAGACAATCTCTCTATATATTGTGAGAAATATCTACCAATTTTATAAAAAGCATTGCTCCTTCACAATACTGGGATAGCAGTAGCAATAGCAAATGGACTTATATGCTGCTTCATAGTGCTTTATACTCTCTCTAAGTGGTTTACAAAGTCATCATATTGCCCCCAACATTTTGAGCCCTCAACTTACCAACCTCAGAAAGATGGAAGGCTGAATCAGTCAGGATCAAACTCCTGGCAGTGAGAGTTAGCTTGCAAAAGGCTAGTGATGCCTTAGTGATGCAGAGGTTTCAGTGGTATTGCAAGAATAATTCCTGTAAGTGACTTTATTGTGATTCCTTGTCTATTTCTGGCTAACTTGTTTACCTTTCAAAGATAATCTGTATCTTCAGTACTATCATAAATACAGTTGAGAGCCTGCTGCTCTTGCTATTTATGTAAAGAAATGCATGGTAAGTCTTTTTGAGCTATTACAGCTATTAATCGTTTTAGTAATTTCTTTGTGAATAGGAGAACGAAGAGTCTATATTGGGGATATGCTTGGCCCAAACTTGCTAACTTTCCATCTAAAGTGGGATTTGAATATAGGGCTTCCTGAACTCAATATTTTGTTCATTAGATGGCACTAATTTGTTTCCTGAGTTCTTCTGTAGCTGAGAACCCACTAAAATTTAAGAAGAATGAAATCAACTTAGTAAGATCTGGAAATTAGACCTTATTTTCCAGTTGAAATATATAAATAATATTCTTAGAAGTGCATTAGCATGTAAGCATTATTATTCATTAAAAGTCTGTTGTTGAAAACATTGTGGCTTCAATTCAAAGAACACAGAGAATGATGCTGTAGAAATTCTGAGCAATTACCTTGTTAAAATACACAGAAAAAATTATCTATTTTTTTAAAAATGTAGAAATAGTTATGCTGTTCAATGGTGCTTGTTTAAATTCTTTAGTGTATTCGTAATAGTTTTACATTTAGTACATGAAGTCTCTATGACTTTGGCTGTCAGCCTTCAGGTACAAGCTAGTGCCCTAGAAATGTCAGTAATATGGTTTCATTTACTTGGTACAAATAAAATGTAACCTATTTGTCTATCAATGTATTTTTCAGGACAAAATAAAGAGCTGTGCAACACTAAGGTACAAAAAAACATAAAGGTATATAGAAATAGCCTTTCTCTATTGCTGCTTGCCAGCAGACTTTATAATTTATATCAGTAGCCATTACTGCAAAAGGGAAAGGACAATCAAAGACTGACCATGTATTGACTAGTATTATCAAAATTCATGGAAAGTTTGTCCTATTACAGCATTCACTATCATTATATGCAGTTTATTTTATTAGGAAATAAAGTGTCTCCATGAAATCATAATTTCTTTTTTTAAACTTGACAATGGCATCATAACAACTTCTGCATATTGTGTGGGTATACCTAATATAAATATCTTTTTAGCTGCCTTTTGTGTATATCGTTTAATTTTTCTAAAAAATAATAGACAAAAGTAAAGTATCTATATTTGTGGGTAGGACTGCAAAATCATATATCTATATCATCTATATCTATCTATCTATCTATCTATCTATCTATCTATCTACATAAAACTTTTTTTTACATTCATTTGTATGAATAAGTACTTCGCTGACAAAAATATATTTTTGATTATATTTAATAGCAGGCCTGGAAAACTATTTGATGCTTAGTTTACTTTGATTCAGACTTGGTCAAAATATTGAATCAATGTGATGTATTAGAAATGTCCACATTGATTTGAATTGACATCTGTGAATAGGCATATGTCTTTTAATGGTTAAAACTGATCCTAATAAAACTGAACCCAATTTGTGCAGCCCAAGGGAAAACACTGAAATTGACATTAACATTCTCCATGTAGCTTGAGTGGAACTTTTATAACAAAATCATTTTTTTCTGGAGAATATTTTATAGCTTTGGTTGATACATGATATATTTGAACTTTGCTAGATCTTTAAATGTGATAGCTAATTCCTTAATTCCAAGGTGGATGAATTATGGATCTATTGAATTTATTCCTGCTTATTATTTTAGTAGTTTGAAATTGTGAAGTTCAAGCCTTATACAACTTCATGAAGCATACTTGATTGTTATAAGCATCAGTATTAAATTACCAGCTTCAAGTTGTCCTGTCCATCCTTCACAGTTCTACTGATCCTCCTAGATGACTATCAAATTTAGTGAAATTAGATATTCAGGGAAAATTGTCATAGTACAGTCTTTTGTTTGAGTTGATGAGGTCTGTGGCTCTGCTAAAATGACTTTATGCATACTTTATGTGTACAGTGCCAATGAAAAATAAATACTGGAAGTTGGCAATATGCAGATCCACCAAAACAATATTGAATGAAAGCAAACATATCTGTTTCAGAATAATATTGCAGGATCCAATTTGGGTCAGTCACCAGGACCAGATTTTAGTCTTCTGAGCTTTCAAACTCATATTGGAGCTGATCCTCAAGAAACTTCTCTCTCACCAGAATGGGTGAGAATGGGTGAGAGAGAAGTTCTCTGAGGATGGGCTCCAGTACGAATCTCAAAGCTTGGAGGACTAAAACTCTGACCCTGGTGAACAATCCAGACTATGCCTGTGGTGGCACAGTGGTTAGAATGCAGCATTGCAGGTTACTTCTGCTGATTGCTGATTGCAGTTCAAATCTCACAGGCTCAAGGTGGACTCATCCTTCTATCCTCCCAAGGTGGGTAAAATGAGGACCCAGATTGTTGGAGGCAATATGCTGAACTTTTGTAAACCACCTAGGGAGGGCTGTAAAGCCCTGTGAAATGGTATATAAGTTGAAATGCTATTGCTAAAACAATATAACTTTTTCTTTCCACTATCCAAATACAGATGACCTTTATGCTGAACTACTCTATGCCCTATCTCTGGCATAATACCAAATTTTCCTGAAAATAAGAGCCTATCTTATATTTTTGGGCTCCAAAATAAGCACTAGGGCTTATTTTAGGGGGTTGTCTTAATTGTTTTGCCCACTTCTTCTGCTTGCTTGTAGCCGCAATGGGGCAGGAGGCCATGTGGCATGCCAGTGCAACCACCATGAGGCAGGGGGTGGAGCTGCCCCATGTGCCCCATACCAGGTTATCTCAGGGCCCCCACAGCCAGGCCATCCATGCCTCAACAGCTGCCTCACAGTGGCTCCTGTTGGTGCTGCTACTGTGAGACAATTGTCAGGGTGTGGATGGCCTGGCTGTGAGGGGCCCGAGGTAAACTTGTGATGGGTATGTGTGGCAACATCAGCCCCCCACATGCCTCTGGTGGAGCTTTTGTTTCTCATTTATTACCCATTCTTATTCTAATGTTAGATATAAGGTAGCTACATTTTGTTCAATTCTATATACTTTTGACAAGCTTTGCTGAAAATGCTGTCTGACCATTTATATGAATAAATAATATATTAAACCTTAATCATAGATCCACTGACCATTTAAATTAATTTAAACCAAAAAGCATGAATAACTAAGACTACAGTACTGATTTTTTTTAAAAAAAACCTAATTTCATAAGAAGCTGAAAAGGGCCTAATATTGAATTGATCTGATTTATTTGATTTGTCAATCGCTTACAAGATAATAGGTATAAGTATAAACATAGATATGAATACATGAAATGGATACATATAAGAAAAAGAAAAAGAAACAATAGGACAGGGACAGTAGGCACGTTGGTGCGCTTATGCACGCCCCCTACAGACCTCTTAGGAAAGGGGTGAGGTCAATAGTAGACAGTCTAAGGTTAAAGTTTTTGAGGTTTGGAGAAGAAACCATAGAGTCAGGTAGAGTATTCCAGACATTGACCACTCTGTTGCTGAAGTCATATTTCCTGCAATCAAGTTTGGTGCGGTTAACTTTGAGTTTGTATCTATTGTGTGCTCTTGTATTGTTATGGTTGAAGCTGAAGTATTCATTGACAGGTAGGATATTGCAATGTATGATTTTATATACTATATTTAGATGGTATATTTAAAAATTTTCCCTGAGTAGGTAACTTCAGTACAGTCAACTTCAATATAATTTTATCTGACTGGCACGAAGACCAGAAGCTTAGCAAAAGGTAATAATGTTTCCTAATTGTCCCACCATTGTTTTCCCCATGGGATTCAGTAGACCACATGCTTTTCCAATTTCTGCTTCTTCAGAACACTTGTGTGGTGGTCTGACTGAGATATGATGAATGATCAATATCATCAAATGATTCTCATATGGAGTGATGGTTTAATATTTCAGCATTTGAGATTAAAACTTCCATTACATCATGCTAAGGTGGAGGAGGAAGAGGGATGCTCAAAAAGATGAGGAGGAGGCAAACTCATAAAAAAAGCAGTGCCTGCTATATATAAATGTTATTGCCACTAAGATAAAGTGTAACCTATATAGCAGTGCCTGCTATATAGTAGGTTACACTTCATCTTAGGGGCAACAACATTTTCTTAACTTGCATATAATAACTTCTTCATCTCTGAGGATATAGGGAATTTTGACCAGTGATTCATTAATATCATTGAAATAAATAAAGCTGAAATGTTTGCTTGATGTGGTATGGGAGGAAGAAATGAAAGGGGAAGAGAATGGAAGTTCAGTGCAAAATAAATATGCCAAAGCAACAGTTCTATAGGGTAATGTTTTTAAATGATCACAAATAACATTTTTTCAGTAGTCAACTTAGCAAAGTCACATAACTGACAACTGATACTTTGGTTCTAAATATCTATGATGTGGCCATGATGGCTCAAAGACTGCCATTAACCCATCCCCTTCTTATGTTTTCCAAGAATGATGTATCATGAGCGAGTTAGGTCCTAAGCACTAACTTCATCTCCATTATCCTTATTTCCCATATTCACTGGCTCTCCTTTCAATCCTCTTTGGTCTATGGAGAAAATGTTATGTCAAACTTCTGCATAAGATTTTAGTTTGATATTGTTTGTTGTATTTGCATTTTGCTTGTGTAAATTAGAACCAGTTGCTTCCAATTACATGAAAACTGGTTAGATCCACCAGGAGCATTCTGCAGTTCAAGTATGCCTCTGTAATACAGCTATGCTGCACATTCCCATCGTTGCTGCAAACTGCAGAACATATCTCCTAGGATTGATTTGAGGACTAGTTAATACAAGTGGTTAGACAAAATGCTGATAATGCCTTATCTCCACTGTGCAAAAGTTCATCAATTTATCATCTTGGTTTGCCCTGTTTTGTACTGACAGATAGAGATTTGTGTTCTTTTTAAAAAACTGTTCCCATGACAACTACCTTGCTTCTTCTCTGTGGGTATCTGTTTTGGATTTTGATCTGAGGCAGTAACAGCTGGCGGTCATCCTGCAGGCTAAATTAAATAAAGACTTTATTGATTTTACTGCCCTCATAAACTCTCATTCTCTCTTGCTCCTGTTGCACACATACAGCCTTCTGGCACATTGTTAAGAATTATTCTTCAAGCATATCTGTTTTAATAAGCACACTAGCCAGTGCCTTGGATTAAGCTGTATTAATTATAAGCACAAACATGCCTCACTGCATCTGTAACTCATATGACATCAAATAACTTGTTCTGGTACATCCCATCCAAAAATTGCTGATTTCAATAAGAAAACCTGTTTTTCATAACAATTGTTAACCACTTATTTGCCATCAACTTCCACTGAAATATAGAATAGAGTAGAGTAGAGTAGAGTAGAGTAGAGTAGAGTAGAGTAGAATAGAATTCTTTATTGGTCAAGTGTGTTTGGACACACAAGGAATTTGTCTTGGTGCAAATGCTCTCAGTATACATAAAAGAAAAGATTCACATAGCCTTGTCAGTGAAATACAGCATTCTAAGAAGTCAGCTTGCACCCCAGTATTGTGATTGTGAACCCAAGAACAAGCAGTTTCCAGGGCAGAAAAGTCAATTATATAAACTGTCACCAAGAGTCAAACCCACAAGCTCAAAACAGAGATCATTGAATCATAATGGCTTGAACTGGTGTGTAAGAAAATGGGCATCTTCCCTGTGACAGACGGCCATCATTTCCTTTAAATAGCTACATTCTAATTTTCAATAAAGATTTTTATGTAAGGATTCCTTGGTGCTTTTGAGATTGGTTGTTTCTTTGCAGATGTTTCATTACCTGACTAGGTAACATCATCGGTGCTAGGGACTGTAAGATTTGCTCCCCATTTATACATGTATTAAACTTGCTCTGCAAATGTTCCTGGAGGTGCAGCTTGCTGCTTGGTCCTTGGAAGTTCCTTGATTAGGGTATTGTTTTCTGCTTGATTGCTTGTTTGATGTTAATCCCTGCTTATCTAGATGTAGGTTGATAAGAATGTATTCTAATCTTTTTGTTTCCTTCTTTGTTTCCTGCATTTTAATTTATTTTTATAATCATGTGTAAATGTGATTTATCTCTATTGATGGCTGATATGTCTAAATGCCAAGCTTCCAGAAATTGCCTAGTATTTGGGGATTTAGCTTGGTCTAAGAGTGTCATAGTTTCCTAGTTTAAGCTATAGTTGAAACTAGAACTGAAATTGTGACTCTGTGAGCCACCTAGACCAAACAAAATCCAAAAACACTAGGGAATTCCTGGAAGCTTGGTATTCAGCCAAATCAGCCATCAATAGATACCCAAACCATATTTAAATATAGTTCAAAAGATACATGGGCTAAACAATGTTACACACCTTTCAAAAGAGACAATAAAAAAATTGATTGCTCTCTGAATAAAGAGACTTGAGATTGCCCAGAGTGTTCCACTCCACTCCCCATGATGAGATCATAAAGTAATAGTTACCAGTAGGTTTTAGAGCTCTGTGAGTTGGCTGAACAGCTTTGCCCAAGCCACAGTCAGTGCCTTACATAGGGACACTACAATCACCCACCTTCCCTCTTAATAACTTTTATTGGAAATGTCTTATAAATTGCTTTTTGGACATTATGAATCTCCAGAAGGGCGAGTTTTATTACATTGGGTAATTTTCCTCCAACCTGCAGCAAAAGAAGATTTATATAAATTTAAAACTTAAAAAAAACTTTTTAAAAAGAAGCAAATTTGGAAATAAGCAATGAAAGGGCAATTGCCATTTTGTCAGTCCAAGGATTCACACTTGCAATACTTGCCCCATGGAACAACAATTCTTCTGAGACTTGGGGAATTTTGCTTTCCCGAAGGCTGCTAAGGTGAGGCTTTTTCTTCAGTTCTTAAGGCTGATGTCATGGGAACTCCTTATACAAAATCATTCACATGAAACTGTTGTTCAGTGCTGATTTTTTCTTTTTTCCTATTGGATTATTTTTAATGTTTAAAGTTAGATGTAGAGTTTTTTAGATTGTTTTCTACTGATTGTTTACCACCCAGAGTTACACATTTAGGAAAGAAAGAGGAGGAGCACATACATTTTCCAAATAAATTGTTTCTAATATATTTTGTTATTGCTAATAGCCTAACAGTAATCACTGGAGCTGGGCCAGACTACCATTACTTCCTCTGCAGATCTGCTCAGACCAGGGGTGTCAAACTTGCAGCATCATGGTAGCATCAAATGACGTATCACAGCTATTTTCCCCTTCGCTAAACTGGGTGTGGGCATGGCGAGTGCCCGCGGCCCATGAGTTTATTTATTATTTATTTATTTGATTATTTGTTTATTTATTTATTTATTTGACAACCTTGGGTTAAAAAATGAGCTGAACCCAGTTTTTTTCTCTCTACATTATTTCTTCAGGCTTTGTTAATATATTATAGATAATTTATAGTTTTTTTTTTCTCAACTTATTCAACTTACATCTTTTGATATGTGAGATCTGAGTTTCAGCCTTTCTCATGCCTATTTTCTCAGTAATAACCACTCTGTATAACAACTTTATCTTGTAAGAAAGGCCACTTTATCTTGTAAGAGCGGCCACTTCCATCACTAACCTGAAGTAATTAGAGCCTCTAGTGCCCATCCTAAATGACAAATTATCTTTACTAACTGTATTATCTCTGTTTGTAGCTTCAAAGATAGAAATGAATTTGGGACCATGCAAGGAAATCTTGTGAAGCTTGTTTCATTTTTAAATTCTTTGCATATCACTGTCATCCTGGTCCCTGTGTGTGTTCCTTTAACTCACAGCTGTGTAAACCAAATGTAGGATGAGCATGCGTTAAGAAGTCTATAGCATAACTTCTCCTGAATAGAAGTATTGTACTCAGAAATGTCATGGCCTGAGATTGATAGATAAGTGTGTATTTATCTGGTGGAGGGAAAGAAAAATCAAATTGTGCAAATGCATTCTTGTATACATTAAACATAAAAGAGGCGTAATATATATCTGAGAACACATAGTACTTAATGGCTAACAAAGACCTACATTGTGAGGAAATAGTAGTTAGATTAAGTAGCTCTATGATCCGTTTTCTTCACGTTTGCCATTCCATTACTCAAACAATCAGATTATACGGACTATATCACTGACTTACTGAGTGGGTTATTAACTTCAACAGAGTGAACAATAATGCAATTATGAGGGATCAGACAAAGCCTCCCATTTCAAAGAGCCATAGACAGTATCTTACCAGATGTTTGCTAAATCTGCCTGTTAGTGGTACTTTCCAGGACTAGGATAATATGTCATTTATAAAGACAAGCAATTTTGGAGCATACAACTATAGAGAAACTGAGGATTAACCTTCACTGAAGCCATCAAAGCCAGGGTCATAAATCTCTGAGCAAAAGGTAGGATTTAAAGATGCAGGCTTTACATACAAAAGTTCCATGTTTCCAGTATGGTCCAATAGGATGCATTTGTGCCTAATGGGGGTTGGAAGCAATCACTTATCTGCTCTGACTTCAAAATAGAAGGCAAGGGTAGAGGACATCAGAGAAACCCTTCTTCCCTCCTGCAAAACAAAAGGCTTCTTTCATCCCTTTCTATACATGCAACCAGGGGATTTCATAGAAAAAAATTGGGAAAATGAGAGTTGGTAGGTAGATGCCTGATATATCTGTCATTCTTCCTAAGCTTAGGCACATAATTCATTTACTTCATGAATGGCCAGTTCTGACATTTCAAATCCTAACATCAAAATTTAAAAGAGACATTTAATAGAAAGAAATCTGACTGACATCTTAGAAATCTATCACTAAGCAGCTAATATTACATGGAAATAATCTCACTTGGTAAAAAGGTTTGCTTTGTGGTATTACAAAGTTGTGAAAAGAAAAGAGCAAGGCCTGAATGAGTAATGCCCAAATGAACAGCACAACTCAGACTCCAAAACAGGAATGACATTTAGTTTCTCTTGAGGGCAATAAATGTAGATAGCTGAAGGCCACAAGTAGAATGGGTGCTGACATCACTTGAATACATGTACATTTATGCTGCTCCTTTAAAAAAGTGTTTGCATGCTTAGCCTTGTGGAGGTTTAATAAGCTATTATTAAATTTTTACATTGCAATTTTATGTTGAAAATTGTCATTTGGCTGCTAAATATCAGTAATACAGTCTGAGAGAACTGTGAAGTTCACAAGAATGAACCTGAAGGATACATATAGTCATGGTCACAGATTACTCACTTTTAATCTATAAGTTATTTTAGCAGACAGCATAGAATAGAGTTCTGTCAGTTGCTAAGCAAACAGGAAAACAAGAATGTCAGTCTGTTTGGTTGTTTGGGTTGAATGTCATCCTGTAAAGATCTAGAGTTTCATCTCTTCTTCAGCTCAGAACTTTAGTTTAGGATTATTGGTGAACCAAAGATGTATGTGGTGACCAGGACTACTCCCAAATATTTCTTATTCAAATATAACTTCCCATGCAGAAAACAATTTACATGTGAACTACAAAAAACTAAAGATTCCCCTGTTCAGTTGTGTCTGACTCTAGGGGATAATGCTCACCTCAGTCAAAATTGTACAAAGACACTTCTGTGGTCATGGGACCAGCATGACTATACATCAAAGTGCACAGAACATTGTTACCTTCCCACTGAAGTGGTACTTATTTATCTACTTACATTTGCAGGCTTTCAAATGCTAAGTGGGAAGTTACATATTATTCACATATTACATATAATTCATAAAATAAATAGACTGTTTGATGCTGATTTATAGAGAATATGTTCAACACAGATACTATGAGATTAAACTGTATTGGTGTAGATGCTGGCATAGAGTGCTTTGTCAGAAGAAAAATCTGCATGGCTTTGTCTGATTCCTTTTCTTAACTGTGTTGATATACCATTTTGGTTCCCAACCTTTTGGTCCAAAAAGTTATTTGAAATTGCATGTGCAGGTGAGAAAAAGAAGCAAGTTCCAATCTCCTACTAAGATTTTGATTTGGGCCAGATTCAGTCTTTCAACTGCCGTACCTAAAACTTGCTCAAAGCTGCAGTATTGTGTTTCTCAGTATTTAGCTAGGTTCCAATTTGCATAATTCTCCCCACTGCCTAATCAAATTTTGTAAACTTGATACCCCTATAATAGTTTTACTGGCACTAAGCCTCCAAATAATTCTAGTTTGTTGGGTTCACCCCACCCCCAATAGATCTTAGTACCATATCATTGTTCATTTGCAACCCTGCTTAATTCAAGTTTCTGTTACGGACTCACTGGCAAAAAAGAGGGGGGAATGTCATCTTTTGTTTTTAATGCTATATTCAGGGCTAATCTCAAGTTTCATTTGATGGAAATGATATAGGAGATATTATGGTGTGATAATAGCAGATTTGGAGTCCCCAATTCCCACTGGGGCTCTGGGGCTTATTTGAAATGGAAATCATATCCAGGAAATAGAAGTGAGTGGATTGAAAAGTGAGCAATCAAGGACAAAGGAGGGGGAGCACCTTTGGGGCTATTTATAACATTTTCTTTCTCCAAATGGTGATGATGAAAATCAGTATGACTTTTAAAAAGCCAGTTATGCTTTTGCTACTTTTCTTATTAACAGCAGCAATTGCTGCTGCAGCAGAATTGTTCCTGTGAGACCAAGAAGCAGGCCCTTATTGAAAACATTTATCTATTCATTCATTCATTCATTCATTCATTCATTCATTCATTCATTCATATCACTACCAGTGTATCCATATTGGTGTTATCACAATGCAAGGCAAGCATCACTAGGAACTGGGGTGTCGGAGTGGTTGGAGTGCAGTATTGCAGGCTAACTCTACTGCCAGTTGTTCCATCATGACTGGCTCAGGGTTGACTCAGCCTTCCATCCTTCCAAGGTTGGTAAAACGAGGACCTAGATTGTTGAGTGCAATATGCTGACTCTGTAAATCGCTTAGAGAGTGCAGTATATAAGTCTAAGTGCTTTTGTTAGTGCTATTGCTATCACTTTCTAACATTTTGTTTCCTTTTTGAGTCCAAAACAACTGTGGGGAATAACAGGAACAGAACAACGAAGGTAATATTGCACTTTTGTGATGCAACCACCATCCTTTTTTTCCCTAGATGCATTGTAATATTATATTTGTCAGAAATGAGTGGATCTTGCAGCACAATGCCACTTTAATTGAAGCAGCAGCATTCTGTGATTGCCTGTAGCTGGAAAGCAGTAATCATTTCCTCTTCCCCATTTTTATTTTATTTCAACAGTATTTTATTTTTTTAACCCCTATTTTAATTTTTGGAAGATTTACTTAGGTCCCTTCCAGTTTAAAATTCACATCTAGTTTGATTTTTAATTACAACCATTGGGCCCATCTTAAATCTACTAACCACTTTATCAATTTGGATTTTTCCTCTCAAGTTAGTGAAAGAGGTTTTGCAGGAAACCTGCACAAAAGGATAAAATGTGGCCTAGCTTTGGCTGATCACAGAAAAATGTTTAAAGAGTTGCCATTGTGTGTCCTAAATCATTTGAATAATATTCCCCAGTATGGACAATATTTGCATCTGGTGTTGTCAAAACAAAGACACATTGGCTGTTTCTCTTATCCTGTGATTACAAATATGTAAATAGCAAATCCATGATGATTTAGGTAAAAAATAATAATCCAAAAGAATTATTAATATCTCATGACTGTTGCATTTAAATGTGTTTCTTCCTGTATTATGAGAAGATTTTAATATATGAGGTTTTTTTCCTGCTTTTTTCTCTCTCCCCTCCTAATTATTGCATAGTGTTACCTCTAATTATAGCCTTATCAAGAAAGAAAATGGAAACCTTGACATAAGAAAATGTAAAAGAAATTGTGGGAAATAGTTTTAATTTTTCCTTCCTGAACTATTTAACTGAAGCCAGCTGTGCAAGAGGTGCAAATGAGCAAGTGAGAAAGAAGCAAAATCTAAGCAGGGGCTCAGAAAGCTCACTGTAATATGAATGGCAAAAATGAGCTGAGCTTTTAACAATATTCTTCTGGTCTGGATTTGTTCCTGAACTTAACTTTAAGATTTATGAGTTACTTTAAAGGTGTTGTTTTGAAATATGTGAATATTGTATATAAATTTTTGTTAAGTCTAAACACGTCTACTCTCCTAAGTTCCATTGTGATGTCTGTTATTCTCGGATAAATACAATTCTTTGCAGCATGGATGACTTGCTCAAGTAGGAGTTTTCACTATTGAAACTTATGCTGAAACCATGGATAAAGAGCTGTTTGTTAATTCACAGCTGGGTATGCAACTTAAAGTGGAGAAGACATACTCATCACTACCACATACTAAGTTCTACAGGAAAACATATTGCCCAAACAGAACTTCTGAAATTCTTTTTCAGCATTCTAAAAAGAACTCCCAAACTTTTAACTAAAATATAGTTCAAGGGAGATTTTAAGGATAAATACAATCCATGATTTTGCTACCCATATTTGAAGAGTGATCCAAATTTTATTGGAAAACAAAGGGAGAATCGGGTTTCATCTTTTTTTTCTGTACAATTTTCCACTGTTTTTGATTCACTTGGAAAAAACAACTGAACGTTCAAAGAATCAGACTTTGCTTGTTTATAGCTTCTCTTAGTTATTAATTTATTTGTAAAATGTATTGACTGCCCATCTTATCACAGGGTAACTCTGGGTGGCTTACAATCTTAATTATTCCCACTAAAATTCAGAACAGTTTGTTTTAAGAGGAGAGTAAACTTAGTTCAATTAATTCTTTTATTTGATGTATCCCTATTGAAATTAAAAAAATTTTGCATTTTTAATTATGAAAAAAAACTATTTTACTTCTATTTAGCTAGGATGATATTTGGATGATTAGCAAAATTGACTATCATATCATTTGGTAATATTATAGAAACAAAAAGAGAGAAAAAATCATGAGCTTCCTTCAATCAAGAAGAAAACTAAGTTTTTATTTCTGGCAAACTACTTTTATTACAATTGATACCCTGCTTAAACTTTTTTTTCAGTTCCTATCTCCATCTGATCATCCTTTTGTACACTTCTCAAAGTATATTCCTGGTGCCTAGAAGAGCATGCAGTTTCTCCTTTTAGAATTGTTGCGCTGGGGTAAAATAACAGCTTTGATCATTTTTATGTAATGAACAGTACATTAGCTTACATAATTTCATGACTGCAATAAAATACCAAAGATATTGGCAGAGGTACATTAATTATGGATAAACAAGAACTTCTTGAGTGAATTGCAAATCCCCACTGAACATGCAGAGTTCTGCCCACATACAAAGTTATGAAACATGGTCTAATATATGATATATGAAAACAACAGTCCCATTTAAGGACTTGCTAAATGAATGTAATTAGCTTGAGAAAGCTGTCAAGAGGAATTTTCAAAACCTTTTCAATAAAATTGTTATGACTGCAAGGCAGTATACATTTTAAGCAATAAAATCCCACTGGCTCAAAGACCAGAGGTAGATTTTCAGATAAACAAAAACAAATTATTTTCCAAATTTTGTACATATAATATTGTACCCACTTTGTATTGCTGTTTACTCATCTTGTTAGTGAAAACCAAAGTTAACAATTGGTATCTGACCTCTTCCTTTTATGATAACTATATTGCTCTCCAATCAGAAGGCATTATATTTATTCATGAGATCACTTGATTTCAACATTCTCTATGTTACTCTTCTCTTTCTATCTCTGAATGTTAGACCATGTATATAAAATAAAATGAAACACATAATTATTCTTTGAAATTTGAGTTGATTCATTATTATTACAAATTATCATCTGCAGCCTTCCCTGTTACTTCTATCTGTATATTCCCTGCAACATACTTTTAAATCAGTAGCAGAGAGATCTGTGGAAAGAGTCTCAGGAAGATAATTTAAACAAATCTTTAATTAGTTAAGATTAAACTAATCTTAAAAATAATATCCAATTCATGATCAGAAATTTGGCCATGAATGGCTTTAAGTCATGTATGTGAACTATTTTAATTGAAATTATTCTGGGATACAATCAAAGGAATAATCTGTTGTAAATTCTTTATATGAAAATGGTTCCCAAACCATTTAAGAATTCCTATATTTAGCCATGAAAAAAGTGACGAACTTCACAACAGTTCTTCAGTTATCAGAAGGAATGGACCACAGAATCATATAATCATTGGGAAGTTGTTATTTCAACTATTGATTTCATTACTTGCTTGGCTGAAGAATCTAAGTTAAATCATTCTCCTATGGATAGTTCTTCAGACTTTGCTTGAACACATTTAGCAAAGGTGAGGCCAACCACTTCTCTTGGTAATTATTTTTGTTGTTGAACTATTAGGAAGTTTTGAATTAGGAATTGAGAAGCTGGGCTACTTAACTATTAGGGTTGCTACCATTCCCAAAAGATAAGAAGTCAGGTTTGCAAAATTTATTCTGAAATTTTAGAGTGGACAGATTCTACTGATGAAAGATCCCATTTCAACCTTTCTCCCTACGTTCTAGAACTAAGGTGTTATGGAACTTTGTCACCATTTCCCCACAGTCTCAAGTTATTCAGACAGACAGTTTTTCACTACACTTATTGTACACCTCCCCACAAAAAAATCAGAGTGAGAGAAGTTAGAAAAGAATTTAAATGGGGTGGGATAACATCTGGCTGCTGCTTTTTCATCTTTTCACTGATGGCTGGAGGAAATGCTAACTGGCTCCACAGGAGAACATAGCACATTAATAGAAATATTTGCACAGCAGTATGTACTCCCTGACTAATGTTTCTATATCATGTTGATTAGATGAAAAAAGTGACCAACTACTAGTAATATAATTTGGCCCAAAGCTGTGTTCAGCAAGGAATAGAAAGCTTTTGGCAAACATATACAAAATAATGTCAGGTGTCTTTACTTTCTTTTCTTCTCTTAACTCTCCCCTGTGTCTAAAATACAGTAAATGATATAAGTAAAATTAGCTGCAATTTCACCAGCATTCTTTGCCTGGATAATTTTATCCTTGATTTGTAATTTAATTTGTTCTGAGATTAGTTCAGAGGACTTTTACATTCCTACCAGTAACAAAGCTAGATGTTATCTTTCTGTTGTGGAGGAAGAGTTCCAATGAAATTAATGTACTTAAACCAACTGCCAAATGGACTTTCAGAAAGGGCCAGAAAGGAGCACATTTTCCATCCAAAGATCTTTGAGCAAGGAAGTATTTGGAGTAGAAGGTTTCCTTTCCACACAGCACTGGAAAGTTTGCCAGAGAACTACAGGTGTGTCCCACATGAACTGGTAAAAATAGGTCTGTATACAGTCAGTAGTTATAATTCATTCACCCCAGGGTGCTCAACATTTCTGTTTATTACTTTAAACCATAATGTTGTAATAGAAAGGGTCTTATAACATTTATATTATAAATGGCCTACATAACTAATGGCCAAGATTTACTCCACATTGAACGTTAGCACCTCTCTGTTAAACCGGTTTTGACTTAACACTTATGACCAGATGACATTATCACTTGGAAGTATTCCTCAGCTGAATTTGGTGAGGATTGTTATAGGCAACTAAAAACAAAACAAAAAAAAACCTGCTCCTTTGGCTGAACCAGACAAACACAGTTGGAATTTCCTTTGTTTGATGCAGTTGCTTGGATGAAAAGAGTGAACAGGGAAGGGGGAAGGTAGTTCTTTGTTGTTAACTTTATTTTGATGTTTTTGAAGGAAAGTTCAAGTCATGAAAAAAGTTGTTGTTGTTTCAATTATTTAGAAAAGTAAATACTGGAAGCAGAACCAGCTGTCATTATGATTGTAAACTGAAAATTTATTGGCTATACATGAAGAATTCCATCTGACAAATATTGTTACTAAGGATTTTTGCTATTTAGAAGGCAGATGTTCTCCAAATTTACCTGAATACACAGTGTACTATAACTAATTCAAAGCACCAACTTATTTTATTAACTGGTGCTAGCGGCTATGTGTTTGATTGTTTTGACTAGACTATTTTGTTGGACTGTTCATCACTGAAACCCATTTGAGGATTTTCCCTGAACAGGAAATTGATCTAGGGATAAAAATGGTGCATCATCCTTGGTCAAATATTGATTACATGTCAGAAGACTTTTTCCAAGATTTTGTATATTTGGTTTGTGCAATTCTAAAAACCTATATATGAAACCATGGAGCAGAAAAATTGTATCCATTTCCTCTAATAGTTTTTCAGTCATTCAACTTCGGGAATCAGAATGCTGAGGAAAGGTTAACTTCTCTCCCCTACTGTGATCCCACTCAAAACTGGCTCAGCATTAGTTAGCCTTTGAGGAAAAAGAAGAAAAAATCAGAAACATGAGACAGATAGGGCTTTCTTAATAGTAGCCATCTTCCTCTCCACAGGTTTAGCTGATTTTTCTTTATTTTCTTTTAGATCAAAGTTAGCATCTTTCTGTTTGTTACTTTCCTGCTGACAATTCTATGTATATGTGTACCACCACAAAAAAATTCTTTTACAGTTTAAGGAAATATTTAGTAGGGGTAGATAATGGATACCAGTAAATAAGAAAATAAATTAGCATGCAAATTTCACAATGTACACACTTGTATTAGACATTGGGACCCAAGAATGTAATACCAGCAATTGAATGAGGTCACTATCACTGTTATTTTGAATCATTGTGGTTTGCTAAGGTCACCACTGGGCTAGAATACACACACACACACACACTTTTTTTCTCTAAGCTACTGAGTGAAACAATGGGCTTATGCTGAAAGTCTGAATTGCTTCTTTACAGCCCAAAGACTGACTTTTAAGTTGAAGTTTGCTTCAGGAAGCTTGTAGCCTTTTGTTCACTGCTCTTTTAGTTGCAGATTGTATTAGGGCATCCTGTGGGTTCTTAGAATTTGATATTAAAGTCAGTGCAAAATTCTACTTTACATTTTTAAAATCCTTTATTATGAAACAGCAAGAAGAAATTCATTTTCTTAGAAGCATAACTAATGGCATTAAATTCCATTGGACAATCCTCCTCTTTTCCAAACCTTGATAATGCAATGAAATGCTTGGCTTTTTAAATTGCAAAGTGAGAACATTTTTCTTGTACTCAAGACTTTGACCTAAAGCAATTCTAAGGATATTTATTTGCAAATTATGCTGTGAGAATATGTTATTCACTACTCTGTTCCTAACTCTACTTATTTATTAGTTTAGAGCTAGAGATTAGTGTCAGTTCTCTCTCTGGCTGGTAGCTAACCTATCTCTGCATGGTAAAAGCTTTGAACTTCTTTCATCCTGGAATTTTGGAGAATCATCTACAGTATGGACTGAAGAAAAAACAGTTACTACCAACCTGCCTTCCATTGAGGACCTGTATACTGCGCTAGTCAAAAAGTGGGCTGTGAAAATATTTACAGACCCCTCACATCCTGGACATAAACTCCTACCCTCAGAACTATGCTATAGGGCATTGCACACCAGAACAACTAGACACAAGAACAGTTTATTCCCCGAACACCATCACTTTGCTAAACAAATAATTCCCTCAACGCTGCCCAACTATTTACTAAGTCTGCATTACTATTAATCTTCTCATCACTCCTATCACTCATCCCTTCCCACTTGTGACTGTATGACTGTAACTTTGTTGCTTGTATCCTTACAATTTATACTGACTGTTTCATAGTATGATTTGATTGCTTAATTGTACCCTATAACTATATTAAGTGTTGTACCTTATGATTCTTGATGAATGTATCTTTTCTTTTTATGTACACTGAGAGCATATGCACCAAGACAAATTTCTTGTGTGTCTAATCACACTTGGCCAATAAAGAATTCATTCGTTCATTCATTCATTCATTCATTCATTCATTCATTCATTCATTCATGTATGCATGGTGGACCATGTATGGCATTCTCTTCACAAGATTCTCTCAGTTTTCATTTGAACTTGCAAAATTTCCTAAGTGTAAACAATATCCAGTCCAACTCAGCTTTACCAGACCACATTGTTCTTTATTAAAGAGATACTTCTTCAATAGTCAGAGCTATCTAAACCATTTTCATTGCTAGTCCTACCTTCACTCCATTTCTCCTCTACAGAAGGATGCATGTGTATGGCTACTTTTCCCCCCAGTTAATCAAAGTGCTTCTATGATAAGTATACTTTGTTCTTTTTATCAACAATGCTTGCATCAATTAATATTTTTTTCTTATCTGTATGAAATCATGGATACTTGAAAAGCTTCCCAACTCCACCTCCCACAAAAAAGAAAAAAAATGATGCCAGGTATATCACAGGCCTAAATATCTTCTTTGTTTAATCTGTTCTTATTTTGGAAATGGACTTCATTTTATAAAAAATATTTTAAAATATATGATTATGAGTTATTTGTAATTGCAGAATGGTTTAATAATTTTTGGACCTCAACATTAAAAAAAATGGGATCAATTACATGGCATCCATAAATACCATAATACTCATGATGCTGCTAAATTCATTAAAATTACATGTATTTTAATGAGCTGTGGTGGCATAGTGGTTAGAATGCAGTACTACTTCTGCTGACTACCAGGTGCCAGCAGTTCAGCAATTCAAATCTCACCATGCTCAAGGTTGACTCAACTTTCCATCCTTCTGAGCTCAGTAAAATGAGGATCCAGATTGTTGGAGACATTATGCTGACTCTGTAAAAACCACTTAGAGCTGTAAAGCACTGTGAAACAGTCAAAGTGTTATTACTATTTCTATTTCTTATGAAAAAAAGAAAGGTAGAAAAAACGTATAAAATATTCAAATTGTAAACCAGCCAGAGTCATTTGCTGAGTGGCTATAGATATCAATAAATCAAACAAACAAAGAAACAAACAAATATATCTTCTAGAAATTATCCCAATCCCTTAACAATGCAGTGCACTGTAGCATATAACCAGGAAGAAGGAGGAAGGGAATTTTAGAATGGAGGAAATAACTAGAGACATAGAGATACATCAGGATTTCTGTGTCTGTCTGTGTGTTCTGAAATGTTCTTGAATATTTTTTCTGCATCCCTCAGACTAATCCAGCATATTTTTCAGCTCAATTATTCTTTCATAAGCTTCTTCTATTACACCAAATCTGACTCTGTCCTGTGCAGTTTTTGGGGTATAATTCTTGCAGGTGGACAAATAATGTTCTTTGTTCCTACATATAAATGAAAAACTGCTGGTGACCTTCTACCACTGCACCATAGAGAGTATCTTAACTTACTGCACCTCTGTGTGGTTTGCTAATTGCACAGTGGCAGATAGGACAGTACTCCAGAGAGTTAACATCATTGCCAAGAAGATCATTTGGAAAAGCTTTATAGCTCCCTCTGCCTTAAGAAAGTTCAAAATATTCTTAAAGATCCATCTCATTCTGGGCACCCTTTTCTTGAACTATTACCATCTGGCAGATGGTACAGAATAATAAAAACACAGACAAATAGGCTAAAAAGCAGCTTCTATCTCAGGGCAGTAGCTCTGTTGAATTCTACTGTATAGTGCAGTGTTGGTGTGGTGTCAGGGTTTTCAATTCAATGTGTGGAGTGTGAAGGATATGTGTTTGTGTTTATTTTCATGGTCATGATATGCACTGAAGATGGTATTTGATTTAGTTGTATGAGGTGCAATGAAAATAAAATAAACTAAACTAAACACATAATTTCTTTTTGGTGGAAGAATATCATGTTATGGAAAGCATGCAGACTATAGCTTGTGTAATTGTTCTCATCCTTTTACCATTAGTGACCACATTCTTTCCATTAAGTCAGAAAGAATAAAATGGCCAGAATCTCACAAAGTAAGTGTTCATCTTTATGTGTATTAGCAATAATATCTGACAATTTGTTAGTACTACACTCATTACCATTAAAAATAAAAGTTGTCTTGACTATTCCCTGAAAACTGAAGAGAATGGGACCCAGTTTGATAAAGTGATAGAAGATGTGAAATGTTCAATTTAGAAATGGGGTAAATCTGACCTGGGACTATGAAGTGAAACAAATTATTTCTTCTAGTGGGCTCCTATGAGAAGGGAGCTGTGCAGCAGCTCAAATGGTTCCATCTGCTCCATTCTAAATCTCCTTCCTCTTCACACTAGTTATCTACCCATGCTTTTTGTTGCACATATATGCACAAAGACACAACACAAAGGAAAAGCAGAAGAATTGGCACAGACACAACAGATTTCTCAGTTACACAGAATGAATTAGATACCTGCTACAAATAGACTTGCTGGAAATAGAATCTGCTGATAAAAGGGCTGGAAATCCTTCCAGAAACCTACTTCAGCATGCTTTTTTAACTCACAACATCTGGAACATACTTTTGTCCTCCGTTATTTTTATATGTAGCTTTTACATACTGAAGATATACAAAGTTCTGTGAACTTCACTATGTACTTTTCCTTGACATATTAATATACAAAGAAATTTAAATAAAATAAAATAAAAGTAAATAAAATAATAAAAATAAAAAGCTTGGACAAGCAACAATAAAATAATAAACCAATAACAAAGCACTGTTAAGGGATTGGGGCTGTGAATTACTGAAAAGTTATCTTTGATTTGATGGGCAATATAGGACTGGTTGATATATGGAGATAGAAAAATAGCAATTCAAGAGAATATACCTATTTTTGATAAGACATGCATCCTTTTCAAGAATAGATACAATTTGAATTTCAAAGAACTTGATTGGTAAGATTTGTAAAGTAGAAATATTACCAAATATTTTTCAGATCAAAATCTTGTGAATTGATTTATTAAAGATAATCTAATTATTTTAGATGATGACTAAATGAAATATTTCTATAGAAAGAAGCAATAGTAGATAATTCTAAAATATATCAATAATAAGGGACTGATATAAGAATAGTTTAGAATGCAAGTAAAGCTTTTATTAGATATTATTTTATACAATATAGTAAATTTAAAAAAGAATGGTGAAGAGAAAACATAAGTTATTTGGGTAAAATAAAATAAAAAAAGAAGAATTAAAGAAATTTCCAGAGAAGATGAGTATTTTTCAACAAATTAAGATTTTCAACAATTATCTGTGTTAACAGTAAAAAAATAAAAAATAAAAATGAATTAAGTGAAGCAAAAAAAGTTCACAAGTAAACCAGGGAAATGGCTAGTATATAATTTAGATAGATAGATAGATAGATAGATAGATAGATAGATAGATAGATAGATAGATAGATAGATAGATAGAAAGGTAGGTAGGTAGGTAGGTAGGTAGGTAGGTAGGTAGGTAGGTAGAGGTAGAGGTAGAGGTAGAGGTAGAGGTAGAGGTATATAGATATTGATATTGAAATTACAGGAAGGAGGTGATGGTTTTACAAAAAACATTTCCTCAATATTATTCCATTATTGTAACATCTCTCTAGAGAAAAAAATATGAAAATCTAAAGAAACAAAAACTGCAGAGGAAGAGAGACAGTTATGAATGGACCTATAACAATAAGGAAAGTATAAAAGAAAGATTAAATTTGGGAAGGTATCTGAGCCAGATGGATTATCATATTCTTATTATAAATGTTTTGAAGATGAACTTTTATAATCTGTATAAAACCTAATGACTTCTACCCTGTAGGGCAAGGGTATCAAACTAGATTTCATTGAGGGCCACATCAGGGTTGTGTTTGATCTAGGGGGGCAGGGTGGGCATGGCCAGCTCAGTGTTCCTTGTGTCAGAGGTGCCTGTGGTGGTCCAAGCACTCTGCCAGCAAAAACAGGCTTCTGAGCTCAGTTTCTGGCTGCAACAATCTCCTGCAATCCCCTGCCAGTGAAAATGAAGCCAGGGAAGGCTACACACGCAGCCCTCCCAAGCTTCATTTTTGCTGGCAGAGACACCATGGGCTAGTTCTTCACTGCTTCCAGGGTGCCCCCCCCCACAGGCCATATCCTTTGTAACAGCTGTAAAGAAGCTACTTTGTAGCTTGTATTTGTAATGGCTGTAAAGAAGCTACTTCTTCTTTCTTCTCTTCTCTTGCACTTCTAATTTTTTTCATTGATTTCTTTCTTTTTCTTTTTTTCTTAGTGTTATCTTATTATTTAAACAATGAAAATATATGTATATATGTTCATCAGTATTTTGCAATAATTCCTCATTTGAATCCTACATGCTATTAACAATAATTTTACTGTTACCTCATATATGGTATATATTTGCATCATTATTCCACTGTGTTAAATGGGACCTATGAGTAAACAAGTCTAGTCCAAGACAGTAGACTAAATTTGTGTGTGTGTGTGTGTGTGTGTGTGTGTGAATGGACACACATGCATGTGTTCATTTGTCTGGGTGTAAAAGATAAATCATTTCTGTTTTTTGCCAAAAAACTTGCACATGTATATGTAGTCATTAGAGCCAAATTCAGCTCAATGGAAGCTTTAGCTTATATGTGCACTATCAAGTTGAAGGAGATGAACCAAGTAAATGTAGAACAACAAAAAAATAATTAAGGTGATGTTTGAAGCAACATTTGATAACATGTATCTGGAGAGCAAAGAGTAGGTCAATAAAAGAAAGTCCTGTCTGAAATGTTATTGAGCTTTAGACAATTAACCCAGAGAATGTTAAGCTAGATAGATCTAGATAGCTAAAATTGAGATCTCTGGGTAATATGTGGAATTTATCACTCTAGTTTTAATAGCACATGCAAACATTATATTCAGTAACTGTTCTTTGTTAAGCTTAAAATGAGCTAATTCATGGTGTTGATGTTTTTGCAAACTATTGTAACAATGTAGGATTGAATTAACAAAATCAACATAAAATATTCCTCAAGCCATCTGAAGCTTCATTTGGCAATGGAGTAATTATGAAATTTATTATATGTTGATCAGTAAAAAGTTTTATTCCAATATCTTATAATTTTAACATAAATTACAAAGTAGATTGTGGGACTATTGATGTTATAATTTATCTTGGTTTTTAGCAAAGCATTTAACAAGGAATTCCATAGGAATACAACAGTTATGTAGGTAGCATTTAAAATAGTGACTTGATAATAGATACATAGATGTCTTGAATATCTTTTTCAAAGAATTATAAATTTTCAAATAGACTTTCTTAATAAAATTTCATTTTACTTCTTTCTCCACTAATATACATATTAATTGTTTTTCTTTAGAAAATTATAATGCAAAGTTCAAAACTTTGGAATGTTGAAAGGTGACCGTATTGTGTTTTACATATTGTTTCAAGAACTGCTTATTGTAGAAGTTCTTCTCAAAGTGCACATCAAGTAAACTTGTCCCCAAATATAGGATAAATCCACACTTTCTTCTTGGCCCATTACCATTTTAGACCATTCTCCATATCTTTAGTGCAGAAAAGATAACATTTACCTTCCTCCCATCCATGTAATGGAATGTAGGAATGAACTTGAAGAAGGAGAGGAAGAGAAGTTGCCTAGGAAACAATCAGAAACAAGAAGCAGAAGCTCCCAGATTAACAGTCAGAGAAAAAAAATCTAAAAGAATCCATCCTAACATATGAAAAAGTTTTTTTTAAATTCACATTTATATGCTGCCCAGACTCAGGGCGGCTTACAGTCTTTTGGAGCACAACCCAATGCGCTCAGCAATAGCCTTCATTCCATTGTATATGCCTGCTTATTACTAGGGCTTTTGCCCCCCCATGGCATTTTTACAAAGTCAGCTTATTGCCCCCAACAATCTTGGGTCCTCAATTTACCTACCCTGAGAGGATGGAAGGCTGAGTCAACCTTGAGCCTGGTGGGATTCTTGCCTGCACTAATTGCAGGCAGCTGGAGCTAAGTGCTAGGTGTTTAACAGCCTGCACCACCAAGGCTCAGTTAAAAGTGGTGGGGATGAAAACTTTGTACTATCCAACTTGCAAGACGTCAGCTCTCCTAGATAAAACAGACAGGAAACATGACTAGATGAGCAAAATCTATTTTGTTATAAGGCTACATTAACAAAGTATTGCCAGTCTGCATTTCCATACCCTGCTTACAGTATCATAAAGCTTCCTCCCCAATTTCTTTAAAATATCAGTAGGAATATTGCTATGAAGCAGAACTTTCTTTTCTCCCTTGCTACAAAATTTCTATCAATCTACTCCCCATTGTTTTTATTACTTTAGCACTGAATCTATCCATAATGGTACCATAATGTAAAGAAAGATAGAAAGAAAGAATCTGTGCTAGTTACAAGGGAAATTGCATGGGAACACCAGTGTGATGACATTCATGTGGGCAAACATCTGGGAAAGTGGTAAGGGAGCAATCTCTAAAAGGAAAAAGGTAGGCACTGGAACATTGGTACACACAGGATCCAGCCAGCATGGCTAGCATTCCTTGAAAGGGTAGGAAAGCCAAGAAACAGGGGAATGATAAATAAGAATCAGATATTCTGGTGGTCCTAGTCTGGACAGAATACCAGTTAGGTACTGTTTTCTACTTCAATCCAAACTGGAATTTCTGAAGTTGGCCTGAGAAGTGGCAACAGGTTTGGCTACAATTCAGAATTTCTCTTGTACTGAATGGCATCAATCTATGTTATAATTCTTCTTAGTGATGTATAATAATAACACATTATTGTATCTATGTTACATATCTACTTATAGTGTGGATATTGACTCAGTTTCCATCTTCAAAGGTACTAGTATTTTTTTGTAGAATATCATTACAGAATATACATGGATTGGGAACTCATACTTCAGTGAGCTTTTTTGGCATTTCCTTTAATAAAATTAGCTTTCTTCACTGCCCTTCCTTTATTAAATTGGCTCTCAAGAGTGATGCTGATACTTTAGATTTCCATATCCCTTTCTGCATCCAGAGCAACAAACTTTTTATAGGTTAAGAATACCTTAACAATTCTATTAAGAATCTTTTGTATGTTGAAACAATGATTTCATGAGTTTTGTTATTCATGGAAGTATATATTTTAATTAAAAAAAATTCTCCTCAAGTAAAAAAGGCATTGGAGAGCAGACTAATTTTCTTCACTTCTTCTGTTGTGGCTCTTTTTGTTTACAAAAGCAGATATTTATAATATGTATATAGCAAAAAGTGTACATTCATTTATGAGCTCTTAACTCATTACCTAATAATTACTTTCTATGCTGTGAGAGTCTCATCACTACTATAGATATATTCTTATACTGAATCTGTTTTCTTAATGTACTAATTTTTAAAAGAAATGAAATATTTGGAGAACAATTAACATTTATTGGTGTAAGAGGGCAAAGAAATTCTACATGCTTGGCTTAGAGGTACAGGTATTTGAAATCAGCTTGGACAACAAAGTACAGTAAGGTAAGGCAAGGTAAGGTAAGGTGTCCCTGCGGATTTTACTCCACAAGCCATTGCCAGTAGAGGGCAGTGCTCATTTCCCTTTCAAGGCCATTGAGCCAACACTGTGCAAAAACATTTCCATGGTCATCTGGCCAACATGATGTTACCTTCCCAGCAAAGTGGTACCTATTTATCTATTCACACTTGAATGCACTTGCATGCCTACCAAAAATATAACTGTAAAGGACAAACTAGAAATAAAAGTTAAATAAGCAAAAAAATGGTAAGAGAATACCTGTCCGATCTTGATGAATACAAATCACCGGGACCCAATGGATTACACCCCAGAGTTCTAAAGAAGTTGGCAGATGTCATCGCAGAACCACTGTACCACATCTTTCAAAAATCCTGGAGTGCCAGGAAACTACCAGAGGACTGGTAAAGTGACTGATGTGGTTCCCATCTTCAAAATAGGGAAAAATGTAGACCCAGGAAACTACAGACAATCAGCCTAATATCAATACCTAGGAAGATATGGAAAAGTTAATAATAATAAAAAAACAGATCTACCAACATCTAGAAATGAGCAAAGTAATATCTAGAAGTCAGCATGGGTTTGTTAAAAACAGATCATGATAAACCAATCTTATTTCATTTTTCAACATAGTAACCAAATTAGTAGATCAGAGAAATACTGTGGATATAATATAGACATTCCACATAGTAGACCACAACCTATGTCTTGGTAAGCTAGAAAAAAGTGGGATAGATAGCATCACCATCAGATGGATTTGTAACTGGCTGACAAACCATAGTCAATGAATAGTCCTTAAGGGTACTACATCTACATGCAGGGAAGTAAGCAGTTGGGTACCAAAAGATTCCATATTAGGCCCACTACTCTTCAATATCTTCATAAATGACTTAGATGAGGAAATAGAAGGGGAACTTACCAAATTTGGGGATGATATTAAGCCAGCAGGAATAGCCAACACCTAGATGATAGGCTCAAGATCCAGATGGATCTTGACAGACTTGAACACTGGGTCCTATCTAACAAAATGAAATTTAATGTAGAGAAAAGTAAAGTCTTACACTTAGCCAAGAAAACTAAGGAGAAATTTCCTGACAGAACAATTAATCAGTGGAACAACTTGCCTCCAGAAGTTGTGAATGCTCCAACACTGAAAGTTTTTAAAAAGATGTTGGATAACCATTTGTCTGAAGTGGTGTAGGGTTTCCTGCCTAGGCAGGGGGTTGGACTAGAAGACCTCCAAAGTCCCTTCCAACTCTGTTATTCTATCCTATTCTATTCTAAAAACCAAAAGTACACATATAGGTTGGGTGAAACGAGGCTTAATAGCAGTAACTGTGAGAGTGATCTTGGAGTCTTAGTGGACAACCAACTAAATTTGAGCCAACAGTGTATGGTGGCAGCCAAAAAAGCCAATGCAATCCTAAGTTGCATTAACAAAGGGATACAATCAATATCAAATGAGGTACTAATATCATGTTATAAAGCCTTAGTAAGACCACATCTAGAATACTGCATCCAGTTTTGGTCACCACACTATAAAAAGATGTTGAGATTCTAGAAAGAGTGCAGAGAAGAGCAAAATTGTTAGTGGACTGGAGACTAAAACATATGAAGAACAGTTGCAGGAACTTGGCATGTGTCTAGTGAAGAGAAGGACCAGGGGAGACATGATAGCAATGTTCCAATATTTGAGGGACTGCCACAGAGAGAAGAGTGTCAAGCTATTTTCCAAAGCACCTGAACACCAAAAGCATGATAAGACGGTTCTCTAAAGGAAAATAGATGGAGCTAAGATTCGTTATTAAAAAGAATGATTTAGTTATGGGAAGTTGAAACTTCAGTACAATTCCTTTCAGAAGAGAAGCAAAACAGTTGGTAAATTATTTATTTCATTTTTATAATAATCAGTTTGCAATACTGCTATCTCTGTGTTAATTCAAATACTGCAAAAAAAAAGTTCAGAATATGTCACCACAACATTTTATTTATTTAGACTTGTATTTTCACAACAGATTTTGAAGGTTATCTAATCCATTCTCCTTCTCGGAGTAAAATATTAAAAAGTAATATTCTCAAAAGATGACCTGCTTATATTTACTTAAGTCTACCACCTCCTAGCATAGCCTATTAAACAATGATGAAAAGTTTCAAGCAAAAGGATTTTTCCCCAATATGTAGCTGAAATCTGTTTGTTATTTTCAAATATTGTGTTTAGCCTTGCCTTCTGAAACAACAAAAAATAAGTCTCAGAATTACTCAGAATCATCCATGCATAGACACTGAGAGACACTCAATATGAGATGAGTGACATATAAATTTAATAAATAAATTTATGTATTTGTTTAATTATTAAATGTATATGCCACTCATTTTATATTGAGTGTCTGTCAGTGGCTGCATGGATGACATAATAATTCTGAGACTCATTCTTAAGAAAATATTTGCAAGGAAATTATATTGAACTCAGGTAAAATTAGGTACTGAAAAATTCTGTGAAATTACAGTTAAGTGTCATTTTTAAACAAAATTGACATGCCCATAATTAATATGTAGAATGAAGCACAGTTATCCTTTGGTGACTTTTGGGGGAGATTTGGTAAACTGAAAATGGATCTGCAAAAAATGGAGCTGATGATTGTGGTAAAGACCAAGGAACAAGTGAGTAGGTAAAGAAAGGATGAGAGATCACCCAGATGTGATGTAGACAGCTGCTCCTCACAAGGAGACCACAGGATAGCAGTTTTCCATGAATTTGAGCAGGGTTGCCCAACCCTCAGAATATGGCCCATTTAGAACCAGGCCACAGATGTGTCAGGTGAGTGGGCTTGCAGCTCCACGTACACACACAGCGGTTCAGCAAGTACATGTGTGCAGCTCCATTTGTGCAAGAGGTGGGCACATGTGCATTCACCCACCACTCACACAGAACCATTCCCACCCCTGCCAATCTGCAAAACTGGAAAGGTTGGAGACTGTTGAGTTCAAGTACTAGGAAATAAAGGAATTAGCCATCCTGCCCACAACTGCAGTGGAAACTTTTAAAAGACAGTAAGTTCACAAACCTCACTTTCTAATCACTTTTGAAAATTGGCCATTAACTACTTCTAAGCTATTAGAAAGCTTTGGGATGACAGGTTGAAAAGGAATGAAATGAAAATGCAGGGTGACTGCCTTAATTTCTGAATGAAAGAAAAAATTAATCAGAAGCTTAAGAATTCAAAGAATCTAAAATAAATGACAAAAGACTAAATAAGTTTTGTATCTTAGAAAGTTGTAAATAAATGAAGAGGTCGGATAAAATTGAAATGTTGAAATTTCTATATTTCTATTCTTTGTCAATAAGAATTTGGAATTAATTATAAAGAATTGTCCTGTGAACAATAAATTCTGTTTTGGTTTGCAAAGAAGATATTAATGAAGACAATTAAGGTTTATTTTCAAATGAGTTTATTTAAAGACAAGTGAATTGCAGTATAGGACTGCAATGAAAAACAGCTAAAATATTTAACATCTCTGACATCTATCTCTGTCATTTATCCCCTATCTCTCTATCTCTGTCTCTCCTATCTTTGATGAGTCACTGTATCCTAATTTTCCTCTTCTGACTCACAGGTATTTCTTCTAAAAGGATTATTTATGAGGAAAATAAACAGAGCAGAAGAATTGACTACAACTGATCACTGAAAGCACTTCCAGATGGCCTGTGGAGTGATGTTATATTAGCATCTCTTGGTGTTCAAGTAGAGATGCTTCCTGCCAGCAGGAACTCAATTGAGGATCATTCATATTTAAGGAATTAATTTCCCAGAGCTAGTCCCAAGCTTGTTCCTGCCATCTGCATGTCCTCATTACTTATTTTTGTTACCCACACTTTATCGCTGGCACAATACCAAACTATATGATCGAATGAAAATGATGCCATATGAAGAAAGAAAAGAAGAAATATTGAATAACATAGAACCTTTTTCTGAACATTTTCACTGCTATGTTCAAAGACATGAAGAACATAGTCCTAATGTTCTAACTAAGAACTAATTGCCAGAAGCAACTGGCATGAGCATGATGAACATGTTTTTGAGCAATAGGCTACAGCTGTAAAGTGACTGCATTCTGCACTTATCATAATTTTTATTTTTTTATTAAAAAGTTATAAGATAACTTTAGATTTCAAAACACTCTTCAAATAACTCTTTCTTGACTATTTTTGAAGCAGAGCCACCAATTTCATCTTTGTAGAAAAGCTACTTCACAGAATGGGGTCTACAATGAAAAACATGGGCCATTATATTTTGCATCATTTGTTATCTCATGAATAGTGTTTTTCAAAGATTATCAGCATGTCTTGGTGGGTGTGGCTGGGGAAGGATACTATATGTAAAATTATTGTGCAAGTCTATATGTGTTATGCTGGGGATGTGAATTATTATCACCAGGTCCAAAGTTGAGTGAAGGCCCTTCTGGCCATTGTCTCAACCAGAGGTGGTATTCAGCAGGTTCTGACCAGTTCTGGAGAACCGGTTGCAGAAATTTTGAGTAGTTTGGAGAACCGGTGGTAATCTTCCTCCAGGAGTAAGGAGGGAATGGAGATTTTGCAGTATCTTTCCCCTGGAGTGGGATGGGAATGGAGATTTTATAGTATCCTTCCCCAGTCACACCCACCAAGCCATGCTCACCAAGCCATGCCACACCCACCAAGCCACACCCACAGAACTGGTAGTAAAAAAATTCAATTCCCACCACTGGTCTCAACCTGCCCATACACAGTAGCTATGAACTCAGAAGAACATCCAAATTGCAAGGTTGCTCCTTCAGAATTACTATTACCCATCCTGAGTAACTGGACCTATCTTTTCATAATAATAATCCAGAAATTGCAATTGTCTAGAATGTTGCTGAGTGTTCCTTACTTCATTCATGTTACCAGAAGCACATTATATCTGTGCTGTGGGCCTTTAATTGTTCACAGTTGACTTCTGGATGCAATCCAATAAATACACCTGTATAGCCAGGTACCACTTTACATGTGGCATTATTCATCCAACCAAAATTGAACTATCCAATATATTTGCCCAAGAGAAACAGTATTTCCTCATGAAAGAAGCTCACATAATGTTTCTCCATACTGAAGCCTATTCTTCAAAATAGTCTCTCAGTAGAATCAGACATGTCCCCTCTTCTTTTTTAATATGAATACTTTATTGCTAGTGTGTCTTTGTTTAACAAGAATGTTTTGGTGTGATATGTACCTTATTGTTTTTACCAATATACAGTAATTTTACAAATAAAATGTATGAATCAGAAAAAATTATACAATAAAATTGAATTCTTACACTGAGCAAGCTGTAAACATATGTATAATACTTCCATTTAAATAAAAAGGACTTGATTGGAATGTGTTCATGTTTATTTATGTCCCTCCCTCCCTTGATTCAATAATAATAATAAGATGTATTAAGCTGTTCTAATGATAGAACAGGGCAAAAAAAACAAGATGGAGTCATAGAGATACTTAATTGTGTCTTGACATTTTATTCTTATGTTTGCACTTCAGAAGCAATCACCATAGCAGTCTAACTATTATTGTACCCAACTATTCTAGATGTGTAGATTTTGTGTACAACATGGAATAGGCAAGTATTGAATCAATCACCTGTCAGATTGGGTATGCTATATGAACTTTCCAGATTGGCAAAACTGAGTATACATATCAGAAGCATGGGTTTTATTTCCCCTAATAAAGAAATAATACGTTCTTCAGTCACTTAATCTGTTCAGGAATCTTTCTTCTCTTCAAGTCATATTCAAGTTCCATTACAGAAACAAACATAAGACATTTGGTTGGAATCTTTCCAGAGCCACTTATGCTGGAAAATTCCAGAAGGCACTAGTATTTTCTAGAATACAGTTTTAATCTATTTTGGGGGTGCATTCTGAAAAAAATAAATGCATAATTATGGGATTATAAAATAATAAGAATTATACTTGAGAAAATGGTTTCTCATAAAAATTAATAAAAGCGATTAGGAATTTATCAGATCCAAAATGCTTAAGTTTGACCATGTTAAAAATTAAGGATTTCAGCCTTCAAGCTTTCATATATTTCCCAAGATATTCTCTCTCCTTATGCACCACTAGCTATGAAAAAGGAACTTCACTTTATGCAAAGCAAGTTTCTCAACCAAGTTAATGGCTTTCCAGAAAACACATTCTCCCTAATTTGGCAGATGATTAAATGGGCAGATTGACAATTACGAAGCTTGTTCCTGAGTCATAAATCACATGTATCTTCCTCAGTAGAGAAATCTATGCTATTTTTCCCCACAATGTGTATTATTATAGTCTGTCATAACTGCTACATATGTATATTCACTGGCTTTCTTCCAGCACTAGTCACGGACTACATACTGTATGAACAGCTAGTTGCATTGAATGGAAAGTTCATTCTTATTCACATCAGAAGCCTTGCCAACAAATCCAATGGGGCCCACATGAGCAATGTGTTCCAGTCTGATATAGATATGTATTCTCATCAATAAAATATGTAATAAATTCTGTCCACAGGTAATATTCAAACTAAGCGAGGGGAGGAATTTATTAAAACAAAAAGGTTAAGATTAAATAACTCCTGCATATGTTTAAGCAGCTGGCTTTGTGATCCACATACCTGAGAAAAAATCTTTCATTTTTCACAAAAGGCCAACATAAATCAACTTTTGCACCTATTCCTAGATGTCAATCTGTTAAATCTATCATGCATATGGTGTTAAATATATTTAATATTTCAAAGAAGATAATGGTCTATGAGGAAAAATATGCTTGGCTTAATATATACGATACTATGAACTTTATGAGAGTCGGTTTGGTATAGTAGTTAAAGCATTAGGCTAGAAATTGGGAGACTGTGAGTTCTAATCCTATCTTATACATAAAGCCAGTTGAGTATCCTTGGGCCATCATTAGTCTCAGCCTTAGGAAAGAGGCAATGACAAACCACTTCCAAAAATCTTGCCAAAAAAACTGCAGGGGCTAAATCCAGGCAGTGTCCAGGAGTCAAAACTGATTCAAAACATGTGTGAGTGGGTTCGCTCCAAGAGGACATGCTGAGCCAGGGGTGGGGGAGGGATTTGCTTCTCCTGCCGACAAACAGCTGATTTTGCTGCCAAAGCAGATTCCTTGATAGTCCACTCACTAGATTGAATGGAAGCAGCTTGGAATGACCCATGACAATTTATGGTCAACTGTGGACTCTGCTGGGAAGAGGAATCCTAACAATTGCAATTCCTGATAGAGGCAGTTGGAGTGTCCTGGTTTGCATCTTTCCTCTCAGCTTTCAGTTTTTTAAAGCGCACGTTGGCTTTCAACTGCACATTTCATAATTTGATTCTTAATTTTAAATAAGTCAGATACATTTTCTCCGCAGTCAAGAGTTTTGCAGTGTTTTCACTGCAAACATCAATACCTTAGATTGCACTAAGTTCCATTATTTATGTTCTCTATGTGAGCTCCAGATAAATCAGGATTCACCTAAAAATGTAAAATAAAAATCAGAAAAAGTAGCCACAGTAAACAATAACCATTTATTAATTCTATCTTCAATGATATTTAATACCATATAATAACCTTGTGCTATCTTTCCTTCCATGTCAAAATGGTTTTTGCTGTTTCACTTAATGTATTGCCATTCCCAAACAAGGATGTAGCTGAAGTTTGCCTATGGCTATGCAGCACTCTGTACTAATGCAAGCTTGATGAACAGCATCAGGAGTCCATTAGAGATGGAATGTTTTATTTAAGTACTCAGTTGGTAACTGACTAACATATTTCCCTTAGCAATTTGCTCACCCTAATTGTTAAAACCATTCTTGCCATTTCAAAAGTTTCAGAAGTTTCGGAACTGTGAGAACTGTAAACACCTGCAGATTAGGCAATATGGAAAATTATGTAAAAGAAAATATTGGTTATACTATTGTTTTTAAAGAAAAAACCCTATTCTGATTTAAATGTTTTTTAAAATAAAATGTTTACTTCTATATTACTCAAACATGTTTTTTCTACCTTTCCGTCACCTGAATTACCTTGTCATTCTACAGCTACATATATATTTTATGTACAATTTATTGATAGGACAAATTCAGTTATTGATAGGACAAATTCTATAAATCAAATTCAGTGGCAATAAATCCAGTAACTTGGAGAATTGAAAGGAGATTCTTCCTTTCTTAAAAATATGGCATGTCAGTATGCAATACTCCAGGCTGAAGTGGAGGGAAATAGAGTGGTGGGGAGAGAGGGAGAGAAAGAGAGAGAGGGAGAGAAATGTTTCATTATTACTGCAATGTTTATACAAATGCTAGAGCAGGAGATGGGGGAATTCAGATTTCAAATGTATGCTTACCTCTTCTTTAAAGTTAGCACTGTAAATGTCTAACAGTTAAGTTTTTTAGAAAAGTAAAGTGTGTAGTGACATTTTTGTTTTAATTAGTGACTTGTCTCATAGTGGTCATGTTTAGAAGAAAGGAACAAGGAGTTTCTTTAAAGAACTAAAAAAAATATTCTGGTGCACACCCCTTGCCCTCCAAAATGGTTACTAGATTGTAATTTTTAATGTTATAAGAAAACACAATTATTAAATATGTAATTGGAAAGTAACCTTATTAAATGTATTTCATTGTTCCTGATATAAAAATTATATTTTGCTCTATTTTAGCAGCATAACCTTTAATGATCAGGTTATTGTACATCTGTCTGCAGTATTGAGTTTAGGCTTTCATGGTACTCCAGACAAGGAGCACCAACCATGAGTACTTACACTATTTTTATTGTAACGTTACAGAATCTTGCAAAGTACATATCTTCTCTCTTGCCTTCACAAGTCAAGAAACTAGGAGGGGTCCCTTCTGAGAATTTCCACACCCCATTCTTCTGTGGGCTAAGCTGCCTCTTACCTGCCTAGTTTGCAGCTTCTTCTCCTGTCCTGCAAGGACATTCTCACAGACCATGAGAGTTATACTGCAGGATTAGATGGCTATACAATCTAAGAAGCATTAAAATATTGTAGCATAACTGAATCTTTTAAGCTTATTGTTCAATCACAACAGTGAGTGCAGATAAAGAAATAGGGATGGATAGGAAGATTGGTGAAAACATTCTAAGGCAAAAATGAGATAATAAGGTCTTTTCACTTATGATCATACTTTTTGAACAAATATGGAAACCACCCAGGGAAACCCATTTAGAGTTATGGGTTCAGTGCAGAAGAAGTCATGAGAGAATTTCTTAAAACTGGTGTGACTAATTGGACAAGATTAACAGTTTCTCAAAAGCCATAATTATTTCAGATCCTATTTCATTTAAGTGAAACTAGTGGCCTTGGGTCAATAACATGTCTTATCTCATTATTCCTGATCTAGTTGCAAATATTCACTGATATTTTAAGCTAGAAAAATGATTCATTACTCCTATAATTCTTTACTTACAAAGATCACCAGAAATGCCTGGAGTGGGAAGAAGTTGTCCTGATAGTTATAAGTTACTATTTAAGTCACAAAAAGAATTGACTTATATCTACCAATTAAGAGAAATCTGCTGAAAGTATTGTAAGAAAAAGTTATTTTATATAATTATTCTATTAATTAAGGAGGAAGGTGTGATAAAAGGCCAGTTAATAAATTTAGTCAGAAATCCATCAAAAATTAAGTATCAGCTGGTTAATTGTGAATAACTTCTATTTTTCTTTGAGTAACCAGTGTTTGGGACTGAATATAGCTCCTCTCAAAGTTCTATAATTTGTTATCAGATTGTAATTTTTACCTACATGAGAGGGTAGGACAGAAATACATTTGATAATACATTTTGCTTATTATGAATAAATAATAATAATAATAATAATAATATACCAATAGCATTTAGGCTTACATACTGCCCCATACTGCTTTACAGCACTATGTGTGTGGTTTATAATGTAGAAGCATTATTTCCCCCAACAATCCAGACCTTCATTTTATTGACCTCAGAAGGATAGAAGGCTGAGTCAACCTTGAGCCTCATCAGAACTGAACTCTAGGATGTGGCCAGAGTTTGCCTGCAATACAGCATGCTAACTACTGTGCCACCAGGGCTTCTTATATGTGCATCAGAAGTAATAAGCCATTCAGGTAGAATTCAAAGAGCAAGATGTTCTGTCCAGCCAGTTACAGTTAATGGGATTTGGAATAGTTACTTAGGAATTGGGAGTTGTCCCCTTAAAGGAATGCATCATGGTAAATGTAGTTAAGGTATCCTGGGAAATGTAGTTCATGTCATGTAGCCACATATGTAACCCTGATTGGTCACTGAATTGACCCTTGGTGGGTTGGGGGCGGTTTCTTCACTCTTGGCTGAACACAGCCTCATGGTAGCAGTTATACCCCCTGCCTCTATGACTATGGGATGAAAGAGATAACCATCTTTTTACCTATAAAGACAGACATACAAAGGGTTGGACATTAAGAAGAATCTCAACATAACTGTGAGTTAATGAGGATGCCTGATGAACCAATAAAAAAGACTTTGTATGGATGTTTTGTGGAGTTTATCTATCTGTTTTTTACAAGACAGAACACAAGACAAAGAATCACAGACCCATAGAGTACTTCTTTATACCCATGGGACTGTCATAATCTTACTCAATAATTAATCAATGATAAATACATTTGAAATTTTACCACATCAAGTGATAAACATATTGTCAAACAATTATTTAAGCATCAAAAACATTTGCTAGAGAAATGCATGCAGCATTGATTGAATTAATTCTGTACACCAATATATAATGAATTTAACAAGCATTATATACAGGAATGCAGAAATAAAGTTTGACATTGCCTAACTCCAAGATGGTTTTGGATAGCTCATAATAAAAACTGATAATAGCAATAGCAATAGCACTTAGACTCATATACCTCTTTACAGTGCTTTACACCCCTCTCTAAGAGTCAACATATTGCCCCCACAATTTGGGTCCTCATTTTACCCACCTCAGAAGGATGGAAGGCTGAGTCAACCTTGAGATTTGAACTGCCAAATTGCAGGCAGCCAGCAGTCAGCAGAAGTAGCCTGCAGTACTGCACTCTAACCAGTATGCCACCATGGCTCATAATCAAATGCAAGAACAATTAACAAAACCATTAAAAGGAAATAAAAGAGAATGACAATTATAATATAGTCCTGGGAAAGGAGTCACTGAATACTGTGAAAAACCAATGGCTACAAATACAGTCAAAAGCCAATAGTCACAATACAAATGTATATACAGAAACTCTTTGTCTGACAAAGGAATGCATGGGAGTGTTATCCCATTAAACCTTGCTGCCAAGCATTTAGTTGTTTTATTGCCTTCTCTTTCCTCAGTGAGGGAGGGAAGAATGGCAGTGGAGGAACCCTATGTGTGATAGAAATGGCAATTGGAGACATTATTCTTTTATATCCTCAGTAAGTCATAATTTCTTCCAAAAGGAAGCATTCTCTTTCAGCACAAGTGCTTGTTTATTTTCATATATCCTATCACCCTTGATGAGGGAGATACTAATGGATCCCAGAGTGTCCCCCATTCACTAGCACTGTTATTTTTGCATTCTGACTTATCTTCTGATTGATGCCTTTGACATACCCTGAGCAGCTTCTGGCACAAAGAATGAGCACAGACAGAATTAGTGGTTGGTATGGCTGATCAAACACAACCCCTTCCACGAGGAACATGCTGAGAGAATTTAGGCTCTTGTTTATTCTGGAGCACAGATGGTACATGGGCGAGGTTCAGAAATTGGGTAAACTCAGCAGCTTCTCTTCATTATCATGGTTTATTTATTATCCTGTCCTCTGCCATTTCTACTTACTGAATCAGTTAAAGGGCAAACTATCCTTGTTAACAGTCTTAGTATCTCACTGAAAGGAAGATGAATTGGAAAATAACATGAGAATAGTGTAACAGAGATTTTCTTACAAAATGTGAAGAAATGCCAGAGGAAAACCAATATAACAATAGGGGTACTGAAAAAGAAAAGACATTTGATTAAAATATAAATGGAATATATTTTAAGGTGATGTAGACTGGAACTCTGCAATGCATCTCATAAGTGGAATGGCATTTAAGAAGAAATCACTGGATATTTTCAATGCAGTTCTTTGGGTACCATTTATTGGTCATTGTGCAACAGAGGTGGTATTCAGCAGGTTCTGACCAGTTCCAGAAAACAGGTAGCAGAAATTTTGAGAAGTTCAGAGAACTGGCAAATACCACCTCTGATTTGCCCCACCCCCATCTATTCTCTGCCTCCTAAGTCCCAGTTGATTAGCTGGATCTTCTTTTTTTGCCCTGCACAGGAGAACTGAGTTGGAAAGCAGGTTAGTGGGGTGTGGAGGGAATGGGATTTTGCAGTAGCCTTTCCCCAGGAGTGGGGGGTGGGGGGGAATGGAGATTTTACAGTATCCTTCCCCTGCCACTTGATGGAGAGTATTGTAGCTGGTAAGAGCAACTAGAAGTTGTCAGAATATACTAATTTTCCACTAGTTGCTTTAAAGACTTTCAGTCCTGGTGCAGCTCATTGTTAATGAGACTTCACTGATGCCTGTGCTTATGAGAGCTTGTTCAGGGTCCATTTGAGCTATCAGGTCATTAAGAGACATTAAACTCCAATCTTTTCAAGAAACAAATGCTTACTACTTCATGCAGTAGTGGGTTTCCTGCAGCAGATTCGTATATCATTATTCTGATTCAATAGATATTCCCATCTATATGTGAAAATATTCAGAAAATCCTTCTTGCACTGGTTGTTTTTAAGCCAGCCTTATTGACTGGTATCCTCCAGTTGTCCTCCTTGGTATCCCAGCCCACCAGGAAAGCTTCAGATTGGAAAGTCTATATTATTGTCTTGAGGAATGATAGATTATGACATTAAATGATATTAAATTTGGGTTTTTTTCCTGCACATAACTTGGTCTTAATTTTTTAACTTGTGAAATTGTAGTTAATGGTGTAGTAAAACACTGAAATTATGATGTTCTTGGATGGAGAAAAAAGGGATGAGCTGTACTTATTCATGAGCTTCATTAAAGAGACACAGAGCAAGAGAGAAATCATTTCCACTATTAAATGTTATTTGTCACTTCAAATTAAATTAAATCAGACAAGCTAAATGAGGATGGTGTAATTAATAAAAGGTCATCTCAGGTCACAATCTTATATTTGATTTATGCTGGCTGAAGGGTTATTAGATTTAGAAGATGTTCTTCTACTTCGACTGACTTCCATTTATACTACCCTCATGGCATGAGGGAAATTGTTGAAATGGGTTAGAACTGGAGTGGGACCTTCACAAGACGGGAGCGTAATGTGTCACATGCCAGATTATTTCAATTCAGAGTCACTCCATAGATAAGAGTAATTTTTACCTATGACAATATGGTGAATAATATGGTATACTGCAGGGGTGGGATTCAAATTTCTTAACAACTGGTTCTGTGGGTGTGGCCTAATTTGTAGGTGTGGCTTGGTGGTCATGTGACTGGGTGGGCGTGGCTTAAATGTAAATATTATAAATATTTATGTAAATATTGGTTTTTTTAATAAAAAAGACACTTTTACCCAAAAGCAGGCAAAGCGGGCAGGCAGTTTGAGTTGCTCACAGAATCACAGATTCATTTAGAGATCTATCTATCTGCAATCAGCTACCTGAGTCTGTCACATATAATTTGCTTGCAAGCAAGCTCATAAAATTTGCTAGCAAGCAAACTCATAAAATTAACTCACAACACACCATGTAGGTAAATATTGAATTTTTTTATTAAAAAAGAGCAACTTTTACCCCAAAGTAGGCAGGCAGATTGAGTTGCTCACAGAATCACAGATTCACTTAGAGATCTATCTATCTGCAATCAGCTACCTGAGTCTGCACTGAAAAATTTCAGTCCTAAGGAAGGTTCGGCTCTGCTTTTAGATTAGCTAGAAAGCAAGAAAGCTAAGGATTTCCTGCTATCTAGCTAATCTAAATCTCCTGGCAGAGCAGAACAGCTAATGGTCAGGGGAAAAAAAAGGAAAATAGCAATTTACCAAACCAGGCAAGTTGGATGATTCACATGCCAGGTAAGGAGTGAGTGGGCAGGGAGGGGAGGGGCCAGCCAGTGGAGCGATTTGCCAGTTCTCCAAACTGGGGACAATTGTGTGTGCAGCATTTGAAAGAAATCATCAGCTGTGCTGCCTGGACAGCTGACAAGTGCTGTGCTTGGGTGTGCAGCATTTGAAAATCCTTGTTTCCTGCTTTTTCAACCTCAGCTGTGTTGCACAAAGCAGCTGAGGAGGGAAAAGCAGGGAATAAAGGACAGCCTAGAGCCCGGACAGGTGGGTGGGCCAAACACCGAACCAGTTCAGTGTCAGCTGCTCTTCGTAGTTACAGGTTCTATAGAACCGGGCTGAACTGGTAGCTTCCTACTCCTGCTTTACTACCATTATAATGAGTTTAATGGTGTTTCTGTTATGTGGGGGCAACATATGGATTTTCATATCCAGCACATCCTTGATTGGTATTTATTTATTTTATTTATTTATTAGATTTATATCCCACCTCTCTTCCCCCATCGGGGAACTCGAGGCGGCGTACAACAAGATAAAAAACAGTTGCCTATACAATATAAAATAAAAAAACTCATTCATACCATCCAAACATACACGAGGGAAGAAGAAAGGTCTCAATTCCATGCCCTCGGACAAAGCCAGGTCTTAATGGCTTTGCGGAAAGCAAGCAGATTGGGGGTGGTTCTAATCTCCACAGGGAGCGTATTCCAAAGGGACAGAGCTGCCACAGAGAAGGCTCTCGCCCATGGCCCCACCAGCCAGCATTGTCTGGCCGACGGTATCTGGAGCAAGCCCTCCCTGTGGGATCTAACCGGGCTGGGAGGCATACGTAGCAGTAGGCGGTCTCGAAGGTATCCCGCTCCTAAGCCATGAAGGGCTTTAAAAGTTGTCACTAGCACCTTGAATTGCACCTGGAAGACCACCGGTAGCCAATGCAGCTCGCGGAGGATAGGTGTTATATGGGCGCACCTAGGTGCACCCATAATCACTCGCACGGCTGCATTTTGCACCAGCTGAAGTCTCCAAGTGCTCTTCAAGGGCAGCCCCATGTAGAGCGCATTGCAGTAGTCCAATCAGGAGGTGATAAGGGCATGAGCAACCATGTGTAGAGCCCCTCAATCCAGGAAGGGTCGCAACTGGCTCAACAGGCAAACCTGGGCAAAGGCCCCCCTGGTCACAGCCGTAAGAGGGTGATCAAATTGTAGCTGTGGATCCAGAAGGACCCCCAAGTTGTGAACTCGTTCTGAGGGGAGCAATTTCTCTCCTCCCAGTACCAAAGATGTATAATCAACTGTTTCCCAGGGGCAGGACCCACAGCCACTCGGTCTTGTCAGGGTTGAGTCTGAGCCAATTAGTCCCCATCCAGACCCTCACAGCCTCCAAGCACCGGGACATCACCTCCATGGCCTCACTAGATTGACTGGGGACAGAGATGTACAACTGGGTATCATCAGCGTACTGATAATACCCAATGTCGATGGATGATCTCACCCAGTGGTTTCATGTAGATATTAAATAGGAGGGGGGAGAGAATAGAACCCTGAGGGACCCCACATGGCAGGGCCCTAGGGCTCGATCTCTGCCCCCCACCAACACTGACTGAGACTGGTCAGAGAGATAGGAGGAGGACCTTTGTAAAACAGTGCCCCCCACTCCCAGCCCCCTGAGCCAACCCAGAAGGATACCATGATTGATAGTATTGAAAGCCGCTGAGAGGTCAAGAAGCACCAGGATGGAGGGAGACCCCCCCATCCTGGGCCCGCCAGAGATCATCCACTAGTGCGATCAAAGCCGTCTTGGTGCTGTACCCGGGCCTGAAACCAGACTGCAAGGAATCCAGGTAATCAGCTTCATTCAAGGCCTGAAGAAGCTGGAGCACCACCACCTTCTCAACAACCTTCCCTTTTTGGAGACAGGATGGAAGTTATTTAAAAGAGCCAGGTCCAGGGAAGGTTTCTTGAGGAGGGGCCTAACCACAGCCTCCTTTAAGGCATGGGGAACACACCCTCACCCAAAGAAGCGTTTATAATCTCCTGGAGCCAGCCACATGTCATCTCCCGGCCTGCCAAAACAAGCCAGGAGGGACATGGGTCCAGTAAACAGGTGGTGGCATTCACTGCTCCCAGGGCCTTGTCCACATCATCAGGGCCAATCGGGACAAACTCATCCCAGATAACTGAACTAAGACCTGCCTCTACCACCTCAGTGGACTCTGCCCAGCCAGAGTCCAAGTCTGATTGAATCTGAGCGACTTTATCTGCAAGAAACTGAACAAATTCCTCAGCCCTTCCCTGTAGGGGTTCCTTTGCCTCCTCAGATCTTAAGAGGGAGCGTGTCACCCGAAACAGGGTGGCCGGGCGACAGTCTGCAGATTCGATAAGACTGGCCCAATATGATTGTTGTGCCACTCTTATCGCCACTAGATAGGCATCAATATGACGTCCTAACAGTGTCCGGTCAGATTCAGCCTGACTTTTCTTCCAGCGGCGTTCTAGGCATCTCTTCCTCCGCTTCATCCCCCGGAGTTCCTCGGTAAACCAAGGAGGTCCACAGAGGTGAGAGTCCGCAAAGGCGCAACCCGATCAATGGCCCCAGTGGCCGCACTATTCCAGGCTTCCACTAGGGCCTCAGTCGAGCTGCGGGCAAAGGAAGCCGGAAACTCCCCAAGCTCCCTCTGAAACCCAATTGGGTCCATTAGGCACCTGGGGCAGAACCACCTAGTCGGTCCCGCCTCCCTGCGGTGTGGAGTGGTCATCAGGAAGTCCAATCTTACAAGGGAATGATCTGACCATGACAAGGGCTGGGTGACTATTTCCCCCAATATCAGATCATGGTGCCATTGTTCAGAGATAAAAACCAGATCAAGCATGTGCCTCCCCCCGATGAGTCGGGCCCTGAACTACTTGGGCCAGGTCCATGGTTGCCATGGAGGCCATGAACTCCTGGGCTACACTCGAAGATTTGCCGAGGGATGGCAGATTGAATCCCCAAGCACCACCAGCCTGGGGAACCCAACCGCCAACCCGGCTACTCCCTCGAGCAGTCCAGGCAGGGCCGTTGCAACACAGCTGGGAGGCAGGTACATAACAACAGGCCCACCTGCACACCTAGGTCCAACTTCAAAAAGAGGGACTCACACCCATCTATCTCCAGAACAGGGCCTTCCCGAGGACATAATTCCCAACAAGCAATTACTGCCACTCCACTGCCCCTGTCCTGAGGTCGCGGCTGGTGCACCACTTGAAACCCGGAGGGGAACATGAGGGGAACCCCCCCCGGCCCCAACCAGGTCTCAGTAATACATGCCAGGATGGCCCTCTCCTCCAGGATTAAATCATGGATCAGAGGAGCTCTCCTTACCACTGACCTGGCATTTAAAAGCAACAGCTGGAGCCCAGAGCCTGGTCTTCCCTGTCCAGTGGGTCCCCGAGAAGAGCTAGAGGGGTCGGAACACGGTACCGCCACCAATTGGTGAGTATGCGTTCCCCAATGATGGCTAACCCCACGGCTCCTGCCATATCTGCCTCTCCCAGTCACCACTGAGATCGGCCATCCCTTAAGTTCCTCTGCAGTCACGGTCCAACCCCCACTACTGTCAACCACCGTCTCCAGCCAATGGGAATCTTAACCCTCACACACTCCCTCGCTCACCAAACTCAATCACTACACTCACCCAATTTATCTAAAATGAGATTAAACTAGAAGCAACTAAAACACATAAAATTTAAAACATGTAAAAAATTAGACTAGTAATACAAGAGACATAAAAGAGGGCATAGACGGCAGATGGAAAAGAATGTCTGGATATACAAAGATGTTAACGATTCAGCCAGGTCCTGACATCGGTCTGTGGGGAAGTCCAAGTTCAAGTCCAGGTTACCTTCACACAGTAACCCTGTGGCCGATGACAAGAACCACTGACAGGACCAACACCATGCTCTCACCATGGTTGCCCCAGCAGACCAGTCCTGACAGATGAATAATAGATGGGGGGAAAGAGGGGGGTGCACCTACCACACTACACTCCCACTGCAGGGGTAGGGTGCACCCAGATCCCTTGTACCAACAGCTGAGTATAAGGGGGGAGGAAAAAAAGGCCTCGGCAGATTAAAAAAAAAAAAAGGCCGATGAAAGCAGTGTCCCCCTGTAACCAGCATAGATGGAATGCCATGGCTGGGCAAAAAACCACAGTTTAAACGGGTGGTGGGAGGGGAGGGGGGGAGGGGAACGGCCCCCAAAATGTTCCAGCAGCAGCAGGCAGGATGGCAGGAGACCAGACCAGGAACAATCTCGAGCTGACAATCACCTCCGCCTCCAAGCTCAGCGACATCGCCAACTGAACCGCCACCCATCCCCACCACCGCTGCTATCGGCGTTGGTCTCCCCACTGCTTTCAGCATTGTTAACACCCTCAGCTGTTTCATCCTCGATGTCCGCAGCGCCCGCGGCACCTCCACCGCCACTCCCAGTGCTGCCTCGTCATGCCACACACCCGGATCCATGGCCCGGAAGAATGAAGAGAAGGCCGCCGCCGGATTCACTGCCAGATCCATGCGGAGCACCAACAAACTTGGCCCAAGAAACAGCGGCCTGCTGCCCAAATCTTCTGTCACTGGAGCCAGCTGGGGGGGGGTCTCTGTGAGTCACATACCACCCCTCTCGGACATACCACCCCTCTTGTCCTTTGCCATGGCTTCCCTGTTTTATTTCTTACTCATTATTCCTGCCCTTCACCCTCAGAGTTTAAGACAATGTCAATGTCCCCAATGATTCCTTTCGTGTTCGCAACGATGCATTGATGGGGCTCTGAAGCAACTGAACTCAGGGATTTGAATTTGCCCTGTTTGGATCCTCCAACAATTAAACCACAGGAGCTCTCCAAGAATGAGTTGAGATCTGCTCCTTCAGATGCCTTTCTGAGCAATTCAGATGAACCCAGCTCAGCTGGGATTGCAAGCTTGGCTCTTCCACGCTGCAGCCCCAGATTCCCAGGGGTCTTAGGTAGGTAATGTTTCCAACAGTACTAGGGTGTTTCAACTATTTCTATTCCACTGTCATATTTTCTATCTTTAGATGTTTTAGCAATTTTCCATCCAGTAATGGAAGACTCACCATCAGCAACATATTCTGGGTCACAGTTTAAAGTGAATGTTTGAAACACTGAAACAAGTTCCACAGGCAAATGCAGAAGAGGGAAGGAACATATTACATTTTATTCCTCTCAATCAAATCTGAAACTGTTTTGGATTGCTTAATATGAACATAGCCCCATTTTACTATACAGTACCTTAATCTAGTCATCAAGGACACAAATCTGGATCTAATATACATACTATATTGTTTAAACAGTATATATAGAAACAATACATAGAAATATGAACCAAAAGAAAGAAAGAAAAATAGTTGGAAGTTGACAGAGGAATGTCATACCTTTATCAACCTTGTTTCCAGAATATAATCAATATGGAATCCATACCATTTCTTTGGAGAATGGACATGAATCATGTTCTCCAGCTCTCTAAGCTGTATCCTCTTCATTAGATGTCTAACTTTGCAGGCCAAATTTAACACTGTGACATTTAAAAAGACAGGTGGTCTTTATGAATACATGATACACATAAATGGTCCACTTCCTGTATGTCCCAGCTTACTACTCTAACTACTAGTGGTCAAATATGCTATTGTTAGAATCTACTGAGCAATTATATAAAATTAATTATTAAATGCATAACAGCAAAAAAGAAATCAGTGGGTTTATTCTACAATTTCATGGTCCCAGTGGAAATCTGTCCAATTTTCTGTTGTGGTGAACAACAAATTTCCTGTTCTTAATTGGAAACAAGAAAAACATTCTTTAAAACAGTGTTTGTCATGGCTTGCTGTGGAATTCTGGGAGCTAAAGTCAACACATTTTAAAGTTGCCAAAATTGAGAAAAACTGCTTGAAATCATCTATTTCATGTGCATCAAAGTGTCTCCTTTCCCACCCTTATCCTTACTTGGTTAAACAAGTGAATAGAAAGTAGGTAGAAAGAAGGAAAGAATAATCCGGGCAAGAATATTTCATGTTTTTAATTTTTAATCTGGTGATCTGGATTACAGTCTTCACTCTGCCTGTACACCCTCAATTTGCATATCAAAGGGACTGAATACAACTTTTGTGCAGAGGTTAATTGGACTTCTCTTTGGAAGCCATGCCAAAGGTTATTTACCTTGCCTTTCTGACTTTGGCTGTGTGATTTTGAGATTGGACCCAGAGATGTACAATTCAGCCTTGTGATTAAGTGGTACTTAAATCCTTTCTAATCCAGTATTTTAATTCTCAAACCACCTGGTTTCTTAGTCTTCCAATTATGAGCCAAATCCCTCCAAACCTCTCAATTCCTATGTGTTTTACACCATTTAAGCATATTCATCCTTGTTTTCCTACTTTCCCCATTATTTATTTTGTATTATTTATTTCATTTATATACTGCCCTTTAAGAGTTCAAAATAGCATAGACTACATTTTTGCCTCCACATTTATTCTCAGAACGAAAATCTTTGAAGAAAGTTGACCGAGCAGTACCCCACCATCACCAGAGACTTTGCATGGTTGGAAGATTTTTTTGACAGTCTTTGCTGTCAAAGCACCTGCTTAATAAATATTTGGTGTGATTTGGCCTTTGAGCAAACCCTTCACAAAGAAGCAATTATAGATCATCCTTCTGTACACCAACTTCTATTCCATTTTTTCATAGGAATTTTAAGTTCTATCAATAACTGTTATTGACAGGAGTAGCCTTCCTTCATCTCATCTTTAAATGTATTTTTAAAAAAAAACATGTAATTTTTTTCTGAATTTGATCTCAGTTTATTGACTCATTGTAATTAACTCTTGTTGACATTTGGGCATAGAGCATCGTGCAGTTTAAATAAAATAAGGGGAGGGAAATATTATAATCTGGTTGTGGAACCTCTTTCCACAGAAAGGTTAAACATTTTGCAATATGCACAGTAATTAATGATGTTTGTTTGAGTGATTGATGTATTTCTATTCTTAAAATTATTTAAGGGAACAAATAAAGCAGAATGTAAACAGCTTTAAACATAAATTAAAGTATGCACTACAATTAATACTAAAATCAATCACAAGGTGTATTTACAGATTTTCTAAACATTGTGAGAATAAAGCACAATAGTTTTATATGCCACCCATGGTAATTGGTGACATTTAAACTCTTGTAATAAATTTCAAATTCTTCAAATAATCAAGCCCTAAGGTATTTAGGCCTTTAAAAGTCTTAAATTGCAAGCAGTAAATACATGGCAAGCAAAACAGTTTTTTTTAAAAAAATAAAACATCAATTCCTTCAATTAGTGGATAGGCTAGTTGTCACATTTTACATCAACAGCAACTTTTGGACACTTTCCAAAGATTACTCCATGCAGAGCAGTATTAAAAATGGAACTAAGATGGATAACTGCATGCATGCAGGTATAAACTGTCACTGTGGTCTAACCCATCTTGAACAAACCTGTTTGTTTCCACAGCTATCAACTGGAAATCCAGGAACATTTCAAATTACAAGATTACAGATTAAAAATCTGCTTTTTAGGGGGAATGCAACCACAATGTCATCCACAGGAGAAAGTAAAAAAGTCCAAGATGGTAGCTATCAGGACATTACTGAAGCCCAGCCTCAGGAGTAGACTTTGTGTCATATTGATTTTTCCATATTGATTTTTTGACCAACCCCAGGGCACCCCTGTGCAATCCTATTCAAAAGAGGCTGAACTTTAGTCCCCAAAACCATCTTGCCTGGATTTGTATTTATTTATTATTGAATTTACACCATGCCTTTCTGTTTATGTAAACATTCATGATGGCTTTCAATTTTAAAAATAAACAAACAAAATATGCAACAAACAAATGGTTGCAATTAAAAGCAAGTAAACATTACAATCAAGTGAATTAAATTAATTAACTACATGATCTTTGCTCATTGCACAGAAGTTGACCATATACTGTATTGTATTTATACCAAATACAATATTCAGGTACGATTTTAAGGGTATCTTCAAGATAGCATGTTGGGTAGCCAGGACAGGTTATAATCAGATTATAGATATCTGCTGCTAAATCTGAGGCCATAGCTGTAGTAGTGAAAACACATTCCTTGTCTCACCCATCACTTACAAATCCAGGTCCCAGGATCTTTATGTGAACCTGCTCTCTAGGGCAGGGGTGTCAAAGTCAAGTTGTCATGTTGGCACCACACAATGTATCAGGACTTTTTCCTCCTTCGCTAAAATGGGCATAGGCGTGGCCAGTGCATGACACATCTGGCCTGTGGGCCAGGAGTTTGACAACCCTGCTGTAGGGGATTCATATTCTCCTGTAAAATAGGTTTCATTCTAGTTCCTCATCTCACTTTTTCCTTAGCAACTACGCAACAATTTTTTCTGGGCTTAATTTCAGTTTATTTTCCTTCATACAATACAAAACTGAGATGAAGCAATATTCAATGGTTGATTGCTTTCTTGGAGTTACTATAGAACAGTAGAATTGGGTGTCTAACATACTGATAACATCCTTCTCCAAGACTGCAGATAATCTTTCTTTTGTGATTTAAAATAGATATTAAGTAACACAGAGGACAAGATGGAACACATGCTATTAACTTATGGAGTCGGATTTTACCAGTTCGGGCCGGTTTGGGTGAACTGGATGTTAATTGTACATCCAGTTCAGTGAACCAGTAGTTCCGAAGATCAGCTGGCCCTGCCCACCCCGCCCTGCACCTCCCAGAAGTCCCCGTGCACCTGGTTCTGGCTCCCAGGTAAGTGCAGGGAGGCTTGCAAAGCCAAAAACAGGGCAGGGGGAAGTGGGGAGGGCGCTGCTTTGGGTCTTCTAAGGCTTCAGGGAGAGGCAAACTATCACCTAATTGAGCAGCCCGTTCTCTGCCCTAATCACTGGCTGGGTGGGCATGGCCAGGGGTGTGTGACAGGCAGCACTCCTCCTGCCCCCTCCACCCTCCTGTGCTCCCGCATGCCATTTTGGGTCTCCTGAGGCTCCAGGGAGGCTTGCTATACTAAAAGCAGCCCCTTTTTTGCTTTGGGGTGGTGGTGCAGGACGAGTGCTGCCTGTCACATACCTCTGGCCATGCCCACCCAGCCAATGATTAGGGCAGAGAATGGGCTGCTCAATTAGGTGATTAGTTTGCCTCTCTCACCTGAGGGCTGCCTGCTGACCCTCCCACCGGCTGGCATTCATTCAGTTTGTTCCTGCCCTCAAACAGTAAGGCAGGCACATGCAAAGTGCAAAGGTTATCTGGCAGCTGGGCTTGCAATTGGCTTGCAATAACTGAGTTCCAGGTCCTTCCTCCTCCGGCTCCTTCTGCTATACCTGCTTCTGCCTCCTCCTCCTCTTCCTCCTCCTGCTTCCTGTTTCTCCTGCTACCTCTTCTTCCTTCCTCTGCTTCTTCTCCACTTTCCTTCTCTCCTTCTCCCATCATTGCAACTGGGCTTGCGTTCCCTTCCTGCACCTCTCCAAGTTTGCAAGACAAACACATAGCAGCCTGTTATGTATGTAGGTTTGAATGTTATTGGTTTATTTGAACTGTTCTTGTAAAATGTCAAATGGTATTGGTTTAAATAGTGTGAGAAGAAACCCTGCACTCCCATTGGCTGACAGCTACGGCTGCAGGCTATAAGAGGCAGCCGTAGCCAAGCCAGGACGGGTCTATTCGAGCTGTAGTCACTTAATAAACTCTTTGCTGGAACTCCTCGCGTCTGACTCTTCATGCAAACTTAACACTGGCGACGAGGATGGGATTTCCCTGAAGAGAAGACGACGCAAAGAACAAGCAACTGAGCGAGATGGCTGCGCTGAACACCCCCCCAGCACCGTTCGATCCGGCGGCGGAAGACTGGGAATCGTATGCGGATCGTTTCCATGTATCTGGAAGGAACGATCTCGCCGCATCCCGAGAGACGGAAGAGGGTGTCTTTCTCACGCACTGCGGTCCGGCAGTCTTCAAAATGGCGGCGTTGGCGGGAGCAGCAGAGCTGAAGGTAATGGAATGGCCCGATTTAGAGAAACTTTTAAGAGCCCATTACGCCCCACAAGTATCGTGCCTCATTAAGAGACACGAATTTTACCTCGGGATCAAGGGATAGCGAGAATGTTAATGACTTCGTGGCAAGTTTAAGGGACATTGGGGGTGCTTGACTTTACCAACTTAGAAGAGGCCATGCGTGATCGGTTTGTTTTAGGCCTAAAAGATAAGGTCTTACAAAGCAAACTATTAATGAAACCTAAGATCACGTTTAAGAGGCCATTGAAGAAGCTGTTTCAGCGGAAGCCACCAAGTCCTCAGCAGCGGCCATGAAAAAGATTAACAAGGCCTCAAGCCAGGCCTCAAGCCATTCTGATGGGAAAAATCCACAACTGCCCATTGCGAACAAATAGACTCTGATTCTGATGGCAGTGAGGCAGAGGAGGGATTTTAGACTCAGAATGGAGAAGAAAGAAAAGACTCGGGAAAAGCAGGCAAGGATTCTATTGCAGAGGCTGTGGGGGGCCACCCCGCACTGAATGCAAGTTCTTTGACTCCATTTGCCTACGTTGTGAGAAACGGGGTCACATAGCCAGAGTCTGCAAATCATCCAGAACTCCACCGTTAGGAAAAAATTTCCTGATAAAGACTTTAAGCCCAACAATTTCCTTGAAAAGATGGGGCAAAATTTAGAAGCAAATGGCAAGAATGAAACTCACCAAACAATCACTATTGGTCATTCTTCACCCTTAAAAAGCAGAAAAGTACACGTGAAGGTGTTTATTGAAGGAAGGCCTTGCCAAATGGAAGTGGACTCAGGCTCTTATTTATCTATGGTGTCATGGGACACTATCCACAGACTCTTTCCCAAAATTCAGAAGAAGCATTTCCAGAAGCAAGCACTGACTCTCAAAGACTACCAAGGGAACAAGATTCCAGTAGTTGGAGCAAGAGATTTCAACGTGCAGTTTAAAGGCCACACCAAACGTTTGCCCCTGACCATCGTGGACAAGGATCGCCCAAGTTTGCTGGGACTTGAGTGGTTCAAGCCACTAGGCATCGAGGTGACTGGCATCCATCACGTGAGCAGCTCTGACTGGGAGGAGTCCTTGAAGTCTGAGTTTCCAGAGGTCTTCAGCGAAGGACTGGGCAAGTATATGGGGACCCCTATTGCTTTCAGCCTAGACCCCAAGGTGCCCCCAATTCGTTTAAAGCCCAGGAGGGTCCCATTTGCTTTAAAGGAAAAATTGATGCACAATTAGATAAGCTCATTGCTCAAGGGGTTTTAGAGCCTACTGACCACTCCAGATGGGAAACACCCATAGTCACACCAGTCAAGGCTGATGGGTCAGTGAGAATCTGTGGTGACTATAAGGGGACACTTAACCATGCGCTGCAGCAGAGCGCATACCCAGTACCAGTTGTGCATCATCTGCTCCATTCCCTTGGCAGGGGTACAGTATTTGCTAAACTGGACTTGGCTCAGGCATATCAACAATTAACAGTTGATGATGCCACTGCAGAGGCACAAACAATTGTGACTCATAGAGGTGCCTTCAAATGTAAAAGACTACAATTTGGAGTAAGCGTGGCACCTGGCATTTTTCAAAGCCTTATGGAAAGAATGTTGCAAGGACTGCCAGGAGTAGTGCCTTATTTTGATGATGTGTTAATCTCTGCTGAAAATGACACTCAGCTTCAAGAGAGACTCAGAGAAGTCCTTACCAGATTCAGAAAAGCGGGTTTAAAAGTCAAGGAAGACAAATGTACACTCAAAACAGACAGAGTTGAGTTCCTGGGGTATATGATTGACAAGCATGGCATCCACCCTACTGATGCCAAGGTTAAAGCAATCAAGGAAGCCCCTAAACCTCGATGCAAGACAGATTTGCAAGCCTTCCTTGGACTTATTAACTTTTACCACATGTTTCTACCTCACAAAGCATCTATTGCTGAGCCTTTACATCGCCTGCTTGATAAGAAGGCTGTTTGGATCTGGGGGGAAGGAACAGTCAGCATTTAACAGTATTAAGAGACTAATCACATCTGATGCTGTGTTGATACAGTTCTCTGAGAATTTGCCTGTTGTTTGACTTGTGATGCATCCCTTTTGGAGTGGGGGGTTTGAGTCACAGGCTTCCCAGTGGAAGGGAAGCCCCAATTGCATTTTACTCTCGCACTTTGTCCAAAGCAGAGAGGAATTATAGCCAACTGACAAGGAGGCATTAGCAGTTGTTGCAGCTGTTAAGAAATTTCATGAATATCTGTATGGCAGGTCATTCACCATTGTTACAGATCACAAACCTTTATTGGGCATTGTGGCAGGAGACAGACCTACACCTAATATCCTGTCACCAAGAATGCTGAGATGGACTGAATTTCTTGCAGCCTATTCATACAAACTGATTCACAGGCCTGGCAAGGACATTGGACATGCTGATGCACTGAGTCGTTGCCCACTACCTTGCCACAAGGAGGACTTTGAACTTGAAATTCACACCTTTTTCCTGGAGACCGTTGCTAAGCTTCCAGTCCATGCTGCTGAGATTGCCAGAGAGACTGCCAAAGATGCTGTGTTGGCACCTGTTATGGGCTGGATTAAGAAAGGTTGCCTCTTCAAGATCTACCTCACCTTGCCCAACCTTTTAAGTCCAGGCAAACTGAATTATCTGTATTAAGAGGATGTATTTTGTGGGGTAACAGGGTGGTTATTCCTGCAAAACTGCAAAGGGAGGTTTTGGAAATGTTACATGAGGGTCATCCTGGGATTGTAAGGATGAAAGGTTTGGCCAGGAGTTATGTATGGTGGCCAGGTATTGACAAAATGGTTGAAAACTGGGTAGCATCTTGTCCCAATTGCCAGGTAGTCAGGCCTGCCCCACCTCACGCCCCCACACAGGAATGGGAATGTCCTAGGGGCCCATGGTCTAGAATCCACATTGATTTTGCAGGCCCTACAAGAGGGCACACTTTTCTAGTTATAGTAGATGCATATTCCAAATGGCTAGAGGTAATTCCCATGACATCCACTACAACTGAGGCTGTCATCAAGCAGCTCAGAAAATTGTTTGTAACCCATGGGTTACCAGATGTCCTTGTTTCTGACAATGGCCCTCAATTTACATCTAACATTTTTGAATCCTTTCTAGCTCAACAGGGTATCAGACATGCCCTCACTGCCCCTGGGCACCTTGCCAATGGCCGGGCTGAATGCATGGTACGCTTACCAAAGAGAAGCTTCAGCAGCTGGGTCCTGGGGATATCACTGAGAAGCTTGAAAAACTTCTTAGTGTTCAACACATCACTCCTAGCCCATCAAATAACTTGTCCCCAGCAGAGTTGTTGATGGGTAGGAAACTTAGGTCTTTCCTTGACCGCCTTCATCCCACTTACGCACCCAACGCACCACTGGATTCCACTTCCAAAGTTCGTTCTTTTAGTGTGGAGATTCTGTCTATGCTAGGAACCTGATAGGTGAACCTTTGTGGATTCCTGCTGAAATAACTCACATCACTGGCCCTCGTTCTTACGGGGTACACACAGAGGATGGCCTCCTCTGGAGCAGGCACATTGACCAACTTAGATCCAGGTTCCCTCAGGAACATCGCCCCTGTGTCTCTCTGGGTCCCTCACCTGATGTCTCTTCTAGGGGAAGGGGGGAACAGGAGGAAAATCAACAAACAGGTATCAACCCCACGTGTAACGAGCCATTGCGACAGGAACCATCCCGAACCCTGTCGCAATGCCAAGATCCATCCTTAGAAGTGGAAGATTGCACATCACTACCTGACTTGGGTGCTGACATTGGAATGGAGATGGGTTGGGAGAAGAGACCAGATTCTAACAGTCTAACAGGGTCTCCTTTCACAGGAAGTCCCAACAGGGAAATGTCAGCAGACACATTTCCCTCTCACTGGGTGAGAACGTTAAAACTTCTGAACCATGAAGGTCTCAACGTACACGTAAGAGCCCCACCTATTTAAAGGAATACATTAGATAGGTTGGGGTTTGGTATGGACTGAACCTAGTGGGGAGGGGTGTTATGTATGTAGGTTTGAATGTTATTGGTTTATTTGAACTGTTCTTGTAAAATGTCAAATGGTATTGGTTTAAATAGTGCGGGAAGAAACCCTGCACTCCCATTGGCTGACAGCTACGGCTGCAGGCTATAAGAGGCAGCCGTAGCCAAGCCTGGACGGGTCTATTCGAGCTGTAGTCACTTAATAAACTCTTTGCTGGAACTCCTCGTGTCTGACTCTTCATGCAAACTTAACACAGCCCAACTTGCAACCAAGTGCTTTCTCAAACCCTTGTTGGAGGGAAACAAGATATGTGTGTGTATGTGTGTGGGTATGTCACCTTGGTGGTGCAGGCTATTAAACACCTAGCACTTAGCTCCAGCTGTCTGCAATTAGTGCAGGCTTGAATCCCACCAGGCTCAAGGTTGACTCAGCCTTCCATCCTCCCAGGGTAGGTAAGTTGAGGACCCAAGATTGTTGGAGGCAATAAGCTGACTTTGTAAAAATGCCGCTGGGGGGGGGGGCCAAAAGCCCTAGTAATAAGCAGGCATATACAATAGAATGAAGGCTATTGCTGAGCACATTGGGTTGTGCTACAAAGATTGTAAACCACCCTGAGTCTCCGGAGAAGGGCTGCATATAACTGTGAATTAAAAAAAAAGTGCTGGGTCTCCAAGGGAATCCCTCTCTCATTTGCACCAAGACTGTTGACTGAGTCTCTGTGTGTGTGTGTCATTGCCCCTCCTCCTCTCTTTTGAATTGTTTTATCAGCACTTCCTCAACGTGTTGGGTCTTTGGTTTGTTTTGCTGGAAGGGTGAGTAAGAATTGTCTCGTCTACTCCACCTTCCTTCCCACTTTCTTAGAAGAAAGTCACAGGTCTAATCTGGAAGAGAATCACTGTGCTGAACCATTGAAAAGTGCAGGTGGTGGTCATTCACCCTCTTTCTGCTTTCCCGGTCTTTGATTAAGGGGTTTTTCTGGAGCAAAAGCAGAGAGCCTCTTCCAGTGAAGATTTCTCTGTGTCTTCTAATTTTCTTCCAGAGCAGAACAAAAAAGCCTCTTCCCATGAAGGCTTTTCCAGTTCTTTTTTCTGATTTTCTCCAGGAGCAAAATAAAGCCCTTTCTAGTGAAGTCTTCTCTGTGTGTTTATTCTGATTTCCCCCTGGACTGGAGCAAAATCATCCGTTGGCAGGCTTTAAGTAACAATCTCACACTTATTTTACTCCATGCGTGGCCCACCCACTATTTAATTTACCACTTCTGTTTGTGCTTCTTTCCTAAACTGTATACTTTTCTCCCTCCCCCTCCCTCCTGCTTCTCTCTCTCTCCTCTCTCTCCCTCCCTCCCTCCTCCCTTCTCTCTCTCTCTCTCTCTCTCATACACACACGCGTTTGCACACACACACACACACACAGGTCCATGGTAAAATTGTCTTCCATGAAACCACTCCCTGGTGCTAGAAAGGTTGGGGACCTCTGAATTAGACCATGCAGGGTCCCTAAAGGGGAGCCCTTTTAAGCATTATGTATTAATAGAAAAACAACTAACTTCGCTCTGATCCTAAACCAGGGGTCCCCAAACTTGGCAACTTTAAGACTTGTGGACTTCAACTCCCAGAAGTCCTTGCCAGGTTTGGAGACCTCTGTCCTAAATGCTAAAGCTACTGCATATAAAAAACAGAGGAGCTCTGATCAACTATCACAGCCACATTTTGGATCTGAGTGGAGTTCCTGGGAAAGGTGTCAGAATAACACTTAGAAGGGGCCTTGCGGGGAACCCTATACCATTTCAGAGAAATGGCTTTTCTTAAAAATCTCCAGTGTTGGAGCACTCAGAACTTCTGGAGACAAGCAGTTCCACTGGTCAGGAAGTTTCTCCTTAGTCTTAGCTTGCTTCTTTCTTTGTTCAGTTTCCATCCATTGCTTCTTGTTTGTCTTCTGGTGCTTTGGAAAATACATTGCCTGTTGCCCATCACCCTCTTGGGCAAAGCATGTGAGCTATTTCCTCCTTTCAGTGGTCCATGAAAGTATATCTATAGCACATAGATAATAAAGTCAAAAAAAGGTGAACAACATTTTTAGATATATTGAGGCTGGGTGTGACAAGAAATGGCTGGGAGGGGAGGGGCCAGGTGAGGCACCCCTTGATGTGAGTGACATTGACTTGGTCATGCCCATCCAGTCATGTGATCACCAAGCCACACCCACAGATTAAGCCACACACACAGAACCGGTTGTTAAGAAATTTGAATCCCATCCCTGGTCAGAACCTGCTGAATACTACCTCTGACTGGAGATTTTATACTATCCTACCCCTACACGCCCACCAAGCCACGCCCACAGAACTGGTAGTAAAACAATTTGAAACCCACCACTGATTTGAAGCATGTGTGGGTATACACATTGTGTCTGTCAGCAGATCCTTAAAGAAGTTGTCTCATTTCTGGACTTAAATGGCAGTAGCCACATCCAATAAGTTTACTGTCACCACTTTCAGGATGTAGCCTGAAAGGAAAACCATGTACCACCGTTTTCAGTCTGATCTGGAAATATAGTATTGTCAGTGATACTGAAAGGTGCTGAGAGGTGCAAAAGAACTAGAAGTATTAACACAGCTGAATTGAAGCCTTTTAGCTTCTTGCATCTAGTCACCATATGAAAGTCACACTAATATCTGCCAGATGCATATGAATGATTTAATTTCTTTAATTAATGAAGCTGACTACCTTTGTGCTTGTAAGAATAAGTGTGTACTTTTTTTCACATCAAGAGATAAAGGCACTTTTATTTATTTATTTAGCATTCATGCTAATTAATTCCTGTGACCAGTCCTTTGTTATGCAGTTCCTCTGGTATTAATAAATCACTCTTTTACAGATCTTGTTTCATTGTATTTTCTAACATGCAACCTTTTCCATTGAAGGCAAATCTGGTTGACTGCTAGCATATTTATTTTGCTTTCAGGCATTTTGTTTCATTAAAAGTGTTGTAATTGTCAGCAATGACTTGCCTGACATTCAGAAAATGGGACAACATTTTATTAGGAAAAATTCTTTTTGAGGAGCTTAAACCAAATCTTCAAGTCTGCTTTCCAAACTCGTTTGTGTTAAAGATGCATATATTAGTCTGTGGGCATTTGTCTCCTTGTTTGAAAACATTTTCTCTAAAAATCCATCTGGGTATAAAATTACTGGAATAGTAGTCCTTTTTCTTTCCTTCAAAGCATAAATGGTAACAGGTCATCTGCCTGACATTTTATAATATAGAGTATTTTAGAGATTGGAGTTGTTGGTCTGTATTCATTAGCTGAAGGGGACGTGGGGACTTATAAAAAGGGGGGAGTTCAAGTAAAAGCTATATTTGAAAGGTCACTATTAAGCCTAGTTAATATAAATTAACTTGTCCTTGGAAGAATATGTGACTTAAGGTAGAATACTAAATTCAACCATCAAAGTGAAGGGAAAAATAGTGCCATAAACCCTAGTTTTGTGTAATTCTTATATAGTTGTGGAACCAACTACCTTTGGAGCTCCATTTGGCTCCTGATCTCCACTCTTTCCACCGCGATTTGAAAACCTGGCTGTTTGAACAGGCCAGGCTGGACTGACCTCTTGAGGGTGGGGAGTTAAATTAGTTTTAAATTAATTTTAGTTATTGGACTTGCTTAGTTTAATTCTTTTAAAATATTTATTGTTGTATTTTAATTGTGAGCCGCCCCGAGTCCTTTCAGAGAGGGGGTGGCATACAAGTCCAATTATAAATAAATAAATAAATAAATAAATAAATAAATAACATTAAGTTGCACACTGACTACTATTTGTATTATATTAAAATTAATATAATCAAAGAAGCACACCTATAGGGTATACAGAATCATGGTTCATACATGTCTGGTTAAAAGTAAGCTTTTTATTTCTACAAAGCTTACTTGGAGGTAGTTGTGATTAGGAATGCAATTTAAAGAAGAGATATTTAGATAAACTATGATCCTTTAAGAACACAGTGGATCTTAGTGACTGTTGATAAACAAGCAGTGGTATCTTGACAACTTAGAATAGACATTAAATAGGCCTGGTGATAAAGTGGTGTGTGTATGCTCGCATGCATCTGAAAGATTTCTAATAACAGGACTGTACAAGCTTGCTTATTAATTTTGCCCTAAAAACTAGAGAATTTACATTTTCTACTTGCTTTTTCAAGAAAGAGGCTAGGAAAAAAAAGTTAAATGCTAAAACACAGTGCTCTGAAAGGTCTAAAAAAAATCTTTTACCTATTAAGAAGTATTTCAATGTACTTTGTATTGGAATTCACTGAAGACTGAAAGGATAGGCCAAGAGTGAATTAATGCCAATTAATATAAAGATCTTTCACTACACTATAGTTTGGGTAAACAGGTACAGAAATTTTTGTGCCCTGTTTGACCCAACCTGGCCACCAGAACTAACAGAAATGTATAAATTAGCATCCAAAAGGGTTTCTCTGGAAGAAAATAGCTATTGGATCCATTTCTAGTCAGCAATTGGTAGATACAATAATGTGGACAGATATAGAAGACAGCTTTGGACATCTCTTGGGGGAAATCAGTGGAAGCCATGCCCCAACTTTCCATGTGATACATGCAGCCCATTCTATAGCTATTTTACACAAGTGTTTTGCATAACATTGATTTAACTGATTTATTGTGTTAGTGTTTTAAATCAATATCAGTTAAAGCATTCCTAAAATCTATAACACTAGTTTATGTTTGCATTTGAAAAATTATATCCGGTATTGTGACATCAGCTACTTGCAGCTATTTATGCTGTTAATATTTCACTCTTTCTCATGCAGAAAATTACAGCACATTGGAAAGTAATTCCCTATCCTATACTATTAGATTATTATAGAAAGCTTATCCTATGTACCTCATCACTGAATCCTGCATATTGGTAGTTATTATATCTATGCAGCCAGAATAGAAAGTATTGCTATTTCCTGGCTATAAAATTCAGTCATTCCAAAGTGTGCCCAAGGTCTCTTGGATGTTTTATTTCATTTAGCTTCAGTAGACAAATTTAACAAACACTCCCAACCTTTCACAGATGCACTTGCTTTTTGTTAAACTTTTTTTCCCCAGTAATAGAACAACACCATAGGTCCATTGAGGTCACATTTAAGACAAATTTTAAAGTGTTAACATCAGTCTATACATTTCACTCCAAGAAAGCTTTTCCCCCTGTTTTGTTGTGTTAAGAAATCAAGATCAAGTGTTTAGGCATAGTCCATTTCTGTAAAATTTAAGAGAGAAGATATCCCATAGGGAGATGAGGATAGTGAACCACTATTTGCATTGTTATTGTCCTGTGTGAATGTGGAAGGAAAGACAAATGGCCATGAGGAAAAAGTAAACTGGTTTACAACTAAAGACTCAGATGTCCCAAAGGTGCTTTTTCAAGAAATAACTGGACTTTCTGTTTTTTCTGAAGACATTTTGCTTCTCATCCAAGAAGCTTCATCAGAACAGATGAGAAGCGAAACATCTTCAAAGAAAAAAGAGAAAGTCCAGTTACCTCTTGAAAAAGCACCTTTGGGACAACCATGAGCTGGATGACTGAGAATCTCCATAGACATTTAAAGATTTGGATGTATTTGTGGTTTTGCTAATGAAGTCATATTTAACCTTTTGCCTCAGGAGTGATTTGAATGATCACTGATAGATTAATGCAATATAACGTTGAGGCAGTTCTATCTAATAGATACACCTGCAATCTGGGAACTGAAAGGATTATGGTATAAAATACCCGTGCTATAGTTTGCTTAATCTTTATTGTGGCTGCAACCAGTACTGGTTCTGACTGTAACTAGATTTCAAGATCAGAGAAAATTGTTATGGAATGATCTTCATAAATACATCAAAAGTTGAAATATCAATACAAATTATTCCTCTATTTTCTCTGAGACAATGTTGTTCTGTTTTTGGAATCATTAAACAGGTCATATTGCTTTTTTCCATCTAAGAATGACTTTGTAAAAGATTCCTAATAACCTATTTCTCTCAGACTATGTTGCTATATAAGTATACCATTAATTGGAATAAATGGGACAGGTGACAACTTTATATACCTACAACATGTCCTTCCTTTGTGAAAAATTGTTTGCTCTAAATTGCTAGTCAAAACAGGGATATTTTTTTTCCTTGACATTCTACTACTTATCAAAGGTTTTGAAGAAAAACTTCCTCTCCCTCTCTCCCTTCCTTCACACTTTATTGTCTGACTAAAACACTAAAAGCCACCCCCTCCATAGGCCCACACAATTCCAATTAACATTAATGGAGTTATGAATACACATGACTGACAACTGGGCCACACAATGCAGCATTGGAAACATCTCATGTAGATTTACAAAGTGGCATTTCAATTAACATTTGCTTTAAAAAGTGCCAGTTGCCAGCCTCTGTTTTAATGGAAAGCCTTGCAATGAAGACAGAATCATTTTAAAATATACTTCTGTACAAGGATGGGGTGGATAAAACAGCAACCTCCATGAATATGCTAATCTCAGCAGACTGTAGTTGTCTGCAGAGTAACCACTGATGAACCTCTTTCCTCATGTTTAGATAACACTCTACAACATAAATTTCCCTCTGCAAACTCATTACAATAAATTTAGTTTATGAACTATCAAGCAATCTATACAGCACAAACTGCGTTTGGAGGTTGAACTTGCATTCCCACGTCAGGGGCTAACCTCTTGGTTGCTGAAGCTTCACATGATAAAGACTATTTCTAGCTTTCTTTTTTCCTGAATATTCCAAGCAAAATCATCTTGTTTGGATGGATTACATAGAGGGTATGCTTTTTGCTTTGGTTTTTGTATCAAGTAATACAGCAGGGAGTAGGTGGTTTCCATGCGAATAGTTCCAAGTTATGTCTATCAAGCTGTCTTCATTACTCAGCAGCAAAAAGTGATGATGACTGTGAACTCAATGGTTTTACTCAATATACAGTATCTTCGTGGATTTCTAATTTAGTTCTATTTTAGCTTGAAATAAATAACTATTAGCTAAATGTTCATTGGAGAAAAAAATAAAAAGGTAATCTTTCAAATACATTGTCATCTGGTCAAAGAACTTTATATGTTGATGATTTCTTGGAGAAAGAATTGGGCAGCAAATCAGCTTTCCTACCAAGACACTTGGAGAAGTATGTATTATTCATTTTCTGATCAGTTTCACACATTGTGCTAAGCCTTATTCTGCTTAATTATAATTTGCTGAATGAACAACAATTCACCAAATTCACAATGTGCTAATCAATAAACTGAGTTTAATAAAATAGAATGATGATGCATACAACATGGCATATACTCCCAGAGATTAAGGATTTATTAATATAACTAACTGTTCCACAGCACACTTTCCCATTTATGATGATGACAATTTTTATTTTATTTTTCAAGTGTGTTTTTAACAGTAACCACAATTTGACAAGCCAAAATTAAACAGGTGGGACTTTTCTTTGATTAGAAACAAAATGAGAGGATTGTTTTAACAGAACATTATTTCTTTATGCTTCCTGGGGACTATTAAAAGCACAGAAGAAGGAGTATTAAAATAATTCAGAGCAGGATTTTGCTCAGTCTAAATGTATCTGTGCTGCAAGTTCAAGCCAAAGTAGGACTCTTGAGAAGCCTTCTATTATTACCTTCTAAGTGATTGGAAGTTTAGTATGTTGGATATTAATGTAATGTTGCCCTCAAAATTTAGAGGCTAGCATAGGAATTCCACATCTTCAATCAATTTCTTTACAGAATACTTAGGGCTGCTGTGCACACTGATGTGTTAAAAAGAGATGCAGCACTTTTAAAGGTGCTGCTAATTTGGGAGTCTTTTCAGACAGGCTATGTGTGCACATGTAAATGAATCTTTGGGATTGAACACAACAAGCATAAAAGGAGGCAGATGGGGATTATTGGGACCAGGAGTGGAGATAACCTGATTTTTTCAGTGGTTGAAATCAGTGGCAGTGAAGGAGTATACAGTGGGATGCAAAATATCTTTTCTAGTTCAATAGCTACTTCAGGATGTTGTAGATTTTCTTTCATTTCCCAGAAAATTTGGCACAGTTCCTTGAAGCTTTTATTTATATAATCACTATGCATTATTCATAATCATTATTTCAGCATGCATAGCTCAAGAGTATTATGTCAGACATGCACATATTAGCAGCCATGTATATTGCTTTGGTGATGTGTACAAATGGATATACTTCTTCAAATGATTTTGGAACCAATTTGAGTGGTCAAAGGAACCAATTCCTTTGACCACTCCTGTGGTCAAAGGCTGTTACAAAGCACCTGAGGTTAACTAAAGTCTATCTCTAAATAGGCTCTCAAAGCCAGTTTTAAGCCTGTCCAGCTGGGTGGTTTTATTTATATATATATATATATATATATATATATATATATATATATGGAGGGAGGGAGGGAGGGAGGGAGGGAGGGAGAGAGAATGAGAATATTTAACTCATTACAGTTTGTCTATCAGAAAAAGTGCTCTATAGATGATGTACTTTCCTATGTGCTTCAACTTAGCTTGGCACACCTGGACGAGAAGAATACTCATGCGCGAATGCTGTTTGTTGATTTCATTTGGCATTCAACACAATCATTCCTCAGCATTTGGTGAACAAACTGGGGCTATTAAGTTTTAATACTCCTTTATATAATTGGATACTGGATTTTCTTATTGATAGGCCCACTTTGTGTGAGTTGGAAGAAAAGTTTCCAACTCCATCTCCTTGAGTACAGGTTCCACATAGACCTGTGTCTTGAGTCTGCTACTGTTCACCTTGATAACCCATGATTGCTGTGCCAAATCTGCTGAAAATCATATTGTATGTGGATGACACAGCATTGGTGGGTCTTATCTGGGATGACAATGAAGATGCTCATAAGGAAGAGGTGAAGGCTCTGGTGCAATAAATGTAACCTGGTTCTAAATGTTAATAAAACAAAGGAGATGATCATAGATTTTAGAAAGAACTGGCATACTCTACTCAGTATCAAGGATGCAGCTGTAGAGGAGGTCAACAGTATTAAGTACCTGGGGGTGCAGATAACTAACAATCTGAACTGGTCTCTCCACATATCATCCTTAGTGAAGCATGTAAACTAGTATCTGCATTTACTGTGTCAGATGAGAACAGCACATCTATTTTCTTCTGCCACTTTTTACAGAGCATGATTGAGAGCATTTTAACAAACTGCATCATTGTTTGGTTTGGTGGTTGCAGTGCTTCAGAAAGAAAGTCCATTCAGAGAGTGGTAAAGACAGCCGAGAAGATTATAGGAAGCTCACTTCCTGTCATTCAGGATACTGCTTATAAGCACTATGTACTTAGAGCTCAAAGCATTGTTAGAGATGCCCCCCCACACACACACACACTTCACAGTCTGTTTCTGTTGCTCTTGTCAGGGAGAAGGTTTTGAAGTATTTCTAGCAGGACTACCTGATTCTGTAACAGCTTTGTTCCCTATACCATCCATCTGGTAAGCTCGCAAGATTAGTTTTTCTCACCATGTACATATATATATCGGAACTAGACTGTGTTGTTTCTCTGTGTCATATAATATATGTGGATATATGCATAATTTTGTATTTATTTATTTTGTCATGCTTATCTAGTGTGTATTGGAGGTGGTGACCCTTTGAGACCTGTGTGCATGAAATTTCATTTTAATGTATGCTGATTAGTGTACATTCAAAGTGACAATAAAGTTTCTAACTCCATACCATCCATTTAGAAACATTTTGTTGGAACCCCAAACTTCTTCAGACTATTTTTTAGGGTAGTCTTATAATGATGCAAGTCTTTCCTTAGGCAAAAATCCTTTCTTATTTTTGTTTTCCTTTAGATAATAGAGGTGTATATAACCACAGCCCATATCTATTTTCTCTCTCTCCTTGTTATACAACAACGTAGGATTGTGTTATACAACACAGTTAAACCTTTGGCCTGAAAACACAAAGATATGATTTCAAAGCAGGGTGTTTCCTGCTGCAAAACCCACTGCATACTGTTATTTGTAGCTAAGATGGGTTTTCAAATCAAAACACGCCCACATCGTTTGGACCAAGATCATCTATCAATATGTGCACCACAAACTAGAAAATGTAAAATATTCATATATAAGAGACACTATTTTCAAAAGCAGATGCTTTTGCAGTTTGTTACTTAAACTTATTGATTTACAAATGATTTGCTGTCATCTCTCCACATGAGTTCTGGGCCATACTCTTACGGCTTCTTTATTTGCCATAATCAATAAGAACTCTTTTCCCAAGGCACTTTTAGACAGTTCATTTAGCTTGTTTCTCAGCAAAGAATTCTTTAGGGATGCAATAAGGAGAAGAAAAGTAACCTCATATGCTTTCTCAGTGGACTAAAGCCAAATGAATGGCCTTTCTCCTCTTTTTCTGTACTGTGATGGTATTATGAAATTTCTCATAACATACAGATTGTTTTTAATTGCCTGTAGAAATAACAGTGCCATGAAGTCAGTGCAGGTTGCTATATTGCTACAAAAATAAAGTAGAATGAAACAAGCTATTCATCCAAGATAAAAATCTGCAAACCCTATATGATAAATGTACCAATCAGATAATAGAAAACCACCAAGTACAACTTAAATATATTTTGATGACTGTTAGTAATTACAAGTGGAATGTGCAACAAAATATAACAGAGTATAATTACTTGCTATCAGGAGCACTTATAGTTAGAATTTCAGGTACAACATATAATCTTCACCCCCTAATATTTGCTATTTTCTGTCTATTCTTTTCTAATTGACATCCAACATTCTTTTCATTACCAAATCTTCAATTCTCACTCATCCTCTCTCTGCATTTTGAAAGGCATATTTTGTTTATTTTCAAATTTTTGCATGTCACATTCAAATATATTGATATGTGAAGGGTTACCTTTCTGGTAAAGTCTTGTATCAATTCAGAAGAACAACGCACTATGTCTGCTGATTTTGAGAATTTCATTTTTTCTTCATTAAGAAGATCTTTTTCATGTCTGGACAGTTTGAAGACTTGCCTTCTGTCATCCCAAGATTTGAAACTGATTTAAAAGGAAACACACAACTGAGGATATAATAAGTCAACGAGAAGGATGAAAGGGTGAAAATTGTCCAGAATCATTGTATTATGATTTATTGAAGAGGGGGTAAACAATCACTCCCTCTCCCAAGGATACATTGTCTCTATCCAACCACATGGCATCTTCCAAGAGATTTTAACAAAGCAAACAACCAAGTTCAAAGAGCACCAAGGACTCCACAAATTGTAATAGACTAGGAAGGAAATGAATCTAATACATGGGTGGTCACACACAAAACTCTGAGAATGTTGTCCTTTCCTCAGGACCAACCTGACTCAAATAATCACATTAGACCTTCCTTCACTAACAAAGGACCTGCACAATTGAAGCCCAACTCAGATTGGATCTGAGCGGCTTTATCCCAAAGGTGCTTTTTCAAGAGGCAACTGGACTTTTGGACAAGAAAGTGCAGTTGCCTCTTGAAAAAAACACATTTGAGACAATCCTCATCTGGATGACTGAGAATCTCCATAGACAAGTGGTTTTATCCAACAAATTCCATGATAGTCTTTACTGGAGCCCTGCAAATATTCCTCATGCCCATTTCTAGCTTGAACAAAGCCATAATTGTGATGACAGCAAAATGAATAATATTTCACCACAAATATCACTCTTACTGATCTTTTACTTTCAATTTCTTACAAACTCATTCTGACTGGGTATTGAAGCCTTCCTTTTTGTCCCATTCTATATTCCAGGGAGGAACAAAACTTTCAGCAATTAAGGTTGGGGTTGATCTTGTTGTTAGTAGTAATAGTGGATAAAGTGGTAATAGCTTTGTTTTTCCCTTCTGGAATTTGTAAAATAGAGTTAGGAGAGATAGACTTTCCTTCTTGTTATAAGCATAAATGAGCATTTATATATTTTAATTGCTAATTTCTTTCTTAGTTGTTTTTCATTTCAATTACTAATGGTGCAAGAGGCCACAAAAAAGGGGCCAATAGGCAGAGCATGGTTACTCAACCACATAAAAACTACGGTATCACTAAATGTATAGGTCTACCCAGGCAGCAAAGCCCTCTGCATGGAGGAATTAACAGCCCATTGTGGAGTTAAGAATATGTTTGTGCATTATTTAGTTCATGTCCATATAATTCACAATAAGGCTAAGAAGCATTTAGGAAAATGTTCTTGAACATTTTTCCTACTGAAAAAGATACTGTTGTATAGGGAAGATGATATTTGCTACCAAAGCTTTTCATTTGGATGGATTTGCCATCTGTTTGTTTTAGGAACTCTGCTCTCAACATTCCTGACTTCAAACAATATTAAAATTCAATTTTGACAAAAGTATTCAAAAGCATATACAGATCTTTACACTCAACATATACAGTATTTTCCTTATATTTATCTGCATCAGGATGTGGAGGCACTATTTATATTCATGTTCACATCCTAACCATATTCTATTTTTTATGTGAGCAAAGATTTTCATAAGGTTGAAAAATGAGATGGTGGAATTGTTTTTTGTTTGTCTCACTCAATATAATGAGTTTTCAGTTGCTTTGCCTTTTTTTCTTTTCTGCAACTCAGCTTCAGTGATGAAGGCTGGATTTCAACTGTCATAATGCCATATAATTCACTGAAGTAGTAATCCTATATACATGCTTACAGGGAGTAAGTTATAACTTATTGATTGCTTAAGGACCAAGTAGCTTCACATTGTCCCATATAGCTCTTGACTCTTAGAGATTTGCTGCTTTATATCTACAAGATTAATTTGTCTTCTATAGATTTTCCTTAGCATGATAAAAGGTCTAGAATTAGAAGGAGCAGGGCACATAGTGAAATTAATAGTTTAATGCAGGGGTGTCAAACTCGATTTCATTGAGGGCCACATCATGGTTGTGTTTGACCTCGGGGGGCTGGGGTAGGCATGGCCAGCATGACATAACTTGTGTTGGGGGGCACCTATGGCTGCCCAAGCACTCTGTCAGTGAAAATGAGCCCTTGTGAGCTCTGTTTTCAGCTGGGATGGGCTCCTGCAGCCCTCTGCCAGTGAAAACAGAGCTTGGGAGGGCCACACATAGCCCTTGCAAGCTCCATTTTTGCTGATAGAAGCACCGTGGGCAGTTCCATCATTATTTCCAAGGTGGCCCTGTGGGCCAGATCGGGGCACCCTGCAGGCCGGATATGGCCCTCAGGCCTTGAATGTCAGTTTTCCAATGAAATTCCCCATTTCATTCAGCACTCAGAATCAAAGTTCATCCAAGTAAGAATTTATTGAAGAAGTCATATTAGCACATCTGGGAAAACCTGAATCTGAGAGTTCCTAATTTTCCTTTCTCAATTGAAAATCAAAACCCATCCCCTGCACCCACCAGTCCATCACATGATCCAATCAAACATCACTCCAACTGGAGAATTCCTCCAAACACTCCTCTCCACATGCAGGCTTACTTGTCCTTGACTTTATGAGAAGGATGTTGTTGAGTCTAATCTTCCTCCTCTCTATGAAATTCCCCCTCCCAAATTCCCAGGCACTAAAATGTGGCAGCCTCGAAGCTTCTAAGTAAAATATGGCTTCCAAGGCTGACATTGAATTTGACACCCCAATTTTAAGGTCAGGACAGGGCATACAAGTGAGTTCATTTCATTTTTTCCAAACCTGTCTTAACAATTGGTTTCTCTTTTCTTCTTGATAATTCCCATGGTTTGTCCAGTTGCCTTTCTTCTGCTTTTTGGTCTTTGGCAGTTTCTCTACATAATTGTCCTTAACAATTTCTTTGATTTCATTCCATAAAAATAAGATTCAGTATTTCAAATACTATAATTCTATCTTTATAATTTCATATTTTTTCCTGAATGCCAACATCAGTAATTTGTGCTTTGATCTAGCCATGTCATAAATACCATTAATGCTTTCAAAAAAAAATCCTCAGCTCTTTCTCAGTAAAGTGTTGAGTGCTATCTGACCTGAGGAAATCATCGTCCACCACTATATTGTCAATTATTTTCTATCCTCTATACATGTTTCTTTTCTGTGGTAAAAATAATATAGGAATGGTTTACTATTGCCTTCTCTTGCATGGTGATCATCTACCTGCAGAATTTTCTAACGTTCACACTGTGAGTGAGATAGGCAATATTTAAATTTAACAATTAAATAAATGTTGTTGTTGTCAAATATAGGTGTCTGTTTCTTTTAGGTAGGCATCTGGGATGACATTCATACCTTCTTGACATGTATTCATAGTGTTCTTTATGCATCCTTTTAGCATTGTGAAGTAGTTCAACAGTAGTTCAACACTCCCAGATAAACTAATTCTACTTTATTCTAAAGTAACAGAATCTTCCAAATCTGAAAGTACATTTCTCGCCTATTGCCTTTACTAGCCAAGAAATTAGAGACAGTCCTTTGTAAGACATTTGCCATGTCCACATTCCTTCTGAAGACTAAGGTGCTTCTTATCTAAACATTCCCTGGGCTGTGGCTCTTCCACCATTTCTCAAGGTCATTCACACAATATGACATCTCTCTCAGAAACACCATACCCTTCTGCCAAAATGAGGTAGTTCAGAAGTACTTGATGGGAGGGGGGAGGTTATCAATTGCTTTAACTATACGTAATATAAATTTTGTTTCTATTTTTTGCAAAGTGACCTGAATGTTAAAAGCTCTCATCATTGCTATATTTCCAGGCAACAAAATAAATAGAATACGCCAATAATTAGTTGTAATATGCAATTTCATAAGACTATCAAATGTTTAGCTGTTATTTTAGACATATAAAAGTCTTTTTATAGTGTTGAGCTTATTTTAAGCAAGTTATCTTGCCAGCCTTGCATACAATAAATCTTGACTAATGGTGTGGAAATACTTACTTTAAATCAAGCATTAGGAATTCTTAAGGTTCTTATTTCCAAGACAGGAAATATGAGCTTTCGTCTATTTTCTTCCTTTGGTGATTTGCCAGAGCCTAATAAAATTGAGATGTATGGAAGTTGGTAGAGTAAAGACAAAATTTTTCCAGTTGGGTAAAGTAATCACTTCTGTTCAATATATTTAATATATTTTAATTACATTTCTACTGTGCATATGTTTTGTTCTATACCATGTGAAAGTTTCATATGAAAGTTTCAAACCTAAGCACATTAACCAAGAAAAAATTACTTTGGGCAAATGGAACTGCTCTCAGGCTATACATCTTGAACTACCAGTATTAGGCTTAAAGGGGAAAAGGAATTAAGACTCAGAGGTGAAATATAACAAAGGAACAATGGATAGGCTCCTCAAAAATGGAGATTAAACTTCAAAGAAAGGAAACAGGTAATTGTCATGTGCATAAACAGAATAAAGTAAAATAATTTAAGATCATATGATTTAAATATCTACTGCTCCACAAGTTTAGTTTACATTATGTTTTTTCTTGGATTCTAAAAGACTTCATTCCATAATCTGGGGTAAACTTTCTTTTCCTTTGTTAAGTCCAGCTATTGTTCATGAGGAGATTCAAATAAGAAAAAGTTCTGACTAACTTCTCCCTTGCTGTTTAATTTTGGCAGACAACAAGTTATGGTTTCTTAGCAGTTTAGTTCACTGATCTTAATTGGTAGCTAGGCCCATATGCCTCTTCACAAGTTACAATTTTAAAAAAAGTTTTATTCCTGCCTTAGGCACAAAGCCATTTGGGTGACTTTAAGAAGTCATTCTCTCAGTTCTAGGGAAAAAATTAAAAGTGAGCCATTTTGGAAATGTTGCCAAGAAAATTGCAGATACTTGTTTATGCGGTTGTAAGGAATAAAGATTGACTTGGAAGCAAATAAATAAATAATTCACTAATGGAATGAAATATCAGTTTCTTTAGACATAGGAAATATAATATTAAAGATGTAGTCCAATGCAAACTTACCTGGGAGATATTCCTATTAAAAACAGTGAGCATAGGTTACAGCCTAAATCAATCTGAAAAGAGTAATAAAATTTCCTGTAAAATGTAGTACTTAGTTTGCATTGATCAATATGTTTCTTCAAGAAATGCTAATAAGCCCAGACCTATCAGAAATGCAGAAAAATCAATATAATTTCAAGTCTCAAATCCTGAAAGTTTATATTAGAGAGAGATTGAACTTTGAGGAAATATCTTCTGTCTTCTTAGCGAATGAAAGAAAATAACTGAAGTTATGTTCAATTGATTGGATATTGGCATTATGACACAGAGATAACTGATATATTTGAGGGTTGCATGAAACATAAGGTTCTGTGTCCGCTGTTTAATATTGTTAATATTTTATGCCTTTACCATACCATATAGCAAATTCCAGCTATGGTAGCAGACAACTACAGAATGTGCATCATATTCAAAGACTGATACATATTGCTCAGCTTCCATGTATATATTTGCAAAACAAGAATATTGTATCCTATGGCAAAAAGACCTGCTTTTTAAAGGCATGTATTATAACTAAAATATTCCAAGCTCTTAATGTCATTCATTCCTGTCATGAAACTACTGTTAAACAGTTTTATTGGAAAATTCTGAATTTAGCATTTTTAGAAAAGGAAAGAAGCATTTATGTATTTACTTTTTCAACACCTTCATCCTTGGCAAATATTGCTGTTAGTGTAGCTATATACTGTGAACAATTGGTTGAATGCAGCACATTGCAAAAAAAAATCCATAGGTGACTTGTTCTTGTTTCATCAGTATGCAGAAATACTTTCTGAATGAAAAAGATACATGGGGAGATGATGATTGATGATGACAAGAAGCTGGAAAAAATGTCTTGCCTGGAATGTGGGAGAGTCAATGGTTCACTAAATAATAGGGCTGAACACAATATTGAAATTCTCCCAAAGTTGAGGACAAATTGGTGGCCTTTTTTGAAAAGAAGGAAAAATTCCTAACCATTCTAAAAGGGCTCAGCCTAAGGAAACAACTACTGAGAAAGGTGGGGAAAGACTCCAGTGGGAGAAGTTTACTTCTCATGTTTCCATTAGAATGTAGTGGAAATCACACAACCAGGGGACTGTGAACCATTAGAGAGATCATTGTAGGACACAGGTGTCAAACTTATAGCATAACATTGCTGTCATGTGACATATTTCCCCTTCACAGAGTTGGGGTGGGCATGGCCTGCACATGACACATCTGGCCCACAAGCCACCAGTTTGACACCCCTGTTGCAGAATGAAAGGATGGATAATTAATACATACCCCATGCCAACTGCATAAATAAATGACTTCAAAAGCACCACTTTCAGCCATGAGCATTTCTCCAATTTTTGAAAGAATTTCTGAAGCAAAGTCCTTTTCATCAAATTGAATTAGAACTGGGAAAATGGGCAGAAGGAGAAGAGTTTGACTTCTAAATAACAAGGCTAGCCAAAGGTGTGATTTGATTGGATGGTGACTAGATAGTTCATCACTGAAGTAGTCTTCTTTTAGCACAAAGCACATGCATAACAACCACTTGCTTTTTCTATCAAGTGGTCAGGATTGGTCCTGCTTTGATACTTTGCAGAGTAGAACACACACAATTTCTATCCTCTAAAGTAGGGGTGTCAAACTCATGTCATGTCAGCAGCATCACGTAACGTATCAGGGCTTTTTTCTCCCTTCACTAAACTGGGCATGGGTGTAGCCAGCATGTGATGAATCCGGCACATGGGTCGGGAGTTTGACAGCCCTGCTGTAAAGTATCAAAGCAGGAATACCAAGGCAGATGCACCTTGCTTCTAATGCTTGAAGCAAAGTTCCAAGACAGCCAGCTTACAGAGGTCTGCTTAATGTTTATTCTTTACTTTGCAGGTGCTTAACTGCTGATTGTCTCAAAGGGCCCTCTTCAGACTCATTCTGATGCACTCAGCTGCATTCACAAGTTGCTGCTATCCTTGCTGCTCCCTTATGAGACTGTCATCCTCTTGAGGATTACCTGTCATACCAGGCAAAGCAAGAAAACAGAGGGGTTCAGCTCAAAAAGCAGTCTGGTAAGAATCAAATACATGCCTGAATTGTACTGCTCATATGAGTCACACTGATAACTGATGTTATGCTGCAGCACTGATCACAAAGCAAGGTGAAACTAAACTAAATGATGGAAAAGTGGCAATGAATGGTTTGTGTTATTCAGACTGCCTTATGCCCCTTATGCTAGCCTTGTTTTATTAGTTGAAGTAAAGGACAATGTGTTCCCTTCAAAATGCGGGAATGCTTCTAAACAAATGAGTATCGTTTCCTGTTAAAAAGGAATTATTGTTTGCCTCTCCCACTCAGGAATGTGTGTACTTGTTAGTCCAATGGGCAATTTAAAGGAGAGTGCAGTATTACACTAAGAAGTAGCTGTCCAAAGAAAGTGAATGCATCAGTATACACAGAATTTGTCTCTGTGGAGGAGGAAAGGAGCAAAGGCCTTTTATGTCTTGACCCTTTATCTTCCCTAGACAGCATCTGATCCAGTTAATTCAGTGTAGGGGCATGCTGGTCATGTTGAAGGTTTTGTCTAATGGATTGGCTTTTTGCTGGAGGTGGTTTTTTCACTCAGTATTCATCTTTTCAGGTCTGCTTTTGGGCACAAGGTTAAGTGGGAGAAACTATTTCTACATCAATTTGCTTTAATTAGATCATGGACAGGCAAGGATGGTTTGCAAGGACAGAAAAGTATGGGGAAGAGAGGAGTGGATAGTACTTAGGTGTATTTTCTTTTTCTTTCCTTACTTCGTGCCCTATTTCTTGGGCTGGCTGTTTCTACCCTGTTTCTGAACTTGGTTTATCCGGAAAACAAATAATAGAATCAGTATTATGTATGCATGTCATGGTTAAAGGAAGAGACCCAGGGATTAACTGATGGTTAATTTTAGCTCATCTTGGTTTCCATGCAAAGCTAGCTGTCTGGGTGCAAAACAATGTAACAATGATATCTGTAAACCTTTAGTTTGGAATACCCTGATCTGAAACCTGAACTAGGCCCAGTGGTCTGCAGAACCTTCCTAATGTTAAGGCATGGGTGGGGTGCAATGAATGAAGAAGGCCTAAAGTAATTCCACTACCAATATCACCAACAGAGAAAGTTGGAAGTAAATGCTTCTTTTACTTTCTTTCTTTTTCTTACCTTTCCTCACTTTTCTTTCCCCTTCCCCCCTGCTTTTCTATTTACTTTATATTTTGTATTTTATAATACTTTATAACTCAATAAAAATGTTAAACACTACAAATATCACTATCTCTAAAAAGGATTATTAGTATAACTTGACAAGTTAGCCCTTATTATTAGAAGCATTTGTAAAATTCATAGATCTGGCTATACAAATGATCAATCTATTATATCCTAGATCGTATTAGTATATATATATATATATACTATCACTGTGTCATATGCACATGAATGTTAGAATATTAATTAAAACTAGTTGATTACTATATTAAACATTCCAAAAAATGCATACTGAGAAAAATGTTTACATTAGGCTTTGGTTCACACATAATATATTTTCTACAGTTTAACCTGATAGGCCCATTTGCACTACATGAATGAACTTTGAATATTATCTAAAACTGACTTTGAAATCACTGAAATTATCTCATGATGAAGCAGGCTTAGAATATTTGCATTTGTGAACTGACTCATATCCTGGATTTATAGCAAGTGACAAATTTGTTAATATCAACTTTAGATTCACTAAAGTTTTCTGCATATTTTAATACAACATTGGATGGTTTTCAAAAGTGTATCAAGAATTTTCTTGAGCAATAGCATTGCTATAAAACTATAAAGAGCCTCAGTGGTGCAGCGGTTACAGTGCAGTACTGTAAGTTACTTCTGCTGCAGCCAGCTGTTTACAATTTGGCAGACCGAATCTCACCAGGCTCAAGATTGACTCAGCCTTCCATCCTTCTGAGGTGGGTAAAATGAGGATCCAGATTGTTGGGGGCAACATGCTGACTCTGTAAACCACTTAGAGAGGGCTGTAAAGCACTATAAAGCAGAAAATAAGTCTAAGTGCTATTGCTATTGCATCTGGATTACAAGAAACACTCCATCGTGAACTGTGAATATGGAGAATGTCCAAAGATTTTCTTTGGACTGATATAGTGGAATGCATCAAACCTAAAGAATACAAAATAGATAAGGAAGAAAAATGTTTGCTTTGAAGAGCAATTTATCGAGAAATCAATGTGATTTAGCAACTACTAATTGGTTTGCTAAACTACTACATTCTGAGCATTTAAAATCAAATGCTCATTGGCAATTTTTAATCCTGAAACCCAGCAATATTCTCAGTTAGAGTCAAATATCTTCCATGATAAAATGATACTAATGATAAGTGGCAACATAAAAAATCAAATGAATGATCATTTTGCACACCTTAGCCATAAAATCAAACCATTTTATGCTTCCATCCATCACCTCTGCACTTTACAGTCCTTGTTCTAATTCCTCATATGGAAATTGTTAAGTTTGCATGAAGAGTCAGTCGCGGAGTGCTTCAGTGAAGAGTTTATTAGTGACTACAGCTCATAACAGACCCAATTTGGCTGGGCTGTGGCTGCTACTTATAGCCAGCAGCCACAGTTGCCAGCCAATCAGAGTGCAGGATTTTCCCGCACTTTTTAAACCAATCATTTCTGACATTTTACAAGAACAGTTCAAACTAAACCAATGACATTCAAACCTGCATACATAACACCCCTCCCCACTAGGTTCAGTTCATACTCAAACCCCAACCTATCTAATGTATTCTTTTAAATAGGTGGGGCTCTTACGTGTACGTTGAGACCTTCGTGGTTCAGAAGTTTTAATGTTCTCAGCCAGTGAGAGAGAAAATCTGTCTGTTGACATTTCCCTACTAGGGATTCCAGTGAAAGAAGACCCTGTTTGATTGTTCCAATCTGGTCTCTCCTCCCAACCCATCTCCAACCCAATGTCAGCACCCAAGTCAGGTAGTGATAGGCACTCTTCCACTTGTAAGGATGGATTTTGGCATTGTGACATGTTTTGGGGTGGTTCCTGTCGTAATGACTCATTACACATGGGGTTGATTCTTGCTTGCTGATTATCCTCATGCTCCTCCCCTTCCCCCCTAGAAAAGGCATTAGGTATGGGAACTAGAGAGGAACAATTGCAATGTTCCTGAAGTAATCTGGATCTAAGCTGATCAATGTGCCTACTCCAGAGGACACCATCCTCTGTTTGCACCCTGTAAGAACGAGGGCCTGTGATTTGAGTTATTTCAGCAGGAATCCATGAAGGTTCACCCATAAGGTTCTTAGCATAAACAGAATCACCCACACTGAACATGCAAACTTTGCTAGTGGAATCTGGTGGTTTGTTGGGTGTGTAAGTGGGATGAAGGCGGTCAAGGGGAGACCTAAGTTTCCTACCCATCAACAACTCTGCTGGGGATAAGTTAATTGATGAGTTAGGAGTGATGTGCTGAACACTAAGAAGTTTTTCAACTTTCTCAGTGATGTCCCCAGGACCCAATTGCTGAAGTTTTTCCTTGGTAAAACGTACCATGCGTTCAACCTGGCCATTAGCCGAAGTGTGTCCAGGGGCAGTCAGGGCATGTCTGATACCCTGTTGTGCTAGATAGGATTCAAAAAGGTTGGATGTAAATTGAGGGCCATTGTCAGAGACAAGAACATCAGGGAACCCGTGGGTTACAAAAAGCTTTTTAAGCTGCTTGATGACAGCATCAGTTGTGGTGGATGCCATAGGGATGACCTCTAGCCATTTGGAATATGCATCTACTATAATAAGGAAGGTGTGCCCTCTGGTAGGGCCAGCAAAATCAATGTGAATCCTAGACCATGGGCCCCTAGGACATTCCCATTCCTGGGGGGGGGCAAGAGGTGGGGCAGGCCTGACTACCTGACAGTTGGGACAAGATGCAACCCAGTTTTCAACCATTTTGTCAATACCTGGCCACCATACATAACTCCTGGCCAATCCCTTCATCCTTACAATACCTGGATGACCCTCATGTAACATTTCCAAAACCTTTTTTTCAGTTTTGCAGGAATAACCACCCTGTTACCCCACAAAATACATCCTCTTAATACAGATAATTCAGTTTGCCTGGATTTAAAAGGTTGGGCAAGGTGAGGTAGATCTTGAAAAGGCCAACCTTTCTTAATCCAGCCTATAACAGGAGACAATAAAGTGTCTTTGGCAGTCTCTCTGGCAATTTCAGCAGCGTGTACTGGAAGCTTGGCAATAGTTTATAGGAAAAAGGTGCGCACCTCAAGTTCAACGTCCTCAGTGTGTAATGGAAGTGGGCAGCGACTCAAGGCATCAGCATGGCCAATGTCTTTGCCAGGCTTGTGGATGAGCTTGTATGAATAAGCAGCAAGAAATTCAGTCCACCTCAGCATTCTTGGTGACAGGATAGTGGGTGTAGGTTTGTCTCCTGCCACAATGCCTAACAAAGGTTTGTGACCTGTGACAATGGTAAATGTTCTCCCATATAGATACTCATGGAATTTCTTGACAGCTGCAACAATTGCCAATGCTTCCTTGTCCAATTGGCTGTAATTCCTCTCTGCTTTGGTCAAAGTGCAAGAGTAAAATGCAATAGGGGCTTCCCGCCTGCTGGGAAGCCTGTGGCTCAAAACCTCCCCCACTCCAAAAGGGGATGCATCACAAGTCAGTATAACAGGCAAATTCTCAGAGAACTGTATCAGTACAGCATCAGACGTGATTAGTCTTTTAATATTGTTAAATGCTGATTGTTCCTTCCTCCCCCAGATCCAAGCAGATTTTTTGTCCAGTAGTCTGTGTAATGGTTCTGCAATGGTTGCCTTCTGAGGTAGGAACATGTGATAAAAGTTAATAAGTCCAAGGAAGGCTTGCAAATCTGTTTTGCATTTTGGTCTAGGGGCTTCTGTGATTGCTTGAACCTTGGCGTCTGTAGGGTGGATGCCATGCTTGTCAATCATGTAGCCCAAGAACTCAACCTTGTCAGTTTTAAGAGTGCATTTTTCTTCCTTGACTTTTAACCCCGTTTTCTTGAATCTGGTAAGGACTTCTCTGAGTCTCTCTTGTAATTGAGTGTCATTTTCAGCAGAGATTAACACATCATCAAAGTAAGGCACTACCCCTGGCAGTCCTTGGAGCATCCTTTCCATAAGGCTTTGGAAGATGCTTGGTGCCACGCTTACTCCAAACTGTAACCTTTTACATTTGAAGGCACCTCTATGAGTCACAATGATTTGCGCCTCTGCAGTGGCATCATCAACTGTTAGTTGTTGATATGCCTGGGCCAGATCCAATTTGGCAAAAACTGTACCCCTGCCAAGTGAATGTAATAAATGATGCACCACTGGAACTGGATATGCGCTCTGTTGAGGCGCATGGTTCAATGTCCCCTTATAGTCTCCACAGATTCTCACTGACCCATCAGTCTTGACTGGTGTGACTATGGGTGTCTCCCATCTGGAGTGGTCAGTGGGCTCTAAAACTCCTTGAGCTATTAGTTTATCTAATTGTGCATCAATTTTTTCCTTTAAGGCAAATGGGACCCTTCTGAATTGGTGGCACCTTGGGATCTAGGTTGAAAGTGATAGGGGTCCCCATATACTTGCCCAATCCTTCACTGAAGACCTCTGGAAACTCAGACTTCAAGGCCTCCTCCCATTCAGTGTTGCTCACGTGATTGATGCCAGTCACCTCGATGCCTATTGGATTGAACCACTAAAGTCCCAGCAAGCTTGGGTGATCCTTGTTCACGATGGTCTCTGTGTGTTTGTGTGTCACATATTCACTTAGCAATCATTTTGCTTAACAACCTGGTTGTTGAAGCCGTTCATAATCAGTAAATGAGGAAAGGGTATATATTTAAATAAAGGATCCCATCATGTCTTGTTTTACATCCAGAGTATAGACCAGGAGCCTTCCCAATATAAGCATATCTTTATGGAAAGCCTCCATAACCCCATGTAGAAAACTTCCGTAAGTAGTTTTGTAAGTTAGTTACTGAATAGTTATAACTATAGTGAAGAAAAAGAAAACCTGTTACATAGGTGGCAATATAAACAATTCTACTATATTTAATTATAGCCAAACTTTGCACTAAGAAGAATTAGGAACCATTGTCCCACAAGTTCATAGAGTGTTGGCAGGAATAGGGCTGTTTCAGAGAGAACACCAGAATATGTGCATTGCCTCCTAGATTATATGGTGATAAATTTTGATAAATGAATCAAAACCTTGCTTGTTCATCCAGGCATATGTAGAATTATACTACTCCAGGGTTTAAATTTCTGCTTAAGAACAAATTTTTCTTTTAATTCTTTGAATCATATTTAGGCTTCTTTGTTGCTGCCCATTTTTATTCCATTATTCATTATATTATTATTTTTAAAGGCCCTATCTTTTGAAATGTTTATTACTGTTGGCTTCTGTTGCTCATAAACTAGCAGATAGAGTATTTTGCTGTTGATATTTTTTGTATGTTTAATATTCCACAACAGGGGTATCAAACTCACATCATCATGGCGTCATCACGTGACGCATCAGGACTTCTTTCCCCTTTGCTAAACTGGGTATGGGCGTGGCCAGCATCTGGCTTGTAGGCCAGGAGTTTGACAGCCCTGCTCTACAACAACCGGTCTATCCATTTTTTCTTCCATAGTTGTTATCTGGTACTTGGTCACTACAATTTATTTTGTTACAATGATCAACTGAAGATCTTTCCTTTTTTATAGGAACTGTTGGTAATTTGGTTTCTTGTAGCTCAAGCAAGGACTGTCTTTTGAAGTTCAAACCCTTCCTCTTGACATGTAATCATAAAATGAGATTGAGTTCCTCAGGTTAGCCATTCTGTTTAGCCATATGTTGAAAAACTTACCTTTATGAGAATACCCATATATAAAATTTTGGATTTCAACTTCCTGCCTAGCAAATCTTTCCTTCAGTAACAACTTGACTATTTGCACTATGTGATATTATCCTCCAGCCTATCTAAAGGAAGACTGGTTCCTACTATTCTAAAAGTGATTTGTTCAAGTGTACTTTATTGAATAAACAACAAATTAATAGGTTTATACATCTTGATAAACTATAAATTATGGATCAGAAACTCAGAAAGGCCGAGTTACATGGTCTGCAAATTATACATCAGTATTGGGGATGGTGGAGGAATAGACAGATAAATGAGGACATGAATGAAATGCTTCACTATGAAATGTCATGTAGTAATCTCAGAAGTTGGGACACAAGTAAGAAACTTCAGCACTACATGAAGATATCATTGTGTGCCTATAATTATTTTTGTATTATCATTATATGTTATGGATGCCATTGCTCACATAGCAAGCAAGTAAATACCACTTTATACTGGGATACATAGCTGTGTTTTCATGACATACTTAAATGATGCTATTTTATCCCCCAATACCACACAGTTCTTTATATGTCGTTTTTACTATGCCATATCAAAACCAGATTTAGTAATTTACATTTGTTAAATTAGAAAATCTAATTTCTCAATCTCTATGAAGAAATCTGTTTCAATCCAGATGACAGTGAAAATTGGGAGTGTGTGGCCATTTTTGTTAATTGGATAGCTTAACACATGCAATCATGTGCATGGGGATAAATAGAATTCAATTGATTCTGAGTTTTTGATAACAAGATATTACTGAACTTTGTGTTGGATTGCCTTTACACCTACAGATTTATGTTGCAGATTGAATGTTTTTTGAAAAACTGTTTTTTTTTAATATAAATCTGTGAAGTAAATTGTGTCAAGACATGTATGAACTTAAAAATGATCCTCTAATATGAGTAGACACTGCACATTATCATGGGCATTTAATGGAATTTTATGATTTACTGCAGACTGATCCTGCCAGCTCCTTCCCCTGAGCAAAGTCAGAAGAATGTCTTGAACCAAGGACAAGCAAAGAATTTAGTCTGCAGATGTCACACAGAACTTTAAAAGTTGCTGATAGATCAAACAATATCTCTGCCAACAAGTGCTTATAGCCTGAAACACTGAACCTTTTCTTCAGCATCATTTCTCTTATATAACATGCTTTAACAGCAGGAGAAAAAATTGTGATAATAGCATGGCATCAACACTAGTGCGAACAAGTAATATTAGTAAGAATATTTGTATGCTTTGGGACACAAACAAATCTTGTAATTATTTTTTTCAAGAAAATTTGTATGATTATACATTGTGCAAACAGACTGTTCCCAGAAAGAATCCAGCACCTCTTCAATTGTGACCGATTTGATGATAAAGGCCTGCCTTTTGTAACTTCTGCTTTATTGCAAATCCTGCTTTGCTATTAATATTTCCCTGTGTTTTCTTTTCCATGTGGGTGATGATGGTAATGATTTTCATATTTAATATCTTCAGTAATGCTCATTTTCAAGAGCAAGAGAAGAAGAAAAAAGCATGGCAACTTAGTTTTCAAATCCTTTAACAGATTAACCTCAGTATCTACGCTATATTTGATTACTGAGATACATTCAGTGACATCATCAGCTTATTAGTCAGATAGCTGAGACATTCTCAGTATTTTTCAGACTCTGACAAAGTTGGAGATTCCTGTAAAGGCTACAAACATTACATCAGTGATGTGCAGTTATAAAACTGAGGAAATCCATCTCATTAATTGGCCCTAAAGTATCCATTTATAGTGCCTGTTGTAATACATTTCCTTTTTTTCTCCTTCATGCTTCTCTCTTTTCTAATCTAGAAAGCTTCCAAAGCCTCTTCCCATCTTATAATTCTATGCCAATTCTGTTCCACTTTTGTTTGATTTAATGTAGAACCATGTAGGATTAGAGAAGAATTCTGTGCAATATGTGGTAAAAGAATAGCAAGGAAGGAAATTCTGCAGTCTAGAAGAAAGTGGAGCAGACAACCAGTACATATGGATGGACACTACATTTCACACATTATCTGAAACAGTTTAATTATCATCTCTAGTTATAGATCTCCAGTGACATAGACTATGTTTATCAAAATATGTATTCTCAGTGCTTTTAGATTTCCAAGTTTCTTCTGTAATTAGTACCACCCTAAAACTGCATATGAAGTGCTTAATTTCTTAATCAACCATTAACAAAGTTCATTATTTCACTCAACTCTAAAATTTCTTCTAATAAAAACTAAATCTATGTCTCTGACTGTCAGCAGGGTGCCCATTCATTATTCTTCTCTTACTTTCTGGAAGAATTGTATCTAATCACGTGCTTCATCTTTTGCATATAAACTGAGCAAGTGAGCATGAAGAAAAATGGAACCCAGCTAATACTATTTGATTAGGAAGATCTAACCCCTCTATCTGGCTTTCATTAATTATCCATTTCTTTCTTGGCCACAATATGAAAATAGTTTACAATTTTCTTCAAGGGCAGTAGCTTTTGTAGCTAACTGATTCTAATCCAGATTATCTTTTTTCAGAGAAACAGTTTACAATACATTGGTTAAATATGGCTATCTACGAATTTGTTGTAGCAAACAATATTTTAAAAAATTAAAACAAGATTAATTTCTGCTTTGAACTGAAGGAATTCTAAAAACTCAGAAAAGCCAGAGAAGTCTTGATGGCATTCCCATAATTAAATTACAAGCATGACTATTTAGGGAATGTGTTAGTTTCTGAGGTGTTTGGGGGCCAATATCCTTGTTCTCTTAATTTACCATATGTGGTTGCCTTTTATGGGTATTTTGGTTCAGCAGTCTATTTGGGACTGTGATACCTTGTTGTATATTAAATTGCTCACATATTAGTGTCTACCCTTTTGATAAGCTTATTATTTCCCATATACAAATTAATATAGTTAATGTTTATATAAACTTAATACTATTTTATATGATACAATTTTTAATTAGTTGTATTTCTGTAATATTGATAAGCCACCTGAGAATTGGTAAGCCTTTTCCAAGAGCTGGAATCACCTTTGAACCCCAACAATTAAATTAAATGACACTAGGAGGAATCTGAGTATTTTGCCTGAGATACAAGTTGAAAGCAAAGCAATTGCTTTAAATTTGGCTTCAACTTTACAAGGGATCAAATATTGAATTAAGGATGGGAACATGAGATGTAATCAATTCTCCTAGACTTCTACTTGTCTTAAAATCCTTCCGGATGAGACAGAAGGAAACACAATAAAAGAAAAGAGTGTGAAAATCCATGACCGCTGGATCTATGATTGCTTCTGACAACTATAGCTCTACTGTTTGAGTTAGTAAGACCATGCCTGGAATACTGTATCCAATTTTGGTCACCACATTACAAAAAAAAATGTTGAGACTTTTGGAACAAGTGCAAAGAAGAGGAACAAAGATGATTAAGTGCCTGGAGACTAAAACTCATGAAGAACAGTTGTAGGAATTTGATATGGTTAATCTAGAGAAAAGAAGGACTAGTGATGACATTGACATCAGTATTCCAATATTTGAGGGGCTACCACAAAGATGAGGGGTCAACTTATTTTCCAAAGCATCAGAAGGCAAGGAAAGGCAAGAAACACTGGGTGGAATCTAATCAAGGAGAGAAGCAACCTGGAAGAAGAAACATCCTAACAATGAGAACAATTGATCAATGGAACAGCTTTCCTTCAGAAGTTGTGGGTGCTTCATCACTAGATGTCTTCAAGAAGAGACTGGACAACTACTTGTCTGAAATGGTATAGGCCAGGGGCTCCTGCTTGAGCAAGGTGTTGGACTAAAAGACCTCCAAGGTCCCTTCCCACTCTATTCTGATTCATTGACTTAATTAATCAGTAGGGAACTACAGACACTACAGGGAGGTATTATGTGTCTAGTGAATTTGAGCTACTTTATTTATACTTCATAGCATAGGAGGATTTAGTCTTTTAGGGACTGGTAGCATTTTGTCGTTTAGATGCCATAATAACTAGATCAATCAGCTTTGGATTCTATGCAGCTTAACTGTTTGTGCTTTACCTTAGGCAGCAAAATATCTTGGTTTGGTCCTGTTTCCAAGTAAGATTATTGTGTTACATCTGCCTGCTAAATGGTGGACTCTTGCCAGCTCTGCTAATCATGTCAGCTGCAGTTCCAATCATAGAAGCCAGATTTGCTTCTGAGTGAACATGTATGGGATTACATTGTTATTCTCTCAAATACTAAATCATTCTAATGGTTTATGGGGTGAGAGAAAACATAGAAAAAAGCTGGAAGCCCACCTGTTGAGCATAGTATATATAAAGTTCATTACACTATAACGACACAAAAGAAATCTCACTTTCATGAAAAGCCAAGAATGCACCTTAGTGTTTTGTTTTGTTTTCCCTCTCCATGTCTTTCTTTTGCCAAGCAATCAACAAAAGCTTAGTTCAAAAGACAGATAGAATGTCATTTTCTAGCATGACTCAGAGAGGAAGAAAGCTTTGCACTGTGAATAGTAATAAGCTACAGACGTCTCTCCTAATTGAGGACATCAGTTCCTTCAAATGTTGCTAGATCCTTTTCATCAAACACCGGAGACCCTTACCCACCTTTGCTTTGGTGAATTGATTATCCATTTCAAAAGACAGAGAGATAGTAGACAAAACTGATGTGACCTCTCCTTTCAACCACAGTGTCAGAGAGGTTGGAAATTTTAATTTTATATAAATGTTTCCTGTTTAGTCTGCCTCCTGATGAGCCAAACATCATTTTAATCCCCATACTGGCACTGGTATTGATTAAAGCAACAAGCCATTAGTAAAAACATCAAATGTTATCTGTAAGTGCAAAGTTTCCAAAGAGAGCATTTCCTTTGTCAGATTCACAGGACATGGTTCAGCATGGTCCTGAAAGCTTCAGAAAACTTGTCTTTAAGAGACAGTTGTCCAAGCCACTTGGGTTGACTTAGCATATGTAGGATATGCAGTGCATAAAATTCTTTTTTTAAGCACCAGTTTCATTGGATTCCCAAAAACTGTATAGCTAATATGATTACACCTTCTATTGCTTTTTACATGGGTACCACTAGGAAAAACACTGCCCCAGAAGGAATCTCAAGTTCATTGTTCAACTTACATTTTTAAAAGCACCAATCATATATCTGTGCTTAATAGTTGCTGCAACAAAGGTAATGATGAACAAAGAGCCTTTCAGGGTAAATACTGATGAATGATGACTCAAATGCTTATCTTTTCATTCTTGTGCATTCCATTAGAACTTGTAACGCAATATGGAAGATGAAAGAAAAGTAAAAAAGTATAATCAGTGTGTTGATTTCCTAAACATTTTGTACACTAAACTATATGCTTTTTCTGTCACCCAAATAATTCCCAAGACACATCTTTATTTTTTAAAATAATTTTATTAAACATAGTTCATCATTTTATATCACCTTTACAGTCTTTGCAGTGCTCCAGCATCAATAATACTCATATATACATATCAATTACATTCCTTTTTCTTCCTTTAACTATATACATTGCCATTAAGTTTAATATAACTGTTCTGTCTTGTACAAAACAGATAGATAAACTCCACAAAGCATCCATACAAAGTCTTTTTTATTGGTTCATCGGGCATCCTCATTAACTCATAGTTATGATGAGGTTCTTCTTAATGTCCAACCCTTTATATGTCTGTCTTTATAGGTAAAAAAAGGTTATCTCTTCCCTCCCATATCGTAGAAGTAGCGGGTAGCCATACTACCACGAGGCTGTATTGAGGCAAGAATGAAGAAACCTCCCCCAACCCACCAAGGGTCAATTCAGAGACCAATCAGGGTTACAGATGTGGCCACATGACATAAACTACATTTCCCAGGATACCTTAACTAGATTTACCATGATGCATTCCCTTAAGGGGATAGCTCCCAATTCCTAAGTAACTATCCCAAATCCCATTAACTCTAAACTGGCTGGGCAACACACTCCCCACCTGGAATTGTAAATTCCACTAACTAAAGTAACTAGCAATTAAGTATATAACTAAGATAGGCAATAAACAGTAATACTAACTAAATAGCAGATGTATCAGCTTTGAAATTCAGCTGCCAACATAATGGGAAGAGGGGTGGAGGAGTTGACAAGTTCAAGGTTATGCTGTATGTCGTATTAAGAAATTCCAGTTGCAGTTATTTTGTTCTTGTGATTTATGAAGTGTAGAAGTGGGAGGAGAAAAAGGTGGATTCTGTGTAGTGCGCAAAAATTCTTTCACTTTGGAAAATGTCTTACACATACCAGATCTATTTCTAATAAATCAATTGGAGAGAATATGTCTCGGAGTGATTGATATCCTGGATACTTTCAGGATGTCTTACAAGATGACTATATGAGTTGGATAAACAGTTAGCTATATAACTAAGAGAAACAGTAAATAATAATATATCATCAAACAAAGCAAAACATGCAAAGCTTGAGGTTCAATCTTCAAGTTCAGCCTTTCTCCGCAGCAACATTAGGTCAGTGACCGGTATGGTGTAGAGCTTCTTGATGAAATTCTGCTAGATGCCTCAGGCAGCCGTTTAGGGTGGACCAGTACTCTTGCTGCCAATGGTGAAAGTCTGCTGGTCGCTTCTGGTGGCTGGTACTTTTGCTTCCAATGGGGAAAGTTTGCTGGTCGCTTCTGGTGGCCTCTTAAGGTGGACTGGTATTCTTGCTTCCATGGCTTCAAAAGGCATCAGACATCTGTTGGAAAGGATGTTGTGAAGGTATTTGCCTGGGTTGGGGCCGGCATCCAATCGACACAGACAATTCCTGAGATTCCCCAAACCAGGTCTGTTTTGGAGGCATAGGGTGAGTATCTCGGGCCTCTGTCTACTTCAGTGTACACTAAAGCATCAGGGGCATCTAGTGCCAGCAAGAGCAAAATCTTGGCTTCAGGATCTAGGGCAGAAAAGTGATGAGCCATATGCTTCAGGTGAGGTATGTTGCTAGCTACCTCTAGTGTTGTAATGTGGCTGCGGCCATCTGGTATCCCGTCCCATCCTAACATGGGCAGCAGTAGGAACTGGGAACTTCCATCTAATGACTCTATACAGAGTTCAGTAGCTCTCCTCCCTGCCGTGCATCTTGGTGCGGTGAAAGTTGATATCGTGAAGTGCACTTCTTCCTTCTGAACATCAAAGAAGTCAAAGAATGCAGACCTGGCTAGTGAGCGATTGCTCTGAGGATCTAGGATTACGTACATCTTCACTGCTTCTTGTGGGCGTCCATCAGGGTAGACTTTGGCTAAGCAGATCTGATGACACAAGCAAGGGACTGGTGTGTTATCACACACTGACATGCAATTGACACTTACCACTGGCTCCGATTGTGCTTTCATGGCATGCTGAGGCTCCTTGTTCAAAGGAAGGTTAGGAGTTGTCTGCTGTGGTGATTCAGAGTCTGGATGCAGAGCAGTTGGGTGCTCATTGCTGTTGCATAGATGGCATTGCACCTTGGCTGTACAGTCTTTGGGCACATGTTTAGAAGATTCACAACACTTGTAGCAGACTCTGAATTCCCATAACAAATCTTTCCTTTGGGTCAGGGATTTCACTGCAAACCCCTGGCACCTGTTCAGCGAGTGTCAAGTGTTGTGCAAAGGACAAAGCTTGACTCTCTTTGAAGTTGGAGATCTAAGTTGGGTTGTGCCTGATGAGTTCTCTCCCGAACTGTTTATGGAGGAGGTTGTGACCCCAGTGTTATGTATTGTCATGTGGTTGTGATCTCTAGTGATTTGCAGTATACTCTTGAGAGGTGGAGAGTTTCCGTTGTGTTCTTTGTTAGTTGGGAAGAATCTGCGTCTGAGGCAGAGGTTTCTAAAGCTGTTGCAGGACGCTGTTTGCTGGACCACAAATTCTTGGAAAAGGGCAAAAGGTGGGTCTCTTTTGTGGTTTGCGTCCAGAAAGGCATCAGACAAAGCAATCCATCATTCCAGTATTTCTTTTGGGAGTTTGATAATGATTGCTTCTTGCATTATGAAGAGATCAAGGCAAGGCAGTCCTGGTAAGTTAGAACATTCTTTGGCTGATCGCAGCTCCATAAGGATGTTGGAAAATTCTTCCAGTCGTTGGGTTTCGTGGATGGTGATACATGGGAAACTGTTAAGTCATTCTAGGAGCGAGTATTCCGTCAATGTGTCATCACCATATTTCCGGTCCAAAGCATCCCACGCTCATTTCAGAGCAATGTCTGGGTCATTGAGTATGCCTGTGTAAATGTGTTTCACCATGTATCTAGACTGTGGTCCTAGCCATGCCAACAGAAATTTAAGTTCTTTGCCGGGAGGCAGCCGTTCGCATTAAATGGTACTTGTATTAAGACAGAGGTGATACGGCAGAAGGCAGAAATAGCCAAAGCTCTGTCTTTGATAATATTCAATCCACTACTTCTTGTCCTGCCTTCAGGTGCTTTGGAGAACAGTTCAACCCTCTCTTCTCTGTAATAGTCCTTTAAATATTGAAACATTGCTATCATGTCACCTCTAGCCTTCGTCTTTGTTAGATTAGACATACCTAGTTCTTTCAACTGTTCATTATATGATTTAGTCTCCAGACCCCTTGTTTTCTTTGTTGCTCTTCTCTGAACTCAGAAAGAGCATCTTTTTTGTATTGTGGACCTCAAAATTTTTTTTGCATCGTGGCAATCAAATTGGATGCAATATTCCATGTGTGGCCTCACTAGAGTGGTATTATCACTTCCTGTTATCTTGATATTGTCCATCTGTTAATGCAGCCTAGGATTGTGTTGGCTTTTTTGGCAGCTGCAGCACACTGCTGGCTCATTTTTCAGTGATGGTTTACTAAGACACCTAGATTTTTTCACAGTTACTATGGTTGAGCTAAGTACTATGTCTTCTCTACCTGTGCATTGATTTTTTCTGCCTAGGTGCAGGACCTTACTTTTCTTACCACTGAACTGCATCTTGTTGGATAGGGCCTAGTGCTCAATGCTGTTAATGTAATATATTCTGAAAGTGGTATCATACCCTGTATATTTGATGTCAATGCAGCTGCAATATATAAGTGGGTGTGCCTGTTTATGCTTATAGTGTACAGATGTATCCCAGAATAGAAAGATAAAAAATGGGGTTAAACAGCATAACCACCAGATGGATTATAACTGGCTGACCAACTGCACTCAATTTGTAATCCTTAATTAACTGCGTATATATGGAGGAAGCATGCAAAGCCCAAGGCTTTGTCTTAGGTCCAATACTCCAAGGCTTTGTCTTAGGTCCAGTATCCTTCTAGTAATTTTGTAAAGAATTTAAATGGGGGGGGATAGAAGGGGAATGCACCAAATTTGTAGACAATACCAAGCTGGAAGGAATAACCACACTCGAGAAGATAGGCTCAAGATACAGAAAGATCTCAACAGTCTTGAACATTGGACCCTATCTAACAAAATGAAATTCAATACTGAGAAAAGTAAGGGTCTACATTTAGACAAGAAAAAACAAATGCACAGATAAAGAAGAGGTAGAACCTGGCTCAATAGTAGTAACTGAAAGAGGAATCTTGGAATCCAAGTGGACAATCACTTAAATATGAGTCAGCAGTGTGCTGCTAAAACACAATTAGGATGATTGCAGGGATTGGATATGCCTAATTTAATAAAAGGGACTAGGGTGACATGACGGTTTTCCTGGGTTCATACTTGTACATCCACAAATCCTAGTGCCTACAAACACTACAAGGAAATGCCAAAAGCAGGAACATTATTGAATTTTCAGAATACAAAAAAGGAGGAAAAATAGACTGGATTATTATACAGCAAATAGTCATTGAACTATTTAAAATGTTAGGGCATTCTACAGAGCTTAATCCTAAATAATTTACAAGGTTTTCATGTTACTCCAATATTTTGGCTGGTCTGTTAGATCAGGAGAAAATACACAAGACAGTGTTGTCTTTTAGTTTTTAAAGCCAAACACAGAATTTGTTCAGCATTGTTACACTAAAAGAGATATTGCTTACTACCTTCTTGCCCTTTAGGTATTTGAAAATAATAATTACAACATACTTAAAATATACTATATTACTTGGACAGAAATCCTTTTAATTCAGCAGCAGTTCCAGGCATTCTAAGTATCAATTTATTAAAAGTACAGTTACATCCCTTAAGGCAGAGGTAGGGAATCTAGGGCCATAGTCCAAATCCATATCAGATCATGGATGCTTACTCTAAAGGTGACAACATTTGACACACATTACAAAAAGGTTGGGACTTGAAATATGACATGCTGCCTTGAGAACTCTTGTGGATGTTGCTGCCTAAAGCAGAGATGAAACAAGAACATTTTCAAGCATCTAATCTCTATGAAGCAGTCAGCCATACTGCTTCCAGATCATCTTTCCTAGAGACAGTGTTTGTGAATGAAACGGAGACCTCTTGAAATTAAAGCTTTTTTCCTGTTGTCACCCAGTCCACCTAGTGAAGTGAGAGCTAAGTGATATCCACATTTTTAACAATGGTCTTTCTGTATAAGGTGAACATCAGCCAATAGCAGGAATCATGTCATACAATAATTTTGCTATTGCTGCTCTTGTCTTACCTTACCTTGGCCTGATGATTGAGTAGTACCCCCTGAGTCACATGCAAGTGATACGGGTGGCTACATACATTAAATAAATAAATAGTCAAGATAAGACAGGATAAAAGCAGCAATAGGGAAAACATATTTTATTATGTTAACTTATTTGTTATTCAGTGTTAGGCAATAGACACTAATATTGGAAATTTCACTTATGAGAAAAAGGACAAAATTATAAAAGTAGAATTATGAAACTGCGATGTCACAGGTTTGTGTTGAGAGGACACAAGTTGCAACTTTACAATACAATATGGCCTTCATCAGAAACTCCTACACAATACTGTGGGCCAACAAGAAGGCAGCTAGATGTGCTGTGCATGTTGGATAGCATCATAGTCACAATATTATTAGCTGTTTTATAATTTCCAGAACAACAACAAAAAGAAAATATACGAATTCTGTAAATCATATTAGCACAGAAAAACTCCTGCATGCAAATTATCATCAGCATCAGCATTTTAGCCATTGTTTATCCACTGTAAGATGAAGGCCTTTTCTACATGTTTCCATCCAATATGGTCCTGAGCTTTCTTTTGCCAATTAGACCTGCAATATTTGCTGATATCATCAATCCATCTTGTTTTAGATCTCTTTTGTGGATGATTTTTATCAAGTGGGATCCATTCTATGACTGTCTTAGTACACCTGCCATCAGTTCTTCTTGCTATGTGACCATTTCCATTTCATTTTTTAAAAACTCTCTTGATGATATCATATACTTTTGTTTGTTCTCTTTGTTCTCTATGCAGGTCTTTCTATCTTGTCTTGCAATGCCAAGCATGTATTTTTCCATGGCTCTTTGTGCCACTCATAGCTTTTGTACTGATTGTGAGGTTTTGTATTGATTATGAGGTCCACGTTTCACTGCCATATGTTAGCACACAGGTAGCACACACTGATCAAAAACTTTTCTATTCAGGCATAGGGGGAAATTGTTCTTGAAAATTATGCTTGCTGAATGCCTGCCAACCACATTTAACATGATGTTCAATTTCTTTTATAGTATTGCCTTCCACTGAGATCCGTTAGCCAAAGTATATGTAGTGGTCTACTCTATCTAATTATTCGCTAAATATAATTTTTTTCTTTCTTTAGTGAATTTATTAAACATAATCTGGCTCTTTTTCAGGTTTATTTCTAAGCCAAACTGTTTTCCTGCATTATGCAGCTCTTGTACGTGTCTTTGTGGCTCTTTTGGGTCTTCTGAAAAGAGAGCATCATCATCTTCAAATCTTAAGTTATTTAAATAGATGCCATTGATTTTTATTCCATCTTTTTCCCAGTCTAGTTTGCAAAATACTTTTTATGGCAGGGTGAGAAAAGGATAGGCGATATTGATTTGCCTTGTCATATACCCAAACCCCCAAAACTTTAACCTTAGACTGCCTACTATTGACCTCACCCCTTTCCTAAGAGGTCTGTAGGGGGCGTGCATAAGTGCACCAAAGTGCCTACCGTCCCTGTCCTATTGTTTCTTTTATTTTCTTATATGTATCCATGTATTTATAACTATGTTTATACTTATACCTATTATCTGGTAAGCAATTGACTAATCAAATAAATAAATACATAAATAAATAAATACATAAATAAATAAATACATAAATACATAAATAAATAAATACCTCATTCTATGTTGATTTCCACTTTAAAATCATTAAGGCAAATTGTTGCCATTGTTTTTTCATATATCGAGAAATATAGAACTCCTTTTGTGATCTGGGCATTGATGAGACGAAGGGACTAGTGTGGAAAAATGAAATTGCGGACATGTATGTGTCCAGAAGGTTCTCCCAAGGTGAGCAGGCCAACCCACATTGGAGGTTAATTTATTTATCAGATATTACATTAAACTCTAATCATGCACGTGTCAGCACACAGAATAATTTCTTTATAATTCCCTAATATTCAGTATACCACTTCTGTTGTGAATGTTTTAAAAACTGTAAGTCTCTGCCATTTTTTTCCTATGGGAACTGTGATCATTGCAGCCATTGGATTTCATTAAAACAAATAGAGCTGCTTTAAGTTCTCTGGAGATCTCCAGAACTAAAATGAAAGCAACAGAGAGAAAATTTGTCCCTTGTGTAGTCATGCACAGCCAATGTGCAATTTGCTTTAATTATGAAAGTTGCCCCTGTCTAGTATCTCCTAATCAGCTCTTAAATGAAAATAGCTAAGGCTCTGCTGTGAAGATCAAGGAACTTTTTCAAAGTCTCACATCCGTGTGAAATACTGTAGATTTAATGAGAAGGAATGGTTTCCTGTTTAATGTACTGTAAATGGGCTATGCAATAGGTAAGTACTGCAACAATCATCACTCCCTTAGTTGAAACCTCTGTGCTTATACCATATGGTACAACCAAATCTGATGGAATTTGAACAAGTTGCAGCTTGAAATGGCCAGTTGAAGCAATTCATTGATATTAAGCCAGCAAAACAACATGATGAAATTGTTGTGACCTAAACATTGTAGTTCAGTGGTAAATCCAAAGGCAGGTGTGCAGAAAAGTTTTTTAAAGTCACCTAATGGTATTTTGATTCAGGAATTGTGTTGACTTTCCACCCTAACTTTCTAACCATATTTTGCAATCAAATGTTTTTTTTAATTTAAAATACATTTCATTGCAACTACACTTTAATGTTGTTATAAACCAAGTGGCTGGAGCAGTTAGCTTTCCTGAAGGAAATCATCCTTTCCTGAAAATTCATACTTTTTAGAACTTTAGAAGCAAGAAAATAATATTTAAAGTAAATGTTAATTTTAAAATAATCTGAATAATAACAACAACAATAGCCCCTCATGGATATCCCCCTGTCATGGGGGAGGAGCTTGTGATCTTCTGATGACCTATGCAAGCAATAATATATTCTTTCAAAATGGTCACTCATGCCCCACAAGGCTTATCAAAAGAGCAAGATTTACTGAATCCATTAATCCATTAACTACTGAGAAATGGCAAGAAACTGCAAAAGAAATAGCTGCCATCCAAGTTAATAAGAAATGCTTTGGATGTTAGAATTCCTTGGCATCTGTCAACAAGTGAGCAATAGAAACCAGGAGCTATGGCTGAGCAATGGAGTTTAGCCCTGTAGGTTTAAGCAATGAACAACCCCAGATAAGACAAAAGTATGCTGTTTTTGAAAATTGCAGATTTTGCTATTTAACAATCGTGATAAGACAAAATAGTCTGGACAGTGGACATTGCAAGCAAACAGCAGAATCAAGAGTGGTGTTCAGCAGATTCTGACCAGTTCTGGAGAACCGGTAGCGGAAATTTTGAGTAGTTCAGAGAACCAGCAAATACCACCTCTGACTGGAGATTTTACAGTATCTTTCCCCTGCCATGCCCACCAAGCCACGCCCACAGAACTGGTGGTAAAATAATTTGAATCCCACCACTGAGCAGAATATAAGAGAAATGGAGAAAGTCACAAAATGCAAGTATCTGCAAATAGAAGAAAAATGATTCTGGCAAAAGAAAACAAAGATACCAATAAAGGAGAATATATGTCGTTCAGGGTTGATGTGAGGGGTCCTTGGAGCACTCTGAGCTTGCTTGTTTTCTTGTAGATGTTCCATTACCCAAACTAGGTAACATCATCAGTGCTAGCATCAGTAAGGAGTACTGTTTGCTGTCAGTTTATATTCTGGTGACTTTCCTGTCTACATGGGTAGGAGTGGTCCTAGAAATATTTTGGCTATTTGCTGAAGGCTCTTTGGCAGTTTCTTGATTAGGGTATTGTTTATTGATTATTGTCTAAAGTTAATTTTGGAGTTAATCTATGCTGATCTGGATGCTGATTACTGGTGGAAAAGTGCTGGAGTCTTTTTGGTTCTCTTTTGGGCTTGTTGATTGTCTCTTTTGCATAATCTATTTTGCAAGCTTGAGAAAACAAAGATGCTACCAATAGTAACAGGTGCCTTGAGTGCAATCTCAAAACCTCTGGAGCATCACTTGAACACAAATTGGCATTGAACAAATCACCACCAGTCAGTTGCAAAAGGCAGCTTGCATCCTGCAATGATATCGTTAACCCCGTCAAACAAGAATGCCCAGGTCATTGAGAAGGAGTCAATAGCTCAATTCATTCTAAACATCTGGTTGACAGTGCAACTAACCTTAATAATAGTAGTAATAGCTTTTGAAATAGCTTTTTAAAGAAAAAAATGAACATGCTTTGAAAGACAGCATGTGCATTAATTGGAGCTTCAGTTAAGCTACCCCAAAGGTACTTTTTTTCAAGAGGCAACTAGACTTTCAGGTTGTCCAGTTGCCTCTTGGGGAAAAAAAGCATCTTTGGGACATCCATCACCTGGATGACTGAGAATCTCCATAGGCATTCAGTTAAGTTACTTTTTCATAGTATCTTTTCATGCCCTACAAATTTGCTTGTCCAGTAGTATTTTTTTTTCTCAGACAATTATTCTGCCAAGGATAAAATATTAACCATTTTGTCCTTCTTTAAAGACATGCCAGCGTATGAAAAATTTAGTTTGACAACCTTCTAGGTTGTCATGCTATCTTGAAACACAAATTCCTCAGTCACAATGATTTATTTACATTCATTTTCCCAAAACAAATTGTGTTACTGCATGATTTGGAAATTCTGTCCTATATAGCTAATTTATTGGCATTCTTTCCTTGAATGGTCTTATAATGACATGAGTTTATGATTTTATGATTTCTCAGTTCTATCCTTCCACAGGCAACATTTCCCAAGGAAGAAACTTGTTTACAGAAATGTATTTCCATTCTCCAGACAAAATATCTTAGCAGTGGTACTTAATTGGACTTATAAACATTTGGCGTTCTATTTACATACATGCCCTGTTTAACTGCAATTATAACTGACTAGATGGGGCTAGACAGTTACAGTGTCAGTATGACATGAATGTTTCATGTTTAAATTTTGTAACTAAATTTTGTAAATGTTTGAAATGTTCTTCTGACTTCGTTCTGACTATTTTTTTGAATATTTTTATTGTACATTTTTCCTTAATATAAGTAACAGTTCCAATTATACAACATCATTGTGTACTGGTAATATCAGGTCCTTTTTTTTCATCATGTTATACATCCAAGTTAAAACTATCATACAGTATAATCTCTTTTGACTACATAGTGTTATGCATTAGGATTATAACTATTATTTATTTATTTCTACCATAATACACTATTACCTGACTATTAAATGCTTGCAGTGCTGGTATCTTCCATTGAGCTTAGTGTATGATAACACATTCGTAGCTGATTTTATCTTCTTTTCTTTTAAGGAAAAGCTTCATTGTAATTTACTAAAATTTATAATCTTTTATATTAATTGTACATTAATTATTTTTATAACTTTATAGTACTTGCAATCTCTTTGGTATAAACATTAAATCACTTTACTTTACAGTACTTCAAACTTTCACCCCACTCAGATTTGTTTCAGATTATCTTTTAATGATGGATATGGTATTATAATTGTATTGTAATGTATAATTTACATTATTATAATGAATAACTTTTGACTGTGTTGATATATTTTCAGAAAGAATATTATGGTACTAAGGACTTAGGACAAAGTTTTTTTGCTCAATGTCCTTTTTTGGTCATATTTGTAGAAATGTTCAATTTCCTAAATGCAGCACAATTCAGCTTCATAGCTCTCCACTTCTTTATGTAGCTTTGCCATTCCAGTTCTTCCTGATAAGAGCCAAATTCATTCATTCCTTGACCATTGTTACATTCTCATGGAACTTAAGTACAAAACATTTTATGTGGCAGTCTGCAGATTTGACATCCTTTTAGGTGTTAATATCATAAATATCTATGTATGTATTTTTCTAAAATGTTTACTGAATAGTTCTTAGATCATAGCTTTTAGTGGCTATCCACTAAATGTAAACTTTAGCTTTACAAGTATTCGGAATTCAATATTTTTAAAATTGTGCTGTAACAATCCATCTCTGATTCATAACTTGATCAAATTTCATATTTCTGGTACCAAGAAGAGAAGTAAAGTGTATGCATTTTTGCTAAAAATTATTTTGAATTCAAAGATGAAAGTAATAATTACACAATAACTCATAGTTCATTGGAAAATTGAATAATTATAAAGGGATGTTTCAGGCATTTTATTAATTAATTTTGGAAAAGAGGACTAGAAATAATCTTGACATCTCAGTCAATCCAGGGTTGCATCATAGTTTTAGCAGATACACATTGATAAACACATTGTACTTCTCCTTTTTAAATATTAAATACAACACATGAAGCCTAACCTTTTAGCAGCAAACAGTACAGTATATATCAGCTTCCATATATTTTAACATATGTATAGACAGAAACAGAACCAGAGCTACACCCAGTGGAATTAACCACTCACTAGGTAAAAGCAGAAGGGAAAGTACATTTTTTATTCACCGTTCACTATGTGTGTATGGATGTACATATACATACACATCTCCCTATACCTACAAACACAGAGATGGCGTTAAGGTGGCATGTAGTCCCAGACTTTGTGTAGCCCTTAGATGGCATTTTATATGTGTAGGTAACACAAATAACACAAATTTTCATTTGCTAAATGTGCATTCAATTGTTCAAGAAAATTGAAGTTAGGAAAAAGGACATATTTGTATGTCACAAAAAAAAACATACCAACTACTTAGTATGAATTTGCATGCTGCATTATCTTGGCTTCCTTAACCATGTTTTTGTTTTAAAAAATATCATCCATTAAAAAAAGCTACAATTTTTGTCAGAATTTTTCATGATTTGAAACCACAAATTAATCATGTTTTCAAATACCAGTTAATTGCAATCACTCCATGTTATGTTAAAGCAGGGATCTCAAACTCCTGGCTCGCAGGCCGGATGCATTACATGCTGGTCACGCCCATGCCTGGTTTAGAGAAGAAGGAAAAATCCCAATATGTCAAGTGACGCTGTCGTGACAACATGAGTTTGATACTCCTGTGTTAAAGCATAGTATGTAGGTTCTACCAGAGAGTAAGTTTGCTGCAACGGTTAGAAACCAGACAACTATGAATTCTAGTCTTACCTTAGGCATGAAAGCAGCTGGGTGACTTTGGGCCAGCCCCTCTTTCTCAGACCTAGGAAGCAGGCAGTGACAAATCTCTTCTGAAAATTTTCATCAAGAAAACTGCAGGGACCTGTTTAGGCAGTCCCCAGGATTTAACCTAGACTCAAAGGCACCTTCCTCCAAAAAGCCACCACAGTTAGTCTTCTAACCTAAGCTTTATTTCTTCTATTTCTTTGTAGAAAATGATTTTAAAATTACATTGATACTAACAAAAGTAATGGCCTCATCTAATAATAATGTCTTTTTAAATATTTATTGTTCCGTGTTTTTAGTTGTGAGCCGCCCCGAGTCTTCGGAGATGGGGCGGCATACAAGTTCAAATATAAATAAATAAATAAATAAATAAATAAATAAATAAATAAATAACCTCTCTTTAATATTTTAAGAATATATTAATAATTTCAGCAAAACCAAACAATAACAATTATGTTCTATGAAATAAATTTTACAAATATAAATGTTAGAATGGAGCTAGATCTACATTGGTTGTTAGTGGTTTAAGACAAATATTAGAATTGTTGTTATTATTCTCATTAGAACATTAACCAAGTTACCCTCTCAGGTTCAAAGTTGAATTTTATATTTTGAAATATTTAGCAAAATCAGTAGATAAATATTTGAAATAATCCTTAACTCAGCAATTTTTGCTCAGTAGATTTTATTACACATATGTCCTTGAAGAGAATTTATTAGAATGGAAAAGAACCATGGATGGAAACTGATCAAGGACAGATTCAACCTAGGCTGCCCCTAGGGGTAGGGCCTTCTCTGTGAGAGCACCCACCCTATGGATTCAGCTGCCCCTGGAGCTTCGAGTGGCCCCTGACCTCCAATCCTTCCATCGTGGCCTGAAAACATGGCTTTTCCAACTTGCTGACCTGGACTGACGAAGGGGATGGGCTTTTAGTAATAGTTTTTATTAATTTTAATTGGTTATTGGGATTTTGAATTTAATTGTTTTTTAATATTGATATTACATTTCAAGAAGAGACTGGACAGCACTTGTCAGAATGGTCTCCTGCTTGAGCAGGGGTTCGATTAGATGACCTATAAAGTCCCTTCCAACTCTGTTATTCTATAAAATGAGCATAGAAAAATGTTTCTGAATGTATCTATTAACTGTGTATATTTAACTTAGGTCTCATTTACAACTGTTTATTCCTTCCATATACTTAGATGACCTAATTAATCAGTTTATTACCAGATATGCAAGATACCTGCTTATCAATTTCAGAAGAGAATTCCAACATTTTGATCAAAACAGAATTTTATTCTACTCTTCCACATTCATACAGCTATTTCATTTATAAACTAAAATACATGTCTTTTCTTTCCAGAAGATTCCTGATTTTTTTCAATTTTTACAGAATATAATACTATAAATAATTTTAAAAATTTGAAGCATTCAGGTTGGGAAGTGTTCAGGTTGAGAGCAACTTTGTTGTTATCTCAAGCTCAGTAGAAGTTTCCCCCCGCCCCTGAGCTAAGTCTGTATACATTATATTCCCTGCTCTTGAGATAAAGTGTGTGGAGTTTGGATCAATTCCATCTATAAAGTGGTTGCTCTTTTGTTCCAGGTCAGTTACTTAAGACACAAAGTAGACCATCTCCTCTTGATGGACAATCTGTAATTACTAAATAATCTCCAGGGCATGAATATACAACATTTACTATCATATAGGCAGTTTATGTTTATCTTGATCTTTGGTTTTATGGGGAATAGGAAAATAATGGTCAGATTAGAAAGAAACATATCCAACACAGTCTGGGCTATAGGTTTTGAAAAGGAAAGAAAGGAAAACTGGTATTTTGGGGTGGGGAGGAGGAAGGCTGCTTCTTTCTTCTTATTGTCAAAAGTAAAAGTGCTCTTTAAAGATAAAAGCATGATAAAATGTTCAGCATATTGATCATATGGTCATGGTCATCATCTTGACTCTGTTTTGTTTTTAAGATATCCTGCAGATACCCCTGTAATACGATATCTGGCTAATGATATTATAATTCAATATATGATATGTTGTAGGCCACCTTGAAATGTAGCCTCAAATTAAAGAAAGAAACAATTGTTGGGTTGACTGTATACTTTTGTATACTGTAGCTGGTTTCTAAGCCTGCTTTCTAAATTATAATCCATTGTAGCCTTCTTCATTGAAGGTTATGGACTTTAATCTATCATGTTAGGTCAGTGATGGCTAACCATTTCGGCACCAAGTGCCCAAAGTGCATGCATGCGCATCCCCAAAATGCAACATATGCACCCTCCACACAGGCCTCCTCTCCTCATGCATGTGTCTGCAACCCTCACACATGCACCCTGTGCCCCACACCCACACATGCACACATGACCCCTGCATGTGTGCCCCACCATCCATGCATGTGTGCACAACACCTGCATGTGCCTAGCCCCCTGTGCATGCATGGCACAGACCTGAAGACCAGCTGTCCAGTGCGAGGCGCGCATGTGTATGCAGAGCTGAGTTGAGGCGATGGCTCACATACCCAGAGAGTGCTCTGTGTGCCACCTCTGGCATGCATGCCATAGGTTCGCTATCATGGTTTTAGGTCTTTAACCACTATATCACACTGACTCTCAAATATCATACTTATTTGAATATTTGGAATATATAAAATAATCTGATAAGTTTTTGTTCCCTAACTCATTTATACTCCAAGAAACTATCAAAAGGTTAAATAATATCAAATCCATAACAATCATAAAGGGGCCAGAATAATTAATAATAAAATGTACAAAAGATCTGACACTTTAATAAGTCAGTAACATGGTTTAAAATAGGAAGTAAAATGTGTTCACAGGCATCTAACCATTATTTTCCTATTGGATTGTTTATTAATGAAGTATGGTCTGTGGTACCATCATATAGATCACATACCACTGAACAAGTATTATTTCAAGTAAAGTTTGCTCATTGTACCTTTTCTGTCATCATCTCCCATCCTCACTTTGGAATGATGCTCAATGAGAAGAGGGCTAAAATAGCAATAAATTAATGCTCCTACATTTAGGCAAAATTTCATTTGACCCTAAAAGAATCATTGTGATGTTACCTCCAGATTAGTCAGAAGCAATATGATTACTTGTTTGTATTATGATGGTCATCCAACCAATTGGATCCATAGAATTGTTTTGGCAGAAGGAACCCAACACTTGTATACAGCTCAGAATTGCATTATATTTACAGATATCTCAGCAATTATAGGAAAAGAACCACAAGAACTATGGCTAGTCTATTTATTCATATAGTATAATAACAGCATCTTGAAAATCTGATATTTTCTTTTCCCTCCTTCTCATATCGCTGATGATACCCAGTTGTATATCTCCACCCCAAGCCAAATCAGTGATGCCCTCTCCCTGATGACCCGGTGTCTGGATGCAGTATGGATCTGGATGGGCAGGAATGGACTACAGCTCAATCTGGTCAAGACTGAGTGGTTGTGCATACAGGCATCTCGGCCCAGTCAAGTGATTCCATCTTTGGTCATAGGGGGAGAGGTGTTGCCCCCTGTGGATAGGGAACCTGTGAGTCCTCCTGGACTCACAGCTCAGTTTGGAGGAGCAGGTGGGGCCGTGAGGGGGCTTTGCCCAGGTCCAACTGGTTCACCAGTTGCGCCCATATCTGAACCGAGATGCCCTTTGCACGATCACTCATGCACTTGTGATGTCCCGACTTGATTACTGCAACGCTCTCTATCTAGCACTGCCCTTGCATACCATCCGGAGGTTCAGCTGGTGCATGCTGCTGGGTTGTGACAGCTTCCCGATACTCCCATGTTACACCCCTCCCAATGAGCTGCATTGATTGCTGGTTGCCCTCCGGGTGAGATTCAAGGTGCTGGTATTAATATTCAAAGTCCTTTACGATTTGGGTCCAGGGTACTTGCGGGAGCGTCTCCTGCCAATATCAAATACTGATCGCCCTGTGTGTGCGCACAGATGGGGACTCCTTGGGGTGCCATCGGCTAGACAATTTTGGCTGGCGGTGCCTCAGGGAAGGGCTCTCTGTTGCCCCCGCCTTGTGGAATCAACTCCCTTTGGAGCTCTGTTTGGCTCCTGATCTTTGCTCTTTCCATCGCAATCTGAAGACCTGGTTGTTTGAACAGGCTGGGTTGGCTGACTCCTCGGGGTTAATTTATTTTAACTGTTTTAGTGATTGGGCTTGTTAGGTCTAATTCTTTTTTAAATATTTATTGTTGTGTTTTAATTGTGAGCAGCCTGAGTCCTCATGGAGCAGCACAAGTCCAATTAAATAAATATCCCAGAGAATCAAAATAGGCCATGCACAAGTTTCATTCTCACTTCTCTTTTTCAGGGTTACATATTTTCTTTAAGACCGTCTATTTACACCTCTACAGGCATTTAGGATCTCTGGTGAATACGTTTTACCACCCAATGACCATTTTTGTACCTACAAGCTAAGATACAGCAACATTTTGACTGTTTTATGTCTTCTTACTTCATCTTCTCTACTTTGTCTTCATAAATTATATACATCTTCTCTAATCTCTCATTTCCAAAGCTCTTGGCTTTTCTATTCCTCTTATAATACATCATGGTCCTTTTTGATTCTGGCAACTTCTCTGACATCTTTCTTCTAGTTATAGCCAATACATTTTTAAACATAACTTTCAAGAATAGGTATGGACAGAACTTCAGTGGGAAGACATGATTAGAGAGAAATAAAATAGGTCTATTCCTCTAAACCATCTCTTTGATTCAATGTTATGCAATGTCTTTGAGTCAATTTGGAGAGATTCAAACATGACTGGCAAATCTATTGAGCTCTGAATTTGCAGTTCCAATCATCATTGCAGTCTTTCTTTTATATCTGGTCAAAGCTAAAGAGGAGGGAATTAAGTCAAATGAACTGGTGTTGAATCTGATACTGATGTGTTACTAACGTCTGTAAGAGTGGCAACTTTCTCTGTTCAATTTGTTTCTCAATTTTTCTAGGATTCATTAGCCAGGTTTGTTTGGAGAGTGACGGAAAAAGAGAAAGACTCATTTTGCTATTCTTTTTTAGAATCTGTTTTTCTTGTATTCTCATTTACCTTTCCGCATACATACTCTTTTTCTATTATTCTTAATTCTCAATCTATTTGTGTGACCTGTAGTATTGCTCCTGTCTACTTGTCTGTAATCTTCAACAATTCTAGTTTTCCATTTCATTTTCTATCCATTTCCCCCCTTTAAAAAAAAGGCTATTTTCTTTCTTTCTATCTTATCTTTTATTGAATGTGATTTTTTTTAATCATGTGAATTGATGTGGTTTATGTGCTTATCATCACATATAATGATGAGGCCCCAACAACAACTTAGGAAGTATATTACAAGAGCAAATTTTTGTTAGCCAAGTTTACTGCAAGGAGAAGGGTGTGAGTTTATTGAATATTTAAAACAGAATACAGTACTTGTGTACACAATCCCCATCTTTTATTAATTACTGCCACTGAGTTAAGAGAATGGAATGGAATGGAGTGGAGTGGAGTATTTAACCAAGTGTGGTGAGACACATAAGGAATTTAACTCTAATGCAGAACAGATAATATGGCTCTGCATTACATCCTACAACACCTTGAATCTCCAAATACCTACGCAAGGGTCCTCTTTGTAGACTTCAGTTCAGCATTCAATACCATCATTCCAGACATTCTTCTAAGTAAATTAAACCAACTAGCAGTACCTGAACACACTTGTAAGTGGATCATAAGCTTCCTAACAGACAGGAAGCAGCAGATGAAGCTAGGCAGAATCACATCTGATACCTGTACAAATAGCACAGCCCACCCCCAAAGCTGTGTGCTTTCTCCACTTCTCTTCTCCCTATATACCAATGACTGCATCTCAAATGATCCATCTGTTAAAATACTGAAGTTTGCTGATGACACAACAGTGATTGGTCTCATTCAAGACAATGACAAATCTGCTTACAGACAAGAGATTGTACTGGAACAATCTGGAACTGAACACACTCAAAAGCGTAGAAATGGTGGTAGACTTTAGAAGAAACCCTCCCATACTACCACCTCTTACAATACTAGACAACACAGTATCAACAGTAGAGACCTTCAAATTTCTAGGTTCTACTACATCACAAGACCTAAAATGGACACCTAACATTAAAAATGTCATCAAAAAAGCACAACAAAGAATGTTCTTTCTGTGCCAACTCAGAAAGCTCAAACTGCCCAAGGAGCTGCTGATACAGTTCTACAGAGGCATTATTGAGTCTGTCATCTGCACCTCTATAACTGTCTGGTTTGGTTCTGCAACCCAACAGGACAGACACAGACTTCAGAGGATAATTAGGACTGCAGAAAAACAATTACTACCAACCTGCCTTCAATGAGGACCTGTATACTGCATGAGGAAAAAGCTGTGAAAATATTTACAGACCCCTCACATCCCGGACATAAACTGTTTCAACTCCTTCCTTCAAAATGATGCTATAGAGCACTGCACACCAGAACAACTAGACACAAGAACAGTTTTTCCCCAAAAGCCATCACTCTGCTAAACAAACAATTCCCTCAAAACTGTTCAACTATTTACAAAGTCTGCACTACTATTACTGTTAATCTTCTCATCACTCCTTATCACCCATCCCCTCCCACTTGTGACTGCATGACTGTAATTCTGTTGCTTTATCCTTACGATTTATATTGACTGTTTCCTAGTATGATTTGATTGCTTATTGTACTTTATGACTATCATTAAGTGTTGTACCTTATGATTCTTGACTCTTGATGAATGTATCTTTTCTTTTATGTATACTGAGAGTATTTGCACCAAGACAAATTCCTTGTGTGTCCAATCACACTTGGCCAATAAAGAATTCTATCTGTCTGTCTATCTATCTATCTATCTATCTATCTATCTATCTATCTATCTATCATCTATCTATAACAGATCATCAGAATTGGAAGGGACCTTGTAGGTCATCTAGTCCAGTGGTTCTTATCTGGTTGATATCAGCCCAGGGCTGATTTTGTTTTTCAGGGGGCCATAGAATGAAAAGGCCATGGGGGCTTAAGGAACGAAGGGGACTATATGGGAATATGGAGGGAGATATATTGGGAGGGAGAGAGAGAAGCAGGCAACATTATGCTGCCGTGGCCACGCTCTCGCCTCTGCCGCTTGCTGGCCCCTTTGGGGGCTAAGAGGCCAGCCAGCCCTGCACATTCACCCATTGATTTCGAGCCGCACCAATGTGGAAGAGGAGGCGTTATGTGCCGCCGTATGCTTGTCACCTCTTAGTGTCCTCAAGGCCAAGGGGGCCAGCAGAGGGCACTAAGGGATGGCAGGGGCATTTGAGGCGCGGGCCGCTCTGCTGTTTCATCCACTTTGGTGCCGCTCCAGAGCGTTATTAGTCAATGGGTGAATGTGCAGGGCTGGTGAACGCCTGTCCTCTTGTTTCAGCAGCCGGCGCTAAGAGGCAGCAGGGCGTGTTCAAGGCACCGCCCCGCACATTCACCCATTGACTAGTAACGCCCGAGCCGCACCAAAATGGATGAAACAGCAGAGCCGCCGGGCCTCGTTTCCCTTACTCTGCTGGCCCCTTGGCCTTGGGGATGCTAAGAGGTGACAGGGGTGGCATGTCAACGCAGCCACGGCAGCACATAACGCACTCACCTCTTCCACATTGGAGGCACCGCTCGAGCGCATTAGTCAATGGGTGAATGTACAGGGCTGAATGCCTCGTCGCTTCTATGTTTGCTGGCCCTTTCTGGCCAAGGACACTAAAAGGTAGGGGCGCTCACAGCCAGCCCTGCACATTCACCCATTGACTAGTAATGCCCGGAGCCGCACCAAAATGGATGAAACAGCAGAGCCGGCCGGCGCCAAACGCCCCTTGCTGCCCTTAGCCCTCTGCTGGCCCCTTGGGGATGCTAAGAGGTGGCAGGGCTTCCAGGCACCGCCCTGCAGGCTCACCCATTGACTGTAGCACTGCCCGCCCGGCGCCAAAATGGGTGGCTGGCCGGGCATGCCCCTGCTGCCCCTCTCTGTTGGCCCCATGAGGGATGCTAAGAGGCGGCAGGGAGCTGCTATGTTGGGGGCAATGACAACTTCCTCAATGGCTCAAGGGGGCGATTCTTTCAAAAAGGTTAAGAACCACTGATCTAGTCCAACCCCACTGCCCAAATGGGAGACCCTACACCATTTCTGACAAATGGTAGTCCAATCTCTTTTGAAAGTCTCAAGTGATGACGCTCCCACAACTTCCAAGGGCAAGTTGTTCCATTGGTTGATTATTCTCACTGTTAGAAAGTTTCTCCTTATTTCCAGGTTAAATCTCTCCTTGTTCAGTTTGCATCCATTATTCCTTGTCTGGCCTACAGGCACTTTCGAAAATAGCTTGACCCCCTCCTCTCTGTGACAGCCCCTTAAATATTGTAAGACTGCTATCATGTTTCCTCTAGTCCTTCTGTTCACTAGACTAGCCATGCCCAGTTCCTGTAACTGTTCTTCATATGTTTTAGTTTCCAGTCCCCTAATCATCCTGGTTGCTCTTCTCTGCATTCTTTCTAGAGTCTCAACATCTTTTTTATAGTGTGGTGACCAAAAATGGATGCAGTACTCTAGGTGTGGTCTTACTAAGTACTTACTTACTTATAGAGTGCTATTAGTACCTCACTTGATCTCGACTGTATCCCTCTGTTAATGCAATTTAGGCTTTTTAGCTGCTGCTGCACCTTGCTGGCTCATATTTAGCTGGCTGTCCACTAAGACTCCAAGGTCCCCCTCACAGTTACTGCTATTGAGCCTTGTTTCACCCAGTCTATATATGTACTTTTGGTTTTTCTTGCCTAAGTGTAGGACTTCACTTTTCTCTACATTGAATTTCATTTTGTTAGATATGGCCCAGTGTTCTAGTCTGTCAAGATCCATCTGGATCTTGAGCCTATCTTTTTGGGTGTTAGCTATTCCTGCCAGCTTAGTGTCATCTGCAAATTTGGTAAGTTCTCCTTCTATTCCCTCATCTAAGTCGTTAATGAAGATATTGAAAAGTACTGGGCCTAAGACAGAACTTTGTGGCACCCCACTGCTTACTTCCCTCCATGTAGACTTAGACCCATTAAGGACTACTCGTTGAGTACAGTTTGTCAGCCAGTTGCGAGTCCATCTGCTGGTGGTGCTATCTATTCCACTTTTTTTCTAGCTTACCAAGAAGTTGGTTGTGGTCTACTTTGTCAAATGCCTTGGTGGTGCAGGCTGTTAAACACCTAGCACTTAGCTCCAGCTGCCTGCAATTAGTGCATGCTCGAATCCCACCAGGCTCAAGGTTGACTCAGCCTTCCATCCTCCCGGGGTAGGTAAATTGAGGACCCAAGGTTGACTTTGTAAAAAAAAATGTCACTTGGGGGGGGGCAAAAGCCCTAAGTAGGCATATACAATAGAATTGTTGAGCACATTGGGTTGTGTTAAGATAAGCACCTGAGCTCCAGAGAAGGGCGGCATATAAATGTGAATTAAAAAAAATGTCTGGCTGAAATCTAAATATATTATGTCCACAGCATTTCACTGATCTAGTCACCATGTTGAAGAATGATTTTTTTTTTAATTACATTTATATGCAGCCCTTCTCCGAAGACTCAGGGCGGCTTACAATTTTTTGGGATACAACCCAGTGCGCTCAGCAGTAACATTGGTTTGGCATGATCTATTTTTAACAAACACATGCTGACTGCTAATTATTACTTTACTAGTTTCTAGATGTTGGCAGATCTGGTTTTTTATTATCTTTTCCAGTATCTTCCCGGGTATTGATGTTAGGCTGATTGGTCTATAGTTTCCTGGGTCTGTTTTTTTTTCCTTTTTTGAAGATGGGAACCACATCAGTCTTTTCCAGTCCTCTGGTAGTTCTCCAGTGCTCCAGGATTTTTGAAAGATACGGTGCAATGGTTCTGAGATGTTCTCTGCCAGCACCTTTAAAACTCTGGGATGTAATCCATCAGACCCCATGATTTGTGTTCATCAAGATCAGACAGGTGTTCCCTTACTATTTTTTTTTTGCTTATTTTAACTTTTATTTCTGGTCTGTCTCTTACAGTCATGTTTTTGATGGGTTGAGCTATAGTTTCTTTTTGCATGAAGACAGATGCAAAGAATGAGTTAAGCAGTTCTGCTTTCTCTTTGTTGCCTGTTACTTTCTTGCCATCTTCTCTCTTTAGGGATCGACTGTTTCCTTGATTTTTTTCTTGTTATTTATATGTTGGATGCTATCAGTGTACTTGCAAAACAATAGATAAGTAATAATAACAATAACTACAGTAATAATAACAGTGTACAACCAATAGAAGGGGGAAATAATAGATAATATAAAAGATACATAATACTATGGCCACACTCTATGAGTTAAAAAACATACAAATTGTACAGAATTTAATAGTCACAATATGCTGTCAACTGAAAGAATTAGGTGTTCAGTAGAGTGAGGGGGGGAAATCTGTCCCTGTGTCTAGTTGTCTTGGCATATAAAATGGTGATCTCTCTGTTTTCATTTAAGGGGGATCTCACTATCTATTTAGAATCAAATGGAACATCCATCTATTGCTTCTTCTGTAATCTTTTACAAATGTTCCTTCTTACTCTTAGGCTCGCAGTTCCATTATGCAGATTAACAGTCCCCACAAAATCTCTTACCTCTACCATCTTTAAGAGAAAGGAAAGTAGGAAGGAAAAGAAAAAAGAAAGAAAGAAAGAAAGGAAGGAAGGAAGGAAAGAAGAAAGAAAAAAAGAAAGAAAGAAAGAAAGAAAGAAAGAAAGAAAGAAAGAAAGAAAGAAAGAAAGAAAGAGAAAGAAAGAAAGAAAGAAAGAAAGCTACTATAGCTATAGGCATGTTGAAATTTCACATATATAAACTATGGTTGATTTTTTATCAAACTGAATCTTGAACAAAGTAATTGTGTTGCTTTTAAATATTGAATCAAATAGTCAGAGATCTTGACTGATTCACATGCCTCTTATTCTCATCTGTATTCAGAAATTCAGATCATGATACAATATAGCATGCACTATTTAATTGTCCTTTTCTGGATATGCATGTAGACAATGAAAGAATTGGAAGTTAGTTAGTTTAGTTTGTTAGTTTATTTGGACTTATAAGCTGCCCTCTCTCCCGAAGGACTCAGGACGGCGTACATAAAAAACAGGTAATACAAAAATTAAAACAAAATTTACAAATATTAAATTACGGCCAAATAAACATTTCAGATTAAAACCCCAATCCCCTGTCAGTCCAGGCTGGATTGTAAGAATAACCATGTTTTAAGGTCGCGGCGGAAGGAGCGGAGATCAGGGGCCAGTTGCAAATCTAGGGGTAACTGATTCCAGAGGATGGGCGCTCCCACAGAGAAGGCCCTCCCCTAGGGGTCGCCAGCCGACAGTGTTTAGCTGATGGTACCCCCAGGAGGCCCTGTCTGTGGGAGCGCACTGGGCAATTGGCATTCGTCGACGGCAGGAGATGTTCTTGCAAGTACCCCGGAAGTATTAGAAGAAAAGTGGCTTTTTTATCAAGACATATGAAAACCTTAGTCCACTCTATTGTGCTTCCTGGAACTACTATGGTTATGAAAGCTGGACCTTAAAAAAGCAAGACAGGAAGCAAATTGACTCATTTGAGCTGTGTTGCTAGAGAAGACTCCTGCATATTCCTTGAATAACAAAGATAATCAACAAGCAAGTACAGGAGCGCATGGATGGAAAATCAAAAAATTGCACCTCATTTATTTTGGCCATGTCATGTGGGGGAATTCACTGGAGAAAGCAATTATGTTTGGAAGAGTTAGCAGTAAAAGGAAGCTAGGCCATCAAAGAACACAATGGTTGGATAACATCAAAGCTGATACAAGCCAGAACATAGGAAAAATCTTAAAGAATTAATGCAAGATTGGAAGAAGTGGAGGGACCTGGCCCATAGAATTGTTAAGATTTGGACACAACTCAATGGATAACATCATCATCACTGAGAAATAAAATGTACATTCCATCTTATTTGCATAGTGTTTCTCAACTTTGGCAACTTGATGCTGGCTGGGGAATTCTGGGAATTTTGGGGAAGTCCACGCATCTTCAAGTCGCCAAGGTTGAGAAGTGCATATACAGGTGATTATAAGTGTGTGACTTCAAATTTGGAAATTTAATCCAAAGGCGATTTGACTGAATCACTCTTTTAAATGAAATCTTCACATGGATTTTGATGTTCTGAATCAGAGTACATTCCTTTGAATTGATTTACAGATTTAATGGCCTTTCTGCATGAATTTTTTATTGCACCAAATCATTTCTTCCAATTAATTTAATTCAACCATTCAAATCAGAGGTTCAGGTTTAAGTTGAGTTGAAGCTTAGTACCCTCAGTACATGGATATTCACAAAAAACACCCTCAGTACATGAATATTCACAAAAAACTAAGTAACATAAGCAATGTGAGGACAGCCCTATCAGTGGTCACATATTCTGCTCTGTTGTGCAGTCTGGTGTTCAAAGTTCCTTACATTAATTCTGCAACTCCTTTAGTAATTTTTTTCAAGCAGAACAAGAACAAAATACATCCTTAATTTCATTTCTTCACTTACTGTCTATCTCACTATCAGAAATGGAAAGCTGCCATCTCATGATCCATTTGATCCCTTTTTGTATTGATTTCCACTTCTCCATCAATCCTCTTTTTCATTCTCTATTTCACTTTCTTTATTAACTTTAGCTACAGTTTTTCATTTTCATTTGTTTGGCATGTTATTTGAAGCCTGATATCAAAATGACAAAAATTGGCCTCTAGCAGGCTCTCAGAATGCACATATGGTTTCTCAAAAAATTTCCACTTCCTTGAGGAGAGAGAAAAGTGGGGGAAGTGGATTCTTTGTCACTGGTTGTTTTCTTTTTCCTAGGGGAATACTTTTCTTGTTAAATATTTGGAGATTCTGAGTGAGCAGAACGAATAGGAAATTACTTTTTCGGTCCTTCACTGATTATATTCTCCTTTAACCATATATATGGCTGTTCTGAACAATTCTGAAAGGTATTTCCTGGGCAGATAGAAGAATGATGTTTACCTCTAGATTTTCTCCATGGAATAGTTACTATAACTTTTAATAAATGTGTTCAACTTCCCTACAGTTCTAAGGTTTCAAACTATGTCAACAGCCTGATTGATACAAGATACTAACAAAGCAATTTGGTACATACCATTAGTATTTGTAGCTAACCCTAGAGAGAAAATCTGTTATGTTATTAGTTTCAGTGTCCCCACATATTTAGTTGTATAAGAAACACATCTTGATAAAGTAAGATATCTGAAATAGTTGCATCTGATAGAAGTCAAGGGTTTTTTTTTCATATTATTTTATCATAATCTCACGATTTCTTACTATGTGGCTTAGTTTATTATAGCAGCCTTAAACATATGGACTTAATCCTTAATTCACCGAAAGCTGTGCTGCTCAGACAGCTGATAATTGCTGCACACCTGTGCGCAGCATTTGAAAAATGCCTTTTTTACTGCTTTTTAAACCTCAGCGGTGCCACACAAAGCAGCTGAGGTTGAAAAAGCAGGAAATAAAGGTCAGGTAATAGTCCTGGCAGGCAAGTGGGCCAAACAGCAGCAGACACAGAACCAGTTCTGTGTCTGCTGCTCTTCAGAGCTACCAGTTCTATAGAGCTGGGCAGAACTGGTAGCCTCCCACTCCTGAGGCTAAAGCTTTGTAATAATTTTGTGCATACTTCCTGACATATTACACAAGTAAACCATGTAGCTTGTGCTGCATGTCAATACATATGTGTTGTTCTTTGCCTCTCATTTCCCTTTGTGGAATACTATGTGTTCAAAACAACACTAATAATACCCCAGAACATGATTCAAACTACATTATTTATTTGATTATCTTTTGATGCCTCTGTGAAGTATGACTCTCACATATGTTAGATTATACTTCAATTTGTATTTTATACCATTTAATTTTGGAGAATGAAAAGAATAACATCTGGAAACAGCAAGAGATTTCTTCTAATCTGGCTCTTGATTTGATATTTGCATTTTAATTTATATCTAAGGTAAGTAATGTAAAGTGTAAGTAAGGAGTTTAATTAGATCTTGCTGCAGCTGTTTGATACTCCCACTGTTTCAGAGAACGATTGGCTTCAATCATTAAAGTACATTGTTCATGACCCTAATCCATACATCACAAAGACTTAATGATTCAGAAGTTTTTTTTTCAGAAGGCATTTTATTTTGTAAATATGTATTTTTATGATTGATCAAAGGATGTCTTCATATATAATGTAAGTGGCAGGAAAAGTCCAGTGGGAGAGTCATTTTAGGCTGTTACAGTCAAAGCCAACCAAGAAATTTTGGAAACCTAAAGCAGAAGTGTCCATCTGGGAGAGTGGCTCTCCTAACATTTTCATGAATGTATTGATGTTTAAGATACCATGCAATTCTTTATTATTTTTCTATATGGCAATAAAAGTGTCACAGATGTTCTATGCCGTAATGAAAAAAACAAACAAATGTGTAAGATGTATGTTTTTCTTTCTTTAAAAAAAGTGTTCACTTTCATTCTGGGGCATATTCCATATTTTTGCATAGATTTATAAAAGGAGCTTTTCTATTAGCTTTTAAGCTCATGCTACTTTACTTGGTCAGTGAAGGCATTCTAAAAAGAGGAGTTTTCATCCTTCAGTCATACTTTATGCCTGTTGTTTTATTTTTTTATTCAGTTCTGTTTAATAGATATTTTGGTTTACCTTACTTTTTCACATTGTCAACAATGAACAACTTTATAATTTTTTACAGCCTTCCTCCCAAAATTATTTGTTTTTATTATTACTGTTAAGACACCCTTGCATTGTTCTCTGAATAATGCTATATATGTATTTATTTTTTAAAGATTTTTTGTTCAACTCTGCAGAGCTGCCATGTCCCCAGAATCCTCTGGCATTGGTGGAGCTGAATTGGCACAGTGTTGCAAAACTGTCATTTTTTAATTATGTGGTTCTGAGGGGAATCTATTATCTACTGCTGAGATGCTGAAATAAGACAATTTATCTCCAAGGCAGTTCTGTCTACAATCTAGAATATATATCTCTTGTCACTGCAGGAAAAAAGAATGAAAGGATGTTTTTATTTCTGGTGCCTTATGTTTATAAATTTATTCTTTTTAGCTCTGCAAAGAAAGAGAGAGATGAAGTTATAATGAATCTCTAGGTGTGTGTTGTTCTCTTTCTGCATGTTCTTTGAAGATTGCCCAAGGTCAGAAATTTTATTGTCTCTCATTCATGAAAACTCCCAGAAGTCCCCTAGGTAGGACAACAAATTGGATTAGGAAGACAGAAACATGTAGGAAACACAAAAGGTAAAGATGTATCTGTGTGAATATATGGATTAGGGAACTAATTTCCTGGATAGTGAATGCCATTGATGTTTACAAGCTTTACATAAAGGTTTTTCAAAGCACTTTTTTGTATAATGTGGCAATAATTTCATTTAAATGTGAGCTAATACATTACTAGTCAAATTCACAATGTTTCTGAATGATTTCAGTTTTCAGCTTAAAGTAGCAAGCCAATTGAAAGCATTTAGTCTTTTTGTTTTAAATGTGAACAATTCATTGTGTGCAGTTGTACCATTTTGTCCTATGATAGCTCAGAGTCATTCATAGCACAAAGTAACTAACAGGTATGTTTCAAGAGGTTTTTACCTTTAAAAAAGCTTTCTTAAAGCTTTATTCAAATTTAATCTGTGCTGAGTTTCTTTTCCCCCTTCTTCCCATATTTTGTAAAAGTAGAAAGATTTAAAAATAGTAGTAATAACAATAGTGGAACTCTCCCCATCGAAATTGCCATAGCTGCACTGCCCTCTAGTGTGCATCTTAGCAAACAGTGAGCAACATTGCATATCTGAAAGTTACTTCTGTAAGCTATTAAAAGGGATAGATTGACTGTTCAGTTGATGGTTTGCTGAGTTTTGTTTAGACAGAATGGGTTGGGACACTTTACATCACAAGTGGAAAATTAGTATTTATTATTTGCATTTTCCCTTCTGACATGTATTAAGTAAGTCTGGTTTTGCTTTGATTCTGACACTTTTAAATTGATTGTATGAATTTAATACATGACAACAAGATCTAGTTTGATCTAGTTGTTTAGGCACCAGGCTAGAAACTGTGAGATCTATTCCCACTTAGTCATGAAAGCCAGCTGGGTGATTTTGGGACAGTCACACTCTTTCAGTTCACAAAATCAGGCTTGAGTGACCAACCAGTCAGTCAATTCCTGTTGCAATCAACAGATCAACAAAAAAAGTGGACTCTATACTTTTGGAAAATGCTAGAAAGGAAAAAGTAACATAATAACAATCAATTGTATCACAAATATCATTGACTGGCACTGATGGTTCCTATGGGTTGCTGCCAGCATCCTAGGTATCAACTAAGTATCTTCTTAAAATGTACAATATTCTGAGTACCACAGGTTTTTTTTGCAGTTCCGCTGGTGTTAATGCAGGAAGCTGTAATTTCTTGATGTATTTTGTAAAATGCATGGACATGGTGCCAAGTGCCCTGATGACAATGGGTATCACTGGCGTACGTTTCATCCATAATTGTGTAATATCGATGGCCAGGTCATGATATTTCATGATTTTTTTCAAGTTCTTTTTCTTCAACTCATGTATCTCCTGGTACAGTGATATCAATAAATTGTACACTTCAGTTTTCAACGACTGTGACACCTGGCGTGTTATGTTCGAAATGATGATCCTTCTATATTCAAAGGTCTCACAAGATGTTCACCTTCTCATTTGCAACAACTTTTTCCAGTTTGTGTTTCCATGACTTTTTGGATACAGGTAAGTCATATTTTTTACATAATGACCAGTGGATTAGTTTAGCAACTCGGTCATGTCTAGCTTCGCAATCAATTTGTGTGATTTTGCTGCACTCACAGTTTAAGTGCGAAACAGTTTCAACTTTGTCATTGCAAAGTTGGCAGTTTGGATTTTCAGTAGATTTTCGTATCTTCGCTTCATGGCATTGGTTTGTAGTGCTTGTTCTTGAGCAGCAAGTATTAAACCTTCCGTTTCTTTCTTGATGGTTCCCATCTTAAGCCATGCCCGTATTAAGTTGTTATCACATTTTCCTTCAATGTTTTTCAATGCTGTCCATGCAAAGCTTTGCTTTTCCATCCATTTAAAGCATATATAAATCATAAAATTATTATTATTGACTGCCCTTTGTGACCTCAAGGTGATTACTCATTTTATCCACATAGTCTTATGTTAGTAGGGTTGATAGATCTTGATGGTGCATGTGAGAGACCTGCTTGTTTAAGCCAAACCTTAAACATTACACTACAATGTCAATATTAAGGATTTCAGCTGAAATCAACAGAAGCTCCTCATAAGGAGTATGCACATACTGTCAAGCATAATTTGTTGAACACCCTTCCTATATATAACATTCTATAACAAAACTGCTATGATTGGAATATAGTCATTTAGTTGTGGTAATTGGATGTGGAGAGCCTTACAGTCCCATTGAAACCTATATTATTGGTTTTAGTATATAGCTAAGGCTGTGAATGGATGCTAATTGGTGCTTCTGAAACCAGAATATTTCTAAGAAGAGCTGTAAGGTCATCTTTTTCAGGCCCAGAATCTATAACAACTGAATTAGAAATTATGACCTTCCCTTCATCCTTTCAAAAGCATTGTTTTTGCCATCAGTCTGAAAATCTATTTACAACAGTTTAGTAATCTCCCTCTTGTATAAACTTAAGAAACTTGCTGCAGATTGAATACCATCAACTTGGGACAAATACATCACTGTCATTGCCATGAGATGGGCAACCATATAAATAGTTGAAATAAATAATTTCTTTTTTTAAAAGACCTTTTTACAGATCTCTGCAACAATAGGCAAACACATGAGAATCTCTCTCATTTACAGCAAGAGTCTCAGAGGTGGTATTCAGCAGGTTCTGACCAGTTCTGGAGAATCAGTAGAGGAAATTTTGAGTAGTTCAGAGAACCAGCAAATACCACTTCTGACTGGCCCCGCCCCCGTCTATTGTCTGCCTTCCAAGTCCCAGCTGATTGGCTGGGTCTTCTTTTGTTGCCCTGCACAGGAGAACAGAGCTGGAAAGCAGGTTAGTGAGGTGGGGAGGGAATGGGATTTTGCAGTAACCTTCCCCCAGGAGTGGGGAGGGAATGGAGATTTTGCAGTATCCTTCCCCTGCCATGCCCCCCAAGCCATGCTATGCCCACCAAGCCACACCCACAGAACCAGTAGTAAAAAAAATGTGAATCCCACTAGTGAAGAGACTCTATTCAACCTATCATGAATTCCAGTTGATGAAGGTGCTCAAAGATGTGAGCACGTGTTACAGAGAACAATTGCTACAATACTACTTATAAATGTGAATCCCCATCATGCACATCCAAGCTGTTGGCACACATATGTAGAATAGATCTTAGCTGCTTATATTTTCAATTAATAATCTTTGGACTATATCACATATCCTTCCTGCTCTTTAATTGTCTTATGGTATTTCAATGTCTTTCATTAATGCTTATGGTAGAGAAGAAATTTGAATTCATATTAATGACCAGGACTGCTAGCAATTCTGAAGTATTCAATGTGCATTACAGTGTAAGATAAAATAATGATACAAACATAGCTGTAAATTTACAAGAAACAAAATGTGAACCATTACTAATTTTATTCAGTCCTTAAAATATGAATCCACCTCTTTCCTTTCTCACAGTTTCCTGTACTTCTTTGAAACACAACATTAAGGATAGATATTTTTTTCCATTCACCCATCTTATCTTTTTCCCAGACACAATGAATCCCTTGTTTTATAGGTTCCTTGTTTTAGTTGCTAGATCAGGTCTGAAACTTTAATGTATCTGGCAAACAGCAAGAAAGCTCATAAAGATAAGAAAGGAGAAATGAGAGAGGTCATTTCGCAATGATTCTTTACTAAATGAAAACAACTCTATGCGGGGAGGGGGGAAACAAGCAGGAAAAGAATGGAATTTGCTTGATCTGCCATAATCCCAAATAACTAAATTTGAAGTTTTTCCTTTAGATCCAAGAATTGAATGCTCCCAGTGTAGCATTTAGAAACAATTAACACATCCTTGCTAAGTAACTTTGCATTTATCATAAAGTACACTGAGATCTTATAAAACTTGGTCTTTAGAAGATCCCAAGGAGTTAATTGCTCCTTGCCGCTGTTGGAAGAAATATCCACCTGGTTCAGTTCCAAACTGGGAGAAAGGCACTGGAGACAAAATGGAGGCTGGAGGCTTATTGGAAAGAGGGTCCATTTATTGACAAAGCAGAACCACCAAACGTGTGATTCTGGGGAGCTGATCACATGGATTTGAGACTGAGGGGTTTTTATACCTTATCTTGGGCTTTGAACTTGAGCTTCCTGTTCCTGTGCAAGAACATGTATTCTATAGGTTGTCAGACTTCCATGGTGCCATGTCCTAGGTGTTTGTCTGAGCTAAGCTTGGTTGAAATTTGGAGGGTGATGCTATGCCCTTAGGAGATTGTGCAATATAGTAACCTCTGTGTCTTAGTGGGTTAATCCTATTATGTCCTGAAGGGTCATGTCTTAATCCATTCACCCTGGAGTTGAAGCTTTTTTGTTTTGTAGATAGGCTGATTCAGTCTTTCTTAATGGCACAAAATATCTCCTGGGACCAGGGAACTGGGGCTCTGAGTTTCTGTCTCCCTTAAGATTTTTTTTTATTTCTCTTTTAGGGGAAATATTTTATCCTGCCTGTTTTAAATATTCCTCAAAATATTTCATTCTTCCAGGATGTGTGTGTGTGCATGTGTGTGTGTGTGTGTGTGTGTATACACCCACACCACTATGGAATAAGCTGCACTCTTTATGTTCCATTCATCTTGATATGAGTTTAGCTATTACACATTTTGTAATTCCATAATAAGATCAATCTACTTATGTATAGCTATTTCCATGCATAAGGCGCATATGTGTGTTACTGCATTAAATCTATACTAGTTTAAACTTTCTAAAATGTTTTGAATCCTGTGAAAATGAGCAGACATGTCCTTTCATTCTTTCCTTGTCTGGGAGTGTGAAAGTCTACAGGAGGGATATTGTCACCTCCTGCATGATTTTGATAGCTGATTTGCAGGGTTTTCTATCTTTTTCTTTAATGTACCCTCATATGTTAAATCTAAAAAATTTGTAGAGAATATTTTATGCATTTTCACCAACTTACTGTCAACAGCTTACCTGTGGTTTTTGGTCAGAAATTCCAGTATCTTGATATAGCTATAAGTGCCATATAATATTTCCTAGATGGTCTGATCCTAAGTAAGACACACAGAAATAAAAATACAGTTCACTTTTATAAAGGCTGATAAACAATGCAAAACTATGTTCTGCTCAGATAACACTTACAAGTCTGGTTAGGACTAATCAAAGACAAAAAACATAATGACAATACACACTGGGATTAGTTCCTCCAATCAGAATGCTGAGACTGGAGGAGAAATCCCCAACCAAATTGTGAACTGGAATTTTATACCCACTTGAATAATACAAGGTTATCTCCTTACAGATCCAAAATTATGTTGTAATCAGAAAAGTCATTGGAATGGCAACCTAACCATTTGCAGAATATTCCATAGAGTACCTCATTAGAAACCTCACATGATCAGGTTTTTAGAAATGCCATTGCTAATATGCTTATAACAGGGTTTGAAAACTTGGTAGTGAAAATTGAAATACACATGGAAGCAACATTTTGTAGAAGTAGATAATGCAATTAATCTTATTATAAGCAAGGCTGATTTTTCAGTGCGACTACAGTTGGAGAAGGACTGCTCATTGTTACCATGTGATGAATTGTATGCCTGAGCTGGATACTGTGATCTCTTTGGAACCTACACAATGTGTGGCACACTATGAACTGCAGACATCTGCTTTCCAATATTGGAAAAAAATGAAAGGACTTGGCTGGAATACCAGACTTGGTAATTTACACAGCTTAAATCATGTATTTTTGAGAATTAGAATGCCCATACCAAGCTCTAGATATGATTTTTTTATTGCAACAATAATAGGTTTACATGATGTTCACTCATGAAAGTCTTTACATTAGCCAAATAGCACAAATAAAAACCAGTTAGTTCCATCCATGTGGAGCAACCCAGATTTGATTACAATTGGATGTTTAAATATTCAAACAGGCCATGATTCAATTTAAGGTTTTTTATTTGGCACAATAGGACAATCCAGTTCAATCCAAGTTGCTTTGAGATTTTTTAAAAAAGTATCTATAGTGATTTGCAGTGTTTGGCTCTAAAATGGGAAGAAGCCATTTTTTAAAAATTTCTTTTCTTCAGTCTACTACTTGTAATGGGGAACATTTTAAATATCCAAAGATGGTTCCCTGTTGGTGGAATGGTATGAAAATAACAGAGGTGATGGAACAAACAGAAAACATTAATTTGCTTAATTTCAGATAGATAACATTAAAAATTTTGTCATCCACCCAGAAAATGGAAATTTTCTGCTCCTTCTGAACATTGGGATTTCAGGCATGCCGAAAGGTTTAGTGCCTCTGGAAAGGACTACCTTGCACAGGTAGGATTTATTTCAGTCAGTTGGCAGAGGCAGCAGCAACAGGTTGGAATTTCATACCACAAAGATAGGAAAATCACAGAGAAAATAGAATCATCCCCACCATTAAATCAATAAAAACGGGACATGTGCCGGGCACCCATTTATTCATTGTCTAAAGAATTGATTTGCTTTAATTGTACAGAATATAAATTGTAAGATCAGAGTAGAGTTCATATTCAGAAGGCTGAGAGGTGAGTTGAGTTCCCAACAGAATTGGCAGGAATAGCATGGAAGAAAATCAATCCATTAGACCCAAATCTCAAAGGTGCTTTTTTTCTTCAAAAAGCAGCTGGACTGGGTTTTTTTTTCCTTTGAGGAATTAGAAAGAAATATTTCATTTCTCATCCAAGAAGCTTCATTCTCCATGGTGGCTCCTCTCTTTGGAACATCATTCCCCCAGAGATTAGAATGGCCCCCTCTCTAATACTTTTCTGGAAGGCACTGAAGACCTGGTTCTGCCAGCGGGCCTGGGGAACCCAGAGCAAGATGGAATCCATCAAATGGCTCATGTGAGTTGCTGTTGTTGGGGTGGGGAGTGGGAGTTGTGGGAGTTTTGTTTTTTTTTCCAGATTTTGTTCTATTATACTTTATTAATTTATATGATTCTTTTTGTTAGCTTTTATTGTTTTTTTATTTTAAATATGGTTTTACATTCTGTAAACCACCTCAAGTTGCCATGGCAAATGGGTGGCAATATAAATTAAATAAATAAATAAATAGATGCTGAAAGAAGTTGTCTTTTGAAGAAAAAAAACATCTTTGAGACAACTATGACCTGGATGATTGAGAATCTCCACAGGCGGGATATCTGGTTTGAGTCTCTTTGGCGATGGATGCGAAATCCGCGATTGTGCGCAGTTTCGGTCTGTGCTTTGCTGCCGGAGACCCCGAGCCGCCTGTCTCTGGGGTTAAAACCACCCTGTAGAGGTGGTGAAGACAGGGGAGCTGTTGGCTGTGCAGAGGAGAGCTGCATCTCTCCTCCCCAGCTGGACTTTTCCTTTCCCGAAGGCAGCGCAGCGGTGGCCAGAAATGGCCACCTCAAAGAAGATCTCAAGCAGACAAGTTTGCGCAGGAGGAAGTTGTTAAGAGAAAGTGCGGTGGACCAGGCTTGACATGGAAACATCCACTTAAGGTAACTGAATTGAACAGTGGGAAACAGTAACAATTAAAAAAGAAAGATACTAAAAGCGGCGTGAGAAAGTGAAAAATCAGTTTGACACTTTTTTTTTCTCTTCTTCTCTGATGTTAATGGCTTTGAATGACAAGCAATATTGGGAAATGAAAAGCACAATGAAAGGACATAAGTACACTTGGGCACTAATAGGCTTTTTTCTATAGTTGTAAATAAAGTGCCAAGTGATAAAGACCTATTGAGAGACTTTAAGACCTCTTTTCTATAAAGGAAGAGAAAGGAAGCAACAGAGGAAGAGGGGAAAAAGTGAAAGGAGGGTGAGGTCTGGAGACTGAGGATATCACCCGGACTTAAAAGAATTGAGTGTGGATTTGTAACATTGGGAAAAGACACATTCTAAAATACTTCTCAGCTGGAACTTTGTTGCAAGCCTAAACCCCTGAAAAGTGAAAGTGTGTCAAAGAAGTAAGAAATAACTTTGGATATCTGAAGGACTTTTGGTCTTTTGAACAGAGGATATTAAGTGGACTAAAGTTAACTGGGGATTGCTTCTAAAAAGAAAGGGGGAAAATCTCTCTTAAAAATGTCACTACCCACGGAAGAATCAAGAATGTTATTTAAACAACTCAAAGAAGAATTGCAATTGATGAAAATGGAGGTTTTGAAATATATGCAACAACAGGAAATATCGGTGGAACAAGAAGGGCGGAACAAAGAAGAGGAAGCCATCTTAAAGGATCAAATAACTGTTAAAAAGCGAAAGGGGAAAAAAGGGAAAAGAGAGAAGAGAGCTAACAATTTAAGATTTGAAGCAATAATAAAAAAAGTATAATTATAATACCACAAGAAAAAACCAAGAGACAGGATTTCAGAAGGGAGAATTAGTTAGAAAAGTGAACAGCGAGGGAAGAGAGGAAAAGGGGTGGCAGGAAAAAAAAAGAGGAAGCTGTAAATGGAAACAAGACATACAGAAACAAGAGAAGTATACTAGGTTCAAAGAATTTATTCACCTTTTTTGGCATCGAGATAATGGTTAAATAAACTAATTAAATTAAAGGAATCTGCAAGGGTACATGAGATATATATGATTATATTAGAAATAGGTAGAAGTTAGAAGTTTTAGAGGATTAATATATGGGTAATAAAATGAAAATATTTTAAATGGGAATGAATGAACAAGATAGATATGGTAATTAATGGTTGAACTGAATTGGAATGGGAATAACTTTTTTTGGCTACAGTTGCTATATACATCTATAACCTTTTAATTTTATATTGTTAAAAAGTGTAATAAATAAAAATAAATGTACCAAGCAGAAATTGATTGATAATAGAGACTTTATTAAATAGAGGTGTAATAGAAATAACGATGTTAAAGGAGAAATAAAAATGTTAAATAATAATTGGTTAAAAAAAAAAGACGGGGTATTATCCTCTTAAATAATAATTATAGGGTAAAATATGTTTTATAAGAAACACAAGATTGTAAATGTGATAGATAAAAGTGTATTAATAATTGAGTGAAAAATATGGGGGGGAGAATAAAGGAAAATAGTATAAATTGTTATGATAAATGGGATAGAATACAAGAAATGAATAAATAAATTGAAATTATATCTGTATGGAAAAGGGAAGGTCTGGACACACACTGTTCTCAAAAGAAGAATTCTTATGTTTTTGTCTGTTTGTATTAATGTAATAATGGTCTGTCTATACTGTATATTTGTTGGCCAGGAATGGTTGTGGAATGATAATACAAAATGTAGTAAGAAAAATTAATCTGCAAACATGGAATATTTTGTATTTAATGAGGATGGAGAAGATGAGACACAATCTACCGGCACATTATATACTATGTTTGTATTTTTGTCTAAAAATAATAAAAAATATTGTTATTAAAAAAAAGAGAGAATCTCCACAGGCATCAACCCCAAGTGAATGTTTTTTATTCCAATGATGTTGCTTCTTACCCACTGCTTTATTATCTCAAAGCAGCTCAGATAGGGTGGAGGTTTAATGAAGTGCAATATAATTTTTCCCCGAAGGAGAGTTTATTTAAACTTGATACCAGAATACATTTGCACTAAAGTACAAACTAAATTATTGACTATTACAGTACTGGAAGCCAATGAACAATGCCTGGAGTGTCTTAAGATTGCAAGTCCTCTTTGTTGACATATGCAATGGAACTCTTCTGTTTCATTAGCTATTTTATAATTAGAATTAATCAGCTTCAATTTCAAAGGTCATTACTGTTACACATTGATTAAAATTATCTTTAGTGATTGGGTCTGGTTAAAATTCACTGTCAGGGGTATATTAAATGAGACTACTCATCATCATAAAATGGATGCCTTTGAATAGACCTAGCTGCTATCTAAAAACTAATATCCTAACCCTGGCCACAGAGATTTCTCAGCTACCTAATATATTCTCAAAGGCTAGTTTGTATTCCTGTCATTAACACCTTCATTTATCTCTTTAGTATTTCATTCCTTTGGGTATGGCTGTAGATTTAGTTTAGTTTAGTTAGTTTACTTTATTGTCATTGCACCTCATATAACGAAATTAAATGCCATCTTCAGTATACATTATAACTATAAAAATAAAACACAAACACATCTTTCACATTTTATGCAATTGAATTGAAAATGCAATATTGCATTAATATTGCACTATACTGTAGAATTCAGTATAGTTACTGCCCTGGGATAGAAGCTGTTTTTCAATCTACTTGTTCTTGTTTTAATTATCCTGTACCATCTGCCAGATGGTAATAGTTCAGAAAAAGGGTGCCCAGGATGAGATGAATCTTTAAGAATGTTTTGAACATTATTAAGGTATTTCAGATGCCTGCTGGCTTCTTGCTTTATCCACAATGTGGTCTGCTAATTTGCTTATTAAAAATTGAAACTTATATAATTTGGGATTCCATTGGAAACCCCCCCATCTTTCTCTTTCAGAAGTGTTAACCTGATTAGCTAATTATTTATGACTTTATAGAGAGCCCATCACATTTTCAATACTACCCCAGTATTTTCCATATATTTAATAGAAATGACTGCATTGAATTCTGCAAGGAATCCAGAAAATAGAAGCATACTGTAAAGTACTCTGAAAGGCCCTTTTGAAAAGGAGCAAATGAGTTCAATCAAAATTTTGGCAAATCAAAGCATTATTTTAGTACTTTGCAGAGCCCTAAAAGCTTTACAGATAATTATATTAAGATTAATTTTTGAAGTGTTTTATCCCTACACCCTCAGTGCATTATGCCATTGGTAAAACATTGCACAGAATATACATTCTGAAGCAGGCCAGATCCGGCCCCTGGGCCTTGAGTTTGACACCCCTGATGTAGAAGATTGTCTATGCCTATATACAGAATTAGGAGTTCCTTAAGCTTTAAAGGAAACTCTGGTACAGCCCTTTCTGAAGGTCATTTCTGGATTCAGGAGGTTTACTCAACTACAATCAGATTGTTTATTATTTTATCATTGCTTATTAACTGTTATTTCCATTTTGTTGGTATGCAACCATGAATGCTTTCATTGTTATGTGTTTTATACCTTGCAGGCTCTGAGAATCAAACCATGGTACTAATCAAATGGTCCTTTTTGACAGTTTCTAGGTTAGGAGATTAACCAAGATCCCATGATTATAACACACAGAGAAATAATTTGTGTTTACAGAAGTGTGATTTTATTTGTATGACACTTTGCAGTCAAAATTAAGCTTGTTTCCTTAATACTGTGGATTAGAAAGCTTTGTGGTTCTAGTGAAAAATAACTAGCACAGTCCCATTGTGTTAGCATTTAGGCATTTATAAACATTTTTTTCCTATGCAATGATCTCTCTGGATCTTCTCTGTAGAATGATTAATACTTAAAATGGGTGGCAAGGAATGGTGCTCAGGAAATCATTATTTGATGCAATCCTAAATTATGTTGAGTTAGTATAATTTTTGCTCTGATTGTGGAATGAGAAAATGATATCTTTCTGCAGTGTAAATACTGCTTTCAACTGATAAAAATTGTCTTTTAAAATGCACACAAAAAGTTCAGGGCCACAGATTATTGGAAATTATGCCAGTGAACAAAAAACATGTTTAATTAGGAAACTTTCCTAAACTGAGAAGTAAACAGCAATTTTATAAGAATATTCTTGTCAATGTTCATGTTCTATAGATATTTAAGATCAAAGAATGGTGCAAATATAATTTTCTACATGTTATGTTATTAAAAACTCTGATGCCTTTTCAGCAGCCACAGCAGTTCACACACACATGTACACAAACTCACACATCCCAAAGGTGCTTTTTCAAGAAGCAACTGTACTTTTTTGTGTTTCTTTGAAGATGTTTTGCTTCTCATTTTTAAATTTTTAAAATTTATTTATTAGATTTGGATTGCCGCCTATTCGCCATGGCAACTCAAGGCAGTTTACAACATATAAAACCACAATTTAAAAACAATAAAACTCATAAAATCAAATAAATTAATATAGTAAAATCATCCCCACCTCCCCTCCCCCAGTGACAGCAGATTACATCGTCCAAGAAACTTCTAAAATTCTACTGTTCTTATTAAAGAAACTGAAGAAGCTTCTTGGAGGAGAAGTGAAATATTTTCAAAAAAAAACAAGAATGTCCTGTTGCCCCTTGAAAAAGCACCTTTGGACAACCATGACCTGGATGACTAACATGTCATAGACAAACTCAAATGCCACTACAATTGTAGTTCAGGACTTCTTGGAGCATCACACATTTTAAAAATATGTACAGCCACATTTGGTCTGACCAATTTTTTTCACTTTTTTTCCCATTTTCATTTTTAAAAATTTTTAACGGTAGAAAGCACTGGACTAAACAACTGCGGTATGAAATATATTTTTGAGAATATATACAGGTAGTTCTTGATTTACAACAGTTCATTTAGTGACCATTCAAAGTAAATATATCACTGAAAAAAAGTGACTTGTGACAGTTTTTTGCACTTACAACCATTACAGCATCCCCATGGTAATGTGATCAAAATTCAGATGCTTTGCAACTGACTCCTATTTATGACAAATGCAGTGTCCTGGCATCATGTGATCACCTTTTGCAAACTTCTGACAAGCAAAGTCAATGGGGAATCCAAATTCACTTAATAATCATGTTACTAATTTAACAAGTGCAGTCATTCACTTAACAACTGTGGGAAGAAAGGTAATAAAATGGGGCAAAATTCACAACAAATGTCTCACTTAGCAACAGAAATTTTGGGCTTAATTGTAGTTGTAAGTCAAGGACTACTTGTATATCTCTTGAATATAAAGAACTGTGAGGAAATATTGGTTGAATATTATGCTTTGCAGATTTCTTCCTAAGCAGAAAAGATTTTTGAATAATTTAGCAATGTGAGGGGAAAAGATCAAAGTAACGCATCTATTCACTGAGATAGATATTGAATCTATTTATTTAGTGTCTTAATGTGTTTAAACTATTTCATCTCAAGCAATGCAATGCTTGTCTGAGATAAAATATTCAGTACATCTCAACTGCTACTTATCAATTTAACCCAATCTTGATACCCTGAGAAATAACTGTTGTGATCTATAGTAAAAAAGAAACATTGGACATTATCAGGGTTACTATTTTAATGACTATTTTTACTGATTCATTTATTTTGCTCAATTTGTTTTTTCCAACTTTTTTGTATAAGAAGTTGTAATTTTTTTTCCTGTAAACACCTCTGGGGGAGGAGGGAGGAAGCAGAATTGTATATAAAGAGCTATAAAGCACCTGAAATTCAATTCCATAAAAGCGCTTTGAACACAAAGTGCATGTTTTCAGAACTTCTTAAAGTATCCCCCAGCGGCATCTGCAGCAACCCAAAGTGATGTCAAAATGATGTCATGTGTGATGACATAATCAGGCAAATATTGCCATTATATATTTGTAATGCATTCCACTGTATATATTTAAGGCACAGTACTTGCACAATGACATAATCAGAGGTGGTATTCAGCAGGTTCTGACCAGTTCTGGAGAGCCGGTAGCGGAAATTTTGAGTAGTTCGGAGAACTAGCAAATACCACCTCTGATTGGAGATTTTACAGTATCCTTCCCCTGCCACACCCTCCAAGCCTTGCCCACAGAACCTGTAGTAAAAAAAAATTGAATCCCACCACTGGACATCATGTTTGTGTTCTCTTTTTGCCCCTTTCTTTGGCTTGTCCTGCAGACAAAGTCCTGATTTATCTGTGGGTCCTGATTTATCTGTGTCCTGGTTTATTTGTGGGTCATATAGCTGTCCTGATTTATCTGTGGGTCATATAGCTGTTCTCCATAATTACCACGTGAACTTTGGAAAAGATTACTAACTTGAAAGATTCTATGCTCCTACCCTTCACTTTTGGGAATCAAACCTAGAACATTACACAATATAATAAAATAAAATAGCATTTGAATCTGAAAGGGGTGCCCTGTAAGGTTAGATAAAAGCTATTTGAACTAATGACCTGCATATTATGAGAAATAAATGAAATGAAAGGATATTTGAAACTCCATTGTCAAACAAGTCTGATCATTTAAATGTAGGAAGCTAGTCTATTCATAAATATACATTTTTATCTTTATGAAGCAACTCAGTCCATTGAGGATTCTGTGTAAATGCCAGAAATAAGGAGAAAAAAGAAGAAGAAAAAGAGGAGAGTCTATTTCCATCTACTGGAAATCCAGTTACCTCAATGGATCCAAAATTATTATGATCACAGAGTTCTGCTTTCAGCCATAAAAAGGAATTACTCCATGGGAGACCAAGAGGTCATTACGACTTAAGAGGAAATACCCACAGAATCTCAAAAGTCTAGTATTTAGATGACACTGGCATTTAAAAACAAATTGAACCCAAAAGATAGAAGGGAAAACTTCACATTATAAGGAGTAATTTGTTCTTTTGTATATTTAACAGGTTCAGCATGAGGCCAGATCTCTGCAGATACAGTGCTGTTCTATATTCAGGACATGTGTAATAATGGAAAAGGCAGTAGCACAGTTATTGGCACTTACCTCATCTAAATGCTAGGGAGGGTCTGCTTGACCAATCATGGAGAAACAGTCATTGTGAAATAATACCTTTCCCCACATAGGCAGTGCAAGATAACACAGGGGATCACAACTTTATTGACATTACGACAACAAAATTTGTGAAGTATTGCCAGTAATGAAATAAAGGTCTCCCATACCGCCTTCCAATGTAAAATCAAATCACCTCCAGCATATCTTTATGACACCTTTCTTTTCATTGACATTGTCCCCATTTCTTGAGCATTCAAGATGCATTTAGGACCAGGTAGAGTGAGGAAATTTACTGGAAAACAATGTTACATGCAAACCAGATAGTGAGCAATGAGGATTAAAAGTTAGTTAGTTGGTTAGTTAGTTAAGAAGTTAGTTAGCTTAGTTTCTATGCCACCCATTCCCTAAACTCATTTGGCAGTCAACATAAATCCCTTGAGAAAGCAAATGGATAAATATACAGTATAATTGGAGATAGGTTGTAGGATGAAGGATTACAATAAAATCTGCATGTAAGACAAATGATCAGGTACTATAAATTGTGCCTCTAAAAGAAAATCTTGTTTTACAGAGCCTAACCTCATGTTTTTTAACCTCAGCCACTTTGCTGTGTGGAATTCAATTCAGAATTCTGGGAGTTGAAGTTGACACATTTTACAGTTGTTGATGTTCAGAAACACTGGTCTAACCTATAAAATCCTACTCAGATATATGGGCTCTAGAACTGAATATCCTATTCAAACAGTACTTTTAGCAAGTAAACAAATCTCATTTGCCAACAGGTGAAGATTTTTATAGGATTTTTATAGGTGTCAACAGGTGAAGATTTATATGCAGTAAAAAACTTCCTTTTTTTAACTTAAGTAAATCTGCACTCTTGGAATCTTCTAAAGTGGTTGGAAAGCTCACCATAGGCAATTATCGGGTTTCTATTCTGAAGGGTCTCTGAGAAACAAAGGTTATTGGTATGTGTATATATATATATATATATATATATATATGTAGGTCTTGGTGTATTCGGGTCTTGTCCCGTGTAAGATTGAGAATACCTTGGCAACGTTTCGACGAAATCTCATCCGTCATCTTCAGGCTGGTGTCTTCAGCTTCGTTCTCCTGGGAGAAGTGTGTGATCGTGGCCAAAAAATAGCCAACATCTTAAGAAACCCCAAAGACAAGATCCAGCTAGAAAACCAAGGAGTTTATAAAATACCATGCAAAATTTGCCCAGCCACATACATTGGACAAACCAACAGGAGAATAAATGCACGCATCGCAGAACACAAGAACGCAGTCAGAAAAGAAGAAAAAACTTCCTCCCTTTTCCAGCACCTTAAAGCCACAGGACATGAAATTGATTTTGGGGATCCAAACTTATCTCCAATACTGAACACTTCAACAAGAGAATAATTAGGAAGCCATCGAAATAGAGAAACACCCCATAACATGAATAAACGGGATGATACTTCCGCCTACCAGACATCTGGAAACTAGCCCTAATCAACAAACAAGTCCCAGCCACAAAACCAACACCGGACCCAAAATAACACATGATGCCACCACCAATCTCCTTCACCAGACTCAAACCCAAGCCCACGCCACAGATGAAAGGCAACCACCATCCAGAAACCAGACCAGGGCTGCAACACCAGCTGCTACACCCCCTCCAACCCCCAAACTAAGCAAACTGACACACGCTATAAACACATAGCCAGACCTCAAACTCGGAGCCAAACCAAGACCCAGAATGCCACATCACAGCCTTCCACCCAGGATACTACATCACAGAACTCAGGAGATCACAACACAAAACATCAGGAGGTTGCAGCACAGACAACGACCCAGGAGATTACAGCACCACACCCAGGACATCACAACAATAGAACTCAGAAGGTCATCACACAGCCCATTACCCAGGTCGTTACAACACAAAAGGCTGAGAGACACACAGCCAGCACCTCAGCCACACAGGGTCTCAGGAAAAAGCCATCCAATCTGCATACATCAACTCCACAAACCAATCAAGAAGTAACAACACAGCCAACTCTAGAGTTTAAAGGGAAAACAGCCACGATCACACACTTCTCCCAGGAGAACGAAGCTGAAGACACCAGCCTGAAGATGACGGATGAGATTTCCGTCAAACTTGCCAAGGTATTCTCAATCTTACACGGACAAGACCCGAATACACAAGACTACATATATATATATATATATATATATATATATATATATATATATATATATATATATATATAAAAACACAAGCACAAAATCAGCATTGAGATAGGCTTAATCCTTCCAATTTTGAAGTGGAAGATTACAAAATACCATGATTTTATGGGTGGCCCAAGAGCCGCCTTTTCTTTTTTTTTTCCTTTTCCAAAAATTTCTGTCTCTTAAATATATGCTGTGAAAACTAACCTAAAGTGTCTTTTCATAAAGTACTTGGTGCTGAAAGCACTAACCAACTCTAAGCTCTCCCTTCAGGGGAAGTCTCTATCATGAATTAGAAAAAGAGACAGATTTGGTAACAAGATGATCCTGGAACAAGAATGTTTGGCTCCAGCTGTATTTTGCTGCAAAGGGCAGAAGTCGGCTATCTATGCAACACAATAGTAGAATTAATAGATTGCAAACCAGTGAGATACAAACTCACTGAAATGAAGCTTACAGACATTTAAATCTTAGATTATTTTCCATGTAAAACATTCTTTTACTGTACTTTATGTTAAGTTTGCATAGAGAGGCAGACACGGAGTGCTTCAGCTCTTAATTTTTTTGTGACTTCAACTCAGAACGGACCCGATTTGGCTTAGCCGAGGCAGCTATATATAGCCGGCTGCCTCGGAGTGCAGGGTTTTCCCGCACTTTTTAAGCAATGATTTCAAACACTTTACAAGAACAACCAATCAATTCAAACTCTGCATACATAACACCCCTCCCCACTAGGTTTAGTCCATACTCAAACCTCATCTTTCTAATGTATTCTTTTAAATAGGTGGGGCTCTTGCGTGTACGTAGAGACCTACGTGGTTCAGGTTTTTTAGGAGTCTCACATTGTGATAAAGGAAATGTATCTGTCAACATCTCCATGCTTGGACTACTAGTCAGGGTAGAACCTGTTTGGTTACTACAACCTGGTCTCTCCTCCAAGTCCAACTCCAACCCAAGGTCAGCACCCAAGTCTGGTAGTGATGTGCAATCTTCCATTTGTAAAAATGGTTGTTGGCACTGTGACAGGTTTTGGGATGGTTCCTGTCATGTTAGCTCGTTACACATGGGGTTGGTTCTTACTTGCTGATTACCTCCAATATCTCCCCCTTCCCCCCTAGAAAAAGGAGTGGGTATGGAATCCAGAGAGGAGCAAGGGTGATGTTCCAGAGGCAGTCTGAACCTTAACTGATCTATGTGCCTACTCCACAAGAGACCATTTTCAGTTTGAACCCTGTAAGACCTGGGGCCTGTGATCTGTGTTACCTCAGCAGGAATCCATAGTGGTTCACCTACAAGGATTTTAGCATAAACAGAATCACCCACATTGAATGTACGAGTCTTGCTGGTGGAATCTAAGGGAGCGTTGGGTGCGTAAGTGGGATGGAGGTGATCCAGAGTGGACCTTAGTTTCCTGCCCATCAAAAGCTCAGCAGGAGTTAGATTAGTGGATGAGCTGGGAGTGATGTGCTGGATACTGAGTAGTTTTCAACTTTCTCAGTGATGTCCCCTGGACCAAATTGTTGGAGTTTCTCCTTGGTAAAGCGACCATGCTCAGCCCAGCCGTTAGCCAAAGATGCCCAGGGGCTGTAGGGCATGTCTGATACCTGCTGTGCTAAATATGATTCAAAAGGTTGGATGTAAATTGAGGACCATTGTCAGAAACAAGCACATCAGGCAACCCATGAGTTACAAAGTTTCTTAAGCTGTTTGATGACAGCTTCAGCAGTGGTGGATGCCATAGGGATAACCTCTAACCATTTGGAGTATGCATCTACTATAATAAGGAAAGTGTGCCCTCTGGTAGGGCCAGCAAAATCAATGTGAATCCTGGACCATGGGCCCCTAGGACATTCCCATTCCTGTGTGGGGGCAAGAGGTGGGGCAGGCCTGACTTCCTGACAGTTGGGACAGGAAGCAACCCAGTTTTCAACCATTTTGTCAATACCTGGCCACCATACATAACTCCTGGCCAATCCCTTCATTCTGACAATTCCTGGATGACCCTCATGCAACATTTCCAAGACCTCTTTTTGTAGTTTTGCAGGAATAACCACTCTGTTACCCCACAAAAGACATCCTAACTAACTCAGTTTGTCTGGACTTAAAAGGTTGGGAACCTTGATGCAGATCTTGAAGTGGCCAACCTTTCTTAATCCAGCCTATAACAGGAGCCAATAAAGTGTCTTTGGCAGTCTCTCTGGCAATTTCAGCAGCATGGACTGGAAGCTTGGCAACAGTTTCTAGAAAAAAGGTGTAAGCCTCAGGAGCAGGGTCGTCAGTGTGTGAAGGAAGTGGGCAGCGACTCAAAGCATCTGCGTGCCCAATGTCTTTTCCAGGTCTGTGGATGAGTTTGTATGAATAAGCAGCAAGAAATTCAGTCCATCTCAGCATACTTGGTGACAGGATTGTGGGCGTTGGTTTGTCCCCTGCCACAATGCCTAAAAGAGGTTTGTGATCTGTGACAATAGTAAATGTTCTCCCATAAACCTACTCATGGAATTTCTTGACAGCTGCAACAATTGCCAAAGCTTCCTTGTCCAGTTGGCTGTAATTTCTCTCTGCTTTAGTCAAAGTGCGAGAGTAAAATGCAATAGGTGCTTCCCTGCCACTGGGAAGCATGTGGTCCAACACCACCCCCACTCCAAAAGGGGATGCATCACAAGTCAGTATAACAGGCAAATTCTCAGAGAACTGTATCAGTACAGAATCAGAATGCAGCTTGTTCTTTTTTGCCCCAGACCCATGCAGATTTTTTGCCCAGTAATCTATGTAGGGGTTCTGCAGTGGTTGCTTTCTGAGGTAGAAACATATGATAGAAGTTAATGAGGCCCAGAAAAACTTGCAAGTCAGTTTTGCATTTTGGCCTGGGGGCTTCTTTGATTGCCTGAACTTTGGCTTCTGTGGGGTGGATGCCATGTTTATCAATCATGTAACCCAAAAATTCCACTTTGTCAGTTCTAAGTGTGCTTTTTTTAATCTGGTTAGGACTTCTCTGAGTCTCTCGTGCAACTGTGTGTCATTTTCAGCAGAGATTAAAACGTCATCAAAATAGGGCACCACCCCTGGCAACCCTTGTAGCATCCTTTCCATAAGGCTTTGGAAGATGCTGGTGCCACGTTTACTCCAAATTGCAACCTTTTGCATTTGAAAGCACCTCTATGGGTTACAATGGTTTGGGCTTCTGCAGTGGCATCATCAACTGTTAATTGTTGATATGCCTGGGCCAGGTCCAATTTGGCGAAAACTGTGCCCCCACCAAGAGAATGTAATAAATGATGCACTACCAGAACTGGATATGCGTTTTGTTGTAGTGCATGGTTCAATGTCCCCTTGTAATCTCTGCAGATTCTCACAGACCCATCAGCCTTGACTGGTGTGATTATGGGTGTCTCCCACCTGAAGTCGTCAGTGGGCTCTAAAACCCCTTGAGCTATTAGTTTATCTAATTGTGCATCAATTTTTTCCTTTAAGGCAAATGGAACCCTTCTGGGTTTTAAATGGATTGGTTGTACCTTGGGATCTAGGTTAAAGGTGATAGGGGTCACCAAGTACCTGCCTAATCCATCGCTGAAGACCTCTGGAAATTCAGACTTCAAGGCCTCTTCCCACTCAGTGTTGCTCACGTGATTGATGCCAGTCACCTCGATGCCCAGTGGGTTGAACCATTCAAGTCCCAGCAGACTTGGGCGATCCTTGTCAACGATGGTCAGGGTAGACGCTTGGTGTGGCCCTTGAACTTCACGCGTTAATTCTCTTGTTCCAACTACTGGAATCTTGTTCCCTTGGTAGTCTTTAAGAGTCAATGCCTGCTTCTTGAAGTGAGTCTTCTGAATATCTGGTAACAGTCTTTGAATAGTGTCCCATGACACCATAGATAGGTATGAGCCTGAGTCCACTTCCATTTGGCAAGGCCTTCCTTCAATAAATACCTTGACATGCATTTTTCTGTTCTTTAAAGAAGATGAATGACCAATAGTTACTGTCTGATGAGTTTCATTCTTCCCTTTGCTGCTGTGCTGCCCCATTTTCTCACTGAGGTTGTTTGGCTTGAATTCTGTGCCTTTGTTTGCAGCAAACTTCCTTCTGTTTGGTGGAGTTCTGGATGATTTGCAGACTCTTGCTAGGTGTCCTCTTTTTCACAACGGAGGCAATGGTGTCTAGAAACTTGCATTCAGCGGGGTGGCTTCCCCCAACCTCTGCAATAGAAATCTTGCCTCTTTCTTCCCAGGTCTTTCCTTTTCCGCTCCATTCTGAGTCTGTAAATTCCTTCTCCTCACCTCACTGCAATCTGACTCAGAATCTAGTTCCTCACAATGATTTGTGGTGGACTTTTCCCCATCAGGATGGCTCATGGCCCTGTTCATCTTCCTCATGGCTGCTGCTGAGGACTTGGTAGCTTCTGCTGAAGAAGCTTCTTCTATTGCTTCTTTCAGCGTGATCTTAGGTTTCATTAATAACTTGCTCTGTAACACCTTGTCTTTAAGGCCCAGTACAAAACGATCGTGCATGGCCTCCTCTAAAGTGTTGAATTCGCATGCACCTCCAATGTCTCTTAAACTTGCTACGAAGTCGTTTACGCTTTCGTTTTCCCCCTGATCACGATGGTAAAACTCGTGTCTCTTAATGAGGCACGATACTTGTGGCACGTAATGGGCTCTTAACAACCTTTCCAGATCAGGCCATGCCATTACCTTCACATCTGCTGCTCCCGCGAGTGCCTTCGCCATCTTGAAAACCTCCGGACCGCAGTACATAAGAAAGACTGCCCTCTTCCGCTGCTTGGAAATGGCAGCCAGATCGCTTCCTTCCAGGAACATCTGAAAGCGATCTGCATACAACTCCCAGTCTTCTGCCATCGGATCGAACGGGGCTGGAGGGGTGTTCAGCGCAGCCATCTCGCTCTTCTTCTGTTCCGCATTGCCTTCTCTTCAGGGGTATCCCATCCTCATCGCCAGTGTTAAGTTTGCATAGAGAGGCAGACACGGAGTGCTTCAGCTCTTAATTTTATTATGACTTCAACTCAGAACAGACCTGATTTGGCTTAGCCGAGGCAGCTATATATAGCCGGCTGCCTCGGCTGACAGCCAATCAGAGTGCAGGGTTTTCCCGCACTTTTTAAGCAATGATTTCAAACACTTTACAAGAACAACCAATCAATTCAAGCTCTGCATACATAACACTTTATTTTACAAGAGTTCCACTGTTTTTATATAAATACTGTATAGATGAATTTCTACATTTGAAATTGTAAAAAAAAACAACAACCAATGTATGCATATATAAATATAAGACAATAGCAATGCAAATACAATTTATTTTTGTATAACAATACAAAAATAAACTAATGTAAAAATAAAAATACTAAATGAAATGCAGTATTGCCATTGTTGCTACATAAAATAGCAACTGAATCCTGTTCCATGGAATCATGTTATCTGTTTTTTTTCCTTTATATCATAAAAGATCCAATTCAAATGTTAAGAATTGGTATGTTTGATCCAATCAACCTTTGGCATCTGGCAGACAAATGTTTTTCAAGGAAATAATAATCTTTTCATAATGAACCAAGGTAGTAGGTCCCAAATAGAAAGATCTCAAATTACTAGAATATAATTTAACAACACCTAAATCTTTAAGTAATTAAATCTTTACTTCCTTCCAAGAATCTGTTTGTCCATAATAGAACATTCAACTGACAACAGGCTAATCAGAAGCACAATCAAAGCATATATGCTAACTTATGTTCAAATTTATTTTATGAGATAATTCACCAACACTTTAAGTATTTGTTGAGAAGTTTAAAGGAACATCAAAGCCATGGTGGCACAGTGATTAGAATGCAGTACTGCAGGCTAAGTCTACCAACTGCCAGCAGTTTGAACCTAACCAGTTCAAGGTTGACCCAGGCCTTCCATCCTTCTGAGGTTGGTAAAATGAGAACCCAGATTGTTGGGGGTAAAATGCTGACTCTGTAAACCACTTAGAAAGTCTGTAAAGCACTATGAAGTGATATATAAGTCTAAACGCTATTGCTATTTTGATAAATCTTGATCTCTAGTCTAAAGACCTAACAACTACATCAAACTCTCACATTTATAAGTTACCAATACTAAATTATTATATGAACTATCCTTAGACATGAGAAACATTTATGAAAAATATCAGACTTGCCTCTTTTGATAGATGATTTTTGGAAGGACCTTTGGGGCCTCACATAAGACATGTGGTCTTGAGACTTCAGGTTGTACAGCACATTAATTACAAGTGCTGATCTTAATATAGCCAAAAAGGTTAAAAACCCAAATGAAGTCAGGAGGTCTTGATAATTATAATCTATTTAGGCTGAATTCACACAAAATCATTTCCTGGATTATTGAATTGACCCAATTCTGGGCTTGTACAATGTATTAAACCATAACCTAACCAAAAGGGCTGGATTTGGACACCATGCTAAATTGCAAAGCAAATGTAATCAGAAGTTAAAAATTAAAATTATCTTCTAAAACTTTAGTTAGGTTAGGGAGAAACAAAGAACTGGAAAGTTGGCATGATATTTCCTGGAAGAGGACATGTATGAGTATAACACTAAACAGCTCTATTAGATTCAGCAATTAATCAACCACTTTGCACAATCTAGTGTTCTTCAGGAATTCAACATTTGGAGAAGCAAGTGCTTGGTTTTAGAGTCTACATATCTCCAGGCTTCATGCACTGGGATGATCAAGATTCTTGACAAGACTTTTCTATCTCTGCCAGCAGAGATAGCTGCAGAATCAGATGAGGAGGAGGTGGAGGAAGATCCTGGATCAGCTTCAGAGCCTTTGGAAAACTCTGATAAGGAAACAGAATCAGAGGCAGAGGCAGAGCCTGGGCCTTCTGTCCTCTCCCAGGTGGAGAGACAGGGCCTGAGCTGAGATGGGGCCCATCCCAGATGCGCATATGTGCAGAGAGAAAATGAGAGTTGAGCAAAGGAAAGCGGTAAGCCAGCTCTCAGGGAGAGGCAGATGCAGATGATAACCAGCCCCTCCTTGGCTGAGAAAGAAATAGAGAGGTTTGAGAGTGGCCATTTGTTACAGACAATCTTTCCTTTCTAGTAAACAGCAAGCAATTCGGATTTATTGGATAAACCCAGGTTTGTCAGAATTAATTTACATTTGATTTTTTGTTTATCCCTGTGAATAAAAGATTGTTACTGCCCTGTTATAAAAAGGGAGTTGTTTTACTCATGAGAAAATGTCTTATCACTACTTGTGAAGGCTGGGTCAGAACAATAGTATGGGATGTTTATATACTTTCTATTCATGGAAAAAGAAATACATAGTGTGCCAAGTCGATAGTCATTTTGCAAAACACAAAACTTTAGAAACTCCTTCCAATCACAAGTCATCAAAAAATCCAAGATTCTTTGTCAAGAAGTTTACCACTGGGGAGGGGAGCCCTTTTTATTATTATGAACAAAATCACTGCTAAGTTTCTTGGCAGTGAGTACTAGCTGCCTTGAAGAACAGTCAACACAAAGGTATGCAAATATGTGTGGAATATTTCAAGCACTGTAACCTAATATATTTTCACTTGAACTGATGTGTTGTAGAAAGCAAGCTGTAACTCAGAAACTGATACTATGGATGTCTGTTTTGTTCCAAATAGAGCTCTTTCCAATATATTTAATACACTTCTAAGAAAAATAGGTAATCTGCATTTTAACAATAGATCGCCTGTGCAGCTGATTATTTATCACCTACTCATTATACAAGATCTTGAGTTTGGCCAAGGGAAACCAACCTCTAGAAATCTCTCCCTGCTCCTCAAGATTTTTAACAGCTTCTCTTCTCCTTCCTAAGTCTTGATTTATAGGATTCTGTCTAACATGTAACGATACCAACACTCTCCAGCTTTAATAAAAAGCTATTTGCTCAGCTATAAACTTAATTTATTGTTATATAATTACTTTAGCAGAGCTATAAATATTAGCCATGCTTAGTGTCACTGATTTTACTGCTGCAAACTTAATTTGTAATGAGTAAAATAAGGTGGTCAGGCTTCAGTACCCCACCAGTATTCCTTTTCTTAATATTTTTTTCTGCTGTTAATAGATGAACAAAAAGACAAGAAACATCAATCAAATATATGAAGAAATATAAACAAAAGGGAAAAGGGGGGGAGAGAAGGGACGGAGAATAAAACAGAAACAAACTGGACAACATACATACTCTGTTGAGACAGAGGAACCTAAAACTTGTTCTGAATCAGCAAATTAAATCCTTGGCCCTATTCGGTAATATTAACCAGGCTTTGCTCAGTAATATAAATCATTTAGGAGTTTCAAATCCCACTAACAATGTTTAAAAATGTGATTTGGTGTTTGTTTATTGCTTAAACCAGTCATAGGATTGATCTGGGAAAACAGTGGTGGCGTGATGTAAAATGTTCCTTTGTTCAAAAACGTTTATCTCTTTTAATGTACATGGTACCTGTTACGATCATTTTTATTTCAGTTTAGACCTGAGATGGGGAAGGATTAATCATTTAGGGCTGCTAAAATCCAGATCACCAATAGATGGAAGTAAATAGATAAAATGTGCTACATCCTTCTGCAATCATCTAGGCTTCACCTGGAAATTCAGAGTGGATAGTATTAGAAACTTTAACTTTTTCTTTTCCTGCTACTATTTCATCTTTGGGTTTGGGAAAAGTTTTTTTTTTCTAATGGTACAATGGTACAAGACTAATATAAATCATGCCCTGGGCAATACTAACACTAATGACCTACAGTGACTGTTGTTGCCTCATCAGCTGCTGTATACATGCACAAGTTTAATATAATGACCCCAGGGTATTTCCACTACCCCGTGACTTTTAAATGTAAGTATGATTATCCTTTCCCCGCAAGCTGTATCACTAATATGAAGTGATGGTACCATCCACAGAAGAGGAAAGTTGTAGCAAACATAACATCTGCCAGCGCAAGTTAACTAATGATAATATGCTCTGAAAAACTTCACTTGCTGATTGCTGTAAACAAGCTGTGGTTCCAGGGAGAAGACCAGTCCAGAGTTACTTCTGTGGCCTCTTGGCCTATAATAAATATGGAGATAGAAATAGTATTGCCATCTTTCCTCCTAATTTTGTATGCTGTTAACCTTGGTGTGACATCCCAAAAAGACAGCACTTTGAGAAATAAATATGGAACAAAGGAAAGGATTATTTTCCCCCAGAATCTTTGGAATACATGCAGCCCCACTTGGAAAGGTTAACTAATTTAAAACTAATGTTTATTGAATTAGATGTAGAGACACATTCGGAGCCTTCTTTTGAAGTGTTTATGACTTTTTCAACAACACTTGCAATGCCAATGTGAAGGCCACAGCATAACATAGTCAGTAATTATACAGAATTTAGAGGCTTCTACCAGGAGTAGGAGAAAGGAAACAAGTACACATTCTAGAAAGATCAGCCAGGGATTCCTTGTCTATTGTAGGCAATTATTTTTCACATTTTCACTGAAGGTCTTTTGGAGGTACAAGTATGCTTACCAAAAACAGTACTGTAGTTATGATCAAGTTGTTTTAATTTCCTTTGTATACGATTCATAGCATATATACATACTTAAGTTAGAACATCTACACAAGAAAATACATATTAGAACTTCTAAGAGACAAAACTAAATAAAAACAAAAATGAACCCTGAATGAAGGATGACCCTGTCTGAGTTCGGACAGGCAAAAATTCAACCTATCAAAAAGCTTTTTGCAGATATGTGTACAAAACAGAATTCCCAGACTTCTACTGGAAAACAAACAAACAAACTGGATCATTGTAGGGTAACAGCACTGGAAATAAAAATCTCTACCTATTAATTGCCAAGTAGTGGTAATTAATATTTTTTGGCAGCCCATATGAACCACGGTGGCACAGTGATTAGAGAGCAGTACTGCAAGCTGCTACTGCTGACTGCCAGCTGACTGCAATTTGGCAGTTCAAATCTCAACAGGCTCAAGGTTAACTCAGTCTTCCATTCTTCTGAGGTCAGTAAAATGGGGATCCAAATTGTTGGGGGCAATATTCTGACACTAAACCACTTAGAGAGGGCTGTAAAGCACTGTAAAGGAGCATATAGGTCTAAGTGCTATTGCTATTGCTATATACAAAATGCATTGTGGAGAGTTTGAATTTTAAGGAATATGAATCCACCCACTTTAACCTAGGAACAGATTCTAGGGCCAGATAAATATATCCAATTCCTCTTTTTTGCACACTACAGAGGTTCCTCTGAATATAGTGGTTAAAAATTGGCAGCAGGTTTTCCCACTATTTTGAGGCAGGAAACCTATAAAATTGAGAGTGTAATACAAAATAGGGATAATGATATGGTTTGGGTTTATCCTTAAAAAAGAAAAAGATCTATCCATGTGTCCAACAGTCACACCCATTTTGGTGTGCACTCACACCAAACCGGTTAAACCGGTTGCAGCCCACCACCGCCACTATCTATACAAGGGGTATTAAGGTTGTTATAAATATCACTAAAATAATAACAAAGCAATCTGAATAAACTAAAAGTATGTTCAGATATTAAAATTTATTAAAATCCAATTCTGGAATTTGATGAATTCAAGTTTGTCTCTAAAAAAATCTTGAACATTTGCATCCTTACAGATAAGTATCTCTGATAATGTGTCAGTTCTTTTCATACACATTAATGAGAGAGTAATTTGGAACATGACCCTAATAAACCAGAATGTTTTGCTTAACTGTAAGAAGGGAATTTGTCAACTATCACCAACAAGAACAAACGTTAGAAAATAAAAGCTTATACCTTGCCTCAAACTGAGTGCATTGGAGACTGAAACATCTGAGTTTTGTGTGAGTTTTTTAATATTTAAAAATACTCAGCATATTTTTAAGGAAGAAGCCACATATGATATAAAGTAACATTTATATAAGAAGAAGTTGTGCTGATAGCACTTTTTCTATCCAAGTATTTCTCTAAGCCACTTTAACATTTAACTAATATCTCCCAAACCTACCAAATTGAAAATACATGATGGTCAGCAAAATAAAAATAAGAAAAATTGAAAAAAATAACATGCCATAGAAAACTTTTTAGAACACATTTATAGTAATTTCATAGTGATAAAGCATGTACTTACTCACATAAGATCACAAGAAGATCTGAAAATAAGACATGAAAAGAACTAGAGGATGAATCAGACTCAACTCTGAATATGACCTGCTTCAGTGTACTTGAAAAAGTATGAAGATCATTTTACTATTGTTCTACTATTTGTATTACTTCATCTCTCCCATACTTCATTATTTCACCAATCTATTCCTTTTACAGCTTGAGAATGGATATGGCTATTCTAGAACCTGCAATACATTTTAAGTTCTCATTGCTCAGTGTCTCAAAGGTGGAGGGAAGAATCAGAAAATACTATGCCAATAAAAATCTACTAGTTTTACTAATGTGATAGGTGAAAGCTATGGAAAGATCAAACAACAGGTTTGTTACTTTCATATACATATTTAGGTTATATTTTGGCCCTCCACGTTACACAGTGTGATGATTCCCATTAGGAAATCCTATGTATGCATGTATGTATGTATGTATGCATGCATGTATGCATATGTATGCATATGTATGTATAAAGTTATGGTGTGAGCCCTTTGAATGAACTGTCTCAGAACAGAGAATGGTGAATGGTGAAACACAGACACTATAGACAATTCCCCACTGAAAATGACCTGATTACTTCTACCATAGAAGTATGCTCTGAATGAATGTCTCATCCATTTTAATATTTTTCATACAAAATTAGATATGTTAGGAATGTTTATACATGAAATTGGAGAAAGAAAGGATTTGCAGACTTTCTATGTGCTTCATGAGAAATAAATTTGAGGACAATTCTGTGACTGGTAGTTTTGTATCTTTCCTCTCAGAATAAGATAATTCCCTCTCCTGATGTTTTATATGAGCATTGAATGTCCTTGATACAGGTAAAGATCAATGCATATGTAATGTGTTTCAGAGCTGAAAAGGCCACAGAAAGCTGTAAATTGAAAGGTTATATGTGATGGGACACAAAGGTTGAGAATGGATCAGCACTCCAATTAAAACATGTCCTATTTCAAGAATACCAGGCAATGTATGCTTCACTCAGATATTCAGTTGTTTGCTGTTTATATTATCATAACTGCTAGAAGCAGGAGATAGAGATTGTACATTTATTTGATTTCTTGTACTATACAAGATGGCAGGAAAATGTTAAGTACTATCCATTCTCAGGGTTCAGAAGAAACATTCAAAGTAAATATTCTGATATGAATGGTATGACAAATTGAGCTTCATTTGAGACAGTTTACACAAAGCCTCACCAGATGATAATACCTAGCTAACACTGACTGATTTAGAAAGTTAAATAAAATTAGCCTTGCTTAATACTTAAATGAGGTCCTTCCAGAGCTGTAGACTAGACTAGGAAAACAAAACAAGAAAACAAGAAAATCCTGGAAGAAAGCAATAGAAAAATATGTTGGTACTGTGCCATGTTCATGTAAGTCGTCAGATCTTACATTATGTAAACCTTAGAAGTATCTGAAATGTATAATAAATTGTATTATAAAATATGTACAAAATAAACAATTTGTGTGAGACTGAGTTTGGAACTCTGGGAATGTCTCTCTCTCTCTCTCTCTCTCTCTCTCTCTCTCTCTCTCTCTCTCTCCTCCCTCCCTCCCTCCCCCCTCTCTCCATATATATATATTCTATCTATCTATCTATCTATCTATCTATCTATCTATCTATCTATCTATCTATCTATCTATCTATCTATCTGACTTAAATCTACAACCAAAACAAGAATAATACATCTTGAATTTTGCTGATCCAATTGTCCAGCATGGGAAAAATACAAAAAGCTATAATTCTGTTGTTATACAGCGGGGATTCTAAAGTAGCTTCTTGACATCTGAGAAAACACCAAAACAGTATCATTCTCCTGCTATATAATTTCAACCAGAAAACAAATTAAAGGACAAGGATTTCTTGTTCCTTTGAATTTGACAGAGAGGTGTGGGGGAGAAAGAACCTTACTCTGTGAGTGAGATATGTACAAACATAGCAAATATCAGTTTCCACTCTAAAAGTTTTCCATATTTTCTTCATTCTCAGGACAGACAGACATACTTTCTAGTGTCTGACATAAAGCAATCTGTTCTTTGTGACCGCAGTTATTTTAAAATTGTGTGTAGGTGAAAGACCTCAAATATAAGCTGGGACAAGTGATGAAGGATAGCTTTTCTAAATCCAATCTCCAATTGACAAGCATGTTTGCCAAAGAAGTATTTCAACTTCTTCTTCAGCTTCTACAGATTCTTGTCTTTATGAAATTGGAAGAGCCAATCAACCAGGATATCATCTGTTGTGTGTCAATCATCTGCCCAAAGCCACCAAATGGAATAATGGAAGCAAAAGAGCAGCATTTTAAAAAAGAAGGGGGAAAAAGGAAACTAGATATCCTAAGACAAAGAAGAATTTGCAAGTTGTGGTCCCCCTGGCTTCATATAGCCTTGGCAATATAGAGTAACAAGTACTCATACTTTAACTATATGTGATTTCTAAATTTATATGGATTATATAGTTGGTTTTCTGTTCTAATCTGAGTTATGAGCCACAGCCCCTGTAGATAATCCCTCATAAGGCTGAAGGCTAAATCTTTATGAGTGTTGAAAGGAAAACTATTTTCAATTAAGCAGCAGTGAGTCCTGCTGGAGGGAGTCACATTTTTATTTATTTATTTATCATATTTATGTAGCTCCCATCTCACATAAGATATGTTAGAGAAGCAGAGCCAGGAGAAGGAGCAGAAGATGGATCACACCAAGACTTTTTCTGAAGTGTGGCAGACATGCCAGGAGTTTGATAGCCAGAAGAGCAGTGGTGGACTGGGCCCAGTGGACAAAAGACAGGAAGACAATGACTGTCTGCTAGGGATTCAGGAGGGAGGAGGCTGCAGTGTTATCTTCATGTTGCCCAAAGGTCAGAGATGGGGGGGGCAGACAAGTAGATAAATGGAGTTGAAGCTGAGGGAATTCATGGACATGAAAGATGACTGTGGCATGCTGCAACATTTGTAAATATAGGCAGGGGTGGGATTCAAAAATCCCAGCAACCGGTTTGCTGTCCAGTTGCTGGGTGGGCATGGCCATGGTGGGTGTGACTTACCAGAACTTCCGAAAGGGCCATTTCCCAAGGGTCCAGAGGCTTCCCTTGGGTCTCTAGAAGGGTGAAAATGGCCTCCCCGGGCTCTGGAGGCCCTCCAGAAGCTGTAAACAGGCCCATTCTGTGACTTCCAGTACTTCTGGTAAGGCTGTTTTTCACCTTCCCAAGGGTCCAGAGACTTCCCTCGGGCCTCTGGGAGGATAAAAACAGCCTTCCCCAGGCTCTGGAGGCCCTCTGGAAGCTGGAAACAGGCCCATTTCTGACTTCCAGAAGGCCCATTTTTCCCCTCCCCAAGCCTCCGCATGGACCCTGCACTTAACTGCATTGAAAATGGGCAGCTTGGAGACTCCTGGGAGGGGTGCGTGGGGCCAGCCGATCAGTTCAAATATCAGTTTGGCAAACCAGATGCAAATTTAACAGTTCAAATATCAGTTTGGTAAACCAGATGCAAATTTAACATACATACACATAGTAAAATGCATAACAGCCTCCACTATCTTGTTCAGTGTCAGTTGCAACCCTTAAAAAACAATAAACCTCTGATTTAAAAAAAGAATCCTGTTGCACAATTCAACCATTTACACATACAGCCTCAATATTTTTCAACATTACATTTACTTTTTACTCCTTCTTTCCCTTACACATTTATTTTATTTATTTATTTATTTTGTTTGTTTGTCCAACATGTACAACATAACAAGTATAAGTATGAACATAAACAAGAACAAGAACGTGGGTGATGATGGGAGTTTCCCGATTCTCCATGTTACCCCCCTCCTGTGTGGTCTACATTGGTTGCCGGTTGCACTCCGGGTGAGATTCAAGGTTTTGGTTTTAACATACAAAGTCCTACATGACATGGGTCCTCAATACTTAAGGGAGTGACTCTGGCCGATATTGAGTGCCAACCACCCTGTGCGAGCACACAGGCAAGGACTCCTAGGAGTCCCGTCGGCAAGTCAATGCCGGCTGGCGGTCCCCCGGTGACAAGCCTATTCTGTCGCGGCCCCTGACCTCTGGAACCAACTACCCCTGGGGCTCCACCTGGCCCCTGACCTCCGCACCTTCCACCATGATTTGAAGACCTGGTTGTTCAACCAATCCGGGCTGTGACCCCTCCCCGGGAGGGGATGGGTTTTTTAAATTATCTTAAATTTTAGATTTATTAGTTTGGGCTTGAGATCTGTTTAATTCTTTTTAAATTATTTATTGTGGTTTGTTTTAGTTGTGAGCCGCCCCAAGTCTTCAGAGATGGGGCGGCATACAAGTCCAAATAATTAATAAATAAATAAATAAATAAATAAATAAATAAATAAATAAAAACAAAGAAAGTACTCTAAATACAGATAAATGGGGACAGTAAGACAGGGCCGGTAGGCACGCTGGTGCGCTATGCATGCCTCCTTTAAGGACCTCTTAAGAATGGGGTGAGGTCCATGATAGACAGTTTGAGATTGAAGCTGTGTGGGGTTGTGGCTATAATAACGGAGTCTGGTAGGGTGTTCTAGGTGTTTACATTTACAGCATTCATTTCAATTCAGCTCTTCAATCCAGGAATTTTTAGACATTAGTAATGCTTTGCCAAGAACAAGTTTTGTCTAAATGATCCTATTTCATTTGTTTCAAACAACTTCCTTTGTAAATGGTGAAAATGTTGTGGAACATGTCTCATTTTTTCCTTGTTGAACTTCATTGTCAAACTGCAGTTAGTTGTTGTTGTTGTTGTTGATGATGATGATGATGATGTTTATGATTATGATGATGATTATGATGTTGCTCACCATTAGCCAGTTACCCCAGCATCCCTTCAAAGATTTTGGGAGAATATTTCTAGCTCTTCTGCTAAAACCTCTTTTAAAGAAAGATATCATTTTGCCAGATATGTCATAACTAATGCTTGCTTCTCTTGTTCAATATTATGATATGCCCAAATTTAGCTTTAGTAACATAGTAAAGCATGGGTTGTCTCTCACTATGGCAGAACTTTATTGCCTCTATCCAAAAATATAAATAAGATGCTTAACCTCTCAAAAATTTTAAAATGAATTTTAAAAATAAGCAATATGAATCAATAGCTAATTTACATATCAGATTTAAGCACGGCAAATTAATTATATGAAGATGGATTATTTGCCAGCTTGTGATAAAACAACTTTGATGTGTAACATTTGCAGATATTATATCTTCAGATTTGTCAATCCAATTGAACAAAGGTTAATAATGCTAATATTTCAATAATATAGTAGCTAATTGTTGAACAACAGCTTAATGATTTGCAGGAAGTCCTCAGGTTATGTCCATTTCTTCAACAGCTGTTCAACGTGACAATGGCACTGAAAAAAATGGACTTACAAAGGGTCCTCAAGATCACATTATCAATTGCAGCTGAAGTTGCATCACTTCACCATTAGCTCTAGACCAAGTATACTCCAAGAGTCGTTTTGCAGAACCTTGTATTTCCTATGATAACAAATACTGAAAATTGAAAACACAGTATTTTGAAGGAGCAGTTTGACAGCTGGATTCCCCTTGGTGAGATCTCACAACTTGTCCTAAATCTTCAGTTCTTGGTAAGATCTTAGAACTTGTCCTAAATCTTCAGTTCTATACCCTTTGGAATATAAGAATCATGATATCTTTTGGACATTGTGTTCAGCTAGGGATGGGTAATCTTTGGTGCCTAAGAGCCATAAAGATTTGTTTGATGGGAATCGGGCAGCCAAAAAAAAAAAGTTACAGTCACATCATGTTTTGGGGTAGAATTGGACTCTCTGTTTCCATGATTTAAACAAAGTTATCTTACTTTTCAGGTGTTTCCTTCCTCATGAGGCAAAATGAGGTAAAATACAAATTCATAGGATTTCAGGAAGAAACTATTGTTGGAGTTTTGTTTTGTTTCCCATTATAAGGCTTATATGAGCACAGATAACAGCCACTTTAATATGGTGGTTCAGACACCTGGCTAAAAACCAGGAAACCATGAGTTCTAGTCCCACCTAGATACAAATTCAGCTGAGGGACACTGGATCAGTCAGTCTCCCTCATTCCTCCCATCACTTCTGAAAAATCTTGCAATGAAAACTGCATGGATTTGTCTAAATGGCCACCAGGGGTCAACTCTGACTCAAAGACACACATTTTTTTTAGCATAAGCAGGTTTGTATGTATTTATGATCTGGGTGCATAGCCTGCATTATTTCAAGGAAAACACATTCATGGATTCTGTTCAATTTTTATTTTTATTTGGAAGTTAAAGGAATGTATTGATAAGTTTCCAACTTTTTCTACATTGCCCACAGGCCACATTAGGGAATTCACAGGTTAAGTAAATCTGTACATAGTGGGAAGAGAAATTATACAGGGGTTGGGGGTGGAAGTTGAAAAGAAAATTCACCAAAAAAGAGGGGGGAAGAAATACAACACAGGTTTATCAGAACTTCGAATAATATTTTTAAAATAATGGTTGTGCCACTCCAATGCCTTTAGAATGAAAAAAAGTAATGCACGGTATCATCTATTTAGCTGCCAACTTCTACCAAGAATTCAGCAAGATGGAGAACCTCATGTCTATTTGAAAGTCATTATTCTCTACAGTACAAAAGTAAGCAGTAAAAGTTTATTGATTAGATCTAGAGATTTTAATAGAAGCTGCTCTGTTCCTATTTTAGGCATCATCGCCCTTCAACTTGGGCACAATCTGAAGCAGTTTCAAGGCAAACATAACAAAGCTCATCAATAACAATATCATGGAGTCTTCAATACTAGCTGCTGACAGTGAAGCAGAAACAAAAGCATCAGTATCAGAAAACTCCTTGACATTCCAGTCCTGTAAAACAAAACTTTCCATCAAAATTCATTCTACAATTGTTTTTTTTTATGATGATGATGATGATGAAGAAGAAGAAAATGGATGAGAAAATAGAGCATAGCATTAGTCAAAGACAAACCATAAGTAGCATTTACATTTTAACTATTTAAATATTTTAGCCAATCAATCTGGGGTTATCTATGAGCTGATGAGCAAAAAAGCCATGATAATCATCTTGCAATTGAACTCCATACATGGTCATGCATGGCCACCATTTTTTTTACCATCACCCCATGCATGCCCCTTAATTAGTCTAATTTCTCTTTCTCTGTCATACTGTACATAGCAGCTTGATCAATTCGTTTTAAATAGAGTCATTCCTGTATTACCTGGTAACAACAAAATAATTTGTTATTAGTGTAAAAATGATTGGATCTAAGATTTCCAACATTTTAGAAGTGATTAATTTCTGATAAAGACATAAAAATAACAAAATCAGTACTTCATTGATCAATTTTTGCATTTTGCCTTGTAGAGGCTACATAACAATAGCTATAACACTTAGACTTATATACTGCTCCATAGAGCTTTATACCACTTTCTGAGCAGTTTACAGTGTCAGTATATTGCCCCCAACAATCTGGGTCCTCATTTTAACCAACTTTGGAAGGGTGGAAGGCTAAGTCCTCCTTCAGCTGGTTAGGACTGAACTTCAGGTATATGGGCAGAGTTAGCTTGCATTCTAAACACTGCACCACTTGCAAAGGATGGCTGACTGCCTTGACTGGGTGTGCCTCCTTAACAATGAGAGGAAGAAGATGATGAAAGTCAGCTAGGGGTGGGAGGGAGCAGCAGGGATAGATAGAGGAATGAAGGGTAGCCAAAAGGGCAGATATGCAGGGAGATAGGCAGGTGGAGGAGCTGCAATGCACACTGCAGTAATAATTGTGGAGAGAAGTGTTGTCAAGTACTCAAATTTTGATCACATGACTATGGGGCTGCCCATTGTCAAGGATGATCCATAACTACATATATTCAGCACCATCATAACTTTGAACGGTTGCTGAATGAATGGTCTTTAAGGAAGAAGTACTTACAAAATTAAAACAGGTACTCTTTGGTGAACAACCGCTCAGTGACATTTAAAAGTTACAACAGTCCTGAATGAGTGGCAGTTATGACTGGTTATTGAAGTTCTCAGCACTTCTGCAGTCACATGTTTGTGATCTGGAAACTTAGCAACCAGCTTGGACTGACATTTACAATTTGCCACCATTCCTGCCAGCGTCCCATAAGCAAAGTCAGTGGGGAAGCCAGCAGGGATAATCACAAGTTGCTTTGATATGCCTTAATCACCCATGTCCCTCCACCCACCTACCCAGTCCCTCTGGATTTACATTGCACCTCAATGGCCACCACATACCCTTGTGTATTTGTCTTAGCAATTCATGCACCCTCATGTATCCTCACCACCTTGCAGTCAGCATCTCAAGCTCCACTGTGCTTACACTGCACCTCTCCCATCCCTGCATACCCTCATGCACCTTCCCTGACTTTTGCTGCACTTGCACCACACTTGTCAGATACCTCTGGGCACCCTTGTACACCCTCCTGGAGACTCATTGGCATCATGCCCATTCCCTGGCCATTCCACCTCAGTCACTTTCCCCTATTTGGCAGCAGCTACCCCAACTCCCATTGTATTCATGCTGGCCACTTGCTCACTCCCTCACTCCCTCTCCTATCTGACAGCAGCCATTTACTTGCCTGTCAGCCTATTTGTGAGCCCCCTGAAAGTTGTAACTTCTTGCCAGCTTTCCCTCTGTCTGGCTATAGGAAGCAGGGAAGATGTTCTAAGGATGTACTGCTTTGCAATCCATGATTCTTGCTTAGCAATGGCAATGGGGACTGCAGGGATTGACATCACTAAGCAATGTAGTCGTGTGATGTCACACTTTATGATTGTGTTGCCTAATAATGGAAATTCTGTTCCAATTACTGACATAATTCAAGGACAACCTGAATTTTAAAAAGCAAACTAATGACAACACTAGAACAATTTAGAATTTACAATGATTAAATAGTGGCAACATTCATCAGTGCAATTTTGCTGCAGAAATTGCTGCTGGAAATCTCGAAGCCTGAAACCAGTATAGGGAAAACATGCATAGGGAAAACATGCCAATTTATTTCTGTGGTACTAAAGATTCAATTCTCTCTTTCAATATCTGTGGTCTGCTATTCCCTTTTGCTATTTTCAATCTCTGTCCCAAAACATACACAAACAAATACTATGATAAAAGAAGGGAAATTATTGCAATAGAGAATTGCAGTTAGAATGGAAATGGAATTGACTAAGGACAATTTCTTTTTTTTCGTTCCTCATTAATTAAATTAGAAAATACTTCTAGCACCATTCAGCCCAGAGAGACTGGATGTATTTACAAATGACTGATCTTGGAAGGTCAGCAATCTAATGCTATTAATAATTAAAGAACAGCAAGACTTCAAATTAGTATCATTAATTTTGTTGCAACATTTTAACCTTTCCAGGGTGTTCTCTCTTTTGTTTTCCAGAAGGTGTATGAACATGCAAGATACAGAAAACCTGCTCACTATTAATTAGTTAACATGAAAAAATGGTTCTCCAAGGCTGCCTAGTATAGAAAAACTTTGAAGATGTACTATGTACATGTTCAACATAATATCTGGAAAGCCATATCTGCCTGAACTGTATTTCTTCTTGCTGAATATTTGCATTTTTGTTCCCTTTCCTTTATCTAATCTCTGGAAGGTTCAGGGGAACATTATTTTGCTGTAACTCCCAAAGCAAAATCCTGACTGCTAATATCAGTCTGGACAGAATTAGTGGTTCCTCTTATGTAAAGAAAAAAACACATAGAAAACCATTGAAAGCTGTCATTATTTCCTGACAGAAATTGTATAAATTTATTCAGTGATCTTGGTACTATATTAATTGCAAAAAGTACCCCACAAAAATCCTACATCAAATAGATACTAAACATAATGCTAATGTAGCCCTACTTCTGGGCATCTCTACTAAGATGCATTAAAACGAAGTATGGATTATCATATTACATTATACAATATAAAAGAAGAAAGATTCAATTCTCCAGGAATGCAGAGAATACTCAAAGAATAAAATAACATTAAAGAAAAAATCAGCAAGAGAAAACGGATACAAAAGGAGAAAAGGGACGTCTACTTCTGCTTTTTGAGAGAAAGAAACAGACACAATAGAATTATGCTAACAAAACCATGTACTTCTGAAAGAACATAATGTCCACTAGTCTGATACTGTATTATTTAAAAATGTGGTTATGTCAATGAAAATCAAATCATATTAAAATTTGCAATTTCTATATAATGTTATTATTGGACTTTTAAAATTCATATACCAAAAAGTTGGATTACTCTGCCATTATTAAGGAGTGCACTCATTTATACAAATGAAATTACATAGCCCTAAATATATATTCAGGTAATGTTATTAAGTGTAATGCTATATTTATGTAATGTTATTAAATGTTCTAAAGACCTTCACTGACTCACTATATTTGAACAAGCTTTTTTTTCCCTTTTGGAAGTCTTCTTTGGGGAACTGCATACATCTGTTTATTGTGCTGTGTAGATAATTTGAAGACTGAATTCAAAGGCAATTCAACTGAATCACCCTTTCCATAAAATAGGACACTCTTATATTGATTTAATGATTCACTATGCACAAACCTTCCCTTTTCCCAATCAAATTGATGAATCATATCAAGGTGATTCATGTACTCAATTAATTTATATGCTTAATTTGCTTTCTATTGCTGCCAATAAATTAATTTAGTCCTATTAAATATTAGCAGATGATCATTGGACTTTTTCAGATTAAACAGTTAAGATTATTTTATAATGGTGCAATGATGAACATACTCTAGCATGCAGCATTCAGTGTCACATATATCTTGCTTTCAAAAATGTGTGGAGGAAGAAAGAGAAAGATCATATTAGTTGTAAATGATTTCTGATATATTTAGAGCTATATAATATTTCAAAGGATATACACAGACAAATAAGCACAAATCACTAATCTCTGTGCAGGCCTGTTATTGAATAGGTGATCTGCAATATCAATAACTCTTATAGAGAGGAATCCTCTTTTTCCTTTTTTTCTTCATTCTAATGGAGTGAACTCTGTTTATTGTAGGGGGGGAAATGCATACTGTCATATTATGCTCTGTCTTCAAAGAGACGCTTCTACTCATTCTTAAGCAGCAACCCACACTTCATAACTGCAGGGTCACCAGTACTGTAGCTCTAGTAGGTGCATGCAAGACAACTAAGAAACTTTTTGTATAATTGAGTTAAAGTGCTGTCTACCTCTAGCCAGGGGTGTCTAACTGGTGGCCTATAGGCCATGCCCACCTAGACTCTGCAAAGGCAAAAACGTTGTGATATGTCACGATATGTCATGTGATGCAATCGAGGTTGACATCTGTGCTCTAGCCAAACCCTACCCTGCCTTCCCTCTGTGTACATCTATTTCTGTGTACATCTATTAAGACATTGCATTCATCTGACTTGCCTCCAAGTTAGAACTTGACAAGCCTAATAGGTTTATACATTTTGAGACTGACCTTAGATAGTGTTAGAACAGAACAGAAACACCAGTACAACTAAGGAAGATCTAAGGCATGTGTTATATTTCATTCATCAGATGACAATCAGGGAAAGGCAATACCATGGGATTTTTTCAGGAAAATGATTGTGCCCAATCATGTTTGAGCCTTGGTTAGGTGCAAACAGGTGCAAGACCTTTGATTTGCCCCCCATGAAGAGCTTGGGATTGCAATGGAGATGGTTCTGTTCATCAAACCAGAGGTGATGTGATTTGCCTTAACAAAACACATGTTTTATCTTTAAGCTTTGATACTATCTCTTACCTGTGTCACTTGCAAATATTTTGTGAGTGTTGCACAATGCTAATATGACAACCTGTCTTGCAGCCTCCTCTTAGGGCTCTCTTGCACACAAAAAAGGTGAAGTAGGTTTCTCCATCAGAGAGATTTATCAAATCTTACATTAAAGCATGCAGCCAATTGAAGATATGCCCAAGTTTATGGGTTAGTTGTGTATATACACTGCTCAAAAAAAAAAGGAACACTTAAACAACACAATGTAACTCCAAGCCAATCACACTTCTGTGAAATCAAACTATCCACTTAGGTTTCAACACTGATTAACAATCAATTCCACATGCTGTTGTGCAAATGGAAGAGACAACAGGTGGAAATTATAGGCAATTAGCAAGACATCCCCAATAAAGGTGTGGTTCTGCAGGTGTTGACCACAGACCACTTTTCAGTTCCTATGCTTTCTGGCTGATGGTTTGGTTACTTTTGAATGCTGGCAGTGTGTTCACTCTAGTGGTAGCATGAGACGGAGTCTACAACCCACACAAGTGGCTCAGGTAGTGCAGCTTATCCAGGATGGCACATCAGTGTGAGCTGTGGCAAGAAGGTTTGCTGTGTCTGTCAGTGTTGTGTCCAGAGCATGGAGGCACTACCAGGAGACAGGCCAGTACATCAGGAGATGTGGAGGAGGCTGTAGGAGGGCAACAACCCAGCAGCAGGACCGCTACCTCCACCTTTGTTCAAGGAGGAACAGGAGGAGCACTGCCAGAGCCCTGCACAATGACCTCCAGCGGGCCACAAATGTGCATGTGTCTGCTCAAAAGGTCAGAAACAGACTCCATGAGGGTGGTATGAGGGCCCGACGTCCACAGGTGGGGGTTGTGCTTACAGCCCAACACCATGCAGGACATTTGGCATTTGCCAGAGAACACCAAGATTGGCAAATTTGCCACTGGCACCCTGTGCTGTTCACAGATGAAAGCAGGTTCACACTGAGCACATGTGACAGACGTGACAGGGTCTGGAGACACCATGGAGAATGTTCTGCCTCCTGCAACATCCTCCAGCATGACCGGTTTGGCAGTGGGTCAGTAATGGTGTGGGGTGGCATTTCTTTGGAGGGCTGCACAGCCCTCCATGTGCTCGCCAGAGGTAGCCTGACTGCCATTAGGTACTGAGATGAGATCCTTAGACCCCTTGTGAGACCATATGCTGGTGCGGTTGGCCCTGGGTTCCTCCTAATGCATGACAATGCTAGACCTCATGTGGCTGGAGAGTGTCAGCAGTTCCTGCAAGACAAAGGCATTGATGCTATGGACTGACCTGCCCGTTCCCCAGACTGGAATCCAATTGAGCACATCTGGGACATCATGTCTCGCTCCATCCACCAATGCCACATTTCACCACAGACTGTCCAAGAGTTGGGGGATGCTTTAGTCCAGGTGTGGGAGGAGATCCCTCAGGAGACCATCCGCCACCTCATCAGGAGCATGCCCAGGTGTTGTAAGGAGGTCATACAGGTACATGGAGGCCACACACACTACTGAGCCTCATTTTGATTTGTGTTAAGGACATTACATCACAGTTGGATCAGCCTGTAGTGTTTTCTTCCACTTTAGTTTTGAGTGTACCTCCAAATCCAGACCTCCATAGGTTGATGCATTTGATTTCCATTGTTAAGTTTTGTGTGATTTTGTTGTCAGCACATTCAACTACTGTACATTGTGTTGTTTAAGTGTTCCTTTTATTTTTTTTTCAGCAGCTTATTATCCTAACCATAGGCTCATTTCATGTTGGAAAAGAAAATGTGGGCCAGTGTTGTACCAAACTACAAATGGGAATTTACAGTATTAGATTTTTCTTCCTAGAAAAATGTCCATCCAAATAGGAGAAAAATGAAGAACAAACTTTTACTGGGGGATTTGCCATGTTAATATTTAAGATAGAAGGAATAGAATGTTTATTTGGCATGATATATTTAATAATCTGAATCAGAGGAAAACCAGGCTAAAATTAAAGGATGTGGATTCAGCAAATCTCATTTTCTGCTGTCAGTTGGTTTGAGGTCTATTCTCAAATTCTAATTAAGGAAAATTGTTTGTTCTGATTTGTCTCCATAGCCATTGTTTCCAAAAATAAAGTAAAAGCATCAGTTCTGAAATATACAGTACATGGCTTAACTTCTCCATACAGCAGGTTGCAAAAGGTACTCCATTTTCTGTTTACAGAACAAATAGCCTACAATGCATAAAGCATTTTGATTAGTTAGAAAAATATTATATAGTATCTAACTAAACTAAAATTAAATTCAGTATATAAAAACAGCTTAACCTCTTAGCAGTCATTACACTCTCAAAATTAGGATGCCCAGACTGCACATATTTTAGTGTTTTTGCTTTTTTATTTATATGCTATTTTACCAAGTTTAAGAAGAAATCTGAATTATAGTTGTCATTTTCTTCTTCAGGAGCAGTTGTTTGTTTAAACTTCCATTTCTGCAGAGTTGGCTGCTTTCCTTCTTTGTAATTCAACTAAAAATAATTCAACTAAGATTTTTCTTATCTTTTGAAATAAGTAGTGATAAAAGTAGTGAGATATACTCACTTAAAGGCAACTCAGTGAAAAACCTTGTATTTTGTCAGAATGACTGATATATGTTTGATTTTGCAAGACCAAGTTATTCCCTATTACTTTCAGTTCAGACATGGCAAATAATTTCTATAACATAAACATTCTAGGGACTATAAGAACTGCAACAGCCACTCTGTAGGACAGGCAGGCAGAAGACTAGAACAGCCCATCCATAAAAATCAATTAGCAGTAAAAAATATGAAGAAAACTCCGAAATTTCACAACACATAAACAGACTGAGAAACTGTGAGCATCCTGGACCAAGGTAAATCCAGAAATGCTAGGGAATTCTTGGAAACTTGGCATTCAGATAAATGAGCCATTAGTACACACAAAGAAATAAAACCACATTTACACACCATTCAAAATAAATAATAAAAAAGCTAAAAATAAAAGGAAACTAAATATCGAGAACACACCTTTCTAGCAACCAACACACGTAAACACAGATTAACACTAGACAAACAATCAAGCAGAAAACAATACCCTAATGAACGAACAACAAAGGAGAATACCCACACACCCATCAAAACTGGAAGGGCAAGCTACGGTTTTAAATAGTGAGTGAACCCCATACTTACTTGCATTGATTATGTTGTTTAGTTGGGTAATGAATTATGAATTGTTTGTAAGCAAACAACTAAACTCAGATAGCACCAAGGATTACCCTGAAAGTCCTTCCAAGGAAGAAAAGGTAGGGCCTTATTTCTGAGTATTTCCTTTTACCCAATTCTTAAAAGTCATGCAATGGTGAATTAATATAAGATGGTTCCTAACATGATAAATGAGCCCGAGTCCTGCTTTATGCTTGAAGCCAGCTGGATGACTTTGTACCAATCACCACCACCACCACCCCAGCCTAGGAAGAAGGCAACAGCAAACTATTTCCAACAAATGTTGCCAAGAAAATTTCAGGGACTTATTTGTGTGGTTTCCAGGAGCCTTCAAGACAGATTCAAAGTGTGTCTATGACTGTCTGTCTGTCCATCTGTCTGTCTAGAGCACTGCAATCAGCTTGGCATTTTAATGCAATTCTCCCAAAAGCCATTATGAAACATTATTAGCTGTCCCTTACCCTTATCTGTGCTCTTTTATTACTCTCAATTGCTCTTTTAGTAGCCTAATATGCAGTGTCCTCCAATTATATATTTAAACTTTTCTTCCTTTCTCTGAGTCATTTACCTGAAGTGTCATATGTTATTCATTGCCCTTGCTGATTGCCTTGCTAATTGCTCTCTATACTTGGTTTACATCGCTACTAAATGCAGACATGTTTGTAATGCTGATAGTATCAGTCACTCTTCCATGACTTTAGAAAGCCTTAACCTTCCATTTTAAAAGCAATATGAGGCTTTGTTTGTTAAATTCTCATTCATTAAAATTCATTAAGACATCTCATCATTCACTAAAAAAATTTAATGTATTGCTAGACACTACAGCAAACTGTAAAAGTTACCTTAAGATACAGTGTTATTTATTTGTTGTTTTATCTGCAATTAACCTCAAACAATTAGTTTTATCCGACAGAAAGTTAAGTTCATGGACATAAAGAACATCATTATGTACAAACAAAAATGGAGTATACACTCCCACCCCACAAGAAAATATATATTATGTTCAGGCATGGACTATGTTATATAAGGGCAAAAAAAAATCATAACATGTCACAGTTGTATGACAACTCAGTTAGGAAATCTAGAGGCAGACTTTTCAGCCTATTTCCATATAGTTCTAAGGATGTTGTGATCCCAATTAATCTCAAAACATTTAGTTTTCTTTTAATGTGGGATCCCTTTAATTCTGCATTTTGCTCTCACAGGGCCAAGCACCTTTGAGCTTTCAAACCAATATATTTCTAGATATAGTGATCCCACACAGCCATTTTGATCAACAGCCAATAACTAATTGCTATTGAAGAGAGGCAATTGCTCAGTATCGTCTCTGCAAAGTTTAATTAAAAATTAGAAAAGGGTGGAAAAGAATACAGCAACTTAGGACAGGCTACATGGATTAAATTGTTTTGTTTTTTTCTCCATTGAAGATTTTGGCTTTACTCAAAAGAGCAAGTATTTTTCATCAATTTATAGAACACATAAAAATTGCTTCTATCCTTCAGACCAGAAGTTCTAGGCTCTTAAAGTATAATGTACGGTGCATTTCTGATGATAAACTGGTTTTATCATTTTTTTGTGATTAAAAAATTGTTATGTTGCTATTTGTTTACCTAACCTTTTTAAAATATTTTACTAAAATAAAAATATTTTATCTTTACTGCAATTTGACATGAGCGCGTATATAAGCAGAACACTGGAGCATAAATTTAATCAATAAATATTTTATTGTTTGTGAACAACTCATAGCATGTATATTATTGAATGGCTTTCATAAATATAGTATATAAGTGAGAAAATCAGTGGTTGCTTTTTCAAAATGAACATGCATATTATTTCAATAATGTTCTGGAAAAAACAGCAATATTGAGTTTCTTGAAAGTAGATAGACTAGACTAGAGAGATAGATGATAAGTGATAGAGATGATAGACAGACAGCCAGACAGAAAAGAAAGACAGGCAGGCAGGCAATTTTTTAAAAGTCTAGATGCCTTTCATGGACAGGAGAGTAATTAACATTTTCAAGGATCCAAGGTTTAATACGTTGGTGATATTTGTGACATCAAGGAAGTTTAATTCTGCTCTAGTATAGAAAGTTAGTACCCACCCCTCTCCTAGAAGAATGAAATATTTTGAGAAATATTAAAAAGGCAGAATATTATATTTCCCTGGATGAGAAATGGAGAAACATGGTCTTGGAAAGCAGCCCCCACCTTTCTTAATAGCCCTCAGCAGATGTCAGCACTTAAAAGATAAAGAGATAACTAGCTCTATTCCAGTGGTGGGATTCATTTTTTTTTACTACCGGTTCTGTGGGCATGGCTTGGTGGGTGTGGCAGGGGAAGGATACTGTAAAATCTCCAGTCAGAGGTGATGTTTGCCAGTTCTCCAAACTACTCAAAATTTCTGCTACTGGTTCTCCAGAACTGGTCAGAACCTGCTGAATACCACCTCTGTTCAAAGTACAGTCTACACCAATGTTTCTCAACCTCAATTACTTTAGTAAACAAGCAATAAACAACAGTCTAATTAAGGAACTACCAAGGAGAAAACTACACCACCAATAACACTGACAGGGCAAGCTACTGTATATAAATAAATGGAGAACAAACTCCACTCGCTTCTACAACTGAAGATGTTATCTACTTGTGTACTGAAAATGTCTGCAAGCAAACAACCAAGTTCAGAGAACATTAAGGTCTCCACAGACTTCCCTCTTTCTGAAGATTTTATTATGAATCATTGAAAAACATTGGACTGAAATGTAACACATGAATTTTAGAAGTAAAATTTCCCCATCATGCTCTGGGAAAGGCAACTAAAACTGAAAAGGCCTCTGTATTTTAAAAGTTAAGGCATGTGCTTTGTGTAAAAAAAAATTGCCTTGCTAATCTTGATTTTTAAAGTGTTAAATGTTATTTCTGAGAGTGGAAGGATGAAATTTAAATCCAAACTGATTAATGAATATGACTACCATATTTCAATAGTGGACAATTGGAGTTACTATGTCCTCATGGATCAGATTACCAGATTTCATAGAAGCAGAAATACAGCAATAATGGGAAATGCCAGTTGGATGAACATCTGTTAGAAAATCTTACATATATCATATTGTAGTCTCTTTTTGACCTTTGAGAAATCAATGGAGAATAAGCATAGTGCCAGAGGACCCAGAAAGAGCAATTGATATTCCTATCTTGAAAAAGAAAAAAAAACAGGACTTAAGAAGTCACAGAGTAGTCAGAATGATATCAATATCAGGCACAACTTTGAAACATATTAATTGGTTGGCATGTGAGCTTTTATAAAATAATGTATTGCTTGGCAAGACTCAGCATGGGTTTATCAAGAATAAATAATTCCAAGTCAATTTGATCTAACCTTTTTATAGAGATATCAATTTAGCTGCCCATGTGAATACGGACATGGAATACCCTAACTTCAGTAAAGCATTCCAGGAAGTCTCTTATGAGTTTCTAATAGAATGAATGGTAAAATATGACTAAACTATGCTAACATTATTCTGGCACACTGTAGAGTGATTGAACAAAGTTGCCCAACAAATACAAATCACAAAGTGTCAAGGGGCATACCAGGTCATGTACATTTATAAATGATTTGGTTGAGGGGCTGAAATAAATGACTATTAAAATGCAATTATCAATTTTTTATGTGACTCAAAGATAAGAGGAATAACACTTTAAAGGGCAGTGTCAAGATTTTGAAGCATATTGACAAGCTGGAACAATGAAAATGTGCATACTAGGGATGAATGCAAGATCCTACATTTGGGTACAAAATAACAAAGGCATATAAGATGGGCTGTGGAAACCAGGTCACTAATAGTATAAGAAAAAGAACACGTTTTGATTGAAAATCAGAAAAAATCTATTAGGTAGAGATAATCAACAATGGAGTAGACAATCCTGGACTTGCCCTCACTGGAGGTTTTCAAACAGAGGTTGGAGGACCATATATAAGTGGTGCTATGGTAGGGGATCCCAGACCTTAGCAGAGGGTGAATGAGATTGAATGAGTTTCAAAGTCCCTTCCAATTTACAGTATTATTCAGCAAGTACCTGAACATGCTGATACAGTTTAGAAGACCAGACGAAAGAAAGTGCTTTATGAAATGATCAATGCCATAATGGTCTTGACTGTCTGTAATGTGTCATTTAGAACATAGTGAGTATTCTGCTGAATCTCATGGAAATCTTCTTTTACATACTGACCTCTTTGCAAAATATCATGCTGGAAAAGTTGTGGATTAAGAAAGACAGAATAATAAAATTATATATCAATAACATCTAAAGAAATAATACAATACCTGAGTCCTGATATATACAATGAACAGATTATTCTTTCAAACTCTGTCAGGAATGTGTGTGTGTTAAGCAAAAGTTCAATTACTGTAAATATTCATTCATTCATTCTATATGGCTGTTGATCTCAAACATATGACTCTAAGTAGCTAACAGAGAATAACAAGATAAATTTTTTGTAGCCGAAATAATAATAATAATAATAATAATAATATAGAATCTGAGATAAAATTATGCATATAATCCAATATATTAGTAAGAAAAATCAGTTCAGTCAGGTTTGATATTTGTTATGTATTTGTTAACAGCAAAGTGGTATTAATGCCTGAGTACAAAGATGAAAAGGATAACCGAAATCTGTTTTGAGCTTTTGGGAAGTAGAAGATCAATCAATGCTTGATTTGATGAATAACATTTAAGCACTATTGAAAATAATCATCTTGCAATGTTAAAATTATAAGGCTAAGGGAATATATTGGAATGTTTTAATTCCATGTGATTTACAGTGTGTCAATATTTTTCCAATGGAAAAAGAGTATTGTCTGTGTAGTAATGGTGTACTCTTGGTCATTATTTAAAGATCTTGTGATGAACATATCTTAAGGAGGTAGTTAAAAGTGTGAATGCTTCTGAACATGCAGTAACTGTTACCATTATAAATAGATCAGCCATGCCCTATTAGTTAAAATTACTCTTCTCTTAAAATTGAAATATAGACTTCCAAATTCCACAGAGATGGAAATATTTTTTTCTACATAATACTGTCCTGTTTCAGCCTTCAAACTCTTTCTCATGTATAGTTCTTAACTGAGTATTGCAATTTATTTAGGGTTGTGCATATAAGGAGTGTAAATCAAGCCAATCTTTTGGAAAGAAACTTGCCAGGGTTTTTCTTTCAACAGCAGTGCACTGAAGAGAAGTCAAACTCAGGGTGGGATTCTACAGATTTGGACCATTCTATAGAATTGGTTGTTATGATTCTGTGCAGTACAGAGAACTGGCAAATCATACCCTGGCTGACCCCTCCCCTCCCCACCCAGTCAGTCCTTATCACGCATGCGCGACATTGTGCACATGCCCAACATCGCTGACTGTGTTCTCCCCTGCCCAGTCATTCCTTTTTTTATCCCCTCCCAACGATCAGCTGGTTCCGATGATCAGCTGTGCTGGGATCCCCTTCGCTGTCTTATTGCTTCACCCAGGAGGCTTCCCTGAGGCCCATGAGGTAAAAAGGGGTACACGGAGGTGGTGCTGTGCGCCCTCCCTGCACTCCATTTTTTGCCTTCCTGGGCCCCAGAGAGCTTCCTGGGAGCAAAAATGCCCCCCCAGGAGACTTCCCTGAGGCCCGGGAGGCCCAAACATGAAGTGCAGGGGGGTGCTGCCCCTCTGCATTCCATTTTTTGCCTTCCTGGGCCCCCTCCAGGAGGCAAAAATGCTCCCTCCCCCAGGAGGCTTACCTGAGGCCCAGGAGGCAAAAAAAGGGGGAGAGGGGGTTGCTGCAAAAAAAGAAGTCACACCCACCCAGTCACATGGACATGCCCACCTAGCCACGCCCACCTAGCCATGTCCAGAGAACCGGTTGTTATATAATTTGAATCCCACCCCTAGTCAAAATCCAGTCCAAAATTCAGAAGGACAAGTTAGGTTTGCCAGCCAGTCCAAGTTTAGAATTTCATGAGCAAAATTCATGAGAAACATTGACACACCAAGGCACAAAATCAGACAGTTACTTTCAATGGAGAAATATAGATCATACCTGCCTCTTAAATCTGGCAACAACTCATTATCTTAATGTAGATCCCTTTGTTTGGCAGAACATCATTGAATGTCTCGGTGGAGAGTTGTCTCATCATATAACTGATGTAGTGGTGGGATTCCAAATTTTTTCCTACCGGTTCTATGAGAGCGCATAAAAAAGAGAGAGCAAAAAAATGAAGATAAGGAAAAATGGTGAATAAGTAAAGGAAAAAAATAGAAAAGAAATGGTATAAACACATTGTTTCTGATCTTCTCGACAGTTGTTATAAATGAATTTATATTTTACTACCTCTCTATAAGGTTACATCATTTATTTGTCAGCTATTAGAGCTACAAATAGGGTTCTTAGTTTTGTACCTTGAATTTTTGGAACTCTTCCCCTTTTAATTCTGAAAAGCCCAATTATTCTATTTGCAATGTAAGACAATTGTGTTCATCTGCTACAAAGGGGTATTATCAAAAGCAATTTATTAATGTCTTTAAAATGTTTCCTTAATGAGGATGGCTGTGTAATTGCATGCTATTATTGTAATTATTTCTTTTTTCAGGCAGGAATATGGCAAGGAAGGTTATTCATATGCAGCAAAATTCCTAAGAATTAATTTATCAAAATGGATGGAGAGCGATCACACTACTTTTCCTCCTTGCACCTTTTTTCTTTTGAACTTCAGCTTGCTCAATGTCTGCAAAATATAGGAGCACACTTTTTTCATGTGTGCAAGGACAAGTAAGCAAACAATCCATGAAAAGTTTTAAAAAGTGACGGAGTCAGATGAAAAGACTTGCAATTATAACCTAAGATCTGAAATAAACATGTATCAATTGGCTTGACTATTGGGTTGGACTAGAAGACCTCTGTGGTCACTTCCAGCTCTATTCTGATTGATTGATTGATTGATTGATTGATTTAAATTCCACAACTGGTAACTTAATGTTAAGTGATTGTTGTCAAACAAGATGTTCTTGTTGAGCAGGAGTCCTCAAACTTTTTAAAAAGGGGCCGTGAATTGGGGGGGCAGACAGGCTGGGTGGGCATGGCTAGGCGGTCATGTGACTGGCTGGGCATGGACAATTTAACAGTCCATTAAACAATGCACAAAATTATACTTTAATTTGTTTTGCCCCTGGGAGTGTTTTATTTGCTTTTGTTTGCATGTTGCTCTTTTGATTGACTTTTTTTATGAGATTGTTTTTTCTGTTGTTTAGGATTCTAGTGGTTCACTTCAGGAACCTCAGTTTTGCAGCAATTCTTCTCAGCCACAAAGGAGCTTACAATCAACAAGTCTGTCTGTGTGTGTATGTGTGTCTTGTTCTCTCTCTCTCTGTGCACCCCGTTTTTCAAATCCCCCACCTCCAGAACGCCTCTGCAGGCCAAAACCAGCCAAAATGCTCCATTTTTGGCCTAAAATGGGCTAAAATGGCCCAGTTTTTGGCCTTCCAGAGTGTCTGTGTGTGCTGGTTTTGGCCTCCCTTTCCTCCAGAACATCTCTGCAGGCCAAAAATGGGCTAAAATGGCCTATTTTTTGACATCCCCCCACCTCCAGAATGCCTCTGCAGGCCAAAAACAGGCTAATCTTTTGGCCTTTCAGCAGCAGCCCCTCCCCTGCCCACCCGCTGGCCCTGGATCACATGGCTGCTCTGCTGGCAGCAGCACTGCTTTTCAAACCAGCAGCAGCCTCTCCCTTGCCCACCCACTGTCCCTGGATCACATGGCTGCACCGGCGTCATCACCTCTCAGTCAACTGGCCCTCCCCCACACCATTTGCTTTACCTTTGGCAGCAGCAGTGTGATCAGAAGTGCAGTTCAACTGGTGAAATAATTAACCAGAAGTGCAGCTGGAGTGGTTGCTCACTGGAAGATAAGGCCGATGGTGAGGGATGGGGTGAGGGGCAGGGATGAATCCCACCATTCCGCGGGCCAGATACTTTGCATTGGCAGGCTGTATCCATCCCACGTGCCATAGTTTGTGGATCAGTGTGGTTGAGTACCTCATCATTGTCATGATTTCAAGTGGTTAAGGTAAGATAGAATAATTCAGACTTTAAAATTGCAATTATTAGATCATGATGTTGTCCTATTTAGCATACTGTAGTATTTATTAAATCTATGTCTGATGAATTAGGATGGAGTCAATGGTTTATAACGTCAGGATGAGGCTAACATGTATGGACAGAGGGAATTTCAAAAACCACTTGTTTCTACTTAAAAAAAAATCAGTTGTATTACATAGACTGTATGGGGTGAATATTATGTTTTTCTTCCATGGTTCTTTTTCCTTGCCAAGCTGCTATGTCCTTCTCCTGAAATTTGCTTTTCCTTGAACTGCCAGCTTCAAATGGGTATTTTTAAGCTCTTAATTTTGCTTTCTTACAGAAATAAAGATGAAGCGAAAAAAATCAAGCAATGTCCCCTTTTCTAACCATATATTTGATGCTGTTAAATTGCAGCCATTCCTTTGATCTCCTCTACACATTTGTATTTTAAATCCCTCATTTCTAGTTTTATGAGATTTGTAATAGGTTTCAGTCAAATGGAGATTTTGGCTGTATGTGCAATAAAGTCAGCTATTTTTTTTCAAAAGCTGTACTTCACAGAAATCATTGACAAAAACAGAGGTCATTGCTTCAGCTTTCTCTCTAATCACAGTATGTAAATAAGTCTTCAGTCTTTACAGTATACATGAAAGCTGTCCAGAAGCAATCTTTTTTTCCCAATGCTTACAAAGTGGTATTTTGCCTTTTAATGAATCATATAAAAAGAACTTTACTGAACTATCAGTTGCAAAGCGGAGAAAAGTGCATTTTTCAGCAGTGAAATATGTTCTGGTATAGATGAATCAGCTGATAGGTCTGAAAAGAAAGAATAACTTAAATTTGTACTTTGAAAGTGGAATACTCAGGACATAACATAGCCCCAGTCTTGGGAATTGGATTGGGTTTTTTCCAAGGGATGAAATGGGGGAATATCAACTTTGTAAATCCCACAGAACTCAACTCAGCTTCTATAAAGCACACAATAATGAGCTAATTCCTTTAGCCTCATCTAAAATTGGCATTAAAAAGAAAGTTGAATCTTAGAAGGGAAAATTTCAGGAACTGTATAGTTCTGGAAATGATATCTCTATAACATACAACTGAAGATACAATGTCTGCAAAACACGGTCTGTTTCAATCCTATCTTACATTTGCTGCTTTGATTTGGTGAGGGGGGGAATATAACGTTGTCATTATTAATCAATATATTATTCATAAGAATGAACATAATAGTATTATTCCATTAGAACATAGATTCAAACAATTCTTAAGAAATAGTTTATATTATTTGTATTATTATTTATTAGTCAAATTAGTATACACACACACACACACACACACACACACTGAAGATATAGAGATAGGTAGGTAGGTAGATATAGATATATAGATATTACAAAAATCAGCATTAAAATGGGATCATTAAAACTGAACTAAAAATATTTTTATTAATTACCTAATATGGAAGATCAGGATCAAATTTGGGCTATCAGCCAGCTTTTGATTCATCAATTCAGAAATTAAAATAAAAACAATTTTCATTGCCAGCATCACACTCCGATCGCCCTGTGTGCTCCCATAGGAGGGGCTTCCTTGGGATTCCGTCGGTTAGACATTGTCGGCTGGCGGTTCCCAGGGCTTGGGCCTTTTCTGTGGGAGCGCCCGCCCTATGGAATCAGCTCCCTGTGGATCTCTGTTTGGCCCCTGATCTCTGCTCCTTTCGCCGAGACCTGAAGACCTGGTTGTTTCAGCAGGCTGGTCTGGATTGACCCGGGGGTGGGTTATTTTAATTGTTTTAATTTAATTTTAATTTTAATGGATTTTAGACTTGTAGTTGTTTAATTCACTTTTATTGTAATTTGTATGGTTTTTAAATGTTCGCCGCCTTGAGTCCTTAGGGAGAAGGGCGGCATACAAGTCTAAATAAATAAATAAATTAATAATAATAATAATAATAATAATAATAATAATAATGTATCAAAGTTATCTGCAAAAGTATAAAGCCAGGTTTACCACCCCATACCATTCTCAAAATGACTATACAAGGAATTCTATAATTGATCAAATTATCAAACAATTCTAGTTGTAAGTATGGTGACTATGATCTTTAAAGATAAAGATAAAATTTATCTTTTAAAATCCATTATTATCAATCTTGCCATTTTAACGTGCAGTCCTGGCCTCATGGAATAAGTAACTCTGTACTGTGGATGCTTGTTCCTTAACAGAAGCATGTGTGATGCAGAAAATAGCACTAGATTTGGGAAATGAATGAATCCAGTGCAGAATAGTAAAAGTTGACATGAGATGCAAGAAAATTACTTTGGGTATCAAAACTGTAGTTCCACGGATCTATAAAAATATAGGAAAGGAGATTCTTGGATTTAAGATCATTAGGAGGAGAAGAGATCACACAAAACAATAAGAAACTCCATAGCAGATTGACTGGAACTACAAGGAACTCAGATGTGGGGTACTTCAAAAAGGAAGGGGGAAATTGTTCTGAGGAGCTGAGATGAAAGAAACAAAAAAATTGAGTTTGGAAAACAGGAAACTTTAGGTGCAAAGGACTTGAGTGGAGAATAAAAGATTGGACAGAATCAGCGTTTTCTACAATTTTGTAAACAACAAACTAAAAGACTCAAGGTCCATCCCACCCCTGAAAGGACCTAATGGTAAAGACTGCAACAATGACACCATTAAAGCCAACCTCTTTAAGACATTCTTTGGTTCAGTATTTGTAAACAGCAATGAATCATGCACAGTATTTCCTAGTCGAACCACAGACAACTACAATGATCTAATAAATATAGATTTTACAGAAGACAATGTTGAAAAAGCACTACACAATCTAAAACCATCTCTATCTATTGGACCGGACAGAATATGTGCCTACTTCTTTAAAAAGCTATCCACTGCCATAGCCGAACCTCTAAGCATAATCTTTGAAAAATCTTTCAGGACCAGCTCCTTGCCAAACCTATGGTCACTAGCCACGGGTCATCCCCATTTCAAAAAGGGAGACCCAACCTAGTTGAAAATTACAGATCAATCTATTTGTTATGTATGTAGGTTTGAATGTTATTAGTTTAGTTTGAATTGTTCTTGTAAAATGTCAAATATGATTGGTTTAAAAAGTGCGGGAAAACCCTGCACTCTGATTGGCTGGCAACTACGGCTTCTGGCTATAAGTAGCAGCCGTAGCCCAGCCAAGTCGGGTCCATTTGAGCTGTAGTCACTAAACAAACTCTTCACTGAAGCTCTTCGCGTCTGACTCTTCATGCAAACATAACACTGGCGCGAAGGTGGATTCCCCTGAAGAGAAGACGACGTGGAAGACAAGCAGAAGAGCGAGATGGCTGAGCTGAACACCCCCCCAGCTCTGTTCGATCCGGTGGCAGAAGACCGGGAATCATATGCGGATCGCTTCCAAATGTAGGAAAAGAAGGAAACGACCTCGCTGACATCTCCGAGAAGCGGAAGAGGGCGGTCTTTCTTACGCACTGCAGTCCAGCAGTCTTCAAGATGGCAAAGGCATTGGCGGGAGCAGACGTGGGTAATGGAATGGCCTGATTTAGAAAAGCTTTTAAGAGCCCATTACGCCCCACAAGTATCGTGCCTCATTAAGAGACATGAGTTTTACCATCAGGATCAAGGGGAAAGCGAAAACGTTAACGACTTCATGGCAAACTTAAGAGACATTGGGGGTGCATGCGAGTTTAACAGCTTGGAGGAGGCCATGCACGATCGGTTTGTTCTAGGCCTCAAAGACAAGGTGCTTCAGAGCAAATTGTTATTAAAACCTAAGATCACATTGAAGGAGGCCATAGAAGAGGCCTCCTCAGCAGAAGCCACTAAGTCCTCAGTGGCAGCCATGAAGAAAATTAACAAGGCCTCAAGCCATTCTGATGTGGAAAAGTCCACAACAACCCATTGTGAACAAATAGATTCTGATTCAGACTGTAGTGAGGTGGAGGAAGGAATTTATAGACTCAGAATGGAGAAGAAAAGGAAAGACCTTGGAAGAAAGAGGCAAGACTTTTATTGCAGAGGTTGTGAGGGGGGGCACCTCCGCACTGAATGCAAGTTTTTAGACACCATCTGCCTACGTTGTGAAAAAGAGGTCACCTAGCAAGAGTCTGCAAATCATCCAGAACTCCTCCACACAGAAGAAAGTTTCCTGACAAAGATTTCAAGCCCAACAACTTCAGTGAGAAAATGGTGCACAACTCAGAAGCAAATGGGAAGAATGAAACTCATCAAACAGTCACCATTGGTTGTGAATTAATAGCTCAAGGGGTTTTAGAGCCCACTGACCACTCCAGATGGGAGACACCCATAGTCACACCAGTCAAGACTGATGGGTCAGTAAGAATCTGTGGAGACTATAAGGGGACACTGAACCATGCACTGCAGCAGAGCGCATACCCATTTCCAATGGTGCATCGTCTGTTACATTCACTTGGCAGGGTACAGTCTTTGTCAAATTGGATCTGGCCCAGGCATATCAACAACTAACAATTGATGATGCCACTGCAGAGGCCCAAACCATTGTGACTCATAGAGGTGCCTTCAAATGTAAAAGGTTACACTTTGGAGTAAGCGTGGCACCAGGCATCTTTCAAAGCCTTATGGAAAGGATGCTCCAAGGATTGCCAGGGGTAGTGCCTTATTTGATGATGTGTTAATCTCTGCTGAAAATGACACTCAGTTACAAGAAAGACTCAGAGAAGTCCTTACCAGATTTTACTTGATAAAAAATCTGTTTGAGTCTGGGGGAGGAAGGAACAATCAGCATTTAACAGTATTAAAAGACTAATCATGTCTGATGCTGTGCTGATACAGTTCTCTGAGAATTTGCCTGTTGCACTGGCTTGTGATGCATCCCCCTTTGGAGTGGGGGAGGGTTTGAGCCACAGGCTTCCCAGTGGAAGGGAAGCCCCTATTGAATTTTACTCTCGCACTTTGTCCAAAGCAGAGAGGAATTACAGCCAACTGGACAAGGAGGCATTGGCAATTGTTGCAGCTGTTAAGAAATTTCATGAATATCTGTATGGGAGAACATTTACCATTGTTACAGATCACAAACCTTTGTTAGGCATTGTGGCAGGAGACAAACCTACACCTACTATCCTGTCACCAAGAATGCTGAGGTGGACTGAATTTCTTGCTGCTTATTCATACAAACTGATCCACAGGCCTGGCAAGGACATTGGACATGCTGATGCACTGAGTCATTGCCCACTTCCTTGCCACAAGGAGGACTTTGAACCTGAAGCACACACCTTTTTCCTAGAAACTGTTGCCAAGCTTCCAGTTCATGCTGCTGAAATTGCCAGAGAGACTGCCAAAGACACTTTATTGGCTCCTGTTATAGGCTGGATTAAGAAAGGTTGGCCTCTTCAAGATCTACCTCACCTGGCTCAACCTTTTAAGTCCAGGCAAACTGAATTATCTGTATTAAGAGGATGTATTTTGTAGGGTAACAGGGTGGTTATTCCTGCAAAACTGCAAAAGAGGTTTTGGAAATGTTACATGAGGGTCATCCAGGTATTGTCAGAATGAAGGGATTGGCCAGGAGTTATGTATGGTGGCCAGGTATTGACAAAATGGTTGAAAACTGGGTTGCATCTTGTCCCAACTGTCAGGTAGTCAGGCCTGCCCCACCTCTCGCCCCCACACAGGAATGGGAATGTCCTAGGGGCCCATGGTCTAGGATTCACATTGATTTTGCAGGCCCTACCAGAGGGCACACCTTTCTTATTATAATAGATGCATATTCCAAATGGCTCGAGGTAATTCCTATGGCATCCACCACAACTGATGTTGTCATCAAGCAGCTCAAAAACTTTTGTAACCCATGGGTTACCTGATGTTCTTGTCTCTGACAATGGCCCTCAATTTACATCCAACCTTTTTGAATCCTATTTAGCACAACAGGGTATCAGACATGCCCTTACTGCCCCTGGGCACCCTTTGGCTAACGGCCGGGCTGAACGCATGGTACGTTTTACCAAGGAGAAGCTTCAGCAACTGGGTCCTGGGGACATCACTGAGAAAGTTGAAAAACTTCTTAGTGTTCAGCACATCACTCCTAACCCATCTAATAACTTATCCCCAGCAGAGTTGTTGATGGGTAGGAAACTTAGGTCTTCCCTTGACCACCTTCATCCCACTTACGCACCCAATGCACCACTAGATTCCACTTCCAAAGTTCACGCATTTAGTGTGGGTGATTCTGTTTATGCTAAGAACCTTATGGGTTAACCTTTGTGGATTCCTGCTGAGATAACTCAGATCACAGGCCCTCGTTATTACAGGGTGCAAACAGAGGATGGACTCCTCTGGAGCAGGCACACTGATCAACTTAGATCCAGGTTCTCTCAGGAACATCACACTTGTTCCTCTCTAGTTCCCTCACCTTATGTCAATTCTAGGGGGGAAGGGGAGGAACAGGAGGAAAATCAGCAAGCAAGAATCCACCCCATGTGTAACGAGCCATTACGACAGGAATCATCCCAAAACCTGCACAATGCCAAATTCCATCCTTAGAAGTGGAAGATTGTACATCACTACCTGACTTGGGTGCTGACATTGGGCTGGAGATGGATTGGGAGGAGAGACCAGATTCTAACAATCAAACAGGGTCTTCTTTCACAGGAGTCCCAGAAGGAAATGTCAGCAGACACATTTCCTCCTCACTGGGTGAGAATGTTAAAACTTCTGAACCATGGAGGTCTCAACGTACACATAAGAGCCCCACCTATTTAAAAGAATACATTAGATAGGTTGGGGTTTGGTATGGACTGAACCTAGTGGGGAGGGGTGTTATGTATGTAGGTTTGAATGTTATTGGTTTAGTTTGAATTGTTCTTGTAAAATGTCAAATATGATTGGTTTAAAAAGTGCAGGAAAACCCTGCACTCTGATTAGCTGGCAACTGCGGCTGCTGGCTATAAGTAGCAGCCATAGCCCAGCCAAGTCAGGTCCATTCGAGCTGTAGTCACTAAATAAACTCTTCACTGAAGCTCTTCGCGTCTGACTCTTCATGCAAACTTAACACTATTTATGCTGCGTCACCTGTAAAGTCATGGAATCAATTATTAACCAATCCATTATCCTCCAGTTAGAGACAAACAACCTACCCTCTAATAAACAATTTGGTTTCAGAAAAAAACTATCCTGTAATCTGAAACTCTTACACTGCAAAACATATTGGACTACACAACTCGATCAGGGCAAAGCAATAGACACAATTTACATAGATTTCTGTAAAGCCTTTGATTCAGTGGTACATGACAAACTACTCCTAAAACTAAAATCTTATGGTATCTCTGGACACCTGCATAACTGGATAGAAGCATTCCTGTCAAATAGACAACAAATGGTCAAAATTGGGAGAGTCCTATCAAATCCTGTACCTGTCAACAGTGGTGTCCCCCAAGGCAGTGTTCTAGGACCAACTCTTTTCATACTCTACATAAATGACCTCTGTGATCATATTAAGAGCAACTGCATTCTTTTCGCTGATGATGTAAAGCTATTCAACACCACCGACAATACTGCTACCTTCAAAAAGACCTTGACTATGTATCAGAATGGTCAAACAAATGGCAACTTCAAATCTCAACAAATAGATGCTCTGTCTTACATATTGGCAAAAAAAATCAGAAAATAAAATGCAAGCTGAATAGGCAAGACCTTGTTGATGATCCAAACTCTGTCAAGGACCTTAGAGTACTCATCTCTAATGATCTAAGTGCTAGAGCCCACTGTAACTACATAGCCAAAAAGGCATTAAGAGTTGTTAACCTAATCCTGCGTAGCTTTTTCTCCAGTAATATCACACTACTAACTAGAGCATACAAAACTTTTGCTAGACTAATACTTGAATACAGCTCATCAGTCTGGAACCCGCATTACATATCTGGTAGTAATACAGTTGAGAAAGAAAGAAATATTTTCAAGAAGAGTTCTCCACTCCTCTACTCATTGCAGAATACCTTATGCCACCAGACTTGAAATTCTAGACCTAGAAAACCTAGAACTATGCCACCTTCAGTCTGATCTAAGTATAATACATAAAATTATATATTGCAATGTCCTACCTGTCAATGAATACTTCAGCTTCAACCATAACAATACAAGAGCACACAATAGATACAAACTCAAGGTAAACTGCACCAAACTTGATTTCAGGAAATATGACTTCAGCAACAGAGTGGTCAATGTCTGGAATACCCTACCTGACTCTGTGGTTTCTTCCCCAAGCCCCAAAAACTTTAATCTTAGACTGTCTACTATTGACCTCACCCCTTTCCTAAGAGGTCTGTAGGGGGCATGCATAAGTGAACCAATGTGCCTACCATCCCTGTCCTATTTTTTTTTCTTTATTTATCCATTTCATGTATTCATAACCATGTTTATACTTATACCTGTTATCTTATAATCCTTGTCAAAATAAAATAAATAAATAAATAGATTTGGGACAGGGGGAGGACAGAATGATAGAGAGGACATGTCACTGTTTAGAGTCCCTGGTGGTGGAAAGTTGATAACAGGCACATTTATATTGAATTGGATAGAGCTGGAATGAAGTTGAAAGGGATGCTGCTGGAAGGTCCCAGGAGGAAAAAATGGATATAATTATGTTTTCTTAGTGCTGTCCTGAGAGGATCAACATGGACATCCAAGTCAGACAAAACAGGGGCACCCAGATTTTTTTCAGTATCCAGTATAAGTACATGAATCAAACTAGTATACAAAGCATTCCAGCTAACTCTAACCATCCCTGTGTGTGGTGGAAAAATCAAAGCACACTATTACATTACCTCCAATGCCTTCATCCTCCCTGTAGGCAGCATAAGTCAATCCAGTTGCCTTTGACAGCAACCTTTAAAGCAGTGATTCTATGGGAATTAACTTAAAAGATAATAATTCCATTACTTATATATCACAGCATCCTGCATCTATCATCATTTAGAAAGGGCCACAATGTTACCTGGAAGAAAGGTACCATAAGGAGCTGAATAAATGCTAAATTAGTTCTGAAGGCCCTCTGCTGAAGGTTGGCAGTAGGCAGTTGTAGATTTTTTTTTCTTTTAGCATCCCCAGCTATATTCAACATTTATCCATTATTATAGAAACAACTCAATTAGTGACTCCACTGGGACTTTTGGTATAGCCTTACTATCTACAATTTAATAGCTACCATATATCAAAGAAATCCAATTCCTAGGTATGATTATATGTAAATGACAGCAACCTGTAGATAAAATAAAAATGTTTAAATCATTGAATGTTACCCTAGCTCTTGTAATCTATGTTTTTCTTCATAATTTACATCACAGATTTAGTGCTGGTTACATTCAAACAGAACTCCTTAATTTTCTGGTACAACATGCATTTAAAATAAATTGTTTGTGTTGCCAATATGAACTTGTTAGTGTTATGACTGAGTGATTATCCTATCAATGGGATAAGATTAGCACTGTGATTATCCTATCAGGGTAGGATAGGGTGATTAGTTACCCTAATGATTAAGTTTGTGTGTGCTAGATTGGGTTTGTGTGTGCATATACATATAATTGAGGGAGGGGATTATATTACTTATTTCCTTAAGAACTAATTTACTTGGGAGAAAAAATCAAAATATACAAGTAGTGTGCACATCTTCAAAATGGCTAGCAAAACTAGAGATAACTGCAAATATTATCTAATAAACTGATGCAGAACTGACAAACCTAAAAATTAAACTCTGAAGCTGAAATTGAAGAGTCATTCTTGTTTTAACAAAACTTTCTGAATGGGATTTCTAATCAAGAAAAAAATATATTATGCTTTATAAAGTTGAGGATGTAAAAGGAAAGGTACAGGATAAGTAGGGAACAAATGACTATAAGCCATAAAAATTTAGATTCAGTAAAATTACAGATACTTTAGTTTAATATAAGTATTGTTTCCTAAGCATCTACGAAGTAACTTTCCACAGTGTGTGTGTGTGTGTGTCTTTGAGGCACTGCTATTCCTGGTGACTATCTGCACCAGTTCCTACAGATGTATACTTTTTTTTCTGCAAGGTTTTGGAAGGGGTATTCCATTGTCTCTTTCCTAGGACAGAAAGAGTATGACTGGTCCAAAGTCACTAGATGACTAAACTGGGGCTAGAAGTCATGGTCTAGCCTGATACCTTAACAACTACACCAACAAAGCTGAAATACACACATATACTCTGAAACATAAGAGCCATACATCATAAAATGGGCTACCTTTGATTTTATTTATCATTTTAGTATTATATGGCATATTTATCATTTTTGCTACCTAATAAAAAATTGCAGACATAATTTCCCCAAGAGACAGGTCAAGTAAGATAAAGCTGTGTTCGTATATCTATTTTCTATGACTTTCAAGATATAGCATTTTAAAAAGAAGCAGCTTGTATTACATTTTTATAGATAATTGCTACCAGGTAATTTATGGATACTAAATGGCTACTCACAGGACAGAGAATACAGCTACTGATAAATTAAAGCCAGCCCAGCAGTCTGCGCACTGTCTTGTCTCAGATTAATTTAATCATATCAGCATACTCTTATTATAAAGATCAAATGCAAGGGGGAAAGACATAAACTTAAGATGTACATCGATGTATCTTTAACTCAACAATTGCTAGTCATTTATTGTATATTTTAAATGCCCTTTCAAATGGTAAAGGGGAGGGAGGATTGTACTTAGCATTGGTAGAAAAGAGGCCATTTTCCTGATCATGCTGAGTAAATCATAAACAGATTGAAACAGAAAAGAACAGAAAGAACAGGAGCCATCTAAAACAACAACAAAAATAGTACCATGGTATCTTCAAACTCCTTATATCTTTCCTGCTAAGCCTTGACATTTTCATGATGTTTTAAAATATTAATTGTGTGTGGTGGAATGTGGACAGAGTACATTAAGAATAAAGAGGTGCAGCTAAACTGTAAGAATTGATACTGGACAACTTATATGACCTAAGACTATTGCTGTCTGACAAAGCATATCCTATGCCTGTCCTCTCGAGAAAAGATTTAATTGTGAAGATTCAGGATGTGTGAGCCAGAACAATGTTACTTACCACAAGATTGCAATACTTGAGACCAAACATGACTCCAACCTCTAGCTGGCCAATAGGAAAATCAAATTGGTCTGTGAGATGGCAATGTGACCTACAGAGAATTTATCCTGATTCTATTAATCTTTTTAGATCTTATAAAATTGACAACAGTTTGCACAGTATGTATTCATGATAAACAGACATATCTTGCCCTTTGAATCAAATTCCAATCGTAGATTATGTAGAGTCCTTGGTGCTCTCTGAGCTTGGTTGTTTTCTTGCAGATGTTTCATTTCCCAACTAGGTAACATCTTCAGTCCTGATCTATAAATAGTTTCTTCTTGTATTGCGAAGATTATGTGTTGCTGTAGAGAAACAATTAGAGACAGATGGTCACCTTTCAGCTCTTACATAGTCCCTAAAACTCATTTGAAGTTCTTCCATCCCTCTTAGATGAGTCTCCTGCTGGAGACTAACTCTGAGGAAGAAGAGGAACAGCAAACAGGGAGTGGGAGTGTGGCTCCAGAGGTGGTGGAGGAGACTGGAGAAGGGCAGAGGAGGTCTGAGCAATCAGAGGAGGATCCAGGCCCATCTCCTATCCATCCCAGGGCATGCAGGGAGGAGAGGATCAGGGAAAAGCATTGTCTCCTCTGGAGGAAAGGGCCATGATCCTTCTCAGGCCTTACAGCTGGGAGCTATGTATATAACCCCAAGATCGCTCAGATCCGGACCAGTCTGGACTCCGACTGGTTAGAGTCTGATGGGGGCGAAGCGACAGGTCTTGGGGATAACATCTGGGAAGAGTTTGATCCTGTGACTTTGGATGAAGTGGATGGGATCATGAGGAAGCTGAGTTCCGTCAGTTTATTGGACCCGTGTCCCTCCTGGCTGGTTTATGCTGCCTGGGAGGTTACACAAGGCTGGCTCCAGGCAGTGGTTAATGCTTCTCTGAGTGAGGGATGCTTCCCCTCTGCCTTGAAGGAGGCGGTGGTAAGACCCTTCCTCAAGAAGCCTGCCTTGGATCCGGCTATTTTGAACAACTTTTGTCCCGTCTCCAACCTTTGCTTTGTGGCGAAGGTTGTTGAGAGTGTGGTGGCCCGACAGCTCCCAATGTTCCTAGAGGAAGCTGACTACCTGGATCCATATCAATCGGGTTTCAGGCCTGGGTACAGCACGGAGATGGCATTGGTCATGCTGGTGGATGATCTCTGGCGGGCTCGGGATAGAGGTTATTCCTCTATCCTGATCCTATTAGATCTCTCAGTGGCTTTTGATACCATCAAACATGGTATCTTACTGCCACACCTCGGGGGGTTGGGAGTGGGAGGCACTGTTTCATGGTGCTTCTCCTACCTCTGGGCTGTTTGCAGATGGTGTTGGCAGGAGGATCGAGGTCGACCCCGAGGCTCCTTCTTGTGGGGTACCTCAGGGGTCGGTTCTCTCCCCCCTCCTGTTCAACATCTATATGAAGCCGCTGGGTGAGATTACCATGGTTTTGGGGTGAGGTATCATCAGTATGCTGATGATACCCAGCTTTTTATCTCCACCCCAAACCAACCCAGTGATGCCCTCAATGTGATGTCCCGGTGCCTGGAAGTGGTATGGGTCTGGATGGGAAGGAACAGGCTTTCACTCAACCCGGCCAAGACCAAGTGGCTGTACATACCGGCATCTTGGATTGTCCAGGATGTTCCATCTTTGGTCATGGGGGGAGAGGTATTATCCCCCCATGGAAGGGCATGCAATCTAGGTGTCCTCCTGGATGCACAGCTCACTTTGGAAGATCATGTAGGAGCTGTGGCCAGGGTGGGATTTGCACAAGTTCGACTTGTGCACCAGTTGTGCCCCTATCTGGACCGAGATGCCTTGCGAACAGTTACTCATGTGATTGTTGCCTCCCGTGTAGACTGCTGCAATGCTCTCTACATGGGGCTGCCCTTGAGGACCACTCGGAGGCTTCAACTGGTGCAGAATGCAGCCGCACAGGTTGTGATGGGAGTATCGGGATATTACACCCCTCCTGCATGAGCTGCTTTGGTTGCCGGTTGCCCTCCAAGTGAGATTCAAGTTGCTGGTAATCATCTATAAAGCCCTTCATGGCTTAGGTCCAGGGTATTTGCGGGAGCACCTACTACCAGCAACGGTTTCCTATCACCCTGTGCGCTCCCACAGACAGGGTCTGCTCATGGTGCTGTCAGCCAGACAATGTCAACTGGTGATCCCCAGGGGGAGAGCCTTTTCTGTGGGTGCACCCACCCTCTGAAATCAACTACCCATGGAGCTTTGAATGGCTCCTGACCTTCGATCCTTCCGTGGCGACCTGAAGACTTGGCTTTTTCAATTGGCCAACCTGGACTGAAGGGGTTTTTTTTAATTGTTTTCAATTTGTTTGTTGGTTTTTAAATGTTTAAATATGTGTAATTGGGGTTTTTCTATTTAATAGTTTTTTAAATTTTGTATTTTTGTTTTTTATTGCTGTAAGCTGCCCTGAGTCCTTCGGGAGATAGGGTGGCATAGAAATCCCATTATTAAATTAAATTAAATTAAATATAAGTGTGTAACTGCGCAGTCAGAATTGCTGGAGTCAAAGTTTTGTTCCTTTTGAAGGAGGTTTATCTTTGTTGGAGTTCTTGCCAAGGACTTTCCCTGATTATCTGTTTGGAACGTATAATTACCTATCTTGGTTTGCTTCGGAACTTTCACTGAGATGGTTTGTTCTTGTTTTCTTTTTGCCTCCTTATTTACTTTGGGACTTTAAACTGCGACTAATAAAACAGTTAAGTTGAAGGCATTGCTGGACTTTAATTCATGTTTAGGGTTTGGGGTTTTTTGAGAGACTACGGGTCATCACATTAGGTAAGCTGTTTTGCTTGAGATTTGAAAAGTGTTTTTGTGATCAGGATACTCTCACTGCTTTCCTGACAGGTTTTCTGCATAAGTACCATTGTGTAAATTGGCCACACAGGAAAAAAAGCATATTCTACTCTACAAGAGTGAGCAATGGTAATAGTTCTTAAAGACACATGGAGACAGACACAACTATCATTTTTTAAAAAAATGTGAGAGAACAAGCTATTTCAGACGATCATTGCTATGAGCATCAAGGTGGATTGTGGTAACCTTTATCTGTATTCAAGTGAGACAAAATTTCCTTGTTTCTTTTTCCTCAAATCTCAAGAAAGAAACTCATAGTAAGGAAATTTGAAGATAATCAAAAGCCATTTTTATCTTACTAAAGTGCAGGCAAGAGGTATGATCAGCTATTTAAAAAATAATCTTAAAAAATATCCTGTTCTTTTTACTTTTCCTGTTTCATTCTCCATAGAAGTCTCCATTCTGTAACAAAATAATAATAATATAAAATTCACTTTTCTTACTATTTTCTATCACAGGCTTCTTATCAAATGTTAAAGAGTGATTGGGGAAAAACCAAAACAGGAAAAAGTAAAGGCTAATAGGAGCAAACACAATAAATCTAATTTTTCAGAGGGTTCAAACCTTTGGCAAGAATTGTTCTGGACCTAACACATACCAGCCAGGTAGTGGTGGGTTATCATATTTAAAGATAAAACAGCATGACATCCAGGTTCAGATTATGCAACGTAATATTGAAAATGAGCTCAGCCTACTTTGTGTATTTTTTTCTTTTTGCCTTAGATAATCCTATATCCCTTCTCCTTTCTTTAGCTTTTCAACAAAAACAACAATAGCCAAATACAGACCACTCCAACCTGAGTACTGGAATTCAAGATTTGTCAATGTCAGTGTGATTAGCTATTCTACCCATATCCCTTTTTGTGAGTATGAGTCAAATCAGTTTCTCCCCTGTCAAATACATGGAGAAGTTCATACAATTATATTGGCCAAAGTAATTTGCCATTACTTCTTCCTAGGAGTGAGAATAATAGGTCTAAAGTCATCCAACTGGCTTCCATGCATAAATCTCCTGTGTCTTTAACTGCCACACTGGATTGGCTCTCTTGAAGGGAATGTGCCACAGAGGAATCCCTGATTCTTTTCTTCAGTTCCTATTATCTTCTGATATATTGAATCTTTTTTGAATTAGTATAGTAGCTGTGTAAAAACACTAAATGTCCCTTTGGATGCTTTCATTCTGCAAAGTCTGTTCAACATTCATTCATTCATTTTAATTACTATATTTGTAATAATTCTCAGTTAGCACTACTGGGGAGTTGATAGTGGTATCTCTTTTCTTTGGCACAAGACATAGAAGAAGCATGCCATACACTAAATACATAAATAGAAGAAGCAATTCTATAAATCTGATTGATTCCATTTAAATTCCTTGGGTTTTTGCAAACCATTTAAGGTCTTTTATCCTGTTGTATTTTGTGCCAAATAAATAACACAATATTTCACTTAAAAACTATTCAAACATTCAGAACAAATACAATAATTATGGTTAAGTGAAAACCTTATTTAAGGGAGTTTTGTTGTTGCTATTGAACAGAATATTTCAATGCATGTAAAAAAGAGCTATTTTCCAGAGGTCCTATCTTCTGCTGCATGCTGATTTCACCTGTTATCTCTAGGTTTGCTGGGTTTAGAGATAAATCTGAAGATAGAATTGCCGGTAATGGTAATCTGAATCCAAGTAGAATTCAGCATTATAGTAAAGTTCATACATTATGCACTGGAAGGTGAGCAATTCAAGACCCAAGCACCACATGACAGGGTAAGCTCCCAATCCTGCTCCAGATCCTGCCAACCAAGCAGCTCAAAAACATGCAAATGCAAGTAGATGAATAAGTACCACTTGGGTGGGAAAGTAATAATGTTCTGTGCACCTTGGCATATAGTCATGCCAGCCATATGATAATGGCAGCATTTTCAGACAATGCTGGTTCCTTTGACAAGAAAACAGAGATGAGTACTACCCCCTAGAGTCAGATATGACTGAGTAGAGAAACCTTTACCTTTAAGTATACTTTGTATTCTACAAGTTCAAGTTCAAACCTTTATTGTCAGAGTACAACATGTGCACAATGAGATTGGCTGAGCCTCCCTTTGTGCACCCCCTCCCAACACAATACAACTCACAGTGAAGACAGAAAATCCCTAACCTAGTGAAAGTCTGGGTTGGGGTCTGAAAGCATATCACTTCTACGTAGGCCATTTTATCAGTTTAAGAATAACCACATCCAGGATTCAAGAGCTGGCAAACTGTTAATATCTGGGAAATGCATTTAATTGTCTAGGGGTAAAGGTAAGCTGATGGCTAAAGAACTTAAGCACTTTACAGACATTTGTTCAGGCCTGGAGAGAGTAGGGTTAGGGTTTTTATTTTAAAAGATTTTTTAACTTAACTTCATAGGTGTAAACCAAACCAATCTCTCAAACAGGTGGCATTTCTCAAAGTGAACAGGTCCAAGATTTGAAGGTCCTGATAGACGCATTGTTATTATTGATTGAGTAAGTAGAGCCAAGGCTAAGAGAGTTTATTTATTTGTTTAATTTATTTAATCAATTTCTACAGCCACCCATCTCAGTCAATGTCTCTGTGCAGCTTACATTCAATATGTATAAGCAGGTTAATCTTCTCCCTGTGGTCTATTATCTTCTTAACATTTTCTTCCAATAGAAGACTAACAATTTCCTTCACACACACACACACACACACACACACACACTATTGTAAAAATATGAATTCCTGGTATACTTGTAAAAGAAGAAACAGACATCCTGCGATCTCCTGAACTTAAAATTACAATTATTGTACTTACTAAGCTTTTGTCAGCCTCTGCTGACATCATCAGAATATTAAGCTACCATTAAAGAGATCTCTGCCTTCACATATCATTAATCAATTTAGCCTTTGCATGCATGATAGGCCCTTTCAACCGCTTCCCATCTGTAATGAGCTCTGTTGTTTTTCCTTCCATCATGTTGGTAAAGGAGGCTTATCTCTTGTTATTGTTTCCTCCCTTGTCTGACCCAGCCTGGACTGCTTTGTCTAGCATGTGTGTGTGTGTGTGTGTGTGTGTGTGTGTGTGTGTGTGTGTGTGTTATTCAGCAAGTTTTGACCAGTTCTGGAGAACCGGTAGAGAAAATTTTGAGTAGTTCGAAATACCACTTCTGACTGGCCCCACCCCCATCTATTCTCTGCCTCTCAAATGCCAGCTGATTGGCTGGGTCTTCTTTTGTTGCCCTGCACAGGAGAACAGAGCTGGAAAGCAGGTTAGTGGGGTGGGGAGAGAATGGGGATTTTACAGTATCCTTCTCCTGGAATGGGGTGGAAATGGAGATTTTACAGTATCCTTCTCCTGCCATGATCACCAAGCCATGCCCACAGAACTGGTAGTAAAAAAAAATTGAATCCCACCACTGTATGCATTCATTGCCATCCTTAAGTCACTCCCTATCTTGGCCTTCCTGACTCCATCCTTACAGATTCAGGCTCTTTAATTAAATATTCTGATTTAATTACATATTCCTCTTTCCATTTTTAAAGCTTATCCATTTTGTTACACAAAGCCTCTTTGTGTAATCACTCATGTGTGGGTGTTATATAGCACCTTTTCTTTATTATGTCTGAATATGTATATGTCCATCAAAACATATATACATATATGTGCTTCAAAACTTTTAAATAAATATTACTAAATTTGGAATAATAATATTATATCAGCATATAAGTCCATTCCATTTTGCTTATAGTTAGGAAAGTATGAATTTGCTAAGTTCACATCACAATATAAATTATTTTTTCTCACACTTACTTTAGGCTTGCTTTAATACTTCTTTATGGACACCTCAAAAAAGAACATGTGGCTTCCCCACCACTTGTCTTTTGGACAACTTCCAGCAAACTTCTATCAACAAGATTGACATGAAATTTTAAATGAAGTGTGATAATATGCTGTGTTCCAGGATTTATTCATATCTGTTTATGGGCTCATGTCAAAACTCATCTAAACATGTATCACTCCCTGCATTTATTGAACAGCAAATCCATTTTTCATGTAGCTAAAATGACAATATGTCAACAAAAGAGAAATTTTATTCTGAGCATAAAATAAAAAATGTCTAAAAGTTAAATTACACCATCCATTCCCACTTATTTCTGTTCTCATTATTCATATTCTTTAAATTTTGATGCTAGAAAGGGGTCAAATATCCAATATTTCCAGATTCTACACACAAATATCAAGCGGTAAGCATATATTTCAGTTAAACTGAGTTTACATTAAATTGTGAATCTACAGTCTTTTCACATTAAAATGACTCATGAATTAACAGAAAAAAGTGAGCATAATTTATAATATTCTGTCTGCAAAGATGGAAAAGAATAGCTCCTGATCAGGAAAAATGGAATCAAGCTTATGATTCAAAATTAGTTTTATAAACATTATTAAGAACATGGATACACATATGGAGCACAAAATACGAACCCAAAAGGACACTGTGAAAATCTACACAGTCACCCAGCATAAGACTTAGAATTTCAGAAGATTTTGCTGTCCATTTCATCTAAAACTAAGATATATTTATAATATTTTTACTCTTTACAGTAGACTCTCAGTAGCTTATGCATTTCAAAAGAATGTAGGTAGTTCATTCATTTAATAACCATCTGAAGTTACAACAGCACTGAAAAAAGTGACATGATCATTTTTCAGACTTATTACTTATTACTATTGCAGCATCCCCATATGTGATTAAAATTTGGATGCTTGGCAATTGGTTCATATTTATGATGGTTGAAATGTCCCAGATCATGGGATCCCTTTTTGTAGCCTTCTGACAACGTCAATGGGAAAGCCAGATTCACTTAACAACCATGTTACTAACTTAACAACTGCAGTAAATCACTTAACAATTGTGGCAAGAAAATTTGTAAAATGGAAAAAAATCTCAACAACTATCATGCTCAGGAACAGAAATTTTGGGCTCAATTTTGATTGTAAGTAGAGGACTACCTCTACCACAAAACTTCTAAGCTAAAAAGATTATAAAAATAATAAATCATCAAACAGCTTGATGATGTTGGCTCATTTCCTCAACAATTCTCTGAAATGCCTGAGTTTTTAATAAAAATGGGGAGGCCACTCTGACATCTGGATACATCAACAGAAAAGGCCTGCCTCTTAGATCATAAAAAACATTCTAGGATATCAAGAGATATCAGGAGATCAAAATTGGGTAAAGAAAATGTTTCTTGAGGTATTTGGATGTCAAGCCATATAGAAATGTAATCTTTTCATAGCAGTAGGTCCTTGCCAATAACAAGATCCTTGCATTTCTAGACCAACTGAAACTTCCAAATAATCTTCTAAAGTCTAGGTGAGTAGTGATAAGGGCATGAACTACATTTTTGATCTCCACAAAGGGCCACAACTTGTACGCTATCTGAATTGGGCCAAAGATCCTATTATGTCTATTTAGCAACAGTTATGAATGCAAGAGGATCTCCAGATTGTGAGCCTTCTCCTTATGACACAATGCCACCCATCCAGAGACAATGCTGGAGACAACATCAGAGACATCCAAGAACCCTCATGAAAAAACAGCATCTGTGTCTTGGTTGATTCAGCTTCATCCTATTTTGTTCCTAATAGTCACCAGACATTATAGTATCTTAATGACTATTTTAAAATATATACTATATGATGGCATATATTTTCATGAATTGGACTTTATTAGATGCAAATTAAATATATCAGCTTACATTTATATTGGCATGTAGGGTAAGAAAATGAAAACTTCCTTATATAATGTCAAGGCACAAAAAAGATGAAGATTCTCATGCTGTATTAAAAATGAATGAAAAACATAAAAACATAAGCCATCGTTATGAAAGCTGCAGCAGTCACTTCTTGGAACATTTGAGTTAGAGCTCTAATATGAAATCTTAATAAAAGTACATCCTGAAAGGATTGTAGCAAAAAGCTTCTTAAGGAGTTGCATATATTAGGGACTAAATGACCCTATCACCTCTGGCATTCATTGGGGACAAGCCAAGCCACAGAAGTTATGGTGCATTTCAGAAGAACCCAGTTCCATGCAAAGAGAAATACTAATTGGCTTTTGTACTCCTTTGGTGAAAGTAAATTGTCCCCTTTGATCTGTGGCATGAGATTTATTTTGAAACATCAAAGTGCTCTCCAAAAACTGAACAAGGATAAAAAGCTACACAAGCACTGTATTTTCCTGTCCTTTGAGGAATGGGGGTGAGTAATCAGTATTCCAAGTGCTGAGAGAATGGAAATGTGTTAGAGTTAGAAATGTGAAATAACAGCTCCATAAGGATTTGTTTTTGCCATCTGTATTATGTCAAAGCTATTCAAAAGGTTTTCAAATAGTTATTTTCAGAGTCATATCCTCTACAAGAACAATAATTTGGATGCATACCCATTGACATTTTTTTTAATTTTAATTTTAGTATAAAGCAGACTTATTATTTAACTTTGTGTTCATGAATGTGGCTATTTGCCTTTCAGAACTATCTTAAAAGTCTCTGACTGGTATGCAACCCTTATATTGCTTAGAACCAAGTTTATAGGATAATCTATTTCTGTATGGGTCAGATGTGGTGGAATGTAGTGAAGAGGTGGATTCCTGGGGAAGGGGTTGCATTCCAGAGAAATAAGAAATAATTCAGTTCAGATATTATGCATGATAAAAAGAAGGTGAAGACATTCCCAACCAATAGTTCACAGAGTAAATTGCATATGCAGAAAGCAGACTTCAGTCTGGCAAGATTTTGTCTATAGGTATGAAACAAAAAAATCTCAGTTTGGACAAATTGCCATGTGTCTCTCTTGGTTTTGCGCCTGGTGCATCTCATTCTCTTAAATAATTTTACTCCATTAGGAGAGGATTAATGTCAATCATTTTTGCTTCCTTTCTGATGAGGTTCATGTCATGCAATAAATAAGCAGTTCATGTTGATGATTCAGGAGGGGATTCACATCATATGTTTCTTCTGTCTGTCTTAATATTCTGATTTGTTAATGGTTATAGTACAAGTAAAGTACAAAAATAGGCTATAATTTATTTTTAACCATTATAATTTATTTTTAACCATTTGTAGTTTTTGTATAGTGATTTTCTAAGAGTTGTTAATGGGTTGGATTACTAATTTATTTCTAAATTAATAAATAAGTGAAAACTATGTCTTAACCTTTTCCCCTCTCTTGGATTATGGCAGGCCATAATCAACAGATGGTACTTGTAGCCAGTTCTTCTGTTGGCAAATACTAACCACTTACCTGATCAAGCAAAAAGAAACTAAATAAATGGAAGTCTATATTCAATGTATTCACAATGAAAATATGGAAGCAGAAGACAGGAGAATTAAACCTAAACTTAGGTCACACGGAGATAAATGGGGTTATCAGCTCACTGACATACAGTCTTTTATTTTATTTTAGTAAATATCCCTGTGGAAAATTATAGGGCATTTTGAAAAACATAACAGAGTATTTATCAGTATAAAATTGATAAAAGGATAATGCTAAATAAAATCTTAGCATTCCTGTTCCATTAGCTTTAAGTATCTAGCCCAGCTAAAATTGTGCCCTCACATCTTGTATAAAATGAAAATGTTGCTACTTGCAGCTTGTCACTGCTATACATGTCAAAATGGATGTTTCTAATTCTATCTTTCCTGCAAAGATAAAGATGTCCTCCTATGCTAATATCTGCAAATTATATTTGGCAGAGAGCTGCTGTAATAGAAACATAATCATAATTGAGACTTTTAAATGGCCCCTGTACAAGAAACTCTCTCCTGTACATCTGGTGCTTCTTGGAAACTTAAACAGCAGAGAATTCATTTTAATTTGTTTAATGCCATGTTCTTGTCTATAATGATGGCTGTGAACTATCCCACTAATTTCTCCAGTGCCAATTTCACACACAATGATTGTAGTTTGAGAATAGATTTGTTAGGTAAGTTCACTTTGCACTAAAACAAACCAACTTTACTGCAAGCAGGAGCACCATATATAAAAGCTCTTCTCCTCTGCAAACATCAAGACATTGCCTACAGCTTGTCCAATACAAGCAAATACCTATGAAGGCTAAAATGTGTTTTCTAGTTGATCATTTTTCAGTCCAGAATAAATTATCCAGCATGAGTACCCTAAATCCCTCAAGAATGGCTTGTGTTACTTTATTGTGGTCAAAAAGCAACTCCAAACAAAAAGCTTAGAAATCCTGAGAAAACATCTAAGAATCTACCTCTAGCATTAGTTTTTGGCAATGACTCCAACTAGACCTAACCTAACCCTAACCCTATATTCATTTTTGCTGGCAATGGGATTTTCCATGTATTTTACTGGGTCCACATTGCTTACACTTAAAAATCCTCTAAGAATATATCTCTAGCATTAGTTTTTGGCCATGATACCAAGTAGACCTAACCCTAGATACACTTTCATTTTATTGGCAAATATATTTTCCCATGTGTTTTACTGTAGTCCACAAATAACTCCACATGAAAAGCTGTCCATATCCCTTTCTTTAGAAAACAGCTAAGAATCTATCCCTTCCATTAGTTTTTGGCCTTAATTCCAAGTAGACCTAATCTTAACCTTAACCCTAACCCAGGATTCATTTTCATTGGCAATGAGGTTTTCCCTTGTATTTTACTAGGTTCTAGAAACAACTCAGAATGAAAAACTCAATGTATTTTTCTTGGAAAACTGCTAAAAATCTATCCATAGGATTAGTTTTTGAGCAAAAATCTATATACAGTACATGCACTGTTTATTTGTACTGCATTGGGCAAAATAATTTGTGGAAAGAATTGGAACAAGATCTTTATGAAATACTGTTAGAAGTTTTGAGTATCTTCTTGGCTCCAAGTTAAAAGTAAGAGTTAACAAATACAAGTGTGCAAATAAAGTATTCCTAGATAAGATAAAAAGTCAATTATGTCCTAAATTCCCTTTCCCATGATAGCCAATATGACACTTTTTGCAGTACAAGTCCATATGTACTGCAAAAGTAGTAACTATTAAACACGTTTCCACAAGCCAATGGTTTTCAGATGGACTGGATGCGAATCTCAGAATTTTCAGCAATTAGCCTATATAAAATTCATCTTAATATATTTAAGGAAAGTTCATCTCTATAAATATTTCTCAGATTGTGGAAGTTCGAAATGCATGGTCCAGCTTCCGGAACTCCCCAATTGTGATCTCAATTGTTGAAAATGTTGGGAGGTGTAATCCAGAGGAATGATTGGTTGAATCCATGAGTAAATCAACTTGTGATTTCAATGAAAGTTTGCCCATTATAATTTGTATTTAGCTACTTGATTAAGATGAAATCAAGTACCACATATTTTTAAACCTCATCAAAGGCTGATTTTGATTACCATTTTAAAAAAGCAAAGTTCCATGAAGATATTTAGCTAGGTTAAATGAATTAGTGGCTCCTCCTCCTCCTCCTCCTCCCATGATTGTTCCTACTGATGCAGAGATATGAAAAACTGACCACCCATACATCTGGAATGTATCTTATAACAATCTGAGAAAGTTTTGTACAGTATGATGAAAGTGCAGAAACCCTCAGTTGCTGTGGCTTATAACTACAGCATCCTGCCTTATTATCAAGGGAGTTCTTATCCAAATATTTCACAGGATAAGAAACAGGGATGGGCTGTAACTGGTTTGTCCCAGTTTGGGTGATCTGGTAGCTAATTTTACCATTTTTAATTGCCATTTGGCAAACTAGCAAATCCCACCCTGGCTGGCCCCACTCACCATGCCCCTCCTCTCCCAGGAGTCTCCACTTGGCCTGTTTTGGATACCAGGTAAGTACAGGGCCTGCAGGGGGCCTTGGGAAGGACAAAAAATTGACCTCTCCAAGGCTCGAGGAAAGCCTCTGGAGCCCAAGGAGGGTGAAAAACAGGCCTCCCAGAAGTTCTGGAAGTCCAACCTCCAGAGGGCCTCTAGAGCCTGGGGAGGCCATTTTTGCCCTACTGGAGGCTTGAGGAAAGCCTCTGGAGCCTGGGGAGGGCAAAAACAGCTCCTCTGACATGGTGCAGGAGGCTGACTAGGCCACGCCCACCCAGCAGCTAGGCAGAGAACCGATCGCTAAAATTTTTGAAGCCCACCCCTGATAAGGAAGGTTAGTTTAAGTCAGAAAAAAAGGTTGGAGAGCTGTGGACATCAGAAAATAAGTCAATAGTAAATTTATAAGAAATAATAGCTTCTTCATTCTGTGATCTTCACTGTAGTACACCAATCCCCATTCTGTCAGAAGGAAAAATAAAATATTTGAACTATCATTGTATTTCTTTATACTTACTATACAGGCACACATTTGGATTAGAGGAAAGCAGAGCATACAAATATCAGTGAAAAAGAAAAAAGAGACAATTCTTCATGTAATGATAAATGCAATAATTGTGACACGTTATTGAAAATTAATTCACAACCTAAAATAAACTGAAATTTAAAACAGCATTTTAAAACACATAGATCAAATATTAAAAATAATTTAAAAACAAGTGTGAGGTAGATTGGGTAGTGGAGAGACTATTGTTGTGAAGGATTTGGAAGTCACCAAATAACCGCCAAATTAAACTCCAATATGTAAGGTTATGATATCTTCCATGTATGAAAATTAAATTTAGATGAGGCAATATTATGATCTAATAAGTATTCTCAAGTATTAAAATCTCAATCATAATAATCTGATTCCCAGCCAAAATAAGCAGATGTTCAAAACACCTGTGTATCTAGATAATCATTAGTAGAATTGTGATAATTAATAAATGAACAGGTTTATTATAACATTTAATTAACAACAACTATTAAAATCCTTCTGGATCCCTTATTTCTTGTTCCAGCACAACTTTTGAAGACTTGTTAATTAAAAAAATGCTTCATCTCTAGCAGGCCTTGAATTTCCATTAATATATTCTTGACCAGCTAGTCTCTTAAATAGCAGATCATTCTTTTGTAGAAGAATATATTTTTATGTAAGAAAATTACAAGATTTAAACTGCCTAACCTTTTTAGAACCAGTTTCTACATCAGATTTTATTCCCAGATCTGTTGTCCAAAATAATGTAACAAATAATAATAACATAAAAAATAACTCCCCCCAAAAAACAAAATGAGTATCATGTCTTTGGAAACTCCCTAAACTGTTTTGAATAGCTGTTAGAAGACATTTCAATGACTCCCAAGATCTCTTTCCTAATAAAGCATTCTTTTTTAAAAAAAATTCTTACCAATTTTTCACCTCTGTCCTGCATAATTTGACATTGCCTACAAACTTAATTATAGCACCATATAATTTATGAACAAGTTAAAATATACCAATCTCAATTACTGCAGTTTTTTTCCTCAAGTGAACCAAAAGAGAGTTTATTGCTTTAATCCAACTTATTTATATTAGACAATAACTGAGACTGTAAGATGTTGATTGATAGTATCTGCCAAGAGATATAGAGAGAATCTGAGAATTACAGGCAAATACAAAGTAATGTTAACATCATGTCTAATTCAGTACAAATGCATGTGAGGATACCTTTTTATCCATTTGTGCAATTGCTTATAGAAAACATATTTCATTAGAAAATAAATTCTTACAGTGTCATTTCTGAATGCAGTGATAGAAAGAAATAAGAAGGCTTGAAGTACCATGGGAATCAATGGACAATTGCAGAAAGAATATAGCACTTGATCTATTGAATGTGACCTTGTTCTTTGTAATTGTAATAAAATAAATTAAATAATGTTTGTATGTATTAGCATGGAGCACTTTGGCTGAGTGCATAACCATAACTTAATTAATAATCCTAGAGCAATCGGTTATGGCAGGAGTGGATGAGACAGAAGGCCAAATTATGTGTCGGGAGCGTGCCTCCGCTGTTTACGAGTGGTGGAGCGCTCCGACCCTCAGGTCTCTGCCCACTCCCCTGGGGTCCTGGGAGGTGTGGTCTATGGGCTTAGGCTGGTGTACGTAAATGCCAGATCCATGGCTAATAAGGCCCCCCTCCTCCGTGAACTTATTGAGGAGGAGGCTGCGGATCTGGGTGCTGCACCGGTCATGAGCTCAGGGAAGGGGCAGAGGAGTAGCCATTGTTATCAGGGAGACCTTGTTTCCAAGGGAGGCCACTGTCCCACAGATAGGCGGGTGTGAGTCCCTCCTCCTGAGGTTGGGACCAGGTGGTCGGTTGGGCCTGTTGCTGATGTACCTGTCCCCCAGCTGCATTGAAATGGCCCTTCCCGAGCTGCTAGACGCCCTCTCGAGGGTGGCAGTGGAGTTTCCCAGGCTTATGATCCTGGGGGACTTCAACTTGCCCTCTCTGGGAGTGGCGTCTGGTTTGGCCCGGGAGTTCTTGGCATCCATGACAGCCATGGACCTGACCCAGGTGATTCAGGGACCCACCCATGAGGGGGGGAACATGCTCGACCTGGTTTTTGTCTCGGGACAGTGGTGTAGTGATCTGGGGGGTGGATCTCTGGTTGTTCTACCCCTATCATGGACAGATCACTATCTCCTGAGGCTGGTTTTCCAATCGGCTGCCCCTCGCTGCTGGGATGAAGAGCTGATACGATGCTTCTGCCCCAGGCGCCTGATGGACCCGGAGAGGTTTCAGATGGCCCTGGGGTCCTTGCCCACCTCCCTCGACCACAGCCCCACTGAGACCTTGGCAGCCGCTTGGCAACAGGCTGCCTTGGCAGCGCTCGACCGGGTTGTCCTCTTGCGGCCTCTTCCTCGCGCAGACCTTGTTTGGCTCCTTGGTTTTCAGAGGAGCTTCGGGGGATGAAGCGGTGGAGGAGATGCCTGGAGAGCAGGTGGAGGACTAGTCGCTCCGAGTCTGACTGTGTCCAGCTAAGACCCTATATTAGGCCTTTCTGGAAGCGATTAGAGCAGCGAGATGTGCTTACTTCTCCGCTCTGATCGCGTCCGCAGATGATCACCCTGCAGCCCTGTTCAGGGTCACTCGCTCCCTCTTGCATTTAGAGGAGAGGGGGGACCCTTTGCAGGCAGAGCAGAGGAATTTAGTTTACATCTGGCGGATAAGATTGCTCAAATTCGGGCTGGCTTGGACTCTGACTGGAAGGGTTTAGATGATGGAGTGGCGATGAGTCTTGTGGATTCTATCTGGGTTGAGTTTGACCCTGTCTCCCTGGATGAAGTGGACAGGATCATGCGGAGGCTGTCTTCCACCACGTGTTTATTGGACCCGTGTCCTTCCTGGTTGGTTTATGCCTCCAGGGAGGTTACACGCAGTTGGCTCCAGGCAGTTGTCAACGCCTCTTTGAGTGAGGGTTTTTCCCACCACCTTGAAAGAGGTGGTGGTGAGACCCTCCTCAAGAAGCCTGCTCTGGACCCAACCGTTTTGAACAACTATCGTCCAGTCTCCAACCTTTGCTTTTTAGTGAAGGTTGTCGAGAGCATGGTGGTTCAGCAGTTTCTGCTGTTCCTGCAGGAAACTGATTATCTCGACCTGTACCAATCGGGTTTCAGGCCCGGAGACAGCACCGAGACAGCATTGGTCGCACTGGTGGATGATCTCTGGAGGGCTTGGGACAGGTGTTTTTCCTCTGTCCTGGTCCTTTTAGATCTCTCAGCGGCTTTCGATACCATCAACCATGGTATCCTTCTGCAGCGGCTCCAGGGGTTGGGAGTGGGGGGCACCGTTTTACGGTGGTTCTCATCTTACCTTTGGACCGCTTGCAGTCGGTGTTGGCAGGACAGCAGAGATCGTCCCCAAGGCCCCTTACTTGTGGGGTGCCCCAGGGGTCGGTCCTCTCACCTCTCCTGTTTAATATCTACATGAAACCGCTGGGCGAGGTCATCCGTGGTTTTGGGGTGAGATATCATCAATATGCAGATGATACCCAGCTTTATATCTCCACCCCAGACCAGATCAGTGATGCTCTCTCGGTGATGTCCCGGTGCCTGGAGGCGGTGCAGGCCTGGATGGGGAGTAACAGGCTCTGGCTCAATCCGGCCAAGACTGAGTGGCTGTTCTTACTGGCATCTCGGTGTTCAGTGGAAGTGCCATCTTTGGTCATGGGGGGAGGTGTTACCCCCCGTGGATAGGGTGAGGAATCTGGGTGTCCTCCTGGATGCACAGCTCAATCTGGAGGAGCAAGTGGGAGCTGTGGCCAGAGGGGCTTTTGCCCAGGTTCGGCTGGTTCGCCAGCTCCGCCCTTACCTGAACTGAGATGCCCTTCGAACAGTCACTCATGCGCTCGTCACTTCCAGAATTGACTACTGCAATGCTCTCTACATGGGGCTACCCTTGCGGATTACCCGGAGGTTGCAGCTGGTGCAGAATGCGGCAGTGCGGGCTGTGATGGGGTATCCCGATACTCTCATGTTACACCCCTCCTGCGTGACTTGCATTGGTTGCCGGTTGCCTTCGGGTTTCCTTCAAGGTGTTAGTAACAACTTATAAAGCCCTAAATGGCTTGGGTCCAGGGTACTTGTGGGACGCCTCCTGCCAGCATCACACTCCGATCGCCCCATGTGCTCCCACAGGAGGGGCCTCCTGGGAATACCGTTGGTTAGGCATTGTTGGCTGGCAGTTCCCAGGGCCAGAGCCTTTTCTGTGGGAGCGCCGCCCTATGGAATCAGCTCCCTGTGGATCTTCATTTGGCCCCTGATCTCCACTCCTTTCGTCGAGACCTGAAGACTTGGCTGTTTCGGCAGGCCAGCCTGGATTGACCCGGGGGTGGGTTGTTTTTATTGTAATTTTAATTGTTTTCTAATGTTTTTAGCAATTTTAGACTTGTTTCCTGTTTAATATTTTTTTATTGTAAATATATCTCTTTTTTATATGTTCGCCACCCTGAGTCCTTAGGGAGAAGGGCGGCATACAAGTCTAAATAATAATAATAATAATAATAATAATAATAATAATAATAACAACAACAACAACAACAACAACTCATAAGGCAGTTTCAAAGTGACCAAATTCAATAGGCATCTGAATATGGTTAATATGGCTCATATTTTACATGCTAAACCCTTAACATATATTTCCTCTTTCGATATCTTTGGAAATGCCCTTGTTAGAATGCCCTTGTTGTAACTACTAAAGAATCTTCCTTCTCTTAGAAACAGCTTAATTGCCTCTCCCAAATGTGACATTTTATAAAGCTGCTCTATTACTGCACAGAATTGGAGGAGTGTGGTTTTTGTTTCCTAATTAGAAAATGGGAACAAGAAGCAGTTTCAAGTTTAGCAATGAGACAATGGTTATAAACACTCTATACCCTGCATTCATTATTTGACAGAAAGGTTGATTAATTAGATACACAAATAAATAGATTGGAGTGGAGGCAAAAAGACAAGTGAAAGATCCTAAGATTAATACATCAGCAAATACCATTTGGGTAACAGGTTCCCAGTCTCACAAAGCTTCTATTTTCTAACCAGTCAGAACCACTAAAGAAGGCAAAGGTTGCATTTAGTCATAAACATTTGTGGTGAACATAGCCAATTCCAGAAATGCTAATGAATAATAAGTTCTTCCCTAATAGTGCCATTCTGCTGCAAATGTACTAGATTTTAATAGGTTTAAAATGTACATGGAGAATGTCCCTTAGTCATTTTGTCCCATTTTGTAGTTTGTACATTGTTTAAATATGTAAATAAATAAATCATCTAAAGATACAAAGAGATGTAACCCATCATGTTCCCAATGCTGCAATTTCTTTCTTCCTAAGAATAGATAATGTCGTGATTTTGTTTCACTGCTTGTATTGGTGTATACATGCTACAGTAAAATTCCCAATAAACTCCCACCAACATGAGTGGCAAAATTCTTTTTGATCTCTAATACAGTAATAATTCTAGGTTATTATTAATAAGATAAATATTGTGCAATCTTGAAAGAGTTAATATATGAACCAACATGAGTTAACATGAGGGAGATCTTGGAGTCTTAGTGGACAACCAATTAAATATGAGCCAACAGTGTGTGGCGGCAGCCAAAAAGCCAATGCAATCCTAAATTGCATTAACAGAAGGATACAATCAAGACCAAGTGAGGTATTAATACCACTCTATAAAGCCTTAGTAAGACCACACCTAGGGTACTGCATCCAGTTTTGGTCACCAAACTATAAAAAAGATGTTGAGACTCTAGAAAGAGCACAGAGAAGAGAAACCAAGATGATTAAGGAACTGGAGGTTAAAACATACAATGAACGGTTGCAGGAACTGGGCATGGCTAGTGTAGTGAAGAGAAGGACCAGGGAGACATAATAGCAGTGTTCCAATATTTGAGGGGCTGCCACAGAGAGGAGGGGGTCAAGCTATTTTCCAAAGCACCAGAAGGCCAGACAAGGAATAATGGATGGAAACTGAACAAGAGATTCAACCTGGAAATAAGGAGAAATTTTCTGACAGTGGGAGAATCAACCACTGGAACAGCTTGCATTCAGAAGTTGTGGGAACTTCATCACTGGAAGTTTTCAAGAAGAGACTGGAGGGCCATCTGTCAAAATGGTGTAGGGTCTGCTTGGATGGGAAGTTGGACTAGATGACCTACAAGGTCTTTTCCAACTCTGTTAATCTGTAGCTATATGTTTAAAAATGATTTTATAAAAGGTTTTGTGCCTTGTAAGTAAATAATCATTATCAATTTAAAAAGCAAATCATAGAATTTATTTCCAATCTAATTGGTTTTAGATCTTTCCTGCAAAAACATTTATTTACAGTTACCTTGAACATGCAGATTTTATTTCAATCATTATTGAAATCACATCTAATATCAAGAGGGGGAGGACAGATTTTGAGATGGACCAAAAATTAAAGTCAAATGGAAAGTTTCACCTGATCTTGCTTCAAATATAATACTCAGACATTAAATGGATAACATGAATATCTATTTAAAGCTTTTAAGCCAGAATAGTTGCAGACTACAGTAATTGGGAATCCTGCAAAATCTGAATTTAGCTAAAATGAATCTCCTTGTAAATATTACAAATTACATTAATCTGAGTTCAAATCTCTATTGTGAGAATGGAATGGAAAAGTTCATTCCCTCAAATCTGTGTCCTGCCCAACTATCTATAACCTCCTTATTTTATTTATTTATTGTTTTATTTTTGGGATTTATATGCTGCCCTCTCTCCCAAAGGACTCAGGGTGGCTCACAATCATAAAAAACAATACAAAATTCAGAATTTTAAAAAACTATTAACTCAAATCCCAAAATTCTAATTAAAAGCAGCAAACAGCCAACATTATAATAAAACAATAACCCCCCCCCTTCAGTCCAGGTCGGCCTGTTGGAAAAGCCATGTCTTCAAGCCATGATGCAAGGATCGCAGGTCAGGGGTCATCCGCACTCCATGGGCAACTGATTCCACAAGGTGGGTGCGCCCACAGAAAAGGCTCTCCCTCTGGGGGTCACCAGGCGACACTGTCTGGCCGACATCACCCCGAGGAGGCCCTGTCTGTGAGAGTGCACGGGACACTGGGAAGATGTTAATGGCAGTAGATGGTCCCGTAAATACCTGGCCCTAAGCCATATAGGGCTTTATAGGTGATTACCAGCACCTTGAATCTCACCTGGAGGGCAACCTGCAACCAATGCAGCTCACGCAGGAGTGGTGTCTCCAACACATGAATACCCTTCATGTGTGAACATATCCATAATCCATTGCTGGGGAGAAAAAGGGCCCAGAATCTGGAATGTGACTACTTAAGAAAGATTTTTCTATATTTTTTTTCTATACAGGTTCAATTATGAAATATATAGAGTTAGTGGATTTATCGGTGAAGGAGACAACATCAATCCCCAGCCAGCCTTATGGCTTCTCTTCATTATCCCCAATAGGATTGCCATAGTTGGACAGAAAAGTTACATATACTGTACAGTATGCCCTCATTTTCTTCCCATGAACCACATTTAAGACCTTTCCCTTGCTGGTGGATTAATTTGATTACTGAGCAGCAGAATAGAACATAGTGTTCAGATTGCTGCTGTGCGGAATTTTTGCCTAATAATAGCATTAATGTTACATTAGTCATGTTATATATGTTGTAGAGTTATAACTACAACGACATGCACTATAAACGAAATGTAATTTTATATTCTCCCTATTAATAGTTACTTAACTGCTACATTTTAATTGCCCTTTTTGAAGAACATTGAGAAAAATGATTTGTAATTTTATGCTTCTGTAGCAATGGTTTCCATGCTGTGTTTTAATTCTAGATTATTATATTAGATTGTACTCATGCCTTTGACTGCTTAAAATTCTATTAAGACTCTGCACTCTTCAAAAAATAGTCAGAAGAAGTACTTCTGACTTGTTCGAGTTGCTCTTTACTATTTATTAAAGGAGTCTAATTTTTTTTCAGGCTATTATGTGATTTTATTACATTATATTAATTTGATTCTTCTAATTAGCTTTATTATTTTAAATGAGGTTTTATATTCTGTAAGCTGCCTTGAATCACCATGGGCAAATAGATGGCAACATATATTCAATAAATACATAAATAAATAAATAAAAATAAATATGTCACATGAAGGTCACGCCAACCCCAGCTCTGCAAAGGCAAAAAAACATCACAATACGTCACAATCTGGCTCATGACATGATTGAGTTTGACACCCATGCTCCAGTGGTGGGATTCAAAAATTTTTACTACTGGTTCTGTGAGCATGGCTTGGTGGGTGTGGCAGGGGAAGGATTCTGTAAAATCTCCAGTCAGAGGTGGTTTTTGCCAGTTCTCTGAACTACTCAAAATTTCCGCTACCAGTTCTCCCGAATTGGTCAGAACCTGCTAAATACCACCTCTGCCATGCTCTAAATCATTTATGAAATCTGCTTTTTGCTCCATCTGTTTTCCTCCCACCATCACATCCCTTAGTGTAGTGTTTCTCAATATTCACAGCTTTAAGATGATGGCCTGAAGAATTCTGGGATTTAAAGTTGACTCATCTTAAAGTTGGAGAGAGAGAAGAAAGGGGAGAGAGAGTTGTTTCTACAGGTAAAAGATTACATTTATTTGTGCTAAATTTCACAATGATAGTTTCAGGTTAGTATTTGTTGTTTGATTATTCCATTTTTCAGTCAACTAATATCCTTGGCTTCTAGGGCAGTTACAAGTACATTAACAAATATGGGTGATCATAGTTCAGATGTTAGCCTGGCCTCAGGGAGATTTAGGATTTAATCCAGCCTCAGTCATAGAAACTCTTGAAACTCATTGAAACTGATTAAGTGCCTTTGACTGATAAGTCTCTGAGCCCAACCTAATTCTCATGTTTCTAATGTTCCATAATTCTTAGGCCCATGTTGACTCACTATTTTCACTGTTTATCCTTCTTTTTCAACTGCCTGAAAAACCATACACAGCAACATTTTGTAGGTATTTTAGTCACATAGATCAGAACACATACCATGTGTGTATACCTGCCAAGCTTCTGCCACTGTGGCTCCTAAAAGACTGTTAGAGCAGTTAAAAAGATTAGAAATTATCATTATGCACTTATATTTCTTTTTATTGATCCTTTAGGGGAGACTAACTTAATAACTTAGCTAGAGTACTTTTTGCATTTCTTAAGATTTGCTCACTGTTATGAAGATAACAATCAAATGGCTTCATTGGTTCATTGCCAATAAGTTTCCTGATCAGTGGATCTGGAAAGAAAAACAAGAGCCCAGTACTGTTCTAGAAAAACACAGCTAATGAAAGTTACATTTATCTCCAATCTTGAAACCATGAATCTTCTCTATCACCCTTCAATAAGGGACTTTCAATAGCTTCTATTTTTCCAAAATGCTTGCTCTGTAGATGCTTGCAACTGGTACTGAAAAATACTCTGGATATACTTTTGGACACACCTAGTCCTTGATTTACAACTCCAGTAGGGAATATTTATCATTAAGTGGTTTGGTTGTTAAATTAGACATCACATGACCCGCACCTGAACTTATGACTTAACGTCATAAATGCATGACAGTTGCCAAGCACCTGAAGCATGATCAAGTGACCATAGGGATGCTGCTTACAAGTAGTAGTTGTTAGTCACTTTTTTAGTGTTGTTGTAACTTCTAATAGATGCTAAATAAATGGTCCTAATCTGTTCTGTAATTAATATACAGAAGTCATAATTAACAACCATTAATTAACTTCATTGGTTCTCATGTACAGTATCAATGTCCCAGTTGGTTGCTGCTGTTTTATTAAGTAATATCAAACCCCACAATTTAAGAATTGATTGTTTATACAAAACCTCCTTTTATGTATCATTATAACGATTAGTGCTACATAAAAGTTAGCCATCAATTAGCTTGACCCAGAGTTCTAAATATATTACATAGAGGAAGGAAGGGGACTCAATTTTCTGCACTAAGCATCATTTGAAACATGTGGTACCAAATTGTTCATGTTGTTTTTTAAAAGCTTTGTCCTACTAAAGTTCAGGGATGGAGAATGAGAGAGTAGCCAGATACCAAAGGTTAAAAGTGGGTAAAGCATTCCCAGAAATATTATTCTGGAGAATTATTAAAATCAACCTCTGGATTCATATCCAATAAATACTATTGCCTATGTAAAAGATGTCTAGAAGGTCTAAGCTAGAAGAACAACGTAGTCAATAAATCAGTTTGTAGTAAGAAATTCCAAATGTGGAATGCAAAAAAAGTTGAAACAAAAGGAGTTTACAGTAATAGAGTCACCCTTTGACACAGTCTTACAAAGTTTCACAACTGAGGTTCAGCTGACAACCATAATAATTCTGACTCTCAAGAAGGCCATTTCTCCCAGAAAGTCTGACATGCAATTTGGTGCTGTTCACAACATTTATTCCTCCGTTTCTCCACACTTCTTCAGCAGTGCTGTCCAGGACTGAAAGGTTGTAGATCCAACAAAAAGAAAAGCTGGAGATTAAAAAGTACAAGAAACATTAATTTGCAGTTCCTAGAATTCAGGAAAAGTGGGATACAAATGGAATAACAAATATAATGAAGATGCAAGCACTTTTTAATACCACATTTTAAAGAGTATAACTTAAAAACCTTCCTACAGTATTAATAAAATTTGTGATGTTGCATTGTCTCATGAAATAAAATTTCTTGCAAATGTTGTTCTACTTTGATTTTTAAAAAAGATGCTTTGTCCAACATACTTTTTATTTAATTCAGACCATACTCTGGATTTGGAAATAATTTCATTTGGTCAAAAAAAAAAGGACTACCCCAATTTTCTAAATTTAACTTTAAATTTTTTTTATGCAGTCACAACTGTTTTGATCTGCTATGTGTTGTCAGCTTTCTTCTGATTTGTTAAGTACTCTTACTAGCAAGGTATAGTCAGACTACCTGATTTATCAGGTCATAGTAAACATTCATTCTGATCACACTATCATAAGGACTGAATCTCAAAAACATTGACCTGTATTATGTTTCTGTTTCAGTGATTTAGAGATAGAATGGAATTATTGCTTTAACCTGAGTAATGTTCAGGTGCCTCCTGAAAAAGCATCTTTGGGACAACCATGATCTGGATGACTGAGAATCAGACTTTTACAGACTTTTAGCTGTGCAATTTGGGATGAGCCCCTTTTCAATGGTGTGGAAGTGAGAATGGATTTCCAGAGAAAAATTGCAGACTACAGGAACCAGGAGCATTACTCAGGTGACCCTGAGGACATAGATAAACCTCCAAGTGCTTCAACTACCCTCTAAAAGGATGCAAATGACCAGCTGACTGCAAGGAATATAAATCCTTCCATTCCCCACTATCCTATCAGAGCTGAAGAAGCTTCTTGGATGAGAAGTGAGACATCTTCAAAAGAAAAAACAAAAAAATCCAGTTACCTTCTGAAAAAGCACCCTTGGGACATATTATTTTATATTCACATGTTCATTCTGTAACATGGAAAAATAAACAGCATAGGTTCTTCCCCATAAGACCTCTTTCCTTTCCTGAATAGTTGGCATTCAGCTATGAACATGTAATACTAATTTCTGCTATATGTTGATAAAATAAAGATTTAAGACCAGATGCTGAAGATTCCCCTATTTAAATTACTTAGAAACCCAGTGATTCAAAAGAAGAAAGCAGCTGCTTTGGGCCTGCAGAGAGCTAGTGCTTAAATATTTCATATTGCATAAGTAATGTACCCCATCAATCCAGCTGATTCATATTTACAAGCAGAATTTTTTATTTCTTTTTCTTTGCATACTTTGTATACTAAGGATTGTTTTAAATGCATGTTATAAAAACTGAAGGAAAGGAAACTTAATTTGCATGATATGAGAACCATGCTTGCAAATATATTGCTTTCTTCTGCATATGGCAATGGAATAACGGGACAGGGGTTTTCCCTCTGTCCTGGTCCTATTAGATCTCTCAGCAGCTTTCGATACCATCAACCATGGTATCCTTCTGCGGCGGCCCCAGGAGTTGGGGGTGGGGGGCACCATTCTGCAGTGGTTCTCCTCCTACCTCTCGGGCCACTCGCAGTCGGTGTTGCCAGGAGAGCAGAGATCGGCCCCAAGGCCCCTCACTTGTGGGGTGCCACAGGGGTCTGTTCTCTCACCTTGCCTGTTTAATATCTACATGAAACTGCTGGGCGAGATCATCCGAGGTTTTGGGGTGAGGTATCATCAATATGCTGATGATACCCAGCTTTATATCTCCACCCCAGACCAGATCAGTGATGCTCTCTCTGTGATGTCCCGGTGCCTGGAGGTGGTACAGGTCTGGATGGGGAGGAATAGGCTCCGGCTCAACCTGACCAAGATGGAGTGGCTGTTCTTACCGGCATCTCGGTTTTTGGGCGATGTTCCATCTTTGGTCATGGGGGGAGAGATGTTGCCCCTGTGGATTTGGTGAGGAATCTGGGCATCCTCCTGGACCCACAGCTCAGTTTGGAGGAGCAGGTGGGGGCTGTGGTCAGCGGGGGCTTTTGCCCAGGTTCGGCTGGTTCGCCAGTTCCGCCCTTACCTGAGCCGAGATGCCCTTCGAACGGTCACTCATGTGCTTGTCACTTCCAGAATCGACTACTGTAATGCTCTCTATATGGGGCTGCCCTTGTGAACTACCCGGAGGTTACAACTGGTGCAGAATGTGGCTGCACGAGCTGTGATGGGATTATACTCCCATGTTACACCCATCCTGCGTGACCTGCATTGGTTGCCGGTTGCCTCCCGGGTTAGTTTCAAGGTGCTAGTAATAACTTATAAAGCCCTAAATGGCTTGGGTCCAGGCTACTTGCGGGAACGCCTCCTGCCAGCATCACACTCTGATTGCCCTGTTCACTCCCACAGGAGGGGCCTCCTTGGAATACCATCGGTTTGGCTTTGTCGGCTGGCAGTTCCCAGGGATAGGGCCTTCTCCGTGGGAGTGCCCACCCTTTGGAACCAGCTCCCTGTGGATCTCCGTTTGGCCCCTGATCTCCCCTCCTTCTGCCGGGACCTGAAGACCTGGTTGTTTCAACAGGCTGGCCTGGAATGACCCGGGTGGGGGTTTTTAACTGTTTTAGTTTTTAAGGTTTTAATGTTTTAGTGTTTATTTCAACTTGTAGGTTTAATTTGTTTTTAAGTAAATTATATGTAATTATCTGTTGTTTTATTGTTAGCCGCCCTGAGTCCTTAGGGAGAAGGGTGGCATACAAGTCGAATAAATTATTATTATTAATTATTATTATAAGTCAGGGGTGTCAACTTAATTTCATTGAGGGCCACATCAGAGTTGTGTTTGACTTTGGGGGTGGGGGGCATGGCCAGCTTAACATCGCTCATTCAGGGGACTCCCGAGCTCCATTTTTGGCTATAACAGTTTCCTGCAACCCTCTGCCAGTGAAAACGGAGCTCTGGAGAGCTCCGCTTTTACTGTCAAAAGCTCCATTGGCTAGTCCTTTGTTGCTTCCTGGGTGGCCCCAGGGGCCAGATTTAAGCACCCTGAGGGCCACCCAGATCCAACCCCACCCTGACACCCCTGGTATAGGTTGACCTATGTGCTTATTTTAATAAGGAAGTCAGAGGGTCCACATACTGGAACAAAACAATTGTTAAATGTTAATTTCATCTTGTACTCTTCTGAAAGAATTTATAGGAAGAATTTTACATTTGTTTGCTTGAGCTAAATACAAAACTGCTGCTTGGATCTATAACTAAGTCAATAAAATTCAAATTATGAATCATAGCACTCTAAAAGTGAGTCCTTGATTTCAGTTTGAATCTAATAACATAATAATAATGAAAATCCTGTGCTAATATTGTTAGCAATATCACATCATACTGTAACTGATGAGGTATGAATGTATTACTTTCCATTTTACATCAAACTACAGAGATAATACATTGGATTAAAATTATAAAAGATCCACTTAGCAAAGCACACACAAATGCCACTTATAATAAGATATTAAGACATTTATAAATCACTAAGAATGATTTAATGGATGTTTATTACAGATTTCAATGTCTGATAAAGCAATTTTAATCTTGTGTGAGTTAGCAAAATAAATTAACCAAATCCTACAAATTCATATTCTTAAATAAAGCTGACTTAGTGCAGGACTGAGCTAGGAAATTAAATGATTGACTATAGGGATTATAAATGTGGAAATATAAAATATTGTAATGTGAGATGCATTAAAAAGAACAATGAAAACTGTGATTAGAACATGCATACAAATGTGTTACAAGTAGGTATATACTAATGAATTCCATCTCTTTATAGCCTATTATTTCTGTTTATATACTGAGCTAACTAAGCAAACTAAAATATGCTAACCTACACCCTAATTCATTCTTGCTATTATCAGTGACCCAGCCCATATGGGCTTTACAGAGTAATGGTCAATGGATGGATTCAATGGATTTGAATTGAAGACATTATAGCAATGTTCCAAAATTTGAGGGGTTCTTACACAGATGAGGGAGATCAAACTCTTTTCCAAAGCATGAAAGACAAGACAAGAAACAATGGATGGAAACTAACCAAGGAGAGAAGGAAACTAGAACTCAGGAGAAATTTCCTAAAGGTGAGAGCAATCAACCAATGGAAAAGCTTGCCTTCAGAAGTTGTGGATCTTCCATTCCTGGAGGCTGTCAAAAAGAGATTGGACAAGCATTTTTCTGAAGTGGCATAGAGTCTTCTGTTGAGCAGGGGATTGGACTAGAAGACCACCAAGTCTCTTCCAATTCTATTATTCTATATTCTATGAATTTGTCCTGCAAACAGTTTGGCAGCTAATGTAATACTCATGATACAAGTGTTAATTTAGTAAATCAGCTCTTATCCCATTAGAAATCAAGCTGCTTATTCTGGAACCATTCTGTTCATTCTTATAACTTCTAACTACTCCTCAAAAGCAGCTTTACATAAAGTATATTACAGCAATCCAAAGATAAAGGTGATTAGGGAATGAGTAACAGCCATAAGAGCATTATGCTTTAAGAGAAACTGCATCAGATGTATCAGTCTAAGTAGGGAAAGACTCTCTTGCCACAGTCCCTACCCACTGCTATAATTTCAACTGCATTCAAAAATGCATGTATGAATCTTCATCTCCAAGTTGTTCCAATCTAAAGAAGGTTTGATCACTTGACGCATTTGAATGTGCATGAACTGGTTTGGGATTAAAATTACCATTGGAGTTTGCACTGGCTGACTCATTAATGAAGGGTTACCAAACTGCCACCTTCTTCTCTAGGATATCCCTGATAGGGAGGAAGGTATGGACTAAGAGATACTTAGTGATCCTCCATAGTGAGCCATTTATCATAGCCCACAACATTTAAATGGAGCTTGACATAAATTCTTCTGCAAACAATACTCTACTATTTTCCCATCAATCTGATCAAAATATTTTCAACTGTCTGACTTAATTAGTATCACAGAACTATAGGAGTGTAAGGAATTCAGAGGTAATTTAGTAAAATCTCTGGTTACTGGAGGATCAGCTGTAGCATTTTGGACAGATAACTGATCAACTTCTGTGTAAAAATTTCTATTGAAGGGAAACAGTTCATATAGCTGTTTAATATATAATTTGCTTTATAAATATATAATTTAATACATAATATATAACTTTCCTGTAGTTTCAACCTATTGGTTGTGTTCCTGCTTTATATGAAAACAAAGCAAATCTGCTCTATCCTTTATATGACAAACTGTAAATATCTGAAAACTGCTCTTCAGTTTTCTGTTCTTCAGATTAAACATGCCCAATTATTTGAATTGCTTTTCATGAGACTTAGTTTCTAATCCCATCACCATCTTGACAATTGTCCTCTGAATTCACCCCAATGTGTCAAGATGCTTTTTACACTATGATGCACTTAACTATAAAAGTCTGTGGCTAAGAATAGCAGTTATAGGAATTCAACAAAGAAACTGACATTTAAAACCTAGTAAGAGCTCAAAGTTCTGTTTGGAGATAGGAATCTCTCAAATGTCTGCCTTGTCTTGCAGATGGAATCAAGTCTGCCTGAGGTTTTGCAAAGCTACTCACAATTTGCAAGACTCCATAGAATCTCTAGATTTGTAGTGAACATCAAACATTATTATGTAATTAGATCAATATGTTTATTTATGCTGATATACAAATTTCTCATTCTGACTTCAACTTTTTTTTATTGATAAGATAAAGGAGCCATTGAAAGTGTAAAGCAGTATTTGGGGCTGCATTGTGGAATGCACTGTGGAAAGAAGATGAGGTTGGCCTCATTGCTTCTGAGTTTTCAAAGGTTCCTAAAGACTTGATTATACCAACAAATCTCCAGACCCTTGGGAGAGGTGAACTCATGTGTAAGCTCTGTCATTACTAACTTTCCTTCATCTATTGTTTTCTTTGCTTGTTTGCTTTCTTGCTTTTATAGTTTTAAATGTTTTAAATAATCATCTATACATTTTATTTTAATTATTTTATTTACTGTTCTATGGAATTGATGCACAATGTCCAGATTCATTTTCCATGAGATGGGCAGCCATATCAATTTGATTAACAAAAAATAAAATGTTCTCAAAGAAGCAAAGCTGAATTATTTCCTTTACATATAATTTCTGCTTTATTCACACCAGCAAGTTGTGAACTATCTTTTTTAGCTTGATCCTTGTTCTACAAGATAAGTGACAACATTTATAATATTCTATATAATTAAAAAAAACATATGATAATATAACACTTTGTTGCCTTGAGACTGATGTCATTAAATGTTAAAAAATGTCCAAACAGACAAGCTAGCTTTCCTGATCATATTCTCTCCTGAGACATTAATATTATATTAATGACAAACTTGGTTTGATTATTGTTCCAACTTAAGTTTAGATCAAATAAATCAACTTTATATTCCTTCTTTTTACTTCTAACAGTCTTGGTCTTTAGTTTGTTCAAATATTGTCATAGGATTTGGTTTATCTTCATTTCTTCTTTGTTCCATCACACAGAGTTCTTTGAGTAAGTCTCATTTGTGGATCCAATAGAAAAAATGATCCAGATTCACTGTCTTGGTTTACCATTTGGCTTCCCCTTTTAAATTTTAAAACCTCAGCCATTTTCTGTTATAGATCCAGTAAAACATCCCTTTCTAAATCATTATCTTGACCTGTCAATTGCAAATCCATTTTTGATACTGTGCCTACCTTGTCAGCTGAAATTTGTTCTACATCTGCTATTTCTTCAATAACATCTTTTGGACATAAATAACCCTTTATAAAATTTCTGCTGACACTAGGATGAGCTTTTATAGTTTTGTCTATAGATAAAAAAAACATATGGAATGAAGAGACAAATGTTTATAACCTTAAAGAGAGGAAGAGTAACAAATGTGTTCATATTTGTAATAAAAGCTGGAACTCATTTTGTTATATATTTATATCTTTTATATCCTCTTATATTTACTCTTTTTTCTCTTTGTTGCACTTTTTACTTCCTTTATTTAATTTGTATTAGATTTTACTATTATTATCAAATTACTTAAATAAAATTATATATTAAAATTTTCATAAAGTACATTAACCTTGAGTCCACTGTTTGACATCTGAAGTGTTATTTTCTTTTGGATGATTCTCTTAGATGATGCCCAGTCTTAGTACAGCCAGAGTTCCTTGTAAAATGTCAAACTTCATATTTTTGGACTCTGTTTCAATATCATATTTACATCCTTAACTATTTTATTTTTCTAAAGTTGAATTAACTTGTGTAATTACTTTATATCAAAAAGGATCCTTAAATGAATTTGACCAAATGAATCAGAGCACCCTCAAAATTCTTACAATGCCAACACACACAAAAAAGCTGATATCCATTCTTTGAAGAGTCCAATAAGCACAAAATGAGATTTTCTGGTAAATTAATTTAATTCATAAATTATATTTAACAATTCTTAACATTTGGGCTCATTGTTTTTCCAGTATTTTTATTCCTCAAATCAAATATTTTGCTAGCATTAATTATTTTTTACTTATTGAGTGAACAATAATAGTAGAACATCTTATTTGTGTGTTACACTCAAGTAACACTGTATTTATATTTTCCTTAGGCATGGAAATGTACTGCCAGAACATTTATTTGATCCTCTAGTATCTTCACAATAATGAAGCTGTCTAAATCAGAAGAGAAAACTACAGTACTTTATATTAAGTCAGACCTCCAATCCATTATTGTCTATAATATTCCTTTGGTTTTAAATTCAGGGTTTTTTTCATGCTTAGTTAATGAAGATCAGGGATGTCAAACTTGTGACAACAATATGATATATCAAAACTTTTGTCCCCTCACTAAACTGAGGGTGGGTGTGGCCAACACATGATGCACCTGGCCCATGGGCCATGAGTTTGATACCTCTAATGAAGATGATAACTGTACAAAGTTTTCTAAATGCAATATGAAAATGTGATATGAGAGAGCTATAGGTAGTAGAATTGCACTAAAGTCAATACTGGAGTCATGCTTCCATTTTAAATATTATTTTGAAATGGAGATGAAAACATCTGCTTACTTTGAGTTTATTTCTCTTGGAGTCTTTTATTAATTAGTCAATGTTTGCTTTGAACATAGTAAGTGTTAAGCATTATTCACAGGCATTTACAGGTGTAATCTACTAGAAGAACTTGCTGGCAATGCAGGATGGCTTTGTTTGCAAATAATGTTTGCAAACCCCTTCATAGTTATTCTTTCCAACACCTTCTTGGTTCTTTTAATTTAACTGATAATTGATACAAACTGTAGGAATACTGTAAATACTTTTGTCTCTGATTATTAGCACCTTAACTAGAAAACCTCACAATTTTACCCCAACACTAAACTGTTTATGAACAAGTTTTAAAAGCACCTATTTTAACACATGTTTAGCCCCTGCTCTAACCAAAATTAAAATTTCATCCTTGAGAAACTGGTTTAATAAAGGAGGTTTAAATGTTTTTTTTTTGTTTCCCACCCATTTATCTAGATGTTGGTTAAAGGACTGGTAGAAGAACTTTTACTCCTCCACGCACTTTGACATCCATATTAATGATTGTAAACTCATCTTCTAGTTGGCAAAATTAAGGGGGAGAAAGAAGAAAATGAGAATTGATGATTCACTGGTAGCAGTAAAAATCTGCTCATTTTCCATTGATCAAATATCAGTCTATCATTACAATAGAAATAACAATGATTATGTCATGTGGTTAAAATTTATTCAAAAATTCAGCTGTATAATAATTGTGATACTTTTCTTCTTTTTTTGTAATATATTTTCTTTCTATTTTGTTACTTTCTTCTTTTTTTCTTTCTGTATTTTTCTTTTGTACTCAAAGAAAAAAAAGTTCATCTCTCAGAAGACATTTCTAGCATTGGTCTATAAATGTAGTTTATTGATTGTTTTTGTAATAAAATATTTCACCTGGAAAAAAAACATGGATAAAATGTCATCTCCATTGATCTGCAGCTTGTTGGGAAAATGAGGTTTGGGAAGCTCACAAATGCTATAAAAAGAGACCAGGCTTGTGATCTAAGTCATTTGGAAGCTCACAGGAAAGATTCTTGTGATGATATTATACAGATTCTCTATATAGGTGCTGTGTATAATGAAACATTTGTTTTTTTTTTGGTTGCTTGCTTGATTCTGTCTTTATTCATGGAACTGTGAAGGTTCCCAATCCATTAAAAAGGATAGATAAAAACAAAAAATTAGTTTCCACCTAACTCCAACATACCTTTTCATGGGATTCTACTGAAAAATAAAACAAAATGAAAACTACACTGGCTCCAATATTAAGTTAACCCAATGAATAATTGTTTAACTCCTGAATGCCTTGTAAAACAAAACCATCCTAACTACTTACCTTAAAAGTGTGGCAACTGTGCTGACCCTTTATAGAAAACTATTTCACATTGATGGAAGAACCATCACCAGCATACTGATAATTCCTTGTTCCCAATCAGCAGACTACCTCTCCCAACTGTTTTACAGAAATGTTAAATATTGCTGGAGGAAAAGCCGTATTACATATAATCCTAGCATTCATCAAAGGCTGCCTGAGATCAAAATCCCCTGCAATCCAGCCTTCTAGATTGGCTTAAGCAACTGAGATAGAATGGAATGGAATGGAATGGAATGGAATGGAATGGAATAGAATAGAATAGAATAGAATAGAATAGAATAGAATAGAATAGAATAGAATAGAATAGAATTCTTTATTGGCCAAGTGTGATTAGGACACACAAGGAATTTGTCTTGGTCATATGCTCTCAGTGTACATAAAAGAAAAGATACATTCATCAGGAGTCAAGAATCATAAGGTACAACACTTTATTTTTATTTATTTATTTATTTAGTCAAAAGTTTACAATACAATAGAAATAAGAATAAACATAAGTTTAAATATAAGAAATAGGAACTAATAATTGGGGACAATAGGACAGGGATGGTAGGCATGATTTTACACTTATGCATGCCCCTTACAGGCCTCTTAGGAATGGGGTGAGATCAATAGAAGTTAGTTTGAGGGTAAAGGAATGGGGGTTTGAGCAGGTGACAACAGAATCAGGTAGTGAGTTCCACTAGGCTTTACAGAAGTCTATATAAATTGCACCTATTGCTTTGCCCTGATCGAGTTGTGTAGTCCATTTGTTTTTGCAGTGTAGGAGTTGCAGGATAATTTTTTACAGGATATTTTTTTCTGAAACCAAATTGTTTGTTAGAGAGTAAGTTGTTCGTCTCTAAGTGGAGGGTAATGGATTGGTTAATAATTGATTCCATGACTTTGCAGGTGATGCAGCATAAGGAGATTGTTCTGTAATTTTGGTCTGGACTTCTCTTAGATGTTCAGTTTTAAAACTTTGGTATGCCCTTAATTCAAACAAACTGAATATAGTGCAGTGATTAAGGCACTGGACCAGGACATATTTTAGTCTATACTTGGCTATGAAAATGCATTAGACAATGTAGTCAACCTATACAACAAAGATGTTATGGGGATAACAGAGACAGGTACATTGCCTTGGACTCTTGGAGAAAAGCTAGGACATCATGTTCATAATCACTTGAATGTTTATAATTACTTATACACTTGCTTCCTGAAACAAGCTGCAATTGGGCACTTCATGGAAGCCAGTAGAATCTTTTTGAGCAGAAAAAGAAAATACTAATTATAGGAAGACAGTAGTTGGTACCCAGGAAATTTTCTGGAGATGCAGCATATTAACTTCTGGCCTCATATGACATGCTACTGTTGATTCAACAGCTAAATCCACGAAGAGATCTGTTATTTGTAAAATGGCTTTAGCTACAGTACAGGTGTGCAGTTCTGAAGAGGCCAAACACAAAAGCTGAAAAATCCTCCTCTTTTTCAAGTGTATTTATCATCACATACCCATGGTTTTATTATAAATTAAGCTGCCATAGAGATGAAGAAAGCTATGGATGTGTTTCCTCGGCTAATTCCATTTTTTACCATACAGTAATTCTTCCAGCATATGTTTGCTGCTCCTCAAAGACTGGAATTCAATATATAAAAATGCTTCTTGAGAATTTATTCAACCTATAATGTCAAATTCAATAAACCCAGTCTCCACATTATTCATAGAAAGGAAGGAAAAGATGTCCCAAATCTAAAGTATTTCAGTACTGCTCTGAATAAGAAACTGAGGATGCATTATTGAAGTGTTTAGAAGGCAAATTGCTATTCAGAAAATAGAACCAACATAATGATTTTTTCATCTAGTGGATTTGTTCTAAATCCAATGGCCATTAATAACTTTAAACTCAGGGGGATGGAGGCTGTACATGGAAAATAAACTGGTCATTTGAAATTGTGATTGTTAAAAATATATTGTTTGCTCAATAATTTTATATTTTTCAGTGGTAAATTAATGCAAATTAAGAAAAAAAATACAAGACAGTATAAAAATAAAAAAGAATACAAACATTAATGAATGTAATGGGTTTTTTTATATTTTGCACTTACACTCTGTTTTCTTGACAATTATTCTTTTCCCCTCAATGAAGTATACAGTACTGTTTTTATGTGGCTGGGAGCAAATTTGTTTGATTATTATTTTAATATAAACTTATTTAAACTGCACTTCCTGACCTTATACAAAAAACACAATTATTGGTACTCCTATTTTTGTGAATTTTGCGATTAAGAAATTTGCTCTTTCTTATTGTTATGTATGCAGGTTTGAAATCATTGGTTTGGTTTGAATTGTTCTTGTAAAGTGTTGGAAATGATTGGTTTAAAAAGTGCGGGAAAACCCGACTCTGATTGGCTGTCAGCTGCGGCTGCCGGCTATAAGTAGCAGCCGCAGCAAAGCCAGTTGGGTCTGTTCTGAGCTGTAGTCACTAATAAACTAAAGAGCTTGAAGCACTCCACGTCTGTCTCTTCCTGCAAACTTAACACTGGCGATGAAGGTGGGATTCCCCTGAAGAAGAAGGCAACGCGGAACAGAAGAAGAGCGAGATGGCTGCGCTGAACACCCCCCCAGCCCCGTTCGATCCGACGGCAGAAGACTGGGAGTCGTATGCAGATCGTTTCCAAATGTATTTGGAAAGCGATCTTGCTGTCATTTCTGAGCAGTGGAAGAGGGCGGTCTTCCTTACGTACTGCAGTCCGGCAGTTTTCAAGATGGCAAAGGCACTCGCGGGAGCAGCAGACGTGAAGGTAATGGCTTGGCCTGATCTGGAAAGGCTGTTAAGAGCCCATTACGCCACAAGTATCGTGCCTCATTAAGAGACACGAGTTTTGTGATCAGGGGAAAAGGAAAGCATAAACGACTTTGTGGCAAGTTTAAGAGACATTGGGGGTGCATGCGAATTCAACAGTTTAGAGGAGGCCATGCGTGATCATTTCATTTTAGGCCTTAAAGACAAGGTGCTGCACAGCAAGTTATTAATGAAACCTAAGATCACGCTGAAAGAAGCAATAGAAGAAGCCTCTTCAGCAGAAGCTACCAAGTCCTCAGCAGCAGCCATGAAGAAGATTAACAAGGCCACAAGCCATCCTGTTGTGGAAAAGTCCACCACAAATTTATTTTTATTTATTTATTTATTTTTGGGACTTGTATGCCGCCCCATCTCCGAAGACTCGGGGCGGCTCACAGCTAAAACAACAACAATAAATAATTAAAAGAAGATTAAACCAGATTTACAAGCCCAAACAAACAAATTTACGATACTTAAAAATATAAACCCACCCCCAGGAAGGGTCACAGCCTGGATTGGTCAAACAACCAGGTCTTCCAATCACGGTGGAAGGTGCGGAGGTCAGGGGCCAAGCGGAGCCCCAAGGAGAGTTGGTTTCAAAGGTTAGGGGCCGCAACAGAGTAGGCTCGTCATCGGGGGACTGCCAGCTGGCATTGGCCTGCCGACGGGACCCCAAGGAGTCCTTGCCTATGTGCTCGCACAGGGTGGTTGGTGGTCATTGTGAGGAACTAGATTCTGAGTCAGACTGTAGTGAGGTGGAGGAAGGAATTTACAGACTCAGAATGGAGCGGAAAAAGAAAGACCTGGGAAGAAAAAGGCAAGATTTCTACTGCAGAGGTTGTGGGGGAAGCCATCCGCACACTGAATGCAAGTTTTTAGACACCATTTGCCTCTGTTGTGATAAAAGAGGACACCTAACAAGAGTCTGCAAATCATCCAGAACTCCACCCAACAGAAGGAAGTTTGCTGCAAGCAAAGACAAAGAATTCAAGCCTAACAACCTCAGTGAGAAAATGGGGTGCAGTACAGAAGCAAATGGGAAGAATGAAACTCATCAAACAGTAACTATTGGTCATTCATCTTCTATCAATAACAGAAAAGTGCATGTCAAGGTACTTATTGAAGGAAGGCCTTGCCAAATGGAAGTGGACTCAGGCTCATATCTGTCTATGGTGTCATGGGACACTATTCACAGACTACTCCCAAACATTCAGAAGAATCATTTCAAGAAACAAGCATTGACTCTTAAAGACTACCAAGGGAACAAGATTCCAGTAGTTGGAACAAGAGAATTCAACATGAAGTTCAAAGGCCACACCAAGCGTTGCCCCTGACCATCGTGGACAAGGACCCCCAAGCTTGCTGGGACTTGAGTGGTTCAACCCGCTGGGCATCGAGGTGACTGGCATCAATCACGTGAGCAACACTGAGTGGGAGGAGGCCTTGAAGTCTGAGTTTCCAGAGGTCTTCAGCAACGGATTAGGCAAGTACTTGGGGACCCCTATCACTTTCAATCTAGATCCCAAGGTGCCACCAATCCGTTTAAAGCCCAGAAGGGTCCCATTTGCCTTAAAGGAAAAATTGATGCACAATTAGATAAATTAATAGCTCAAGGGGTTTTAGAGCCCACTGACCACTCCAGGTGGGAGACACCCATAGTCACACCAGTCAAGGCTGATGGGTCTGTAAGAATCTGCGGAGACTACAAGGGGACATTGAACCATGCGCTACAACAGAGTGCATATCCAGTTCCAGTAGTGCATCATTTATTACATTCTCTTGGAGGGGGCACAGTTTTTGCCAAGTTGGACCTGGCACAGGCATATCAACAGTTAACAGTTGATGATGCCACTGCAGAAGCCCAAACCATTGTAACCCATAGAGGTGCTTTCAAATGCAAAAGGTTGCAATTTGGAGTAAGCGTAGCACCTGGCATCTTCCATATGGAAAGAATGTTACAAGGGTTGCCAGGGGTGGTGCCCTATTTTGATGACATTTTAATTTCTGCTGAAAATGACACTCAGTTACACGAGAGACTCAGAGAAGTCTTAATCAGATTCAAAAAAGCGGGGTTAAAAGTCAAAGAAGAAAAATGCACACTTAGAACAGATAAAGTGGAATTCTTGGGTTACATGATCAATAAACATGGCATCCACCCCACAGAGGCCAAAGTTCAGGCAATCAAAGAAGCCCCCAGGCCAAAATGCAGAACAGATTTACAAGCATTCTTGGGACTCATTAACTTCTATCATATGTTTCTAGCTCAGAAGGCAACCATTGCAGAACCCCTACATAGGTTGCTGGACAAAAAATCTGCATGGGTCTGGGGCAGGAAGGAACAAGCTGCATTTAACAATATCAAGAGACAAATCACGTCTGATTCTGTACTGATACAGTTCTCTGAGAACTTGCCTGTTGTTCTGACTTGTGATGCCTCCCCTTTTGGAGTAGGAGGGGTGTTGAGCCACATGCTTCCCAGCAGGAGGGAAGCCCCTATTGCATTTTACTCTCACACCTTGACTAAAGCAGAGAGGAACTACAGCCAACTGGACAAGGAAACCTTGGCAATTGTAGCAGCTGTCAAGAAATTCCATGAGTATCTATATGGGAGAACATTTACTGTTGTCACAGATCATAAACCTCTTTTAGGCATTGTGGCAGGGGACAAACCAACACCCACGATCCTGTCACCAAGAATGCTGAGATGGACCGAATTTCTTGCTGCTTATTCATACAAACTGATCCACAGACCTGGTAAAGACATTGGGCACGCAGATGCTTTGAGTCACTGCCCACTTCCTTCACACATTGAGGACCCTGTTCCTGAGACTCACACCTTTTTTCTAGAAACTGTTGCCAAGCTTCCAGTCCATGCTGCTGAAATTGCCAGAGAGACTGCCAAAGACACTTTATTCGCTCCTGTTATAGGCTAGATTAAGAAAGGTTGGCCACTTCAAGATCTACCTCAACTTGCCCAACCTTTTAAATCCAGGCAAACTGAATTATCTGTGTTAAGAGGATTTTGTGGGGTAACAGGGTGGTTATTCCTGCAAAACTACAAAAAGAGGTTTTGGAAATGTTACATGAGGGTCATCCAGGAATTGTCAGAATGAAGGGATTGGCCAGGAGTTATGTATGGTGGCCAGGTATTGACAAAATGGTTGAAAACTGGGTTGCATCTTGTCCCAACTGCCAGGTAGTCAGGCCTGCCCCACCTCTCGCCCCCACACAGGAATGGGAATGTCCTAGGGGCCCATGGTCCAGGATTCACATTGATTTTGCTGGCCCTACCAGAGGGCACACTTTCCTTATTATAGTAGATGCATATTCCAAATGGCTAGAGGTTATCCCTATGGCATCCACCACAACTGAAGCTGTCATCAAACAGCTTAAAAAGCTTTTTGTAACTCATGGGTTACCTGATGTGCTTGTTTCTGACAATGGTCCTCAATTTACATCCAACCTTTTGAATCATATCTAGCACAGCAGGGTATCAGACATGCCCTGACAGCCCCTGGGCATCCTTCGGGCTGAACGTATGGTATGATTTACCAAGGAAAAACTTCAGCAATTGGGTCCAGGGGATATCACTGAGAAAGTTGAAAAACTACTCAGTGTCCAGCATATCACTCCCAACCCCTCAACTAACTTAACCCCAGCTGAATTGTTGATGGGTAGGAAACTCAGGTCTCCCCTTGACTGCCTTCATCCCACTTATGCACCCAACGCACCCTAGATTCCACTAGCAAAATTCGCACTTTCACTGTCGGTGATTCTGTTTATGCTAAGAACCTTATGGGTGAACCATTATGGATTACTGCTGAGATAACCCAAATCACAGGCCCCAGGTCTTACAGGGTACAAATGGAGGACGGTGTCCTCTGGAGCAGGCACATTGATCAGCTAAGATCCAGACTACCTCAGGAGCATCGCCATTGCTCCTCCCTGGTTCCCATACCTACTGCCTCTTCTAGGGGAAGGGAGGATTATGAGGATAATCAGCAAGCAAGAATCAACCCCATGTATAACGAGCTAACACGACAGGAATCACCTCAAAACCTGTCACAGTGCCAACAACCATTTTTACAAATGGAAGATTGCACATCACTACCTGATTTGGGTGCTGACATTGGGTTGGAGATGGATTGGGAGGAGAGACCAGGTTGTAGTAACCAAACAGGTTCTACCATTACTAGAAGTCCAAGTAAGGAAATGTCAGCAGACACATTTCCTCTCTCACAAGGTGAGAACCTTAAAACATCTGAACCACATAGGTCTCAACGTATACATAAGAGCCCCACCTATTTAAAAGAATACATTAGATAGATGGGGTTTGAGTATGGACTGAACCTAGTGGGGAGGGGTGTTATGTATGCAGGTTTGAAATCATTGGTTTAGTTTGAATTGTTCTTGTAAAGTGTTGGAAATGATTGGTTTAAAAAGTGGGGAAAACCCTGCACTCTGATTGGCTGTCAGCTGCAGCTGCCGGCTATAAGTAGCAGCCGCAGCAAAGCCAGTCAGGTCTGTTCTGAGCTGTAGTCACTAATAAACTAAAGAGCTTAAAGCACTCCATGTCTGTCTCTTCATGCAAACTTAACAAAATGCATATTATTTGAAAAAAGTGCATACGTTCAGTTTAATGTAGTGATTAAGGCATCAGGCTAGAAAGCAGAAGACTAGGGATTCAAGTCCCAGCTTAGCCATGAAAGTCAGCTGGATGACCTTAGGCCATTAATTCTTTCTTAGCCCAACCACCTCACAGGGTTGTTGTTGTGGGGAAATTAAAGGAGGAAGGTGTTCACCACCTTGAGTTATTCAAAAAATAAAGGTGGTATACAAAATAAACAAATAAATAAATTACAGAAATTGATGCAGAACTGTATAAAATCATAATTTAGGGTCCTTGGATGTCCTCTAATTCTACCCTCTATTCAGTGCAGAAATGCTCATTCAAATCTACACTCTAGACAAATGACTGTCTAACCTTTTAGTTGAGCACCTATGTCTTCAGAAGGTAGGCTATTCTTAACTACTCTCACAGTCAAAAAGATGGAAGGATCACCTTCAGACAATTTTAATGACTGGGCAGAAAACAATTTATTCAGCCCAAATCAAGAATTGCCTAAAAAATCCAGAATGTATTTCATCTTTTGGGGTACTCATAAAGGCTTCTATTGATTGGACTGTGCCTTGTGATGCATTTGTTGTGGTTCACTGGCAGCCTGTGGAGCTGGCAGGAGAGTCGGGCAGTGGGGAAGAACATGGGCCAGTCCTAGAGTCTGGAGAGGGCTTGGACAAGGGATCTGCATCCAACACAGAGATGGGACCAGGCCCATCTGAAGTTATGTGTGGACTTTGGAGCCTCCAGAATCTGACATCAGCGAGGGAGAGGAACACTGTTCCCAGTGCACACTTGTGCAGAGCTGCCAGAAGGCAAGAACAGTTAAGACAAAAGGGGCAACTTGGGAGTAAGGCTTGGAGATGATTGGCCCCTCTCATAAGACATAAAGGAGGAGCAAATGGACATGAGCCTTTACAGGAAGCAACTTCGTTCGTTCTGGTCAGTTTAAAATGTGAAGCTCTGTGTTGTCTTTGTGCTCTGGTTGGCCTTGTATAGCTAATTGGCAATTTAGTCGTTGGCAGCATTTCAAGAGAGATAAAGGTGGGTGCTTATCAGCCTTGTCCTGAAAGACTGTGGCACACTTCTGTTGGACTATTCATAAACTATTTGGGACTCATTATGGGCTGTGAATGCATATAATTCATAGCTGTTGAAATAAAAAAATGGTTTTTGGGAATAGTGTGTGATTGTTACTGTCTCAGGAAGCCTTGGTCAGAACAGCATTGTGTAACAGCTTTGTAACATAGTCAAGGACATTTCTGGGTCTTCTATTAGTGCAGGTCTTATAATGAATCCCCCTTGTCTTCTGAAGCTGAGCAGCAAAATAATAACAATTTCAAAGAAAGATGGAAAATAACAACTAATAGACAGAAATAGCAAACTTAGGTAAGTTATGTACATAAAAAGAGCAAAATTGGAATGAGTAGTTTATACCCCTGAACATTAACAGTAAAGAAGTTTCCAGACAGATGGCACTGAAGGAGGCAGCCTGTTTTTGAATTTGGTAACAGCTTTTTGTTTAACCTTCACCTGTTTATTTTTATTTTGCCTATATTCCAAGTAAATATTTATAAAGTCTTATGCATGGGTTTTGAGCCTTCTTCTCTAAATAATTATAATAATAAATGCCAATTACAATGGAGAAACAGAATGGGGAGATGGAGAGAAATGGATCCCAAGGAAGAGGTAGGTAATGGTGGAACTTTAAAATCTACTACCATCATTTTCTTGGATCAGATGGAGTCCCTGAGGAGAGCAATAAGGCTCTAACACTAAGAAGGTTAACTATTGTATATATATACAGAGAACAGTGGTGGTATTCTACCAGTTCGGCCCAGTTCAGCCAAACCGGTAGCTCCGAGGATCATCTGTGAGCAAACTGGTTCATTCCAACAATCCTGGCTCTATACTGACCTTTATTTCCTGGTTTTGAAGCTCAGCTGCTTTGCATAGCACAGATGATTGCCATGCGTCAGCTGTTCAAGACACACAGAGAGTGCAGGATTACAGGAGAAGGTTAGTGGCAAACCCTGTGCATGGGCGTAAAGCACCCCCCAATCCACGCCCACAGAACCAGTGGTAAAACCCATCACTGACAGAGAGCAAACCCCACACTTACTAGATGCTACTGAGATGGGTGATGAAATGTCTGCAAGCAAACAAACAAACTCAGAGAGCACCAAGGACTCCACAGTTCAACCCTGAGCTAAAGCTAATCTTTTCTATTGAAATATAGAAATCATTTCCTGGCAAACAGGTTATTTCCTGACATAATTTCCTGCCAAGTGATAAATCATTCCATTTAGAGCCCGTTAGACAATCTATCCCCTATTCCTGGCCATGTCTAGAGAAGAAGCAACAGTAGACCTATCAATGAAATGATGGATGTCCTATAGAATCACTTTAAGGGGCTTTCTCAGTTTACCTGCTTTGGAGATATCATTGCATTAATGAGACTGCAGGAAAGAAGTTGATAACCAAATAGAGTCCACAGGTTGTGCACATCATTATTCTGTAACCATTGGCTAGAAGACTATTGCAATTGCTTATTAAATTCCATTGCTTCATGGGGTGAAAGCCCCACAAAGTCAACTTGTTCATTTTATATCTTGTTCTGTCTAAGCCAGTGGTTTTTAACCTGGGCGATATTGCCCCCCAGGGGGCGATTTTGTTTTTCAGGGGGGCGATGGAACGAAAAGGGGTGACGTTGGGGCGAAGGAACGGAAGGGGGGCGATATGGGGGCGATGGAGCGAGATATATTGGGAGAGAGAGAGAGAGATCTATAATGGTAGATAGGTAGGTAGGTAGATAGGCAGGAAGGCAGGCAGGCAAACAGACAGACTTTTTGGATGGATGGATGGATGGATGGATGGATGGATGGATGGATGGATGGACGGACAGACAGAAAGAATGCGAGAGCGGCAGCACTTTGGGAAAGCGGTGGTGGCGTCTTTTCCCAACTTGCTGCCGCATTTGAGGCACCGGTTCAGGTGCGGTACAACAGTCAATGGGGTGAGCCTGCAGGGCCGGCGCCTTGAACACCCCCTTGCTGCCTCTGAGCGCCCCTCTGCTGGCCCCCTTGGAGACGCTAAGACGTGGCAGGGGGGCGGTTTTGTTGGGGGAGGGGGGCGATGACAACTTCCTCAATGGCTCAAGGGGGCAATTCTTTCAAAAAGGTTAAGAACCACTGGTCTAAGCCATGATATATATTCTGTTCAGTGTAAGCATCTATGGCAACATCTGAACTTGGCAGCTTTAAAATGTGTGGTTTTCAACTCCCAAAATCCGTGCTGGTTGGGAAATTCTGGGAGATGAAATCTACATATCTTAGCCTATGGCTATGTAGTTCATCAATATTGATTGGTCAATAAAAACAGTCATCTTGTAATTGATATGATGATTCTGTTGTAAATATATGCACCTCCAATATTTAGCAGAAGTTGTTCATGGCAGGATATGTTAAGATATGTTTTAATCAAAGGGAGAAAGATAGTATTTTGATTGCTTCAAGAAAAAAGTTTTAATAATTTTAACAAAGGTACAGGGAGAGATAAATCACCTGTCATATAATTAACTCCAAATTACAATGGCAATAAAGGTACAGTTAAATTCTTATTGACACATTAAAATTGTAGGGAAATGTTAATACATTTAACTGGCATTTAACAAGATAGCTGCAGCTAGTTAATTAAATATCAATTTACATACTTAATAAATGCCAGCACGTTTAACAATTGTGTCCACATACATAGCAAAAGGCTTATCTATGGATGGATTTCCTTACTCTTATTTTAATTTAAACTACTGTCCCCAATGTGATCACCAAATTATAATCTGTACAGGCTTCTAAAACAAAAGCTGCAATTTCTTGTGCACTGGTATATTCTTATTCTAAATGTGTTTGTGATACATAGGCATTTTGATACAGCAAAGGAAATTATATATACCATGTTTTATGTGTTCAATTAAGGTTTTAGAATAAGCTTTGTAGCATTTTCCCTTGTTCTTTATTATCTGGGTATAAAAATATACTTATTAATCCAACTCTTAGTGTTCCTAGTGGTAGCATTGAAGATTTCTGGCTGTAGAATACCGTGTTTCTCAGAAAATAAGGCCGGGCCTTATTTTCATTTGACCCCGGAAAAAACAGCTAGGCCGTCTTTTTGGGGGTGACTTAATTTCTCCCCCCCCACACACACCCTCGCCTAGAGCATCCCACGGGCAGCCACACCTTGTCATCAGCCTCTCCTAATGGCGATTATGGCAGAGCGCAGAGGGCTCCCTACCCCAGCCAAGTGCCTTTGCTGCAGACCCGGTTATGGTGCTGGCTGCAGGCTGGGTCAGCAAGCAGTAGGCAGTGGCATGGATGTTGGCCTTGGCAGTGGCAGGGCACTTTGCACCACTGCCGCTTCCTCCACCACCGTCGCTTTCCCTTCTGCCCTCGCTGCGGCTTGTGCCGCATTCGTACTGCTGCCATTGGCCAAGATGCAGAGTCTAGAGTCCGTGCTGGACATCATGACATGGCGGTAGCAGAGAAGTGGCCCTTCCAGCAGGTGGAGGAATGGTTCGAGTGCATTGCTCTGCTGGCAGTGTTTCAGCTGCTTCTTGGGTAGGGGAGCCACCTCCGTAGCTTCCACGGTTCCTGCTGGCAGTGGCGCCTCTCTCACCAGCACTGTCTCCAACAGCAGGAGCAGCAGTGGGACAGACCCCGCTACTGACAAGAACCACCTGCCCCCCCGCAGGGGCATCACTTTGCTTGACGGCAGCTGCATCAACAACCTCCTGCAGGTCGGTGAGTCATTTGGGCTTCAGTGGGTGGAAGCGTTGGCAGGAGGGTGATGCCATTGTTTTTCTCCCCCCCATGCCTCACTTTGCTTCCCACCCCAGAGCTTTGGGTCACTGTCTCACCCCCTGTACGGTCGGGCACTCTCTTCTTGCTTCAGCTGCCCAAATCTCGCCCCCCGTGGACCTTTTCTCCCTCTTTAATTTTCTTTATTCTCATTCCCTCCATCAGTTCCCAAGAATACAGACTGGCCAGGCAGCTTCCCCCCCCCCCCCTCCTAGTAGTTTTAAAAAGGGAACTGTTAATTTTGCATGAAGAGTCAGACGCGAGGAGTTCCAGCAAAGAGTTTATTAGTGACTACAGCTCGAATGGACCCGTCCTGGCTTGGCTACGGCTGCTTCTTATAGCCTGCAGCCGTAGCTGTCAGCCAATGGGAGTGCAGGGTTTCTTCCCGCACTATTTAAACCAATACCATTTGACATTTTACAAGAACAGTTCAAATAAACCAATAACATTCAAACCTACATACATAACAGGAACCATCTATCCATTTTGCCCTTTGAGCAGAGGCAAACCTTCCAATTCAAACATAAGAGAAAGGGAATCATCCCACAGACCCTTAGCACCCCCTTAGATGTATGAATGAATGAATGAATGAATCAGCAGGAGAATCCTCTGGGAAGCTTGGCAGGGAAAGAAGGAGGGAGGAAGGGAAGAGTGTCTTTGGGATTTGCCAGGAGAAATCCAGGAGGTATATTTCCATCCTATTTCTGTCCTTCAAGGAGATGAAGGTGGGGAGTGAATTTAAGGGGGTGCTATCCTCCCTCCCTCCTTCTTTCCCTGCCAAGCTTCCCAGAGGATTCTCCCAAAGGATTCACCCCAAAGGAGGGAGGGAGGATCGCATTTAAGGTGGGGAATGCATTGAAGGGTGTGCTATCCTCACTCCCTCCTTTGGGGTGAATCCTTTGGGAAAATCCTCTGGGAAGCTTGGCAGGGAAAGGAGGGAGGGAGGATCCCTCCGCGCTCCGCCATAATCACCATTAGGAGCAGCTGGTGGTAAGGCATGGCTGCCCAAGGGCCACTCCTAACAGCAAGTTCCCCCCTGCCCTTCCCCCCCATTTCACATGTTTTAAATAGGCCTAAATTTAGGGGGAGGAGCTTAATTTCACCTCATGCCTATAAAACATGCTGGGCCTTCCTATTGGGGGGGCGCATTGTTGGAGAAACATGGTATGAATTCACTTTTTAATAAGCATAACAATCTGTCTTCTTGCCTTAGCCTTGTTTTTTTTCTTATGAGACATTATAAGAGAACATAAAAGACACTGCAATCTTTGAAACCAAGAAAGCCCCTGGACCAGATCAATTTCCTACTGAATAGTATAGAAATTTTATTGCTTCACTGGTACTTATATTATTGGAGGTCCATAATAAATAATTTAATCTTTATATATTTTCTTTAATATTTTTATGATATTTATATCACAGTAATATTAAAAATCAAGAAAGTTTCCACAAGCTATAGATAGATATATTTACTTAACAGGACCCTAAAATATCAACACCATCACTAGCTAGAAAGTGATTGAAAATAATACCATTAGAAATACATCTATCTTAATCTGGCATTTGACAACATTTGCCTAATGGTTGATAATATTAGTAATAAGCAGGCATATATAATGGAATGAAGGCTATTGCTGAGCACATTGGGTTGTATCCCAAAAATTGTAAGCCACCCTGAGTCTTCGGAGAAGGGTGGAATATAAATGTAATTAAAAAAAATATGGATATAGCTGGTAGATAAAGTAGACTTGACTATTCCAGTTTTGTTGGATGCTAAAAAGGTCTTTGATATAGTACAGACCGAATTTATGAAGTGCTGTTTAAAAAGTTACAGACTTCCATTATCTTTTGTTTGGTGAATTACAATTTGATACTTTTATCTTATGACCAGAGTTATCGCAAATGGATTTCTCTCAACCCATTAAATGATATTGTGGCACTTAATAAGGATGTCCCTTGTCTCCCTTAAACCAATGATATTATGTCCATTATTGATAATTATGGAATGTCATTATTACAGCTTATTGAATTTATATAGCAACATGGTTTATATTTTATTTATGCTATGAATTGGAGTGAATTTAACATTGAAATGTCCATCTATAAATTATTTTATTTTTTATTTTGTTATTCATTTTATTCATCAAATCTATATGCTGCTCTCTTGGGTTTGAGATGGCATAGCATTTACAATTTGTACAGATAGTATAAAATGCCTTGCTTTACATATTTCTCAAAGTATGTAACAATAAGTAGAATTAAACATATCAAAAATATATAGATACAGAGTTCTCTATGGGCCGGCGGCTGGGGAGGGGCATGGCAGGGGATGGTATGCAGCACCCTGGCAGCCAAAATGGGGCAAGGATGGTCTGCACATGGCCCCCCCCACCTCATTTTCTCCCTCCATCGCCTTGCACTCTGCCAGCCGAAAATGAGCCGCATGGCTGTTGGGAGCATTTTTGGCCTGGTTTTCAGTCTACCTTGGATTTCTGCTTTTTTCTTTCATCTTTAACATTGCAAATTCTCAAAATGCAAATCAAAATGAAGCCAGAACAATCTGGTGAAAGTATGTCAGAATAACTTTGCAGTCTTTCTGGACTTTCCAGAGAAAGTTGTGGCTCACAATCCTTTAGCTTTGTCCAGCTTTGATATTCAAGAAATAAAAATAAGCAAGTCTTTCCCACAACCCTGACATAAATCAACCACAGTCAAAATTAAACCAAAAGAATCCGCTCTGCTTTATAAACTTCTGAGAACATTTGTATTTTGTGCCAAAAGTTTAACAATGTTAATATTTTTTTTCTTTGCACATACATGTTGGGGAAATGTTGATTAAAAACTGAAGATGGGGGACCACAGGAAAATGACAATTGCTGTTACAAATGAAACTTTCAATGGCCTTTTGAGCACCCGATGCCCACAAATTAATGAGTAAGAATTCATTTCCAGAGAGAGTGCTATTCTAATGGAAATAAAGAATTTGAGAAGCACTGAAGGTTAATTGTCAATTATCTGTAGAATTATGTCAAAATGAGAATAAAAAACACTGTTTAAAATATAATTGTCATTTCCACATTTGTGCCTGAGTGTTTGATTGTACAATGCTAAATTGGTTTAGTTACTGTCATTAACGTTTAATTTTAGGAAGGATTTCTTTAAGGAAACAATTATCATGGCACTGGAGTATGTTTAAGGATCAAAAGAAATGTCACTTATATAGAGAAAAATAATAATAATAATATTTAACCTTTGAAATAACTCCACTACCAGAGAATCAAACTGTTGGATTTTTTTAAATCTACAAATTATAATGGTATGTGATAGCCATTGTGGATAAAAAGAATAAAACAAATAAACTGGAAACAATGATCAAAGCATATTCTGAGCATAAAAATGAGCACTTTATACCAAAAAGAAGCTAAATGTACATTATGTCAGAACTAAAATATGTTTTCTTCACACATATATAAAATAAGCTAGTCATAACTTTTTATATTGAAAATTATCCTTAAGAACAAAGAATAAGATGAGCTAAGGAAAGTTCCCTGTTCTCCCCATCTCTCATGCAAGCAATCCATTTTCATTCTTTGGTGTCCTCTTTTCTTCTCCAGGAGATATTTCTGTGCAATATTTCAGAGAGCATGGAACCATATATTTAGTTTTGATCTGCAGCACCATCAAATGGAAGCACTGTATCTCAGGAAAGGGCCTACTAGTTTATACAGTTGCAACCAGCTTCTATATTTGTGCTCTCTGAAGCACTTTTGGGAAATGAAATTTGAGGCAGAGGTGGTATTGAGCAGGTTTTGACCAGTTCTGGAGAACCGGTAGTGGAAATTTTGAGTAGTTCGGAGAACTGGCAAATACCCCCTCTGACTGGCCCTGCCCTCATCTATTCTCTGCCTCCCAAGTCCCAGCTGATTGGCTGGGTCTTCATTTGTTGCCTTGCACAGGAGAATGGAGCTGGAAAGCAGGTTAATGGGGTGGGGAGGGAATGGAGATTTTACAGTATCCTTCCACTGGAGTGGGGTGGGAATGAAGATTTTGCAATATCCTTCCCTTGCCACACCCACCAAGCCACGCCCACCAAGCCACACCCACAGAACCGGTAGTAAAAAATGTTGAATCCCACCACTGATTTGAAGCCCAGCAGGAGTCATCATCTTCTACCATCAGCAACTGATGCAAGGTAAATATTCTTGAATGTAAGCTGGCAATTGAGCTGGATGACTCAAGACAAGATTTGAAGGTTTCAAACTCTTGCATTCTTTTAAAATAATTTTCAATACCTCCTGAAAAATTAAAAAAGGGGAGAAACATATTTATCAATGAACAATTAAGGTAATGTAGTTACCACTGGAAAGACAGAATAATACAGTGGAAAAACTATGATTAGAAATGTCCAAGATGAGCAGGGATCGATCTAGTACTGTGACTGTATTTAACCTTTAATATTTAATATTCTTTTAATTAATTTATTTATTGTTGTATTTTAGTTGTAAGCCACCCTGAGTCCTTTTGGAGAGGGGGTAGCATATAAGTCGAATTAATAAATAAAATAAATAAATAAACCTCTTGAGTCTCAAAGACTTACATAGCTAAGGCATATTCAGTCTCGTTCATCAGTTTCTGCCTTTCCTATATAAAATTTATGATGAAACAATTTTGGTGCTTACATGATCGTTCAGACTGAGCGTTCCAAAGAGGGAGTATCTATAGGGAGAGGAGATAAAAATGCTATCAGGCTTGCAAGATTGATGTTCAGCTTTCAGGGTAAATCAGATTAGGAAACAGACTTCATAGCATAACTAGAACTATATTTTACTGAGCTATCTGGCCAAACCAATGAACTAATATTATATTATATTATATATAAGAAGGAAAAGGAAGGAGATAAATTATTAATTTTCTTGGATATATTTTATCAGTCAGGCTCCATGTTCAATGTCATTTGTGTCCCTTTAGAGTTCTTTGTATGATTCTATTGTACCCGTCAGGTTTCCTTTTTGCAGCTAAGCATGCCCAGAAGTTTATGTTACCTTTATTAATAAATCAATGTCTCTTCCTTTCTTTTTTCACTTGTCAATCTTTGTATAAAAACATGCAGTAAGCCTTTAAAATGCTTGTTCAGAGAGATTTTTACTCTCTGGTGTTTCATGTACAGTTTGACAAATTATAGCTTTCTATTTTTCTTTTCTTTTAGTGAAATAAGATTTAAAGCCTTATGTATAGCGCTCATGTCTTGCTTGATGGATTCTCAAAATAATGGACAATAGGCTTTCAGACAGATCCATCATGACCTTCCATTCTTTAAAAGAATACTGATAGACCTAGTATATATTACTTTAATTGCATATTGTTAATTGCTTTACAACTATTACCTTCTTACATAATTGTCATCTCACCATACAATAAAAGTCATTAAGTTAAAAGAATAAATCACAAACAAATCATGCAGCTGGCCTTAAAATGATTTGTATACTTAAGAATCAATGCAGTGCTATTGGAGATTCTCAGAAATTGCAAAGAAAGTCCATTTTTGAAACATATAATCTGTACATTTTTTACAAGACCAGAATAAAAAATTATGTATGAAAGAAACTAAGGTTCTATTTTTCTTGGAGGCACATATGAAAATAAAGAGAGGGAGGGATGGACAAAGAAAGGTAGGATGGATTAAAAGGTGACCAAGTGATCATGGAATCTGGAACTGAAGATCATTTTATTGACAGAAATGGAAAGAATACATATTGTCACAGAAACAATATAGTCCTCTTGTTTCTTAGCAAGTATGAAGCATCAGGACAATTCTAGTGCAGAAAAAATAACCTTTTCTGGATTGTGGCAGATTTGGAAATATGGAAGCATGAGATAGGTAAAATAACAATAACATGTAATCGCTTTTATCAACCTAGCATGGTCTAGGGTTTTGTGATGCCTAAATAAATATGATGCTACAAACTGATACCTTTTTTTCAAGCATACCAATTTATTTATGTATTTATTTATGTATTTACAGGTAGTCCTCAAGTTGCAGCCAAATGAAGCCCAAAATGTATGTTGCTAAGTGAAACATTTGTTAAGTGAGTTTTGCCCCATTTTACAACATTTCTTGCCACAGTTGTTAAGTGAATTGTTGCATTTGTTAAGTTAGCAACATGGTTGTTAAGTGAATCTGGATTCCACATTGACTCTCCTTGTCACAAGGTTGCAAAAGATGATCATATGACCCCAGGACACTGTAACCATCATAAATATGAACCGGCTGCCAATCATCTGAATGTTCATCGTGTGACCATGGGGATGCTGCAGCAGTTGTAAATGTGGAAAAAGGTCATAGGTCACTTTTTTCAGTGCCGCTGTAACTTTGAATTGTCACTTACAAACCGTTGTATGTTGAGGACTACCTGTATGTATTTATTTATGTATTTATTTATGTATTTATTTAACATGATTTAGGATCCACCTAACTCTATTGTGGCTCACAATACAACAAAAGTATAAAGTACAATATAGTTCAAACATAAATCAATGAAAATATAAGAAAGCAGACTACACAATTTAAAAAGATGGTTAAACAAGAGGCTTTGTCCACCTTAGTTCAATGGCTGTCTTTAAAGCCCTCCAGAATCCCCTTATGATAAGAGCTTTCTGAATTTCAAGGGGAACTTCATGCAATGATATGACAGGGCTGTCTCTCTGACACATGACAGAGAAGGTGTGCCTCCTGGGTCCCAAAATATGACCCTGTTTAATTGAAGGGACTAGAAATGCATCAGATCTACCAGCTTGTATCAGCCAGACCGATACCAAGAGAGATAGACAGTCCCTCAAATAACAAGACCCTTTAAAAAGCACATTAAAAGTCAGCAAGAGGTTTTATGGAACTATGGGAAGTATATAATGACATCACATAGCTTATTCTTATAGTATTTTATATCTGTTGCCACTGCCTAAAACATGGAGTCGAACACTAATAGTTAATAACAGAATCAATTATTTCATTTTCTTCATTTGTGATATCAGGTTTTTGAATAGCCTTTAAAACAAAGAAAAAAACAACATGTGAGCAGTGAAAACCACAGGGTATCATTAGAGTAGCAAAATATAATCAGCTCTGTATTAACCTTCTTACCATCGGGAAAATAAGCGTCAGATTTCAGCAAGTAAAGGTTAGAACCTATGCTTTCTTATGTAGCAATTTATCTGGGCAATATGCCCAGTATTAATTCTGTGGGGATAAGTGTATTATTATCTACTGAAACAGTAGCATTATTATCTAGAGCAACATTAGATTTTAAGGTGGAATTCCATATGAAATATTGACTATTTCTTCTACCTTTTTAGGCGGTCAAGTTAAAACAAGAGCAGAGTTCTACTAGTTGTTTGTATTCTTAAAAAGAAATATCTGGTCTCTGTCCTTCTTTCTCTTTCCCCTCCTTGAGTAAAACATTAAAGTGCAAATACAGTACATATATATGTATGTGTAGGGTTATTTTTAATTGCAAAAAAATATAAAACACCAGACAAGTGTAACTATTATAAATATTCTGAAGTAAATCTAAATGAGTTTATTGGAACTTAAACTCATAAATGTATAATTCATAAATGTCTCTGGACAGTTATTTTCTGGTGATGATGGGGTTTGTATATATCAATGATGCTATGAGTTATTTATATTATAAGCAAAATCTCCCAGAAAAGTTACTCATTGTAGGCTGGCCATAGAAAAGAGATCAGATTAAATATGAACTGGAAAAGGAAATAGCACCCAGTCCAGTATTCTGCCAAGAATATGAAATTGACACTGACAGAATAGTATGAACACAATTCTACAAGATGAATCCTCCAGGTCAGAAGGGATCCAATAAAAGTGGAAATTAGATCAAGTGTCACAACAAGAACAAAATCATGTTGCTGTGTCAACTCGGATCACAAACTGCTTAACTAAAAGAAAACAATCAGAGCAACAAGATATGACCTTATTCCACATGATTATGTGTTGAGGATAAATAGGGTTGGAGATAGATAGATAGATAGATAGATAGATAGATAGATAGATAGATAGGCAGGCAGGCAGGCAGGCAGGCAGGCAGGCAGGCAGGCAGGCAGGCAGGCAGGCAGGCATAGACATAAGGTAAATATAGATATGTAGATTATAGATATATAAACATTTGCAAGTTAACCTCTAGACCTCTTTACAAACTTTTTAAAAAGAAAATGTTAGAATTAATTATATCATTGGAAGGTCTGGGGAAAATTTACTCTATAGTGTTTTCCTAAAGTCATTTCTGGAAAAAGTAATTAGAGCCTAGTTTCAAGTAACACAGCAGGCTAATGACAAGGTCAATAGAATTTGTTCAAGAGCCAGCAGGGTACATAGAATTTGGCTTCAAATGGAATTATCACTATTTCTCTTAGGTATTTACAGGAGGGCTTGTGCAAGAATAAAAGAGATGCCACCAGACTTGGATTATGTTTTATGATCAGCCTGAGGACAGACAGTTTTATGGTGAGGGACAATCTGTCCCAATGGAAACATGTATAAGTGGATAGTTGAATATTTAATAACTGAAAAACAAGATGTAAAAGTGATCCACCATTAAAAATTGAATTTCCATATGCCAATCAACTGAATATAAACATGCTTTTGAAAAATAGGCAATAGGCTGACTCTGTATTTAGAAAGGGCTGTAAAGCACTATGAAGTGGTATATAAGTCTAAAAGCTATTGCTATTTATTCAACTATCTATTATTAATTCATCTGGAAAAAGCTTCTTGAATTGGAATAAGAATTATAGGAATGGATGCTCTACTTACTATAAAGAATAATTCATTATCTGAAATATGTTTCAGAAAGGAGATAGAAACACATATAACTCTGATCTATAGAAAATAAAATTAATTATTTTAAACATTAATATTAATAGAAAGGGATAAAATAGGCAGACCTTTCTGCCTTACTTGCCACACAACCTCAAGAATTACTTCTGTCCATTTAAATAAATAGGTGATTAATTGAAAGTGAGTAGTACTGAAACAAATATTTAATTGGATTGGGTACTCTCTGAGGAGTTCCGGGGGATGAAACAGCAGAGAAGATGCCTAGAGAGCAGGTGGAGGACTAGCCATTCTGAATCCGACCGTGTCCAGTTACGAGCCTATATTAGGACATACCTAGAAGTGATTAGGGTGGCGAGGCATGCCTACTTTTCTCTCTGATTGTGTCCTCTGATGACCGCCCTGCGGCCCTGTTTTGGGTGGCCTGCTCCCTTCTATAATTGAGGGAGGGGGTGACCCTTTGCGGGGCAGAGCAGAGGAATTTAGTTTACATCTGGCGGGTAAGGTTGCTCGGATTGGGCCAGCTTGGACTCAGACTGGCAGTGGTCTGATGATGGGGTGGAGACAGATCTGGTTGATTCTACCTGGGTTGAGTTTGATCCGGTCTCCCTTGATGAAGTGGACAGGATCATGTGGAGGCTGTCCTCCACCACGTGTTTATTGGACCCGTGTCCTTCCTGGTTGGTGTATGCCTCCAGGGAGGTTACACGGCTGGCTCCAGGCAGTTGTCAATGCCTCCTTGAGTGAGGAAGTCTTTCCCACCACCCTGAAAGAGGCGGTGGTGAGGCCCCTCCTCAAGAAGCCTGCCTTGGACCTGGCCATTTTGGATAACTATTGTCCAGTCTCCAACCTTCGCTTTTTAGCGAAGGTTGTTGAAAATGTGGTGGTGCAGCAGCTTCCCTTGTTCCTGGAGGAAGCTGATTATCTAGACCTGTATCAATTGGGCTTCAGGACTGGACACAGCACAGAGACAGCATTGTTTGCACTGGTGGATGATCTCTGGAGGGGTTTTTTCCTCTGTCCTGGTCCTATTAGATCTCTCAGCGGCTTTCGATACCATCGACCATGGTATCCTTCTGCAGCGGCTCCGAGGATTGGTGGGGGGGCACTGTTCTGTGGTGGTTCTCCTCCTTCCTCTCAGGCCATTCACAGTCGGTGTTGGCAGGAGAGCAGAGGTTGGCCCCGAGACCCCGCACTTGTGGGGTGCCTCAGGGTTCCATTCTCTCACCTCTCCTGTTTAATATCTACATGAAACCACTGGGCAAGATCATCCATGGTTTTGGGGTGAGGTATCATCAATATGCTGATGATACCCAGCTTTATATCTCCACCCCAGACCAGATCAGTGATGCTCTCTCTGTGATGTCCCGGTGCCTGGAGGAGGTACAGGTCTGGATGGGGAGTAATAGGGTTCAGCTCAACCCAACCAAGACTGAGTAGCTGTTCTTACCGGCATCTTGGCTTTCATTGAATGTACCAACTTTGGTCATGGGGGGAGAGGTGTTGCCCCCCGTGGATAGGGTGAGGAATCTGGGCATCCTCCTGGGTTCACAGCTCAGTTTGGAGGAACAGGTGGGGGCTGTGGCCAGGGGGGCATTTGCCCAGGTTCGGCTGGTTCGCCAGCTCCGCCCTTATCTGAATCGAGATGCCTTCAAACAGTCACTCATGCACTCGTCACCTCCAGAATCAACTACTGCAATGCTCTTTACATGGGGCTGCCCTTGCGGACCACCCGGAGGTTACAGCTGGTGCAGAATGTGGCCGCGCGGGCTATGATGAGAGTGTCCCAATACTCCCATGTTACACTCCTCCTGCGCAACTTGCATTGGTTGCCAGTTGCCTTCCAGGTGACCTTCAAGGTGCTAGTTACAACTTATACAGCCCTAAATGGCTTGGGTCCAGAGTACTTGCGGGAACGCCTCCTTCCAGCATCATATTCTGATCGCCCAGTTCACTCCCATCGGAGGGGCCTCCTTGGGATACCATCGGTCAGGCATTGTCAGCTGGCAGTCCCCAGGGCTAGGGCCTTCTCTGTGGAAGCGCCCACCCTTTGGAATCAGCTCCCTGTGGATCTCTGTTTGGCCCCTGATCTCCGCTCCTTCCGCCGGGACCTGAAAACCTGGTTGTTTCAACAGGCCGGCCTGGAATGACCCGGGTGGGGTTTTAGGGTTATTTAATTTGTTTTAATGTATTTTAATGTATTTGACTTGTCCTATTTAATTGATTTTTTTTATTGTAAATTTGGTTCTGTTTTAATGTTCGCTGCCCTGAGTCCTTAGGGAGAAGGGCGGCATACAAGTGGAATAAATTATTATTATTATTATTATTATTATTATTATTATTACTACTACTACTACTACTACTACTACTACTACTCTATTTGGCCATGTATATGGAATAATATTTCATCAATCTAATCTGGGATATTATAATAAGGCTTTCATAATGTAAGCAACTTTTGGCAGGGCCTTGACCTCTGAAAGGAAGTATGAGCTTGTATAGTTCATGACCTCCTCCAAACTGTCCCATAGAGGTTAATAAGATGGTTGCTGTTTATAGCAACTTCTTCAAATGGTTCTACAGGTAAGAGAGTTCAGATTGCTTGCTTTGTATGATTCGTTTCAGATTTAATTTGAGACTGTTTCTATGGAGGTCTGACCCTTCACTAAAAATCTAAGAAATTGTTTTAAGAACTCAGTCCAGGATAGGCAAGGTCATAAAAAGCCTGGCAATAAAAGACAAAAAAATGGTAACAAGACTGCCTAATCTAGTTAATGTTAAAAATTGTTTTTTTTTCTTTTAAAATTTTATCTCACTAAAGCAAATATTCAGATTCTCATGATAGACACATACTTGTATATTTAGGCATTTATTTCAAGGGATCTGGCATCCACAATGCTAAACATAAGAACTCTGAAATAAATATGGATTGCATATTTTAAAAACAAGCAAGTTCAATCTGAGAAAATTCTGAGACCCAAGTAAGTTATCATTGTAGAATATCATTATGTTCTTGGTTATTCATTAGGAATATGGAACCAGGTTATCTGAGGGACCATCTCTTGGCTGTCACATCTACCTAACCCACTAGAACAGGGAAGCAAGAAACATTTTGGGTCCCATCCCCTAACCAGATACATCTGGCAGGAAGCTGAAGATGGGCCTTCTCTGTGGTGGCTCCTACCCTCTGGAACATCATCACTCTGGAAATTAGACTAGCCCCCACTCTAACACTCTGAAGATATGGTTTTACAAGCAGGCCTGGGGAAACCAAAGATGGATGAAGCCCATTAAATGGAGAGTATGAGAGTGTGCTGTCACCAGGGTGGGAGGGGTTATTATTTTTATTTTTTATATTGTGTTTTTTTCCTGTGAGACGCCTTGAGTTTCTGTGAATGAGTAGGCAGCAATATAAATTTTCCAAACAAATAAATAAAAACATTATTTTGCCTATTATGGCAGTCAAGGGGAAAAATAGAATGTAATTAGCTATGTCTCAGGAGGAAGAATGCATTCTGTTGAAACAACGATATTAGTGGCTAATCATAACTGTAAAATAATCATAGCTTCAGTTCTAAATCTGGTACAGATTAAGAATACCAGTTTATCCAGCAGAAAAACAAGCCAATGCACTTGACCTCATGACCCACACATGTAGCATCTGCTGCTTCCAATTGCTTTTGTCTTTACACAGTTTAATATTGAATGAAATGACAAATGTATAATCCATACAAACAATATATCTATACCTATAACAATAAATTATGACTAAAAGATGGGGAAGGAGGGAAAAGATCTGCAGACAGGAGATGACATCTGCTATTAGTCCATCAGCCATATCCAAATTGAAACATTCCCATTGGGGCCACAAGCCAACTGGCAGAGCCACATCTTCAGGCCCTTACAGAAGGTCAGCATGCTGTGAACAGACCTCACTCCTCATACCTACCTACCCTGGCCCATGGACTGTATCTAGATCACTAGTATTAGAAACCCAGAAACTGCCAAGGGTACTTCTGCCAATGAGAAAAGAGCTTCAAGAAAAGAAACCCCAAAAGTCATATAAAAGTGTCCCCTGAAATAGCTTTGTGGGTAACCTGAAATCATACAAGGGATCAGGACAAGTCACCTGTCCATCTCCTGTTATTTCTTTCTTATTATACATAGAGTCATATTTCAAATATAAAAATCTATAAACCACATCATTCCCATTGGCATAAAAAGAGTTAGCATGTCATCTTCTTTTCTTGAAGCTTTGGATATACTTAATGGTCTTTTTAAAATTCTGATATTTTCCTCCTAGGTCTACAGTATTGGTCATCTTAATAGAGGCTTGTAGAATAAAAGAGTCTTAGGGGAGTTTTAAAACCACTTCATGACTGTGTCTTTAAGCATTTTATGATGGATGTTTATGATGCTTATCCTTATGATTGATGAAGGACAGTTCCATTAATGTATGAGCACACTAGCCAGCCTATACAAACAGAACTTTTTATTTTCTTAATTTTCAAGAGTATTCACATATGCCTGCTCTTCCTCAAGTGTTCCAAAGCTCACTTTTCTGGTTTTGCTGGCAAGCAGAGCAATTAAAAATGAAAACATCTTGAAACACTCTGGCATACAGGTTTCTGAGTTTCACATTGCTAACTGCAATTACACAAATCATAAGAAGCACAAGAATTTTCAGCTTTGTGGGGAGGGGGGAAAAGAGGAAGGGATATATATATATATTGTTCTCTGTTGTCACTTAATGGCCCACACAGAAGGATCTGGAATTGCTCTAGGGAGTACAAAATGTTTGAACATAGACAACATGCCAAGATAGGATGAATTGCTGTAATCTGTGGATTACACTGTTTGAAGAAAACAGATCTTTTCTCACCACTGCATTCCAAATGTGTTGCTACAATAGCAGTGGAACAGAAATTATTTCTGTAGGGAGATAAGCGAAAACAAAATGCAGTGCCAAAATTAAGGTAGAATTACTGTGTAATAAGAAAAAAAAATATTTTTAAAAAATCATTTTTATGAATAAAAAGCTATTGAAACCGGGATGGTTAATCCACATTTGTACCTACAGATAAGACATTTGATTACAGATAATCCTCAATTTATGATCATAATTCAGCCCCAAATTTATGTTGCCAAATGAGATATTTGTTAGGTGAATTTTTCCTCATTTTGCCATAGTTGTTGAGTGAATCATTCTAGTTTTTAAGTTAGTAACACAATTGTTAAGTGAGTCTAACTTCCTCATTGACTTTGCTTGTCAGAAAGTCACAAGATGTTCACATGACCCCGGACACTGCAACCATCATGAATATGAATCAGTTGCCAAGCATCTGAATTTTGATAATGTGACCATGAGGATGCTGAAATGATCTAAGTATGGAAAATGGTCATAAGACACTTTTTTTTCAGTGTCATTGTAACTATGAATGATCCCTAAATGAACTGTTATAAGTTGTGGGCTACCTGCATCTCTTTATTTAAAATATTTTCATGGCTACAATTTAGTGGTAATGGTAATCAGAAACTAGGCAGGCCTTGTATCTCACCAAACAATAACTTTATTCATATTGACCCATGTGCTAGGGAAAAAGACAGATTTTAACTGTCTTTCAAAGGCTTGCATAATGGCATAATGGCATAAGAGACTGTTACAAAAGACAAGAATGGCCACTGAGAAGATATATTTTCTAGGTCTCATAAGGTGACATTTCTTTAAAGAAGGAATCTGGAATGTGTGTTTCCTGCTGGAGTTTGTGGGATGGCTAGATTCCACTGGCAAAAGGCAGTTCTGAAAATAACTCAGCCCTGGGACAGATTAGCTACAAACTGTTTTAGGGTTTGTATGTACTTCCCTTCTTCCCTGAAGATTTGTTATCCTGGAAGCCCAAGACCTATGCATATTAGTATTGGGGCAAATGCAACAGGCAGTTGAGATCCCTGAAGGTTGTATATATGTATAAGTGATACAATTAATAAGTGTTATGTATGTAGGTTTGAATGTTATTGGTTTATTTGAACTGTTCTTGTAAAATGTCAAATGGTATTGGTTTAAATAGTGCGGGAAGAATCCCTGCACTCCCATTGGCTGGCAGCTACGGATGCAGGCTATAAGAAGCAGCCGTAGCCAAGCCAGGACGGGTCCATTCGAGCTGTAGTCACTAATAAAGTCTTTGCTGGAACTCCTCGCGTCTGACTCTTCATGCAAACTTAACAATAAGCTATTGAAATCTTAAGAGACAAAAATCAAAATTTGGACAAAAAAATTAAATACACACACATAATGAAGAAAGTATATGAGGAATTATCGGAGAGTGGAATATCTAGAATGAGTAATTTATAACTATTATTTGATTTAACAAATACAATATAGGTCTGCTTACAGTATTATCCTGTATCACACCAATTATAAACCTATTTGCAAATGAATTCACAATGTGATGTCCCAGCAGGGATCCTAATTTCAGGCAAGTATCAATTTCAGGCAAATAACCTTGGTTTAATTAGTTTACATTTCCCCATATCTGTTCTGGTTGGGTAATATGTTTGTCCCACAGGGAGTGACATTCATCCTCCAGGAGGCACTATATCTATAGAAATGTCCATCCCCACAAAATTAGGAATGAAAAGCAAGTGTTTCTCTATAACTTCCTGAACTACAGATGCCATCATACTTCCCTTGCCAGCTGGAGAATTTGATAGTTGAAGTGCACACATTTTAGAATTGCCAAGTTTGAAAAACACTGCAATTAACTCTTTCTAGCAACAAAGAATAAATTAAGGATTTTTAAGTTGATAAACTTAAGGATGATAGTAGAGCATTTGAGGCAAGAAGGAACATAGCACATCTCTAGTGATCTATTGAAGATTCGGGTGAAAATGGGGGCCAATTGGTCAGCATAGACTTTTAAGCAAGAAGGAGTTATCTTGTCTGGCTCTAGTGCTTTTCCTGGCTTTTGTCTGTGAAATAGCTTTTTTTTAAAATTACATTTATATGCCGCCCTTCTCCGAAGACTCAGGGCGGCTTACAATTTTTTGGGATACAACCCAGCGTGCTCAGCAATAGCCTTCATTCCATTGTATATGCCTGCTTATTACTAAGCGGCATTTTTACAAAGTCAGCTTATTGCCCCTAACAATCTTGGGTCCTCAATTTACCTACCCCGAGAAGATGGAAGGCTGAGTCAACCTTGAGCCTGGTGGGATTCGAGCCTACAGTAATTGTAGACAGCTGGATCTTAAGTGCAGGCATTTAACAGCCTGAGCCACCAAGGCCCTTTTGTACTTCTTTTTCTGCGATCACCAGAGGTTGTGAACCCAATGGGCTGGGGCCAGTTGTAGGAGGCTTGGCTATTGTTCGTGTGTTTGATATGGTGGTTGTGGAGATAGGTGGCTGTAGCTTCCTTTCAAACCTGCAGTAAAACACATTCAGGTCATCTGCTAGTTGTTGATTTCCTTCTGCCTAGGAAGGAGGTTTGCTGTAGCCAGTGATGTTTTTAAGAGTTTTCCACATGTTTGCTGGTTCATTTGTTGAGAACTGATTCCTTAACTTTTCAGAGTAGCTTCTTTTTGCTGTTCTGATCTCTCTTGTTAATATGTTTCTGGCCTGATAGTACAGCATTCTGTCACCTTTTCTGTAGGCTTCCTTTTTGGAATGACGTAGCTGCTTAAGTTCATCTGTGAACCAAGGTTTATTGTTACTATATATTTGCAGGTTCCTTGTTGGTATACATAAGTCTTTGCAGAAGCTGACATATGATGTTACAGTATCTGTGAGCTCGTCTAAGTCTGCAGAGGTATCTTCAAAAACATTCCAATCAGTGCAATCAAGGCAAGCCTGGAGCTAGATTGGCTAGATTTTTCCTTGCCTCAGGAATGGTCTACAACATTGTGCGAACTATTCTAACATATAGACATTGCTTGAAACAAACTATTTTCATGGTGTGTGTAGAGGAAACTAAATCAAGGCACAGAATTGAGAGGGATGGAGAATGCTGTGCCCTGCACAGATATGCAGAAAGATAGAGAGATTATAATAGTTTCCATGAGCTTCTTCCCATATCCAACCCAGATTTTGCAAGCATCTTAATCCAACAGGATCATTTATATTAATATTGCTGTGAGATTTGGACAAATTTCCCCTAAGATTTAAATTAGACTCTTAAAAAAATCATTAAGCAGAGCAACCACAACAGGAAGCTGTTGTCCGACACTTACAAATCCCCAAAACAGCCAAATTTATAAGTTTGCATTCATGATTTTTAAGGAACACAGACAATACAACTATCCAAGCAATCGATAGCAAAAGGTTTGATTACAATGCAGCATGGAGATATCTCTGTTCAAGACCAAAATAATTCCCCAAACCTAGAGCTTATTCTGGACAATTATGTAGTGCATCCAAAAAGGTTGGCTGGAATTTTGCTTGCCACAGGAATGATCTACAATGTTGTATGAACTATTCTAATTTTTTTCAGATAAGGAAATATTGCACTTCATAGTAAGCAGCAAGCTTGCAGTTAAAAAGCCATCAAGTTATCTATAGATTTAAATCACACCATGTCATTAAATCTGGCAGTTAAATATATTATTCCATGCTTTCTATTGCCGATATCCTGCCGGATCTTTGTAAAATTCAAATTTTCACTAATTGTGATGCCAGCAATGTCTTCCGTGTGAAGTGGGATGAAAAATCAAATTAATGAGATTTCTGTACTTTATCTATATTACAGATAGTTACATCTTCCAATATATCTGAAGTATTTCAGAGAAAACTAAACCAGGCACAAGAGTTTGCTTGATGTGAAGATAATTGTAGTTGAATCCTGCTTACTAGAGAAGCAGCAACTGATATGGAAATGAAAAAGGCTATGACATTAAATCCAAAGAAAATGAAATTTGAACATATTTAGGTCATGTAGTCTCAGCTGACAGGACCAGCAACTAATCCCAGCAAGGCAGTTCTAAATAAGTCAAGACTGGGTCCAATGTACAGGACTTCAAGAAAATCAGAAATACCTTTGATAAATTCTGCCTACATTTAGCAACTAGCCTCAGTGTACCAGTCAACAAAAATGGTGGCAGAGTGATCCTGGCAATGGCTTAAAGCATTTAAATGATTAAAGCAGCTAATCATCAACATGCTTGTACTGAGAATACCATCAGGGAAAGCAGCAGCTGATTTTACAGTGTGACGAATAGGGTGGAAGAACAGCCAATTCAGAAAATAAGCAGAATATTTTAGAAAAAAAAGTATGAATGGGGAAAAATATTGTTGGTGGTGGTGTTTGAAGCAACATGTTCAACATTTTTGACCATAATAACAGTTTTCTAATCACAACCATTAAAGACAATTATAAAACATAGCATTAAGTCTGCCAATACCAAATCAAAATCAGGTATCACCCAACAGAAATACTAGTGCTGGCAGCCATATTAAATTCTGCCAATCTCCTAGTGCTAAGGAAACTATCCAGAGACATGAGGACATCAAGTCAATTAACATGCTGTACTAACTCCCAATTAAAACAGCAAAGATGCAGGAAATTAAATAGGCTATATAACAGGATGCACAGCTTTAAGTATTCGAGTGAGTAATTTTGGAAGGCTGGCCTGCAAATCACAGGCCAACTGCCTATGGAATGAGAAACATATTTTCAATTTAAAAATGAGCTCACTGTCCAAGGATAGACTTACGTATTTCAGGCAGATAATTACTTCACTCCAATTGCATAAAATAGTTATGCTCACATATGGAAACTGATAACTGCTTGCAATGGACTCAAGGGGCCTTGGTGGTGCAGGCTGTTAATAGCCTAGCACTTAGTTCCAGCTGCCTGTAATTATTGCAGGCTCGAATCCCACCAGGCTCAAGGTTGACTCAGCCTTCCATCCTCTCGGGGTAGGTAATCTGAGGACACAAGATTGTTGGGGGCAATAAGCTGACTTTGTAAAAATGCCGCTTAGTAATAAGCAGGCATATACAATGGAAGGAAGGCTATTGCTGAGCGCATTGGGTTGTATCCCAAAAATTGTAAGCTGCCCTGAGTCTCCGGAGAAGGGTGGGATATAAATATGAATTAAAAAAAAAGAATATGCATGTTAGCCTGAGATGAACAAAGCATATATAGAATAATGTAATATTTTACATTTTATGACAACTATCAACAAAAAACAGATCTTGCCACATGACCTCACCATAAGGCCATGAGAAAATATTCAGTTTCTTACCAAGTTACTCCTACACCTTTGAAATATCCAAAGAGGCATGTTGAAGATAGTAGCTCTTCAGTTGTCATGGCCCATCAGAGCCCAGTTCAGAATAGGGGGAGGAATTGGCACTGGGACTGTCCAACAGGGTTGGCATGTCTCCCTTGGCATGTTTGGAGAGGCCAGAGGCTGAGACTGATGCTGTCTTAGGCCCATCAGGTATTGGGGAAAGTAGTCAACCAGACTAAGAGCTGCCAGCCTGCACAGATACAGTGGAGGATCCATTGCTGACAGGCAGTGGTGCTGATAAGCAGCATATCTCCTCTGATGAGGAACAGCTGCCTCCTCCACTGATCCAAGGACAAGAAGAGAAAAGCGTAAGCAAGCCCAGAGTAGTACTGCAAGACTACTCAGGAGGAGGTCACTCCACCCCTCCTCACAAGAAATACCTGGAGTGGAATAACTTAAGGAGAAGCCCTGGGGAGTTAATCTTTGCCAGGAACAATTGTTTGCCTGGGCTTGCATTCCCCTGGCTTCGACTCATGCCTACTGCAGTTTGCCTTGCCTTGCTTTGAAGATTGCTCTTCACCTTTTGCCTTGGATCTTGCCCTTGTCCTGTGGAACTGTTTCTTGCCTTGGACCTTTTCTTTGCCCTGAGGAGTGCCATTGTCTTGTGCCTATACTCTACCTTGTGAACTGGACTTGGAACCCTGGATCTTGCCCTGTGAGTGTGCTCCTACTCTGTGGGCTTTATTTGTACTATAAGGGCTGTTGTTTGGGGAATTGAGGGTGGCTGCCTTCAAAGTAGCATGGGGGAGAAGACTTACTAATCATTAGAGGACTGTTTTGTGAACCATTTGTTGAGAGAAATAAAGGACTCTCTAGAGACATGCCTTACCTTGACCACCTGGGACATAACATCAGTACTTACTGTCCTGGAGTTGATTTTCAGGAGCCTCTTGTTAAGTTTGCATGAAGAGTCAGACGCAAAGAGCTTCAGTGAAGAGTTTGTTAGTGACTACAGCTCGAATGGACCCATTTTGGCTGGGCTAGGGCTGCTACTTATAGCCAGCAGCCGCAGTTGCCAGCCAATCAGAGTGCAAGGTTTTCCCGCACTTTTCAAACCAATCATATTTGACATTTTACAAGAACAATTCAAACTAAACCAATAACATTCAAACCTACATACATAACACCCCTCCCCACTAGGTTCAGTCCATACCAAACCCCAACCTATCTAATGTATTCTTTTAAATAGGTGGGGCTCTTTGTGTAACGTTGAGACCTTCGTGGTTCAGAAGTTTTAACATTCTCACCCAGTGAGAGAGGAAATGTGTCTGCTGACATTTCCCTACTAGGACTTCCTGTGAAAGAAGACCCTGTTTGATTGTTAGAATCTGGTCTCTCCTCCCAACCCATCTCCAGCCCAATGTCAGCACCCAAGTCAGGTAGTGATGTACAATCTTCCACTTCTAAGGATGGATTTTGGCATTGTGACAGGTTTTGGGATGGTTCCTGTCGTAATGGCTCATTACACATGGGGTGGATTCTTGCTTGCTGATTATCCTCCTGTTCCTCCCTTCCCCTAGAATTGACATCAGGTGAGGGAACTAGAGAGGAACAAGTGCGATGTTCCTGAGAAAACCTGGATCTAAGTTGATCAATGTGCCTGCTCCAGAGGAGTCCATCCTCTGTTTGCACCCTGTAAGAACGAGGGCCTGTGATTTGAGTTATCTCAGCAGGAATCCACAAAGGTTCACCCATAAGGTTCTTAGCATAAACAGAATCACCCACACTGAATGTGCGAACTTTGGAAGTGGAATCTAGTGGTGCGTTGGGTGCGTAAGTGGGATGAAGGCGGTCAAGGGAAGACCTAAGTTCCTACCCATCAACAACTCTGCTGGGGATAAGTTATTAGATGGGTTAGGAGTGATGTGCTGAACACTAAGAAGTTTTTCAACTTTCTCAGTGATGTCCCCAGGACCCAGTTGCTGAAGTTTCTCCTTGGTAAAACGTACCATGCGTTCAGCCCGGCCGTTAGCCGAAGGGTGCCCAGGGGCAGTGAGGGCATGTCTGATACCCTGTTGTGCTAAATAGGATTCAAAAAGGTTGGATGTAAATTGAGGGCCATTGTCAGAGACAAGAACATCAGGTAACCCGTGGGTTACAAAAAGTTTTTTGAGCTGCTTGATGACAGCATCAGTTGTGGTGGATGCCATAGGGATTACCTCTAGCCATTTGGAATATGCATCTACTATAATAAGAAAGGTGTGCCCTCTGGTAGGGCCAGCAAATCAATGTGAATCTAGACCACTGGCCCTAGGACATTCCCATTCCTGTTTGGGGGCGAGAGGTGGGGCAGGCCTGACTACCTGACAGTTGGGACAAGATGCAACCCAGTTTTCAACCATTTTGTCAATACCTGGCCACCATACATAACTCCTGGCCAATCCCTTCATCCTTACAATACCAGGATGACCCTCATGTAACATTTCCAAAACCTCTTTTTGTAGTTTTGCAGGAATAACCACCCTGTTACCCCACAAAATACATCCTCTTAATACAGATAATTCAGTTTGCCTGGACTTAAAAGGTTGGGCAGGTGAGGTAGATCTTGAAGAGGCCAACCTTTCTTAATCCAGCCTATAACAGGAGCCAATAAAGTGTCTTTGGCAGTCTCTCTGGCAATTTCAGCAGCATGCACTGGAAGCTTGGCAACAGTTTCTAGGAAAAAGGTGTGTGTTTCAGGTTCAAAGTCCTCCTTGTGGCAAGGTAAGTGGGCAACGACTCAGTGCATCAGCATGTCCAATGTCCTTGCCAGGCTTGTGGATAAGTTTGTATGAATAAGCAGCAAGAAATTCAGTCCACCTCAGCATTCTTGGTGACAGGATAGTAGGTGTAGGTTTGTCTCCTGCCACAATGCCTAACAAAGGTTTGTGATCTGTAACAATGGTAAATGTTCTCCCATACAAATATTCATGAAATTTCTTGACAGCTGCAACAATTGCCAATGCTTCCTTGTCCAATTGGCTGTATTTCCTCTCTGCTTTGTTCAAAGTGCGAGAGTAAAATGCAATAGGGGCTTCTCTCCGGCTGGGGAGCCTGTGGCTCAAACCCCACCCCCCCCACTCCAAAAGGGGATGCATCACAAGTCAGTACAACAGGCAAATTCTCAGAGAACTGTATCAGTACAGCATCTGACATGATTAGTCCTTTAATACTGTCAAATGCTGATTGTTCCTTCCTCCCCCAGACCCAAACAGACTTTTTGTCAAGTAATCTGTGCAATGGTTCAGCAATGGTTGCCTTCTGAGGTAGGAACGTGTGATAAAAGTTAATGAGTCCAAGGAAGGCTTGCAAATCTGTTTTGCATTTTGGTCTAGGGGCTTCTTTGATAGCTTGAACCTTGGCATCTGTGGGGTGGATGCCATGCTTGTCAATCATGTAACCCAAGAACTCAACCTTGTCAGTCCTAAGAGTGCACTTTTCTTCCTTGACTTTTAACCCCGCTTTCTTGAATCTGGTAAGGACTTCTCTGAGTCTTCTTGTAATTGAGTGTCATTTTCAGCAGAGATTAACACATCATCAAAATAAGGCACTACCCCTGGCAGTCCTTGGATCATTCTTTCCATAAGGCTTTGAAAGATGCCTGGTGCCATGCTTACTCCAAACTGTAACCTTTTACATTTGAAGGCACCTCTATGAGTCACAATGGTTTGGGCCTCTGCAGTGGCTTCATCAACTGTTAGTTGTTGATATGCCTGGGCCAAGTCCAATTTGGCAAAGACTGTACCCCTGCCAAGTGAATGTAACAGATGATGCACCACTGGAACTGGGTATGCGCTCTGCTGCAGCGCATGGTTCAGTGTCCCCTTATAGTCCCCACAGATTCTTACTGACCCATCAGTCTTGACTGGTGTGACTATGGGTGTCCCCCATCTGGAGTGGTCAGTGGGCTCTAAAACTTCTTGAGCTATTAGTTTATCTAATTATGCATCAATTTTTTCCTTTAAAGCAAATGGGACCCTTCTGGGGTTTAAATGAATTGGGGGCACCTTGGGATTTAGGTTGAAAGTGATAGGGGTCCCCATATACTTGCCCAATCCTTCGCTGAAGACCTCTGGAAACTCAGACTTCAAAGACTCCTCCTATTCAGAGTTGCTCACGTGATTGATGCCAGTCACCTCGATGCCTAGTGGATTGAACCACTCAAGTCCCAGCAAGCTTGGGCGATCCTTGTCCATGATGGTCAGGGGCAAACATTTGGTGTGGCCTTTGAACTTCACGTTGAATTCTCTTGTTCCAACTACTGGAATCTTGTTCCCTTGGTAGTCTTCACATGTACTTTTCTACTTCTTAAGGTTGAAGAATGACCAATGGTGACTGATGAGTTTCATTCTTCCCATTTGCTTCTGAGTTGCGCCCCATTTTCTCACTGAAGTTGTTGGGCTTGAAATCTTTGTCAGGAAACTTTCTTCTGTGTGGTGGAGTTCTGGATGATTTGCAGACTCTTGCTAAGTGACCTCTTTTTTCACAACGAAGACAGATGGTATTAAAAAACTTGCATTCAGTGCGGGGTGACCCCCACAACCTCTGCAATAAAAGTCTTGCCTTTTTCTTCCCAGGTCTTTATTTTTCTTTTCCATTCTGAGTCTAAAAATTCCTTCCTCCACTTCACTACAGCCTGATTCAGAATCTATTTGCTCGCAATGAGTTGTTGTGGACTTTTCCACATCAGAATGGCTTGAGGCCTTGTTAATTTTCTTCATGGCTGCCGCTGAGGACTTAGTGGCTTCTGCTGAGGAGGCCTCTTCTATGGCTTCTTTCAACATGATCTTAGGTTTTAATAACAATTTGCTCTGAAGCACCTTGTCTTTGGGGCCTAGAACAAATCGATCGCGCATGGCCTCCTCCAAGTTGTTAAACTCGCATGCACCCCCAATGTCTCTTAACCTTGCCATGAAGTCATTAACATTTTCACTTTCCCCTTTATCCCGACGATAAAACTCGTGTCTCTTAATGAGGCACGATACTTGTGGGGTGTAATGGGCTCTTAAAAGCTTCTCTAAATCAGGCCATTCCATTACTTTCATGTCTGCAGCTCCCGCCAATGCCTTTGCCATCTTGAAGACTGCCGGACTGTAGTGCGCAAGAAAGACCACCCTCTTCCGCTTCTCGAAGATGTCAGTGAGGTCGTTTCCTTCCAAATACATTTGGAAGCGATCCGCATACGATTCCCAGTCTTCTGCCACTGGATCGAACGGGCTGGGGGTGTTCAGCGCAGCCATCTCGCTCTTCTGCTTGTCTTCCTCGTCGTCTTCTCTTCAGGGGAATCCCATCCTCGTCGCCATTGTTAAGTTTGCATGAAGAGTCAGACGCGAAGAGCTTCAGTGAAGAGTTTATTAGTGACTACAGCTCGAATGGACCCATCTTGGCTGGGCTACGGCTGCTACTTATAGCCAGCAGCCGCAGTTGCCAGCCAATCAGAGTGCAGGGTTTTCCCACACTTTTCAAACCAATCATATTTGACATTTTACAAGAACAATTCAAACTAAACCAATGACATTCAAACCTACATACATAACACCTCTTATTGATAATTATATGAATGCCACAAAATGGGAAGAATACATGTTACTTGTAATAATATCCCTATAGCATTCCTTTCATGAAACTCTGATTTTAGGGCAATAGAAAACCAGCAGTTCTCTGCTGTTGCTGCTGTCAGGGAAGAAGCACAAGGACAGACAATCCTTTTTTGCTGCTTACCTCTGTTCTCCTCACCAGGCCAAGCACATATTTTCTGCCTTCATTGGCTTTCATTTATCTCCATGCTTGTTAGAGAGTACTGAGACCTTCTGTGATAGCCTAAACAGCAGCATCAAGTCAGCACTGCACCTGGGCCAAACATGGTTCCTTATTGGATGGTAGATAGTTGCTGCTATCAGGGATGGAGAGTTATCTCCAGCAAGTGAGGACATAGGCAAAGGGTCAATGAAGAGAAAAAAGCAGGGAAGCTGAAGTGCCAGAGTGGCAGCAAACAGAGACTGAGTTTTGGGAATAGAAACTTTACAGACTGTAAGGAGACTGTGGGGGCAAGCAGGGAGTCTGGATGAACTCTTAAGCACTATGACTATTCATTATTGATAAAGATAACCTTTGCCTATTACTTTTAGCATATTAATTTTTTATGTATTTAAATTTGCTTTATATAATTGTATATTATACCTTGTAATATGAGAAAAATTTAAAAGACAGGCTTGAATATATTCTATCAGGAACTTGTTTGCCATTCCATTTCTTTCTTATGCATTTTTGCACTCTCTTTTAATTGGCTTTTTTGAGCAATTACTCAGGGGTGGGATTCTACCGGTTCAGAACGGTTTGGGCAAACCGGATAAATTTCAATCTGGTTTGCAGAATCAGTATTTGAACCAACTGGCTGACTCTGCCCACCCAACCCCTCCCAGGAGTCTCCATGCGGCCCATTTTTGATGCAAGTAAGTGCAGGGTCCATGCAGAGGGGAAAAACAGGCCTCCTGGAAGTACCAGACGTCCAGAAATGGGCCTGTTTCTGGCTTCCAGAGGGGCTCCAGAGCCTGGGGGAGGCCATTTTCACCCTCCCAGAGGCCCAAGGGAAGCCTCTGGACCCTTGGGAAGGCAAAAAAATGGCCCTCCTGGAAGTTCTGGTAGGCTATGCCCACCCAGCAACTGGGCAACAAACTGGTTGCTGGGAGTTTTGAATCCTACCTCTAAATATACTGCATTATGCAAGCAATTGTCTGCTAGAAAGAAATTTTCATTAATATGGCCTCAAGCTGTATTTTTTATCACAAAGTTTAGGAACTTGGGATGGGGTTGGAAGGTGGGCTAAGCAAAAAAAGACAAGCAAATGAGGGATTAGCATAGATCACGGATGTCAAATTAATGGTGTCACGTTGACATAATGTGATGTATCGTGACATTTTTCCCTTTACAGAACTGGATTGGGCGTTGCTGCACATGACGCATTTGGCCCACAGGCCGCCAGTTTGATACCCCTGGCATAGATGGTTACCATCAAAGTGAATAAGGTCACCCACTGATAGCATGTGATTTCCTACATGCTTGCCCAGATGCTCATATACAAAGCTTATTCAACCCATTAACAAACAAATATATGTATATATATATGTCATGTAACAGCTTAAAGATGATTCATACATAGAAACATTCACTGGAAACTGAACAGTTGATTTTCAGTGCCAATAATCCACTGTGCATAAGAAGCTTTTCTTTCTTAAGGCAATCACTGTTTTAGATCTGAAAGATCCTATTTATCACTTGACCATCACACCTTAAGCTGATATCAGCAGAGCAGGAGAAACCTTGACTGCCTCATTCATAGTCAAGCAGCTTCAGAGGCTTAAACATAAGAAAATTAATAAGCACAAACCTTGGGCAGTCAGTTTTCTTCCATATACTGTATACTTGATGGAAAAACTTGCAAGCTGATGTGGGAAATTTGTCAATGTGAAAATTTGTCAGTGCTGTTATCATGATGCACGGTGTCCCTGACCTGGGTGAATGTTCAGCAGAAATGAATGCAGAAAGACAAGGCTGCACATAATTGTCCAATCTTTTCACACTAATCAGCAACTGATTTACAAGACAGAGACTAAAAACAAGAAAGAGGCAGGAAAGGAATGTTAGAATAGAACTATCCTCAACCCTGACGACTGTATGTTAATAAGTAATTCAAAAGTGGGTGGGAAGAAAAGTGGAAGATTGAATGTGGATAAAATACTTCTTATTAAAGGACATTTCTATGATACAGAAGATAAAATATATGAGATGGAGGGGAAAAACTGAGTAAGGCAAATTTGGAGTCTGATGTTTGAGGTCTGTCTGTTTGGCTTCACTTAACAGTAAGATTTGCAGAAGCAAATACAAACATTGGAGGATGAGTCACGTGTTGCCCAAGAAAATGCTTCATAATAATCTAAAGATTAGTTTATATATCATAAAACTATATGAATATATCATCATATAAAGCAGAGACTGCCTAGTTGACAATGGGAAATAGATATATATAGGTATTTTCTATAATAGAAAACCAGTTTGGTACAGTGGTTAAAGCACTGGGCTAGAAACTGGAAGATTTTGAATTCTAGTCCCTTAGAATTAGAGCTCCGATGGATCCTTGGTGCTCTCTAAGCTTGGTTGTTTTCCTGAAGATATTTCATTACCCAAAGTAAATAATATCATCAATGCATTGATGATGTTACCTAGTTTGGGTACTGAAAAGTCTGCAAGAAAAGAAGCAAGCTCACAGAGCACCAAGGACCCCTTATGTTAACCCTAAGCTACAAATATTCTCCTTTATTAATTAGAGCTCTGTCAAAGAGTGACTCTGTCTAAAACAGAGGAAGGAAAACAGAATTTCCCTCCCAAAAAGTTTAATTAATATTGATTTTCAAGCTGCATGGAGTTCATGGTTTTCACTGTTAACTTTAAACTTATTCATAATTACAATGTAAATAACGTAACTAAATTTATAATATGCCCAGAGGCTAGAATGGAGAAAATTAATAAAGATATCTAAATACTTTTTGTTATATATTTTTGTCTTCTTCTTTCAAATATGGGAAGGGAATGGAAATATTCAACTACCAAATATTGATGTTCTTTGCATCTAATTGACAGCTTGTTAGATTTATCTTACTCTTCCTTTTTACTCCAACCCTTTTTATTTTTAGTCAGCTGAAAGAAGGGATGTGGGCAATACTCTTCCCCTCATCTCATCACTGAAATGTTTTTACTGCTGCTTTATTTAGCTGTGTCCATTTTCCTCTTTCCAGGTAACATTTCAAACTGTGGAACAGCTTTCTCTTACATATTCTCCTACCCAGCAATCCTACTTGTTCATGATTCACAATGTTATTTTTATGCCTTACAAAGGTTAGCATAACAAAATGTTTTCATCAAACAGCTTATAGACATTCCACAGTTTGCATTTTTCCTGTCATAATGTAAATATAGTCCCACTCGTATAGTATATTAATCTCCTGTTGGCCAGAAATAAAAATTTGCAAGTGTATACTGTAAATGAGTTCAATTAGCTATCTTTCAACACTCTTTCCTACCCTAGAGACATAAGTTAAAAGGAAACTGTCTTTAGATTAGTGGAGGGTAGAAAAGATTTTCATACTTCTCAGTTAAAAGAAAAATGTCCCTTTCAAGCAAGTTCATGCAACCAGTAATAATACAACAGCCAGTAATAATATAATAATACTGTGTGACTTTTCCTGAGAAACAAGGAGGATTCGCCCTTGTGTCCTACTGGCTAGGCAAGGCCACCTGTCACAGTTCACAGAGGTTCAACAGTTAAGTTGAAGAATAGAAGAATAACAAGCAAACACCCTCAGGTTAAAATAGCTTAAATGCAATTGTTTAGATGCAAATACTTCAGAAATGTCATCTCACTGATTGTACCTTCAATCACAGTTCACTCTGTTAAATACTGTATTCTATTTTCAGAATTGTAGCTTTATAAACAAGGAATCAAGAAAATATCTTTTATCTATCTGTCTCTGTCTTTGTCTGTCATTGGTGCATTGAGCTCTCTAATTTTCACAATAAACATTGACCATTTACATTTTAAATGGTCTATAATAATAACAACCCCTGCATGGATACCCTCGTGTCATGGGGCAGATGTTTGTAAGGCTCTGATGTGGGTGAGTATATTCCATCAGAAGGGTTACCCATGCCAGACAGATCTTAGCAGAAACAGGAAAAGAATCCTATATGAGATTGGTCATTGTCCAGGTCAATAAAGACCATGTCAGATGTTACAGTTCCTGGGCATCTGCTGACAACTAAGCAATGGGACTCAGGAACTGTGGATGGGCAATGACTGGAAGAACAACAACCACAGGAAAAAAGTCTGCTGTATTTAAAAATTGTGCCATTATGATCTGCTTTTACAAATAGAAACTAACAAAGTTGAGCTACTTTGAAATAATAACTTAGAAATAATAATAAAAACAGAACAAGTAGAGGTCAGAACTGAAGCAACCTGTGAACTGACCCCTGACAAGAAGAATTAAAAGAGAAAATTATGGAATATGCAGTATTACTAGTAGAAAAAATAGAAACTGCAAGTATTGAAAGTAGTGCCCCCAAAAGATCTGGCACCTATAATGAAAGATGTGAACAACACCCTTGCAATTGTTAAATTAACATCTATTGAACAGACCAATCAGCTTGCATACAGTACAGCCACAAACACAATGGGGTTGCAAAAGTACTGGGTATCAAAATTAGAAAATAAAAAAGAAAACCTTATTTAATCCCAAAGTGGAAAATCAGACTAAGGGGCCAAGATAAAAAAAATCAGACGAGAATCATTTCAAGAACATGAAACAGCAAAAATTGAAGAATGTATTGATGAAAAAAGTCTAATGAAAATGGCTTAGCACCAGAAAAATAAAATCATAAAGTAAAAAGTAGTAGCATAGTAGGGAAAACTGAACCCTATGAGGCATGAATCATCCAATTTAAGTAAAAGAGTTACTTAAGTAACTCTAACTGAGCTTTGGTGGCTCAGGCTGTTAAATGCCTGCTCTTAAGATCCAGCTGTCTACAATTACTGTAGGCTCGAATCCCACCAGGCTCAAGGTTGACTCAGCCTTCCATCCTCTCGGGGTAGGTAAATTGAGGACCCAAGATTGTTGGGGGCAATTAGCTGACCTTGTAAAAATGCCGCTTAGTAATAAGCAGGCATATACAGTGGAATGAAGGCTATTGCTGAGCGCATTGGGTTGTGCTCCAAAAATTGTAAGCCACCCTGAGTCTTCGGAGAAGGGCGGCATATAAATGTAATTAAAAAAAAGTCAGTCCAGAGCAAAGGTGGTATTCAGCAGGTTCTGACCAGTTCTGGAGAACCGGTAGCAGAAATTTTGAGTAATTCGGAGAACCGACAAATACCACCTCTGACTGGAGATTTTACAGTATCCTTCCCCTGCCACCCCACCAAGCCACGCCCACAGAACTGGTAGTAAAAAAGTTTGAATCCCACCACTGGTCCAGAGGCACTTCTACCAAAGTATATATGGCAACAGGGATTCTGAAAATGGAAAACCAAACAAAAAGGAAACAATCCAGTTTTGGAAAGATCTATGTGTAATTCAAAATGACTAATAAAAACTCTGGATAGATAATTAGTTTATTCTATTGGTTAAGACACAAGCCTAAAAAGCAGGAAACTGTGAATTCAAATCCCACCTTAGCCATGAAAGTCAACTGCATGACTTTGGGTCAGTCATTCTCTCTCGGCCCAACCCAACTCACAGGGTTGTTGTTCTGGGAAAAATAGCAGGAGGAAATGTGTTGGATATGTTCACCACCTTGAGTTATTTCTCAACAAAATAAAAACATGATACAAATAAATAAAAATAAAAAGATTTGAAAATGAGTTTAGTAAAGAAAACGAGTGGAAGAACTAATAACAGGAAAAATGGTTAAAAATTAAGTGAAAAACTGGATATCTCCTATAAATGATCAATTGCATGGCTTTTAACTCAAATATCTGACTAGCAACTGGCAAAATGTATCTGATTCAGAAAGATGCAACAAAAGCAACAATTATATACGCCACTAACATGCTTACCTACAATGATTAAATTATTCACAGACCTAATAGCAGGCAACATCCAAGATTATTTAGAAAAATATAACATCCTTCCAGCAGAACAGTAAAGAAATAAAAGGAAAATCAGAGAAGTACAAAAAGATCTGCTATCAAAAGATCTACTGATAAAGAAGAGAAAATTGGCTAATTGTGTAAAAGGTAACCAAGAAGAAGCTTTGATGTAAATTAAAAATTGGAACTTACTCATTGTATAGGGAAAAAAAACAGAAATACTGAAATAATGTAACAAAAACATGACCAGAATGTGGCAAAGAAAAGCATAACATGGTCAATTTCTACCAAAGATTGAGGGGAAAGTGGATAAAGATAAAACCTGGCAATGCCTTACCACTGGAACATTTTTTATAAAAAAAACCCCACATATTTAAAAAGAAACACAAAACACGGCAGCACATATACTAAAATTGGAATGATACAGAGAAGATTAGCATGGATATCTGTATGATGGGAGATTTCAATGGAATAATTAATGAGAAATTGGACTATAAAACACAGAAATCAACAAAGAAAACTAGAAAGACACTACCAAAATCCTTTTTTTTTAATGATAGAGGAAATAAACTTAAAAGCTGCATGGAGAGAGAGAAATGTGGGAAATAAGCAATATACTTTCTATTCAAATAGGCATGCATCATGGTCCAGAATAGATATCATATGGATATCAGCAGATTTATTTTCTAATATACGAGAAATTGAAATAGAAGCAAGTACTTGGGCAGATCACAATCCAATGACAGTTACTTGGAAAGGACAAAAGAGGAGATCTAGATGGACCTTAAACAATACGATATTAAAGGAAAAAGACTTTAAACAGAAAATTGAGAGAGAATTGGTTTTCTTTTTAAAGAAAACAAAAAGAGGATACATCGTTACAGAATCTCTGGGACATGATGAAGGCCTACACAAGAGGTTTGATAATAGAATATATAAAGAAAAGAAATATAAAACAGAAAAAGACTTTTAAAACACTGGAAGATGATTACAAGAAACTGGAAAAAGAACTACAGAAATCTACACAAAAAAAGACATTAAAACTAAAATGGACATAACTAAACATAAAATGGGACTAATGGAAAAAGAGGAGCTAGAGCAAAAGATTAAAAATGCTAAACAGAATTACTTTGAAGATGCAAATAAACCAGGAAGATGGTTAGCTTATAAACTGAGAAAGGAAAGAGAATCAAGAAGGATTAGCCACTTAATAGCAGAAGGACATGTCTGCTATGGAAGTGAAGAGAAGAAAAGAACCATACAAGACAATTATGGAAAATTGTATTATCAAGAGAACATTCAAGAAGAAAAAATTAAGCAATATTTACAGAAACCGAAATTGCCACAGATACCCAAAGATATTGAAATAATGTTAGAAGGGAACATAACAATGATGGAATTAATAGAAGCCTTAAAGAAACAAAATACAGGGAAAGCACCAGGTCCAGATGGATTGCCAGCAGAATTTTGTAAGATTTTCCAGAAGTGTTGAATCTTCAACTATTAGAAGTCATGAATGAAGTTATGTTAAAGAAGAGAATATCCAAAACATGGACAGAAGCATATATTACACTTATACCAAAGGAAGACACAGATCCACAGCAAGTTAAAAACTATAGACCTATTTCCCTATTAAATTCAGATTATAAAATTTTTGCTTCAATTTTGGCAGAAAGATTGAAAAGATATCTAAATAATTTTATTCACACTGATCAAAATGGATTTCTGCCAAAGAGACAAATTAAAGATAATTTGAGAATAATCCTGGATACTTTGGAATATTATGAGGCACATCATGAAAAGCAAATGGCGTTGATGTTTCTAGATGCTCAAAAAGCCTTTGTTAATGTGAGTTGGCATTTTATGTTATTGCAACTGGTACAAATGGGCTTTGGCAAAAATTTTATTCAAGCCATTGAAACGATATATCATAAACAAACTGCAAAGGTTATGATAAATGGAGAATTGACAGAGTCTATAGACATAAGAAAAGGGACTAGACAAGGTTTTGTCTGCTGTCGCCTCTGCTGTTTGTGTTAACACTGGAAGTGTTGATAGGAATATTAGAGAAGACAAAGAAATAAAAGGAATGAAAATTAAAAGGAAGAGTATAAATTGCAAGCTTTTGCAGATGACCTGGTATTTATATTAGAGGATCCATTGGAAACAGCACCCAAATTAATAGAAAGGATAGAAGAGTATGGAAAGGTAGCAGATTTGAAAATAAATAAAGATAAAACAAAGATAAGACAAAAGAAAGGGTTGGAAGAAGTTTTAGAAATTCAGGTCACAAATAAGGTTAAGTATTTATGGATATATGTTACATCAAGATGTAGTACACTAAAAGATGATAATTATCTTAAACTCAAACAGCAGATTGCAACAGAATTGGCAAAATGGGAAAAATTACAATTATCACTGGTTGGGAGAATATCAACAATTAAGATGAATGTATTGCCTAAAATTTTATATTTATTCCAGACAAATCCAATTAGATTACAGAAAGAGTTTTTTGAAGATTTAAATAAAATTGTGTTGAAATATATCTGGCAGGGCAAGACAGCGAGAATAAAACTTAAACTATTACAAGATGCAAGAATAAGAGGAGGGTTTGGTCTGCCCAACTGGGAACTATATTATCAGGTGGCAAATTTGATGTGGTAAAGGAATGGATAACATTAAGGAACAGTAGACTATTGACTTTAGAAGAACATGGCCTGCTGTTGGGATGGCACGCTTTTCTTTGGTATAAGGGAACTAAAACACAAGGGTACTTCAGAAGACACTATATTCGAGAGGCTTTGTTTTTAAATTGGGAGAAGATAAAAAAGCAATATTATTTAAAAATCCCATTATGGATATCTACTATTGAAGCTTTTTCTTATCCAATAATATACAAAAAGGAACAAACAGATATGGTGAGATATTGAATGAAAAGGGTGAACTTAAATCTATGCAAGTGTTGGAAGAACAAGGTATAAAAATGAATTGGTTTTCATATTTGCAAATACAATCTAGATTTGATGAAGATATTAAAGTAGAAGGTATTTATGATAAGTTGACTGATTTAAATAAAATTTTGATAGGTACTGATGAAAATGTAATTAAAAAACTTTATGGACATTTATTAGAATTCAAACTGGAGGAGGAGCAAGTTAAAGAAATGATGATTGCTTGGGGGAAAATTTTTGGATATGGGATTGATTTAGAGAAATGGCAAAAATTATGGTCTTAAAATTATAAAATGACAGTGTCAACTGCTTATAAAGAAAATCTGTACAAGATGTTTTACAGGTGGCATTTACCCCCGACAAGAATTGCGAGAATGTTTAAGAATAAATCGGATAAATGTTGGAAATGTCATCAGATACCTGGCTCATATTACCATATGTGGTGGACGTGTTGACATAAAAGATATTGGACTAAAATCCACACGTGGTTGGAAAAAATGATAAAACAACATATAGACTTTAAGCCAGAGATATTTTTACTGGGAATTATACCGGAAATGTACAATAAAGAATTGAAATATTTGATTGTAAATGTGTTGAAAGCAGCTAGGATTGTATTTGCTAAGAATTGGAAAAATGAAAAAAATACCTATGCAGGAGGAAGTTATTAAGAAGATTATGGACTGTGCTGAAATGAGTAAATTGACATTTGGAATTATAGAACAAGAAGATAAACAATTTTACGTGGTATCGGATTTGTTTTATCAATGGTTGGACAAAAAGACACGGTAAAGTAATACATCAGGAAATCTTATAATATTTATTTATTTATTTATTTATTTATTTATTTATTTATATATATATATATATATTTATCTTGTATGCCGCTCCCTCTCCAAAAAGGACTCGGGGCGGCTCACAACTAAAAACAATACAGTAAGTTGCTTAACTAAAACAATATTAAATAAACAAGACAATTTCATCTAAAAACCCCGCAGTTTAAAATAAAGCCACTGTGGGAGCTGCCACAGAATAGGCCCTCCCCTCGCCAAATGACACTGGGTCACAGACAGCACCCCAAGGAGCCCGTCTGTGCGCTCGTACAGGGCGGTTGGCATTTGAAGTTTAATAGATTATATTGATATAAAATACAATATAAATATATATAACCATTGGTTGAAAGTGTAATATAAATTTTATAACAAAATTGAGAATATCTCATATAAATGATGGAATAAATAGTTTAGTCATGAATGAATAATAACTGATAAATATACAAACATATGTTAGATTGACAATGTGAGAATCTATATAAACTGTGAGTGATGACTACAAAAGGATAGCACAAAAGATTTGTAACCAACTGACACACTGTATGTATATAAAATGGAAGGTGGTTTTATGTTTTTTATGTTTTGTCTGTACGTGTTTGTCTTAAAAATAAAAATCTTTTTTAAAAAAACCCTGAAAACTTGATTTTGATTGCTCAAAATGTTTCCCCATGTTTGCTATTCTCTTGCATTGTTCTAAACTACAATGTTCATACTCAGGCAGGGGCTCTCAAAGCATGTAGAGCAGAGATATATTAAGTATATATAAAGAGGCCAGGGCTTCCAAATGTGCTCACAGCCATATCACTTCCTACAGGCACAGAAAAGAAGCCTTGCAGGCACAATGTTTCTAGAGTCTTACATGGCTTTTGATAATACTTCTAAAATTGTGCATGTTGTCTGACAGCCAATACGTGCTTTCTCCAAAGAAGCAAGCCTCAGTCCAACATATTGTGAAATTTATTTTGAAGTTGAACTTCACTGAAATGTTTGTGTATTGCTTTCCTCAGGCAGAGGGGAGCATTATAAAGAAATAAGATAGGCTACTGAATTTACTTATTTCTTTCTTTTAAATTAAGAAAGAAAGGCTGAATCATTTACCAAAATGCTGGTCATGTTTTACAATGTTCATTTCACTTTTTAATCTACCCAAGCATCGCTTTTTCATCACCCTGGAAAAAGGGGTACTTCAATTTAGCTTTTTGCACTGATCAAAAGGTTAAAGTCACTAACCTAAATGTCTCCCCAATCTATATGAATGAAGTACAATTGTGTCAGATAGTCACTCAAAGATGGTTATGGAATCATTCAGTTTGAAAGAAGCTAAGATGTTACCAAGTCCAACTTTTCTGCAAGGTAATACAATGGAATATCCCTGCTAGGTAGCTTACCATTTTCTACTTAAATATTTTCAGTGAAGAGGAATACACCGTTTGATGAAACTATGCAAGAATAGTTTCAATGAGGAAAAAATAAAGTATATATATTAATAAAGCCTCTCATGTAACCTTTGCAGAGGAAAGGGAAAGCAGCAGAATGTTTCACTGTCAAGGTGTATTCTGCAGCTTGCACCATGAAAAACAACTGGTTTCCAGTAGTTAAGTTACCTATTTTATGATCATCTTCAATGGCCTCTTGTGCAACTTTTAAACCTTCAACATTTCACCCTTTAAGAGAATTCTGAGTTTGTTGGTTGGTTAGTTGTTGTTGTTGTTGTTGTTGTTGTTGTTGTTTTAAAAACTCACAAGTACTCTGAAACTCACAAGTACTCTGAAAACTTTGCTCCAAGATAAGTTTAAAATAAAGCATAGGTATTTCATATGGCATTGTTTGAAGCATTACAATTTTTCCACATATAAGGAATTGCCTTTTGTTTTTCATTTTTAAGTTTAGAATTTATATAGGTTCCATGTGTATAGTCTTCTGTATGTAACTAATGCAAAGGTGATGTTATGTTTGTGTGTGTGTGTATATAGATAGGTCTTGGTGTATTCGGGTCTTGTCCTGTGTAAGATTGAGAATACCTTGGCGATGTTTCAATGAGATCCCACTCGCCATCTTCAGGCTGGTGTCTTCGGCTTTGTGCTTCTGCCAGCAAAGCATGATCTGAGCTGCCTTCTCTCTATAAATACTGGAGGGTGTGTGTGGTGTGTTGGCTTTCCTGTAAGCTGGGTTGGTTGGCTGTGTTGTTGGCTGTGTTGTTGCTTCTTGACCAATCAAGAAGCAACAACACAGCCAACAACAAAGACATATATATATATATATATTTCACAGTAGGATTATTAGGTCTTGGTGTATTTGGGTATAATTGAGAATATTCAGCTGACAAGAATATGTCATCTTCAGGCTGGTGTCTTCAGCCGTTCTTGAAGAGCTGAAGACACAGCCTGAAGATGACGGATGAGATTTGTCGAAACGCTGATATTCTCAATCTTACACGGACAAGACCCAAACAAAGACCTATATATATATATATATATATATATATATATATATATATATATATATATGTGTGTGTGTGTGTGTGTGTGTGTGTGTGCAATGAGCACAGACAAGTATTATGTCACACACTCTATACCAGCTAAACTGTAAATTCTTTATATAAAGTCTTTGCTCTTTCACCTTATGCTTGCAAGCAGACATTGTTTCACCAGAAAAGGCAGCCCATCCTGGTGGTTTTGAATATCTTTCTTCCTTTCCTGTGTCTCTTTTCTCTCTAATGCTTCTCTTGATATCTGTTGATGTCATGTTCTTTTTATCTGCTTTCTTAAACTCTGAATTTGATTCTTTAAAATCCTTGGTAACAACACTCCTCTTCCTTTGAGAGATCTCCCTTTCTGATTTCCTTGAAGGTTGCATGTTGTCTGCTAAACAGCCCCTTATTCTTTCCTTAAGATCCACTTTCCTTTAGTTCCTCCCACCTATCTTTGTAGGATTCCATTTCCTCTACTTCTGACTTTTTCCAATTACCAATGTAGGCACCCATATTTCTGATAAAAGAAAAAGATCTCCAAGGTCCCTTCCAACTCTGTTGTTCTGTATTAAGTTCCTAGTGTTTCATGATAAATACCTGGTATCTGGGATACCATCTCCAAGGCAATGGCTACATCAATGGCAGGTGTGAGCAAAGGTGAATGCTGCCTGGATGCATTGGTGAGAACTCCCAGGTGTGTTATGTGACAGATGAATGCTAACCCATCTTAAATGTAAGATTTACAAGACAACCAGTCAGACAGTAGCAAGGAGGTTGGGGAGGAACCTGGGCCAGTCTTGGAGGCTGAGGAGGGTTCAGAATGAGGGCTCTGCATTGAGGCAAGGATGGGGCCAGGGCAGGCTAGCAGTCATCAGCTACCCTCAGACTTAGACAGCAGTGAGGCAGGGGAGTGTCTGGAACCAGTTCCCAGCCTGCACATGCAAAGGGCTACCAGAAGACAAGAACAATTGAGAAAGCAGGGTAGACTCAGGAGTAAGCACACCTCAGGGATGATTGGGCCCTCCCATAGGACATAAAAGAGGAGCAAATGGGACATGAGCTTTTGCAGGAAGCAATTAGTTCATCTGGTCAATTCAAGCTTTGAAAAGTTCTGTTTGACTCTATAGCAAGTTTGGCCTTGCCCTGCATTTGGCAATGAGTTCTCTGGCAGCATTCCAAGTGTGATAAGGTGGGTGTTTATAAACATTCCCCTGAAAAACTGTTTGTGAAGCCTTGCAGGCTGTGAATGAACATAATTGACAGCCATGGAAATAAAAGAGGTTTTGCTGGGACTAAGATTGTGTTTTATACTTTCTAAGGAAGCCTAGGTCAGAACAGTTTTTTAATTAATTAATTTATTTGATTTGTCAATCGCTACAAAATAATAGGTATAAGTATAAACATGAGTAAGAATACAGAAAATAGGTACTATTAAATGGGGACAATAGGACATGAACGGGAGGCACAATGGTGCACTTATGCACTCCCTGATGGTGCACTTATACACTTATTTCACTGTATGGCATTGAATGCTGGGCAGCAACAACAGGGACCAAAAGATATGTTCATGCCATGGAAATGCAAATGCTCCATTGGATATCAGGCATCTCCTTTCTTAACCACATCACAAATGACATCATTCAATAGCATTTTGATGTGGCACCAATACAGAAAGAAGACCTGATCCACTGGTATGGACAGATCCAGAGAGCAGCACCTTCCACCATTGTCAAGACAGCCTACCAACTAGAAGTCAATGGCAAGTGAGCTCACAGGCATCCAAAACAGAGATGGCGAGACACCATCAACAAAGACATGCAGCCATGGGCCTGCACCTCGGAGATGCAGCCAACCACACAAAGTGGCATTCAATGAGCCAAAAAGAAGAAGAAGAGGAGGAGGAGGAGGAGGGGGAGGAGGAGGAGGAGGAAGCTGTTTCATGATAAATATCTATTCAATAACATTTGGGAAGGGAAACAAGGGGAGGCAAATAATGAAAACAGCATTGTGCTGATGTGATGTAAGCTATTCCTTTTTTGAATGTGCATGCAGTAGTGGAGCTTGCAATAGTGTCACACTGTTTCATCACCTATTAAAAGTAGTGGATCTTGGCAGTAGCATATTGCACTAAAATTATTCCATACCCCAATTTTACTGCAGTGTTCTGGGTTGTATAACCAGATACAAACCTACATCTGGTGATGCCCCTGGTTGAACTGTTTTTCCCATTTAGGGCAAGTTGAATCACAGAGTAAATCTTTTCATTCCCCCTAACTCTTTTTTCCAGACTATTTGCTTTCAGTTTGGCTTCTTCTCTCCCTAGAGTCTAGCTTCTTGCAATTTTCCTTTCAGTTAAATAGCTACTTGTCAACTTCACTTATGTTTTTCCCAATCCCACTGCCCACTTATTAAACAGCTAAAAGTACAAACAGCAATTTCAGTGGTTCTTACTTGGATCAGAACTAGTGGAAAAAAAAATATTAAAAACCTTTCCTCCCAATCTTCTCTCGAATCCCAAGCTGTATCAACCCCCCTCTGTGTCTGCCATGTATTTAATCTGCAGAAAGTATGAAATGTTTTTTTTTTGGTATACATTTTTTATCTTGGAATTCAAATAGTATATATTTTTTATCTTGGAATTCAAAAGTGTTTTCTTTCTTCTAAGTAAGATTTGTGAGTTCTCATGTGGACAAGAGATGAAATATTCAATGCAATGTTGCAGAGCAAAATCTGTCATTTATGTATTTAGGTATGTCATTTTACAGGTGATACAGCAATTGATTTAATGACTGTTCAAAGTTACAATGGCAATGAAAAAAGAGTTATGATCATTTTCACACTTACAGCCCATTTTTCACACTTGCAGAATCCCCATGATCACATGATCAAAATTCAGTTGCTTGGCTCATATTTATGACAGTTGCAGTTGCAATCATGTGATCCGCTTTTGCAATCTTCTGACAAGCAAAGTCAAGGGGAAAGGCAAATTCACTTAACATCCATGTTACTAATGGTTAAAATACAGTACTGCAAGCTATTTCTGCTGACTGCCAGCTACCTGAAATTTGGCACTTCAGAATGTCATCAGGTTCACTCTTCCATCCTTCTGAGGTCAGTAAAATGAGGACCTAGAGTGTTGGGGGCAATATTCTGACTCTGTAATCTGCTTAGAGAGGGCTGTAAAAGCATTGTGAGGCAGTATATAAGTCTAAGTGCCATTGCAATTGCTACTAACTTAACAACTGCAGTGATTCACTTAACAACTGTGAGAAGAAATGTTGTAAAATGAGGCAAAACTCACTTAACATAGTGAGTTACATAGCAGCAGAAATTTTGGGCTCAACTGTGGTTATAAGTCAAGGACTACCTGTAAAGGTATGAGTCTGCAAAGCATGCATCATGATTCATAATGCAAGGTTATTCACTATGAATTCACTGTGATTAGATACAGAACCTATGAATTAGTTTAATTTACTTTACTGTCATTGAACCTCATACAACAAAACCAAACACCATCTTCAGTGCACATCATGACCATGACCATGACCACGAAAATAAACACAAACACATATCCTTCACCCTCCACACATTGAACCAAAAACCCCCAACACCGCACCAACACTGCATTATACAGCAGAATTCAAAAGAGCTGCTGCCCTGGGATAGAATATCCAACTAAAATTAAAATCCAACTCTCACTTTAAATGATATGATGTTATATGATTACTGCAAGTTGATTTCTAACACATCCATCATAAGGATAGCCATTTTCTCACCATTACTTGTATGATGGGACTGCAAAAATACAATATTTATTTATTTATTAGATTTTTATTTCACCTTTGTTTTTTATAAATAAATTCAAGCAGCAAATATACACAAATTAAATAAATAGAAATATAGTGCTTTTAAAAGTAAAAATTTTGTATCTTAATATTAATGGAAAGCAATGAAGATAGAGGAGGAAATATATATCTGTATATTTTTAGAAGAAATAATGGCTTTTCAGATGTATTCCATTTAAATGTATCCATCTGGAATACCGAACATTTCCCTGAGAGTAGAACACAACTCTCTTATAAAATTGTTTGCAGAACAATAAACCTCTCATAAGTGGTTAAAATGGATGAGATTTTATGAGATCTTCGTGCCTAGAAGAAAAGTGAAACTGGCATTTTCCAAGGATTTGCATTATTGTCATTCGCTGGCTGTTATGGATACTGTACTAATACAAAAAAAGTTAAGGATAAAAGTTCAGCCCCAATCTCAAAATAATTTCCCTCTTGTCAGAATTATTGCCCAACTGCTCATTTTATTGCTTACGAGCAAACATTAGTACATTATGAAATCAGCTTATTTGCTACAAACCCTACATAAATAAGCCAAAACTTCCGCTTTTATAGTTAGGATGGTGTCAGTCAAACTAATGATAAATCGGCACACTCATTGACAATAAAACATGGTGTTCTGATACTATATAGCTATTTCTCTTATACTGTCATTGCTTGTCTGTCAGGGTTAAGAATATGAGAGTTGAGAATGAAGAAATGTTGTCACTTTACATGAATGGAAGGGAAAAAGATTCTGGCACTGATTCCATTAGAACCTTTATTGCATGACAGATTTTTAATGTCCAGAAAGAGGAATGATATATCTCCATAAGTTTTGCTGCTTCAGAATTCCATAATCATATGAAAATGATACATTGCATTATACATGTAATATCAACTAATCTTAGAGGATTTCTTTTTCTTTTAATAAAAGGGAGAAGCCTTTATGGGCTGGAGGTCTAACTTCCTTTTGCAATGGCTTAGTTTTGGATCTCTCTTTTAGCCAAACTACACCCAAATAAAAAGTAGGAATTAGTACTGTGAGTGCTGACCATGAGACCACTTATTATTTGTTAAAATTTAAAGGTAAATTTAAAGAAATTTACCTTTAAATTTATGAAATGATAAGAATGGGGGGAAAGTTTCAACTAATTTACATCTATTTAAATTATCCTGGACTTAAATAAGACTGCATGATTCATCAATAGTGAAAATAATGTACTCTATAATTCAACCTTCCATGGAAGTTGAATTTACAGTTGTTAGAATTCAGTAGCCCATGATTCCTTACATTCAAGCCACATTCTAGACCCAGTGGGAAATTACATCCTCCTAAATCTTGCTGTCCCCATAGCATGCCCAATATCATTTGGGGTTTGCCTTAATGTGCAACATCCCAAGAGTCATGAGTGGTACTCCCTTCAGCTGAAATCCTAGCCCTACCCAATATCATCTACCACATAAAAGGACTTCTCTAATTGGAAAGTGCAATCCTATGTGAAATTCTCCTTTCTGACCCATTGAGCTCCTAAAAATGTAATTTTGGGGGCTTGTGAATTGGTTTAATTCTTTTTAAATTATTTATTGTCATTGTTTTTAGTTGTGAGCTGCCCCAAGTCTTTGGAGATGGGGCGGCATACAAGTCCAAATAATAAATAAATAAATAAATAAATAAAATACATATTGCAGACATAGAAAGGATTCAGAAAAGAGACAGGTTAAGTTAGAAATATCATCTTGATTTTGAGTGCATTAAAAAGCATTCTGAATTACCCTCTAATGCGCTTTGTTTAGATCAAGCTGGAACCATGACGAAGCCCTAGTAATGCATGGCATTCACAGTCATTGTTATTGTGGGAGAAGTCAGTTTGTCAACTGGAGGGGTAGACCTTCACAGGCCTTACAACTCAGGAGATAGATGATATCTCAGCTATCTGGAGATGAAACACAGAAAGAGAAGGACCTGTTGCAGGGTGAGCCTGCAGATCAGCAGCAGTAAGATAATCGGAAGAATAGCAGTAGAATAAGCCTCTTTAGACCTCTGACCTGAAGAGGAAAAGATTCTCAGCCCTTTTATAGACTAAAAGAGGAAGTGAATAGAATAGATATATTTAATGAGGTCGCCTTGAAATAAAGAGGTATAGTATGTCAGCAAAATTGACATACCTGAGTCAATGTGATAAGGTGGACGGAAAGCTTTCTGTTAGCTAGCAACTTTCTAACTTGGGCTGTGATATCTGAATATCAGTAATAATTTTTACATAAACATGTGCTGCTCCTGATTTCCTGGCTGACCTCTGGATTAGTACAAGATTACACTCAGTTTTGATTCATGGATCTTGGATTTGGCTGCCTGGAACTTCAGTTTCTGAAATATGTTCTTTATGATCCCTTCTATGCCTATACCAGAGTGAGATTTACAGCTGACATAAATATCTATATCTATGTTTGACCTCTGTACTTGTAATTGCTGGCAGTGATTACAAGTGATTAAGAAAAATCCTGAATAAATAAATTTGATCTGAGAGTTTCAAATGGTAGAAGATGATCAGTAATAATTGTTCTATGAGCTATGGGCAAATAATTATGCTTCAGGTTTAAGGTACCTCCCCTGCCAGGCAAGTATACAATAAGCTTTAAACCACAGGTAGACAAAAACCCTGTCAGGGTCTTCTGGAAGAGATTTTTCTGAAACAGGTATCTAGTTTTCAATATTATACAATATTATACAACAACTGAGATGCTTATTTGGTCCAAAAAATGTCCTCCCTCCAGTATAATTTATAAATGAAAACAGCTTCAATAAATTTAAAACAGCGTAGGAAAACAGCAGATTAAGAACTGTACAAAAACACTACACTAGAAAAATCTAAGGCTGATGTCTTAACTACAAAAAATCAAATTGTAATTTTAAAATATTTTCATCATCTTGTTGCTAATTTTATGCTATCTTTGAACACTCAGCTTCTATGATCCTCAACTATAAAATATGGATGTTAAGGTTCCATTTAACAAGAACTCTGTGCCACTCTTTTTGCTAAAATGGGGGTCAAAATTTCTAATCTTCTCCATCACCCCCCTTCTGAATTCAAAGTCATAGATGTTCATTCAGCCTGAAACTGCAAATGCTTTTTTTTCTTTCTCTCTTTCTCATATACTGGTCCTAACTTCAGTTAGGCAGCTGAGGAAAAGACAAGGAAATCAACTCTCTATCTTCCATGATTATTTCATGCTCTGAAAAACAGCAAGTGTCAAAGCAACTTCAGGACCAATTGTTCGAAAAATGTGTAGTATTTTCTATAAAGTTGTTAAAGTACAGCTTTTCACATGATTGGTTCCAAAGGAATGCAGTTGTTTAGTGTCTTCTGTTGGCAGGTAAAAATCATAAAAGAATAGCATAATAGGCTGTTTAGGTATCTCATCAAACAAATCCTGCTTCCACAATATTTTTTTTTTTAATTACATTTATATGCCGCCCTTCTCCGAAGACTCAGGGCTGCTACAATTTTGGGATACAATCCAATGCGCTCAGCAATAGCCTTCATTCCATTGTATATGCCTGCTTATTACTAAGCGACATTTTTACAAGGTCAGCTAATTGCCCCCAACAATCTTGGGTCCTCAATTTACCTACCCCGAGAGGATGGAAGGCTGAGTCAACCTTGAGCCTGGTGGGATTCGAGCCTACAGTAATTGTAGACAGCTGGATCTTAAGAGCAGGCATTTACAGCCTGAGCCACCAAAGCTCTTCTTCTAGTACTATAAACTTAACAAAGATGACACCTCCCAGAAATCTTTGGGAACAAATGCAACCTTAGTTTTCAGCTGAATATAAGTTTTAAAACATGCAAGTTAAAAGAAAGCTGACACCTTTATTCTATCAGAGCTTCTGGGAAAAGAGAAGGGCCACCAGATATGCAAATGCAAACCTGGTTTTTAAATTGCCTTTTGTCGCCTGCTGCAAAGAGTGAATAAAATCTGGTAATTATGTTATATTGATAGGCACACTCAAATAGCAAGAGTTATTTTCAGAAGGTTAATTATTTACATAACCTCTTTCTCTCCAGCTCATCATACCCTAACTCTGCAAAGAAAATAGCATTATCTTTGCTTGTTTTTCCAATGCAGAAAGATTATTACCCCCACCCAAGGTCTGGTAGAATAGCTAAAAAGTTTCATTTATGAATCTCATTCTCAATATCTATTGTGATTATTGCAATGTTTTAAATTTTTAACAATAGATTTTTAAACTTGACATTTAAATAAAAGCCCTAAACATACATCATACCCTCTTTTCCTATATTAAGCCTAGTTTAAACATGTGAAGAAGCAATAGAACTAGAAATGCATACAAATGTTCTGCCTCTGACTACTTCAGTTACTTTTGGGTTAACCCAAAGCAACATTTCTTGTGTAAAAGACCAGAAACAATTTCTTCTCAGAACATTTTATATGCTTAGTTTGCCATCATTTCCATTCTTTTTCACTTTTTATGGATGCATAAAAATTGAAGTAATTCTTACTGTGCTGTCAGCATGAACTGATGTGAGATGAAATACTAAAACCCTCCAAATATTTACTAAGATAAAGCAAAAGCAAAGTTAGGTGGAACATGGGGTTCAGTGATGAAGGACTGCTAAAGCACAAAAGTTCTGTCTTCCAGAAAAGCAGGTAAGCCAGGAAGAACCTATGCAAAGAATAGCTAAATAACAGGTCCACTTCCTGAATCATTGGAGCTCAATCAATTAATGTGGGAAGGGCAGGTATAACCTTTATTAAAATTACCTCCCCAATGTTTAAAATGAGCAATACTTTACAGGTAGTCCTCAACTTACAACAGCCAATTTAGTGACCGTTCAAATTTACAATGGCACCGAATAAAGGGCTTATGACCATTTTTCACAAACTTTGCAGCCTCACTATGATCATGTGATCAAAATTCAGATGCTTGGCAATTGGTTCACATTTATAATGGTTGCTGTGTCTTGGGGTGTTTTGTGATCTTCTGACAAGCAATCAGGAAATCATTTAACAACTGGGTTACTAACTTAACAACTTTAATGAGTGACTTAACAACTGTGGCAAGAAACATCATAAAATGGGACAAAGCTCACTTAATATATATCTCAATAACAAAAATGTTGGCCTCGGACTTCCGGCTTGGGACTCTTTGGAGAGAGACTGAAATCCGCGACTGTACATGGTTTCAATCTATGCTCACCGCCGGAGTGCCCCGAGCCATCTGGCTTCGGGGCTAAGGGAGGCTGCTAGCAGGGTGAAGGAGAGCCACATCTCTCCTCCCCATCTGGCTTTTACTCCCTTTCCCAAAGGCGGCTGCAGTGGTGGTCAGAAATGGCCACCTCAAAGAAGAACCCGACTGGACAAGATCATGCAGGAGGAAGTTGGAAAGAGAAAGTTTGACTAACTGGGCTGAACAGAGAAAACACCCATTTAAGGTAACTGGAATTTAAGCAACAAAGAATAATACTATTTTTTAAAAAAGACTTTTTAAAGCAGCGAAGGGAAAGTGAAAAGAAAAAGAATTGTTTTTCTTCCTCTTTAAAATTGACAGTTCTAATAGACTTTAAATGTTAAGAAGAGATTTGAATAAGAATTGATATTAATCCTCTTTGACATTAATAGGCTATTCTTAGCTGAAAATAAAGTGTCAAAGGGATAAAGATTTCTGAATAATTAGCCTTCTGAAAAGAGAGAAAGAAAGCAGAGGAGGAAAACAAAAAGAGGGTGGAATCTGGAAAAATGGAGGATACACCTGGAGTTAAAAAGTATTGAGAGTGAATTTTAACAAGACTTGAGAAGGATACATTCTAGCTGCAATCCTGTTACAAGATAACAAAGCCCCTCGAAAGAGAAAGTGAGAAAAGAAGCAAGAAACAACTATAGAGTATTGTATGATTCCTGGAATTTTGACAGTGGATCCTAGGGAAACGGACTAAAATTAATTGGGGGTTGTTTAAAAAAAACTTTTCAAAATGCCATCACTCCTGGAAGAATTAAAGACGATACTTAAAGAATATAAAGAAGAAGCGCAAATGAAAGGAGAGACTTTTTGCCCCGCATTCCCGATTTATTGAAATGGAGATTTTGAAATATCAAAAACAACAAGAGATACTTGCTGAACAAGAAGGGCAGGATGAAGAAGCCATCTTTAATGAGCAAGCAGTTTTAAGTGTGGGGAAAAAGGAGGAAGGGGGGAAAGGGAGTTAAAAAGTTAAGATTTGAAGCAACAACCAAAAAAAAGTGCAATTTGAAAAGTAATTATGATGTCAGAAAGAAACAGAAGGGGGAATCTCAAAAGGGAGATCTGGACAGAAAAGGGAACAAAAAAGAGAGGGAAAAGAAGAGGGGAGGGAATGGAAAAGAAAAGAAGCTACAAAGGATTGGAGCATGATAGAAAGAGACAGGAAAAGCATATATGGATTAAAGGGATAAATTTATTTGAGAAACACAGAGATAAAGGTTAGAGGTTTAATTTAAAAAGAGAATTCTGCAAGGGTACATGAGATAATATTGTTATATTATTAGAAAATATGTTATGTGTAATGGAATATTCTTTTTTAGTAATTAAATGATGTAAAGAGGATAAGAGAATAAGGTTTTTAATGATTTAAAATTTAAAAGTTTAAAAGAAACATGAAAGGCTTTAATGCTGTTTTTTAAATATAGTAATAAGTTAACATGAAATACAGATGATTAAAATGAATGATAATTGATGTTACTTGCTAATAAGAGGGATAAGAATATTAAAGGTGGAGCTGAATTTGAAATAGAGATATGTATTTTATATATATGTATATCTTCTTTTTTTTTGTTTTTCATTAAAGAATTTAATGTGTATTTGTAAGGGAGTACCAAGCACAATTCGGTTGATAGTTATGTTAGTAAATGAATGTTATATCTGTGAAGGTGTACTTTAAGTATTGAGTAATAATTGAATAGATAATATTTAAAAGATATAAAGGTGTTATAACTCCAGCCTTAGCAACTACAGGCTAAAATATGTATAAGAGAAAAAAAAGAGTATGAAATTGTAAACAGGACAGATCAAAGTGTTAAAATATTAAATGGAAAGATATGGAAAATTAGAAAAAGAAATGTAATTGAAATTAGAAAGGAATGGAATAATTAAAAATAAGATTATAGAAAGTAGAGAAAGGGAAAAGCTGTGGAAAAAATGTGAAAATGGATATAAGATATGGATTAGAACATATAAGATGAATATGTAATTGAATTTATGTCTGTATGGAGAAGTGATAACCAAGGAGCATACTGTTCTCAAAAAAAGACGTTTTATGTTCTTTATGTATGTGTTTGTCTATGTTTGTCTTTAAAAAATAAAAAAAAATTACCAAAAAAAATGTTGGCCTCAATTGTGGTTGTAACTCAAGGACTATACCTGTACTGAATGCTCTTTTGCTTGGACATTTCCTCTATGCAAAAAAAAAAAAGTTATTTTAGCTACTTTTATTTAGAGAACATTTTTAGCTAACGTTGTATTACAAAGAAAGAGATTTTCTTCTTCCTTGTAGTTTTCATTATCACCAAAATTGCTCTGCTTCCTAATCTTAAAAAAGGAAGGAGGAGGCAGAATCTCTCACAACATCTTCCCCTGAGGTTTATTGAATGAAGAGAAATTAAAAAAAAGTTTCAGAATGCTAAAGGGATGAATCAAAACACTAAAATACATCCCTCAACCTCTTTGTACTGAAAATGAAGGTGGTATGAGAACTGAACTATGCTTTCCATCTGGATTCCTTTATTTCCTCTTTCGCAAAAGGAAAGCAAAATAAAAATGTTTTCCATTAAAACATTGTGAATGAAAGTGAATGAGAATGGGTGAGAGAGAAAAATACATTTTCAGCATAATGCTTAAAATAAAACAACATTTTGGATTTGTTGAAATCACTATTGTTGACGTTGTTGTTGTGTGCAATAGAGACTGTATTCTCCTTCATCCTCTTCTACTGAAGTGGAACTAACCACCATAGCATTATTCCTTTTTCTAATGCTATTAGAAGATTCAACCTACAGAGGTCAACTCTATCTTCATAAACACTTTTATCTGTAAACTTGTCCAGATAGTAATTTCCCTTGGCATCAATACATACTTAGCTATAGCTTGTTTTAGTTTGTAGCTTGATTATAATCAAATATTCCTTAATTCGGGGTTATGATTCACTAATTATATCTAGAGATGCTGAATATATCCATGATTTCCTGTTCTTAATAAGAAAGCTTGTCTATCATAAATATACTGCTTTTAAGTGCCTTGGGACTTTCATTGTTCCTGCAGCTACAAACTTTCATGGGTACCAGTTTGAAGCTGTGAATGTACTGTTATTCATAATTGTCATAAACAGAGAGATGGTTGGGGTGAGTGCATCTTGTATCAAATTCTGTTCTTTAATTTTTTTTAATTTAAAACATTTGTAAAACCATATTATTTTGAACTTTGGCTGGCTAGATTTAAAACATCGCTAATAAAACCAAATAACACATATATCTACTAAAACCATAAACATTAAAAACATAGCACCAAAATGCAGTGCAGTTCCTCATTAAATCCTCTCTTCCACCTCACCCTATCTCTTCACTTGGGGGAAAAGCCAGGTCTTAACTCTTGACATAGAACATTTATTTGGATGTCCCTGCTACTTTGTTTAAAAGGGGAATATAGGCTGCAGTTAAGTAAAGTACCAGTTTCAACTGTTATGCATTACCCTCAGATTATTTGGACAGATAGTTTAAAATGTCCATTAAAAGTATCAGAAGAATCATGATGACTATCTACTCCGCTACTCTGTGATAATAGATCAGGAGTGTCAAACTCGTGGCCCCAGGCCAGATGTGTCATGTGCTGGCCCCGCCCCAGCCTGGATTAGCGAAGGGGGAAAAAGTCCGATACGTCACGTGATGCTACCATAATGACATGAGTTTGACACCCCATGATAAGAAGCTCATAAGCAGAATTCAGTATAAAAGCACAATCTCATGGATGTTCTTGAATAACAGGATGCATTCCTTATGTTCTAGGAATTTGTCCAATCTCTTTTTGAAATCATACCTGTTGGTGTCTATTGCTTTATATATAAGAGTATAAAATATAAGAACTAATGCTACTTTTAAATCTGTAGTTTATCTGCCATAATGTGACATCACTGGATGAACCAAAGTGCTTGTATTGTAAGAAAAGGAAAATCAGTTTTCTTTGTGGACTTTCTCCTTAACATCTGTGATTTTATGTACAGTAAACATCTCGTGTTCCTTGTTGCTCACATTTTTAAGGTGAAATACTGTCAAATCTTGTAAACTTTTCATAAAGAATTGTAGTAGAACTTCAATCATTCTGATTGTTCTTATCTACTCTGTTTTCAATCTATTTATATATAAAAAACAAAATACCACTCACACATCATCACAAAATCTCCAGAACTATAATGCCTACAAACTTGAAATTTGGCACATATGTTCCTCTTGGCTTCTAGGTGCTCACTAAGAAAGGATTTTTTGAAATGACCATCAAAGCATTAGTATTTAGTATATTATTATTAACACACTCTGATGCTAAGGAGTTCTACTCCTCTCCCCACCTGAAAATAAATCTGTTCCAAATGCAAAACACAAGCAGAGAAGAGGAGTTTTAGTTTTACTTTCACAGCACCAAGCAGCTTTAGTACAGCTAAGCCATGCCCAGGCTCCTTGCTATCTCCTTCTTGCTCACACAGCAAATACTGTTTCACCTTCCATGTTTCAGTTTCCAAACAGCCCTCAACTCTCTCACACACTGACAGGACGCTAGCCAAATGAATATCAATGGCTTCTGGTAGGCAGAGGTGCAATTTTTTCCCTTATTTTCATATATATAAAAGAAGAAACAGATATTCTGCAATCTCTGGAACTTAAAATTAGATTTGTTGTACTTACTAAGCTTTTGTCAGCCTCTGCTAACATCGTCAGAGTATTAAGCTACCATTACAGAGATCTCTGCCTTTATATATCATTAATCAATTTAGCCCTTGTACACGTAATAGGCCCTCTCAACGCCTCCCATCTGTAATTAACTCTGTTGTTTTTGCTTCCATCATGTTGGTCAAATGAGGCTTATCTCTTGTTGTTTTTTCCTCCCTTGTCCACCCAGCCTGCAATGCTTATCTCTAGGAGGCAGCTATTGGCAATTTGTTGCTTTGCTCGTGACCTTGTGGTCGGCCCAGCTTGTTCTTCATTATTCTTGTCTGTTTTAACTTGAGGCAGCTCTGCCAGACTCCTCTGTATTTGGCTGTGCCTTCATAGGATGAATCCACATGCCCAGGGATGGGCGGGTGCCATCGGTCCCTGCTCCCCAATGGGAAGTGGTCTCTGCTCCTCCTGCAGGGTCTTTCCTGGTGTCTCAGAGCTTGGTAGGTCAGTGGTAGTTTGATATGCTTTGGGTGTGTTTCCTTTGGGCACATCACTCTCACTCTTAGAGTTTGGTCCAGTTTGTGCGCCACCTTGACTCCATGCCCCAAGAGAATGCATGCAGAAGTTTCAGATACTCCCTGTATATACAGGAGCACCCTCCACGTAGCTGTTCCACTGGCACCTTCAATGGGTTGCCGGGCCCTGGGTGTAGTACATCTTCAGATGAAGTCCATGGAATAACCAGTGAGCTTGCAGACCTGATAAGTGTGTGTGTGTGTGTGTGTGTGTGTGTGTGTGTGTGTGTAAAATGAATGTGTATAATTTTAGCTATTACTAGAGGAATCCACAAGTACTTTTTTCAGTGATGAAAATATATACGTATAAAATTTAATATATGTCCCAAACATTTAAAAATGTAGTGAAAAGAGACATTTACTTCATCATATTCAACTATTATGACTTCCTTAAGAGTGTGAAGCTGCTCTAAAACATATTACCCATCAAAAAGCAAATTCTTCTTTTCATCCAGAAGAGCAGCAAAAAATGTATCTTATTTACTTTGAAACTTCATTTGAAGTTATTTTACAAGGCAAAAAGAGCACCTGGTGTTTTCGCGAAATTCAATCCCTCTTTGACGCAGCCCCCTAAAAGATTTTAGGCATGTGCAGAAAACAGTTCTGCCAAAACTGCTGCTGAAAAGAAACAATTTACATCATCTGATGCATCCAGGTGGAACACTTCACTTTTCTGCAATTCAGTCTGACTGGAGCAGTTCTGTTGAGCAAATTGGTGCTATTTTGCATAGCCTAATAATTGGATGATGATGATGAAGATAGATAGATAGATAGATAGATAGATAGATAGATAGATAGATAGATAGATAGATAAACAGACAGACAGACAGACAGACAGACAGACAGACAGACAGACAGACAGATAGATGACGGCTATATTTTAAACATAAGCAGCATCTTTTTATTTTTAAAGAGAAAATAGTCTTATTCAGTGCTTCCTTCATCCAAGTTTAACTAAAGATGTTTGACAGAGATTTCTCATTGAAAAGTGGAATGTTTGCCAGATATTGAATATTGCCACACTGAACACAATGGCAATAGTTTACTTACTTCTGGGAAAAAGTTAGAATACAAATTGTTTTCCATTGTATAGGGGAAGGAAGAATGAGAGTGAAAATGACAGGTAAGAGTGAGAAAGTGAGTGTGTTTGTGTGTGTGAGAGAGAAACAGAGACTTACTTAGTTCGTGGTATGTTTGGCCAATTTCTTAGAAGAGATACTTGGGGAATAGCAAGCATTGCTATGGGCCTGCAATCAAGCAGAACACAGAAATATAGGAAAAGCCATTTTTCCCATCATGGTTTGAAGATAGAATGAAGTTCAGAAAATCATGAGAAGAACAAAAGAAAATCAAATGTCAAAATCAACTAGTAGCTCAAATTTTTTTTAAAGATCCTTTATGCTACTACTTTCCCATACAAGGAAAAACATACTTTTGCTCAAGTACTTTTTTTCATTTCCACAAAGATGTTGATTCATCTCACACTTTTTCTCTCTCCCCAATTTCTTTAAAGAAAAAAAATAGAACTTAACACAGGCAATAAAAAGTCATTACAAAAGGTATTACATAGGCTTAGCCCCCTTGAAGCTAGGAGAATGTGAGGACTGCATTTGTGAATCCAAGTAGGAATCCGAAGGAACATGTGGTGTATTGACTTTGTGCAATCCCTGCATCCTATATTAAACCTGGGTTATCACAAATTGCTTGTAACCACACAGTTGTATCAGTACTTAACTAAGGGTAAGAGCTCGTGCTTTACATATAAAAAGGTCCTTAGCTTGATGTTGGCCACCTGCCAGGATTATGAGGAACATCTGAAACTTATAGCAAAGTTGCTGAACACCACAGATTTGCTTTCCACTGGCCCAGCTCTGGACATATGGAATTTGCCTCATAGGAACAACTATAGCATTATTAAGCCTGAAGCAAATGATACTATATCAACCAATAGCCTGACCTAGTGTAAGGTAGATTTGAGTTTTTTTATGATCTTTTTCTGCATTATGTGATCTATTTTCTCTCTATGCATTGTTTCTTATTTAAATAGTGAAAGGAGGAAGCCTGAAATAAAAATGTTTTATACCAAAAGGGTACAAAGCAGAAATATTAAGAAACTAAATACTGCTTACTTAGGTAAAGCTGCCCACAGGTTTTTCAAAATATGGCTGGTTCAGAATGGTCTCCAGAAGCTGATGCAGGCAGCTTTATTGTCTCATCCCAAATTTGGGGAAAAGTATTTGAGAGAATGGGAGACATTAATACATTCTTTGGTTTCTCCCATGGAAATCCTTCAGGCTTTCTGCACTTGTACAAGCTGCTCCTTCTTATTGATTTTCCCCAGCCAACAAAAAGGACAAATGGTGTGATTCCCGAAAATATATATACAGAGGAAACTAGAGTAATAAAAGTGTTTATTATGTGGCAGCATGAGGAATGAATGTAAAAAGATCTCTGTTCAAGCATAACTGCATTCCCAATTGAACAGCTATGGTGAATCTAGGGATGAAATGAAAAATTAATTGACTATGATTGCTATTGGACAACCACAAGTTACTGCCGATTGGCCAGGCTGATAATAGCATTTGGGTTTTTATGTGTTTTACAGGCAAGCAAGCTAACATATACACATGGAAATCCCATCCATCTATTCACATATACAGAATTCAGATACTGAACTGGTGATAGATTTAGCCATAACACAGTATCTGGTTTGAGGCTGGAGCAAAAGAGATCCAGACTATATCTTGTAGCAATAGCACTTAGACTTACATACTGCTTTACAGTGCTTTACAGCCCTCTCTAAGCGGTTTACAGAGTCAGTATATTGCCCCCAACAATCTGGCTCCTCAATCTTGTATTCAATCTTTTTCAATCTTTTTTTTTGGCAAAAGTATAAAATCTTCATTGGGCCTTATGTTCTTTAGTAACCCTAAAGGATGTAATGTTGGGAAAGATGGGAGAAAAGAAAAAGAGGAAGGTCTGAAGTAAAGTGGATAGATTCAGTTACAGTGGCCATGAATACCATGGGAGATCTGAAAGGAGATAGAATCTATGTTTGATGTCCCTAGGAATCAAAAATGGCCTGTTGGCATATAATTAATTACCACTCCAAATGATCAACTTTTGAAATCTCTCCCCACCTCAACTTTTTGTGGCTTTTACAGCCATTTGTTTTCTCAAGGATCAACCATTTTTCCCCTTTATTGGGCATCGTCCAGCAGCAGATTGACGTGGGAATCTCTTTACTCTCATTTAACTGGATGCAGCAGAGATGCAAAATTTGTATAATATTTTTAACTCATATTATTTAAGTGGATTGATGAGCAAATGGGGAACATCTATGTGATTGGACTTCTCGCACTGGTCCTATACTGATTATGACCCATGTAATTGAATTCTATGAAATTAAATGTCATCTATTAAAGCCATGTATGAGGCATACTCCTCATTTGGGTGAGAAAAATATAAAAGGAAAACCAGTACCAAGCAACTCTGTCTTTCCGGTTGCCTTCAGAAGTTGTGGCTGCTCCATCACTGGAGGCTTTTAAGAGACTGGACAACCACTTGTCTGGAATGGCATAAGGGTATTCTGCTTGAGCAGGGGATCAAACTCTGTTATTCTATTCCCTTTGGGCCTCAAATGATTATCTTTGTAGATACTATAAATAGCATGCAAAAATAATAATAAAAGATTTGTTGGATAAGCAAAAAGCCAAAAAGTCTGCAAATAGCTTTTTCTGCCTTCCTCTTGTTCTTGAAGAACATTGTACAGACTGCTAAAGGGTCTTCCTGCTTCAGAGAATGTGTGGAGCTGATAAACACTGGAGGTGAAAGCATAATTAGCAGATGCAAAGCAAAAGGTTATGGAGTTAAAGCCACTTCAATTCCTTCTGTCTGAGAAATCACACAGAATTTTTCAAAAAGTTTTTAAGAGGAGAAGATTAGCCTGGGCACTTGACTTGCTTCTCTTCAATTTATTTAGTGGCATGAAATTATTGGTTCCTTTTCTCTGACAATTGGTCCAATGTCAACAACACTCTAATAGACAGGAACATGCTTTGCTTTCTTTCATCTTTTACCATTTTGATTTTCCTGACTCAGAGGAGATGATCCGACAGATCATTTAATAGTGCGCTTTCCTCATTTTCTGGCAGCAGCATAAGGAGGGGCAACTTGCAGTGTTTTCTTCCATTCAGCTCTGTTGCCTAGCCCCAAATAATGTGACTATTATGGCAGGTTGAGTGATTAAGACCCTGTGAAATAAATCAAAGAAGGTTTGACTTCCTATTCTATATAAGCAAGTTTCTTAAGATCAATCCTTGATATATTTCTGTATCCTCTCTATCATCTTTAAGTTACTGCTCCACATGCTGGCCTATTTAGTGGGCCACAAGCAATAAATTGTTTAAGAACTCACAAGGTTTCATAATGGATCCATTGTGCTCATTGCTCACTGTCTAAACAAATGATTTCCATGCATCAAAAAACTTTACTGCTCTTTTGCTAAAGATGAAAAAAAAAGCTTAAAATCATGATCTTTTATAATTTCTGCTATTTTCCATTGCTGCAGAGGTTTGTCCTCTGAGCTTGCTGCTTGGCTCCTGGACATTTCATTACCAAACTAGGTAACATCTTCAGATGTTGTGTGCAGTCTCATACACCCTTTCCAATCGAAGCTTTCCCCCACTCCATGCAACATCTCACACACCATCACCACACTAATTAATTCTATTTGGATATTTGGAATGAGATTTTGCTACCTTGTTTAATTGGATTCCATTCTGCTTGGATTCCTATTGTTTTTTAAAACTTGTTATTATTTATTGCTGTTGGTTTTATTTTCAGAAATGTTTGCCAATAAAGTACATAAATTACCTTTCAAATATAGGATTTGAAAAAAAATAGAATTCAATCATCACGTGGGTCAGTTTCAAACCTCTAGTTAATGGAACTGAAAAGTCCTCTAGTAGTCAGAATTTCTCTTCTTGATTATAGTGGAATAATTAAAGCCAGTGACAGAAGATTTAGCTGAGGGAGTGAGGCAAAGCACATTTCTTTAATTAATGACATTTATTATTTAAAATTAACTGCCCTTCTTCCCTTTTAATAAGTTTCCTTTTGCCTTAATTGTTTCTGATCAGCATGTTCTTTTCTATCTTCCTGATACACACACCAGCTCTGTCAGGGATGTCAGGCATTTCTGTACAGTGCCAAAGCCTGAAAACAGACGCTAATGCTATTTCCTCTCTCCTTTCAAATGGCCTGCTATTTAGAAATGATATAGTCTCTCCTCCCGAGATGCCATCAGAATAATTTGGACAATGATTGCAAAGTCAAGGCTGATCAAGTGATTTCACTCCAAAATAATTTTCCCTTAGCTGACGTGAGAAAGCTTACAAGTGTGACCATGGAACTGCATTCTCTCTGGCCCCGTTCAGCCAATGAGGAGAAGACCATCCTGCCTGCAAACTATTTTAATTCATCTGCAGCAATTTAATTATGTTTCACTGCAAAGCCACCTGTGACCTGCTACTGACTAATAAAATTCTCTCCAGAAGAGCATACGTCTGAGGGAGAGGACAGTTTATCCCTGGAGGACAGTGAAAGGAAGATGGAATTATTTAGATATTTACACCAAGAAGTAGATTGTTTTTTTTCTTGCTCTTTACTGAGAGCACATTTATCAGTCTTCCTGTGTATTTCACAGCATGGCTTCATTTTTCTTTTTAATGAAGAAAAAGGTGTCTGGCTTATTTCATTGATTTTGAATGATTCTAAGATGTTGGGAGCAGAATTTAAAATGCATTCATAAACAAAGAAATGGCTGGAAGCTAGATGCAATATTAATTGGATGAATGCCATGATCGCATATGTTGTTATGAAAGCACAAGACCACAGGGGTTGGTGTGGAGCAAGGAAGGAGGAAGGGAGGGAAAGGCGTTGTCCTTGTTCCTCTACTGTTAAAACCATTCTAGAAGTTCTTCTAGTGAAACTAACCATTTTTATTTTGAAGGAATGTTAGATTGCTTCCACAACTTGTGGGAAAACTTGCAAACATGGTGGAAATCATGATAAGTGTCTTTCCTTGATTCACATTGACTACTTTTCAATATACAACATCTGTAATTCTCAACATTCTTGTGCCTTGAAGACTTTAGAAAAAATAGATGGGAATAAGGATTCCTAGAAACCTAATTATAAGGAACTATGCTGCACTGAACATATGATTAATTTCACAAGGATGGGTCCTTTTGCACTTATCTGTTTTTTCCCCAAGAAATCAAAGATGGCATATGTTGTTCTTCTGTGTTAAATCTTATCTTCAGAGGAATTCTACTGGTTTTGTCATTGACTTTGCCTGTGGGAAGCCAGAAAGGAACTCAGAAATCAGGATCATGTAATTGCAACTCACTACAATGTCATAATTGGGTGCCAAAGACCTGGATCATAATCACATGATTGCGGGGACATTATAATGGCCAGAAATAAAAAAAAATTATTTGCTGTCCCTTATTTAATCATCCTCATAACTTTAAACAGTAGCTAATTAAATGATCATAGTCTAAGGATTACCTGCATAACATGATGGAACTAATGCAAACAATGATTACCAAAAGGGCATTTCAAAGACTATTAAATTCATATAGATGACCTACAAGGTTGCTTCCAGCATTGTTACCATTTTTAAAGAAACATATCAAAATAGTTATTTTGCACCTAGCTTCCATAGTCTTTATATATTTTTCCCTATATGAACCTGGTTTTTTGGTGTTTATGGGTCTGTGGGTCTGTGTTTAACCTGGTATATAGCCATCTCAGGAAAATTGCTATCTCTCAGGAAAGAAAAAGACAGGACAAGACAAAATGGAACAGCCTTGTTCTCTTTTTTTGATGTCATTAGAGAAGAACATTTTTCTGCTTCTGAAAAATTAGGTTATTTTCAGACTTTTGAGACAGAATTTGATTTTACCAGATTATTAATGGTCTGAGCTCACTATGGAGACTGATAGTTTTTATATACAATCAGATTTAACTCTTTTATCCGGTAACTTCTTGAATTGGATTTCCCCCCCCCCCCATACCCTTCTTCCTCAAAATCTGAATTTTTGATTAAAAGTATGGTCAATATATTCATCAGGATTTCCAACTATTAACTTTCTAATCATTGTTATGATAACATAATAGCCAAATTATGCTGAAAAACATTGTCATTATGATTGGAATGTTCCTAATCTACAGCCTTATCATAATATGTTAGTAAATGAATTAGGTGTACATATAAGGAGCAAATTACTTTTTTGATGCATCATATAAAACATTTAGAGAGGCTTTTCAAATCACATTTTCCTAACATATGCTTCCTTAATCTAGGGTCTAGCAGTGATATGTTTACCCCATTATTGTCTATTTCAATGGAATGAGGCACAGAATCTATGTAGCTTTGATCAGCTATAGAAAATATTTTTCAGGTGCATCATCAGCTCATGATCTAAACTTAGCAAACTTGGAGTCAGCTTTCAAATGTCTAGCTTTTCCAACTTCAGGTATGTTGGGACCCACCAGCCCAAAGTTATCAGTTGACTGGATGCTTTAACTCAATATATCTAGAAGGGAATCAATTTGGGATAACTGCTTTAAAGGAAAGGAAGCCACTGTCATATTTGATGTTGACTATATTAAAAATATATTACCTAATGGACAACATAAGAATTGAGAGAAATATGCAGGAATACAGATGCAATTAAACATGAAAAAGGGGACAATTGGATCATCAAAATACTGTTACAGGGAAGCAGAATAGCAATAGCACTTAGACTTATATACTGTCCCACAGTGCTTTACAGCACTCTCTGGATGGTATATAATATCAGCATATTGTCCCCAACAATCTGGTTCCTCATTTTAATGAGCTTGGAAGGATGGAAGGCAGAGTCAATCTGGAGTCTGTCAGGATCAAATTACAGTTTGTGGATAGTTAGCCTGCAATACTGCATTCTAAACACTGAGCCACCAGGAACCCCTTCTAAAACCTACACAAAGGTAGAAAACTTGATATGCATTTATAAAATTAGATATGAATGGAAAAACCTGACTCAGAAATAAAAAAAAGGTTGGGAATGGAAGGATGTAAACCTAAAGATATTTAATTAATTACTGAGTGCAGAGAATTATCTATTAAGAAGAGAGATTCCATAAGACTTCATTCTAAATCATGGGAAGATTTTTTTTAAATGGACTTATCTTGAAGGAAAAAAAAGTCTTATAGGGTCCAGAATTTTATACATTGCAAAGCTTCTGCTCTATTATCTAGAGAATATTTCTCTAGACCAAAAAATGAAGGGAAGAAAACAAATGAGAAAGAAATAAGGGACTGACTGTGCTAGTTTATTTGAGGTGGGAAAGTATTTAAAATGCAAAGTTGGAATGGAATTGCCTAAGCTATAGTTATACTAATGAATTTTGCTATGGAGAGTGAACTTGAGTTGGTTAAGTAGAATGGCTGCATGCTAGCAAATTGAGTGCAGAAGAAGATGACTTTATACTAAATCAATGCATAAAATATCTGAAGTTCTCACAGTCCTTTATAGTAAGAATTAAGTCACTCCTGATTAATAACAATTAATCCTAATTAATAACCATTAGAGTAATCCATACACCAAATCTTCTTATTGTATCTTTCTCAAGGCACTGATTAGACTTCCAGAGCAAAATACAGTGGTACCTTAGTATTCATAATTATGGGAAGTGTGACAAGTACTAAAAATGATAAGTATCAAACAACCATGTGATTTACCATGTGACCCTTCATTTAAGCTGGGAAGGACTTCCAATCTACTCTTTACTGCCATCCCCCCTTTCCTATGTCATCAACCTTCCCAGCATGGTCAGCTTCCAGTTCTCCTCTCCAGCTGCCCCCACTTCCTTTTGAAATGACTTTCCCAGCATGAACAACTTCCTGCCCATTCTTCACAACTGTTCCTTCTTCCTATCATAGTGTATTGAGTATCAAACAAATAATGAATATCGGGACAACTTTTTCACATCAAAATGCATCAAATATCAAATTTGACAAGTTTTGAAGCAGTCAACGACTGAGATACCACTGTAGAATTAAGTAGAAAAGGAGGTGTTAATAGACAATTTCTGTGGTAGCAACTAAGCTGCTGTCACAGTTCCAAACCAAGCCACACTGTGAGCAGAATGGGTCTCTTTACTGGAGTCTCAGCTTGGTATGTGGAGAACAATACAAGTAAAAGGGTTTCTAGCCAGCATTACTTGCTTCTGCTAGCCAGCTGGCTATACGGACTCAGCAAGCTCTGCCCTCCTGTTCCTGGTTGCTCTTGGCTGGGCTCCAGCAAGTATTTTTTTGGCCCAGCTCTAGAAAGCACTCTTCAAGCCCAGTTGTTCTCTGGCTGGCTCCAGCAACTACTCTTCAGGCTTGGATGGCTTCTGAACCAATTGCAACTAGCTTGCCTTCCTGACTCCTCTCCCAGTGTGAGTCCCATCACCTGACACCCATCTGTGACTCCATGCATCCCCCTCCCTCCCTCTGTGTGCATGTGGCTGTTGTGGCCCACCAGCAGCCAGCAGACCTGGCAGCAGTTTCGGACAGTGAGGAGGTTGGGGAGGAACATGGGCCAATCCTGAAGTCTGGTGAAGGCTCTGATGAGTGCATTGGATGCAGAGATGGGACCAGTTATTAGCTGCCTGACAGTTATCAACTGCCTTTGGAGTTGGACATCAGTGGGGCAGAAGAACAAATGGAGTCTGTTCCCAGTGTGCACATGCGCAGAGCTGCCAGGAGAAGGGAACAGCTAAGGAACAAGGGTCAACTCGGGAGTAAAGCCACAGGTGGATGGTGAATGGCCCCTCCCATAGGGAATAAAGAGGAGAGAAAGAGGAGGGGTGTTTGCAGGAGACAATTAGTTAAATTCGTAGGGTGAAGATCTGTTCCTGACTTCTTGCCAAGTATTGTCTGCTACAGAGTGCTGTTTGGAAGATATCAGCCTGGCAGCTCTTGAAGCCTGATAAAGGTCTGTAGTTGTAAAATCTCTTTAAAGACTGTTGGCAAGACTTTGCTGGAGAGGAATTTACTTTAAACTAAATAAAAGAGGTTTATTGGGACAAGGAGTCAGCTTTGTGCTTTTGGGAAGCCTAATTCAGAACAGTGGCAACTCCGAAATGGCAAGTTGTCTCAGTTGAATGGTCCGTTGTCTCAGATGTTGACAGCTGCCTCAAAAACCGCAATTGCACAAATTACAGGGTAAACATATTTTCAGGGTTCCCATTATTCATTTAACTGTTACTCAACCAAATGGACTGAGTTCATACAACAACTTATTAAGACAGAAAAATGCAAATAAGATAAAAATGAACACTATTTCAAATTTTTCAGATAAGTGCACTAAATTTGCAACTGATCTGGTGAAGTGTGCTGAGCAAACACAGGCAATGAATCAGAATTGAAAGAGACCATGATGGTCATCTCACCATCAGATATTGTTAAACAAATAAAATGCCCCATTCAAAAGCCAATTTGTATTGTCAACATTTTTTCTAAGGATTAAGCACATGTATCCTAGTCACTTTTATGCAATATAGGATGTGTCACAATTTACTGTCTACAGTATAATCCCAAAGGTAACAGAGTAACAGTTAATAATAAAATGAATATAAAAAAGTAAATAAATAAAAATTTAAATTAAATAAAAATAAAATAATAAAAAGTTAAATAAAAAATTTAACTTCCAAGTTAAATGTTCCAAAATAATTTACCCTTCCATTTATGGTATACACATTTATATATCTTTGTGTACATGGTTTAACCTGTTTTCTTCTTTGTTGTAATTATTTTCCTCTTGGCTTTTCACTGTGTTTTAGCATTACAAAATTGTTTCCAGCAATTTTCACTAACATTCCAAGGAAGCCTCTTTGCTATCAGAGACAGGAGAAAGGAGAAAGAGCAATGAATTTTAAAATACATATGTTGTTTTTTCTGTACCATGAGAAGTTGGCATGTTACCAGAAATGTTTAAATCTCTCTCCCAGGGTCACTAGGATAATTTGACCAGCTGCACTCAAACTGCATTAAGAATGGATATTCCACAAATTGTTCTTTAGCATAAAAGTTTAAATTATAAGAAAAAAATAGCAATTTAACTGGGCATTTCTTATATAGAAATGCTGTTCCATTTTCATATAAACTTCATTTCCTTTTTTAATTATACAGAGTTAAAAGGCATTCATTTGCCTTTTGATTATGAGCCGGCATTGCCAAACACCTGTGACTGCTACAAATTCCAATTTGTTATTTATTTACTTCAAAGCAATCTTATTATCTAAATGATACGAAGCATCAAGGGCCTTAATTATTAATAGTCAATTTGCTTAGCTATGCTTTCTGTGTCCTTGGGATGGCTACACAGCTTTCAGGTTCCTTTACTCAAGTATAAACTTCATGGGAGAAAATGTCATTGTTCCTCACGATTACAATTAATCAGATTTAAAGCATGGCAGAGGATAAAACTGGCCTCTGCTGTAGGAAAATCCAGATGGTTAGATGTCAGCAAAGGGTCAAGGTTGCCTATATCTGTTCATTCTCTGCTAGTGGCAATTCATAATTTTACAGTCCAAATCTGGTTACCTTATTTATAGTATTAATGAAGACTCTCATATCTGGGCCCATTGCATTTTAATACTTTATTCCAGTACTCTGGTATTGTACTTAATCACAAACCAACAACACACTGTCTTGTTGTCTTGATACTATCCCTACCCAAGCCATATTGTTTCCTGATTTTATTATGCTTCCCTAGAGTTCCCATAATCTAATCATATTATTTATATACAGCTGATATAATGAAAGTATTTATATACTTCCAACAGTTTACAATATTTCACACAATCAGTAAGAAGCAAATACTTTTAAAATAATAATTCCATTCTATGGTCATCACTCCATCATGGAAGCTGCATTGAAACAGGATTCTAGATTTCAAAGAGTTATGTCTTGACCAATCTCTGAAAGGCCATTTGAGTGGGTACCATTTGAATTTCTACAGAAGACCATTGCACCAGCTGTAGTTTTCAGTTTAAGTCCATGCAAACCATATTATAATGGTCAATCTTAGTGGCCATGAATTATTATTATCAGAATCTCTTCCCTCCCAAAAGGCCATAACTGACATCCCAACTAAACCTGGGCAAAGGTTGCTCTACTAATAATAAACCACCACTGAGGAACCATCCTGATTGTTTGTTTGTTTGCTTGTTTGTTTATTTATTTATTTATTTATTTATTTATTTATTTTGTCAATTGCTTACAAGATAAAAAGTATAAGGATAAACATAGTTATGAATACATGAAATGAATACATATAAGAAAAATAAAAGAAACAATAGGATAGGGATGGTAGGCACATTGGTGCACTTATGCACTCCCCTTACAGACCTCTTAGGAAAGGGGTGAGGTCAATAGTAGACAGTCTAAGGTTAAATAAAGTTTTTGGGGTTTGGGGAAGAAACCACAGAGTCAGGTAGAGTATTCCAGACATTGACCACTCTGTTGCTGAAGTCGTATTTCCTGCAATCATTGTTGCTAGAATAGACTGTTCTTTCAATGTCAGGTACGTGAGAGTGACTGAGATGCTACTCCTTGCAGTATTGCAACTGTAATATTTAGAAAGCCAGAAGGGTTTCCGGAAAAAACAGCACCTCCTTCTTACAAGGATGCAACTTTAGCTTATTCTTGTAGCCCCTCATAGGCTTCAGGTACTAGATTAAAACTTACACATCTCTAGCTTCATATAGAGCAGGTGTCTGTAACCTTAAACACTATCTATCTATCTATCTATCTATCTATCTATCTATCTATCTATCTTCTATCTATCTTTCCATCTCTCCATCTCTCCATCCCTCCCTCTCCATCTATCCATCCCTGCATCCATCTACCGATATATCCCTCCATCTATCCCCACATCTATACATCCATCCATCCATCTGTGCTCTCCTGTCCAGCTTCAAGTATTGTGTGAATTCAGTCACTTGGGCTGTGGAGGACAGGTGGAGGCTGGCAGGCAAAGTCAAGTGTTGGAGATCCATGCAAAATAAGGCAACTCCAACCTGGATCCTGTCCGGGAGACACCCCCTTCCCTCTCCCTCTGTCCCCCCACGGTGGGGACCTGGGCAGCCTGAATGCAGCTCTCACCTCGGAGGCGCCAGCAAGCAAACAAATTTAGCTCTCCAGCTGAGAGGCAGCAGGACGGAGCCCAGCCTCCAGCTGGTGAGAGCAGAGCAGGCAGTGCACCCACCTTCCCCACTGCTGCAATGGCACTACCTGGAGGGATGCATGAGCCAAACAGTTGGAGCCATGCTCAGCGGAATTTGAAAGCAGGCTCAACAGTGCTGTGGCAGGGCTGGGAGGGTGTGCTCATGCAGGGAAGCCTTCCTCAAGCAAACTTGGTCAGCTCAGCCAAAATGCAGCAAAGGTGCACATGGGGCGGGAGGCTGCTCACTTGAGGAGGGTCTTCCTGCATTTGCACACCCTTCTGGCCCTGCCACAGCTGGTCAGAGGGTCACAAGAAGAGGAGGAGGGGGGAGGAGGAGGGTCGCCTGCAGGGAAGCCCCCATTGCAGCTCCTGCTCGTTGCTTATTTATTTATTTATGTGTTTATTTATTTATTTATTCGACTTATATGCCGCCCCCTCTCCAAAAAGGACTCGGGGCAGCTTACAACTAAAATACAACAATAAATTAATTAATTAAAAGAATATTAAACAAGTTAAGCCGAAATTAAAATTTAAAACCCCTAGTTAAAATAACACCAACCCGAGAGAATCAGCACAGCCCGATTGTAAAAGAGCCAGGTCTTCAAGTCGGGTGGAAGGTGCGAAGATCGGGGGCCAACCAGAGCTCCAGCGGAAGAAGATTCCACAGAGTGGGAGCCGCCACAGAGTAGGCCCTCCCCAGGGTCACCGCCAAGCGACATTGTGTCACAGACAGCACCCCGAGGAGACCCCGCCTGTGCGCCCATACAAGGTGGTTAGTATTTGATGTTGAGAGGAGCTGTTCTCATAAATAACCTGGACCCATGCCATGCTGGACTTTGAATGTTAATACCAGAACCTTGAATCTCACCTGAAGGGCAACCAGAAGCCAATGCAGGCTGCGCAGGAGGGGTGTAATATGGGAGTATCGGGAAGCTCCCATCACTACCTGCGCAGCTGCATTCTGCACCAGTTGAAGCCTCCGAGTGGTATGCAAGGGCAGTCCGGTAGAGAGCTACAGTAGTCGAGGCGAAATAACGAGGCCTGAGTGACTGTGCCAGGGCATCTCCAGTCCAGGAATGGCGTGTAACTGCTGAACCAGCCAGATCTGGGCAAAGGCCCCCTGGCCATGGCCCCCACCTGCTCCTCCATTTGAGCCATGAGTCCAGGAGGACCCCCAGATTCCTGCCCTGTCCACAGGGGCAACACCTCCTCCCCCATGACCAAAGATGGAACATCCAAACTGGACCGAGATGTCGGTATGCACAGCCACTCTGTCTTGGCTGGATTGAGTCAAGCATGTTCCTGTCCATCCAGATCCTGCACTGCCTCCAGACAATGGGACATCATGAGAGAGCATCACTGATGTGGCCTGGGGTGGAGATGTAGGCTGATCATCAGCATACTGATGATAACTCACCCCAAAGCCACATGGATGATCTCACCCAGCGGCTTCATATAAATGTTGAACAGGAGGGTGAGAGGACCGAGCCCTGGGGCACCCCACAAGTGAGATACCTTGGAGTCGACCTCTGCCCCCTGCCAACACTGTTTGTGAACGTCCCAAGAGGTAGGAGGAGAACCACCATAAAACAGTGCCTCCCACTCCCAACCCCCGACGCCTAATAGGATACCATGGTCGATGGTATCAAAAGCTACTGAGAGGTCTAATAGGACCAAGACAGAGAGAGCCCCTGTCCCGAGCCCTAGAGAGATCATCAATCAGCACGACCAATGCTGTCTCCGTGCTGTACCCAGGCCGGAAGCCTGATTGGTACGGATCCAGGTAGTCTGCTTCCTCCAGGAAAAGTGGCAATTGCTGAGCCACCACACTCTCAACAACCTTCGCTAAAAGCGAAGGTTGAGACTGGACGAAAGTTGTTCAACACGGCTGGGTCAAGGGTGGCTTCTTCAGGAGGCCTCACCACCGCCTCTTTCAAAGTGGCAGGGAACAGCCCCTCTCTTAATGAAGCATTGACCACTGCCGGAGCCAGCCGCACGTAACCTCCCTGGAGGAACCAACCAGGAAGGGCACAGGTCCATAAACATGTGGTGGATCAGCCACTGCATAATCCTGTCCACTTCATCCTCAGAAACAGGATCGAACTCAGTCCAGGTCACATTGGCCAAACCACTGCATCCCCATCCTCAGGCCACTGCAAGTCTTGACAACCCTTCCCGGATCTGAGCGATTTTATCCTGCAGATACTGACCAAATTCCTCAGCTCTGCCCCAAGAAGGGTCCGCCACCCCCCAACTGGAGGAGGGAGCGAGCAACCCCAAACAGGGCGGCCGGGCGGTTATCTGAGGATGCTATGAGGGCGGAGAAATAAGATCTCCTTGCCACCCCCACCACTACCAGATAAGTCCTAATATGGGCTCTTAGCTGGGCTCGGTCAGATCCAGAGCAGTCGCCCTCCACCTGCTCTCTAGTCCCCTTCTTCTTAGCCAGCCTGGATTTCCAAAAAGAAAAAAGAAAAGGAGTAGCAAAGAACCACAAGGAGAGCTCTCTGGCTTGGCCCAGCCTTAGCTTTCTGACAAAGAGAGAAGAGATGCAAAGACAGAGAGAGTGAGAGAGAGCACACCCGTACGCGAGAGAGATAAATACACAGAGACATGGGGAGGAGAAACTGGCTGATGGGCAAGTGTCTTTGGCAAGGGCGCTCCAGCTTTCTCCAGGCTTGGCCCCCAAGGTGGGCATGTGAGGTTCGGTGGGGCCAGCCCCCTTTTCCCACTGCCCTGAGCTTCTTAAAGCTGCAGCTGAGTGCTGCAGGCCCATCCCTTCCTCCTGGATCCTATTCCCACCCCACCAGCCCTCATGTTAGTGAGGCCAGCATCAGCTTCAAGGCATGCCCAGCACCAAAAAGCAGCAAGAGTGAGGCACCAGAGAATCAGTCCTGGCCATTTCTCCATCCCTGGCTATTGCCCTTACCTTCTCAGGCCAGGGAGGGAGGGCGAGGGGCGGTGCCAGCCAGTGATGGGACAGGGAGCCGTAGCAAAGGGTCCAAAGAGCTGCATGTGGCTCTGGAGCTGTGGGTTGCTGATCCCCCATATAAGGAGATATATTTAACTAACTTTCATTAATGTACTAAAGATAACTAAAGATAAAGCCTGTTGGAAGTGGAGAAAGCATCAAGATTGACTTTGTGGGGTTCAGGTCTGACTGGTTTCCCTACTTTTTATTAAAATTCTTCATGAGGCTGCTGGGTGAGGTCTTCACTGGCAAAGAGTCAGGCATCCTAAATATGTAAATGATACACAGCTTTACATCCTGATCAGACAAACAATGCTGTTGAGGCACTACCAAAGTGCCTGGAGGTACCTGAAGACTGTTAGGATCTGAAAGGGCAGGAACATCATCAGGCTCAATCTTAGCAAGACAGGATTAATTTTTGATTCCCCACATCAGGGAAATAATAAAATCTATTACAAAACCATACCAACCTATTGAGAAAGAAAAATCACAATTTATTCTGCCCCTTCACCAGTGGAACAATTAAGCTTTCAAGACTTTACAAAGTCAAAGCAGAATATTCAGGTTATACATGAAAATCATCAACATAGCATTCTCATACAAATTCTCAAGGTATACAGCATTCAGCCTACACTGGCCGCACACTTTCTGAAAACTAGTGAATATTTAAATAGTGAACAACTAATTAACTGAATAAAAGGGTCAAGAAAATAATAGAGAGTATTGATACAACAATGGAAACATTGTTTTATTTCTGTTGAGCTACAAGAGATACTGTGCGACCAGATAATTCAACACCAGGGATAATAAATCATTATTAGATAGAGACAATACATTTAGATTGGTGGGTGTGTTTTATATACCTCCATAGTTCAGTGGTAGAACAAAGGTTCTGCATGCTTCATATTTTAGATCCATTGCTGACATTTCAAGGTCCTGCAAGCAAACTTCCTTGTCGGACTCAATTTCATGAATATTCCTCATGTTGTAAGCATTATTGTTAGCTTTAAGCTGAAACAGAACAGCACATGTAACTTTTGGTTGCACCATTATTGATTGCCATTAATGAAAAGATAATAATTTGCATTGTGAATCTGAAAAAACATTCATAACTTGGGCTCAAATGAAGTTTGATAAACACCCAACTGTTGGTGAGATCCAATCCAAACCATTCATTCATTTCAGCATTTGTATATTGCCTGATGCGTGCTGCTAAATTTGGCATACTAATGTGGAGAAATATGCTCAAATTAAGTTCCAATACCCTTTACTCATTTGCCATACAACAAAAGTACACAATCAATCACTCTGTCTTTTCAGTGAGGTAAGCAGGAAGGCTCTTTTCATTGAGGAGAGTAGGAATGTCTCTTATTGTCCTTCCATTAAAGGAAGCTTACATGCTCAGTTTAATGTAGGTTACTTCAGGACAGGGTATATACAGAAATTCAACCCAGAATAATTGATGAATAGAATTATTTAATCTTCTTTATTCACATAGTGAGTGTTAGGCAAACATAATTAGCCCAAAGTTTGAACTGAAAGAATGAGCAGTAATACCATTGCTGCCCTTGGACGATTATACTGCAAAGTCAGAATAGGCAAGTCAATTATTATCCGTTATCTAAGCAGAACTGTGATAAATCCTCTGGCATTAAATATATCTTGTGTAGTTTTTCATGCCAAATTTCTGTTTGAATTTTAGCATCTAGAATGTTGGCTTCTTCACTAAAGTTGCTCTAATTCTTCCCTCATATGCAGCACTCATTCACACAAGCAAATTAAGAGTTGTAGCAATCACCTTTTTGTTTCATTCACAATTGTTCAGTTACAAGTTATATACATGAAGAAAAAAACAGATTATGGTCTGCCTAATTGTTCCCACACAAAAAATAAATAAAAATAGCTAAATCTATAAAGGTAATGTATCCATTTACTACTTGGTGCATGTGTGCATTTCTTACACAAAATGAAAGCTGACTGGAGGATATTAGGAAATAGTTTTGTTGAAGAGAAAAATCAATGAAAATCTGAATTAATTAGTTCCTTTTCTTATCTTCTTATAATTCAAAGCAGAACAATGTGTTCAACTCTAATCAACAGTTTTTCAGCTAGCTAAATGTAGGTCCTATTATTATTTTTAATCTGTTTTTGGAAGACAGATATTGAAACATGGTTTTTACTGTCCTCAGGAACATAACCTTCAGAAAGGGCACTTTAGCTATTGATCCTTGATCTTATTCGTCATGTCCTACTAACTGCTTATGACTATCTTTGAAAAACTAGTGCTGGCCTATATCTTTGTTCATTCTGTCAACTTTCGTTAGTACTGTTTGCATACTCCTGGATCTTCTTAACATGACTTTTAATTAAGTTGATTATTAATCCTGTAGCGATCAAATATTGAGAATATAATCAAAGGTTATTTTCAACTTAAACATAGGTGCATTCTCAGGTTTGCTCAAATTCTCTGTCCTTTCATATTTTCTTACACAGTAGTTGAAGAACTAAACCATCACACCTCATTCTCTGAATGAAATGAGAAGCCTCTCCTGCCAGCAATAGCTATTTCTGTCACTGTCAGTTTACAGTTGTCACTGAGGATGGAGTCACTCAGTTATCGGGGAGGAAGTAAAAGAATGGAGGATGGGAAGAAGGACATGCAGTGTATTTTTAAGGAAAAGACCTTCACCTTTCATCCAAGTTCTGCAGAGCTGTGGGGGATATGTAATGCTTGAAATGTGATGAGAAGCAATAAGGGCAATTTGTCTATTGCTAATTATGGATGTTTTGTGCCTGACTATGCCCATAATGTCACCATTATGGGAACGTGAAATGGATAACCTCACAGAATCAGCTTTCTCATGTGAGGAAAATAGTCATATTAAACATCAAAGTAAATATAGTATCCTGCGATCTCCGGAAGTCAGAGTATTAAGCTACCATTACAGAGATCTCTGCCTTTATATATCATTAATAAATTTAGCCCTTGCACATGTGATAGGCCCTTCCCACTGTCTCCCATCTGTAATTAGCTCTGTTTTTGCTTTCGTCATGTTGGTCAGATGTGGCTAATCTCTTGTTACTGCTTCCTCCCTTGTCCAACCAGCCTGGACTGCTTCTATCCCCCTCTCTCCCTCTCTCTCTCTCTCTCTCTCCCTCTCTCTCTCTCTCTCTCTCTCTCTCTCTCTCTCTCTCTCTCTCTCTCTCTCTCATATGTGTGTGTGTGTGTGTGTGTGTGCTGCTACACCCTCTGACCCCCAAACTAAGCAAACTGACACACGCCATGAACACATAGCCAGATCTCAAACTCGGAGCCAAACCAAAGCCCAGAATGTTTCATCACAGCCATCCGCTCAGGATATCACATCATGGAACTCAGGAGGTTACACCACAAAACCTCAGGATGTTACAACACAGCCAACGACCCAGGAGATTACAGCACAAGACCCAGGATGTCACAACAATAGAACTCAGAAGGTCATCACATAGCATGTTACCCAGGTCGTTACAACACAAAAGACTGAGAGACACACAGCCAGTACCTCAGCCACACAGGTTCTTACGAAAAAGCCAACCAATCTGCAAACATCAACTCCATCAACCAATCAAGAAGTAACAACACAGCCATCCAACCCGCTTACAACAGAGCCAGCACACCACACTTCCCCACCAGTATTTATAAAGAGACGGCAGCTCTGATCACACTTTGCTCGCACAAGCACGAAGCCGAAAGCACCAGCCTGAAGATGGCACATGGGACCTTGTCAAAACGTCACCAAGATACTCTCAATCTTACGCGAGAAAAGATCCGAACACGCCAAGACCTGGGCTATATATAGGATAACAATAATATGATAGCACAAACTGATCTGAAATAACAATAGCTGCATCTAAACTTTCCATTAGCAGAAGAGGGATGACAAAATGAATCATACCCTAATATTCAAATATTAACAATTCCTTGCTTGAATTTAAATGTTCTGACAGATTCTATAACCCTGAGAAACAGCATAGTGAATAATACAGTAACTAACATTTACACATGACACATGAAGTCCAAAACAAGAAGAAGAAGAGAAGGCCAATATTTTGATTTTTAAAAGGATGTTTGTGGTCTAAGTTGATCAGCTAAAGTTGAGTGTCTAAAGAAAATTTTAAGTCATACATTAAAAAAACCATTCTATGTGTGTTTTATATGTGCATCTTCAAATCGGTCTTGATTCCTCATCAAGATCCAGCCAAATAAAATGTTTGTCCATACTGGACATATCTATTAGGCAGAATCTTAACCATCCTAAAATGGTGCCACCCAGGCCCATCCCTTCTGAGATACATACTGAAAATTGATAACAAATACATGCATTCATGCATCCATCCATCCATCCATCCATCTGTCCATTCAATTTGTATGGCCATCTGTCTCAATAAGTGTCTCTGGATGGTTATAAACATGGTTTTAAAATAAATTTTAAAAAAATCCAGACACAAACAAAATAATTGAAATATACAAGTACCAAGGAAGATATCACAACAGTAGCTAGCACAACCAGTTAATGAGATCATTCACACACTCAGTGTCCCAGGCCCCAAACCAGGTCTTTAGGACCCTTTGAGGGATCAACTGGCTAGGCCCATCCTAAATCAATGTTTAATCCAAAGGAGGAAAGGGAATGGAGAAAGCATCTCAATGTCCCTAATTGTCTGGAAAGAAAAAGGCACGAGAGGGGAAGAGGCTTAACAGATTAACAGAGTTGGAAGGGGCCTTAGAGGTCATCTAGTCCAACCCACTGCCCAAGCAGAAGACCCTACACCATTTCTGACGAATGGCAGTCCAATCTCTTCTTAAAAGTCTCAAGTAATGAAGTTCCCACAACTTCTGAAAGCAAGCTGTTCCATTGGTTGATTGTTTTCACTGTCAGAAAATTTCTCCTTATTTCCAGGTTAAATCTCTCCTTGTTCAGTTTCCATCCATTATTCCTTGTCTGGCCTACAGGTAGCAACCCCTCAAATATTAGAACACTGCTATCATGTCTCCCCTGGTCCTTCTCTTCACTAGACTAGACAGGCCCAGTTCCTGTAGCCATTCTTCATATGTGTGTTCCCAGTCCCTTAATCATCCTGGTTGCTCTTCTCTGCACTTTTTCTAGAATCTCAACATTTTTTTTATAGTGTGGTGACCAAAACTGGATGCAGTACGCTAGATGTGGTCTTACTAAGGCTTTATAGAGTGGTATTAGTTCCTCACTTGATCTTGATTGTATCCCTCTGTTAATGCAAATGAGGAATGCATTAGCTTTTTGGCTGCTGCTGCACACTGCTGGCTCATATTTAGCTGGTTGTCCACTAAGACTCCAATACCCCTCTCACAGTTATTGCTATTAAGCCTGGTTTCACCCAGTCTATATATTTGGTTTTCCTTACTTAAGTGTAGGACTTTATTTTTCTCTACATTGAATTTCATTTTGTTAGATAGGTTCCAGTATTCAAGTCTGTCAAGATCCATCTGGATTTTGAGCTTATCTTCTAGGGTGTTAGCTATTCCTGCCAGCTTAATATTGTCTGCAAATCTGGTAAGTTCCTCTTGTATTTCCTCATTTATGAAGATATTGAAGAGTACTGGGCCTAAGATGGAATCTTGTGGTACCCCACTGCTTACTTGCTCCATGTAGACTTAAACCCATTAAGGACTACTCATTGAATACGGTTTGTCCGCCAGTTGCAGGTCCATCTAGTGGTGATGCTATCTATTCCATTTTTTCTAGCTTATCAAGAAGTAGGTTGTGGTCTACTTTGTTGAATGTCTTGCTGAAGTCTAAGTATATTATGTCCACAGTGTTTTGCTGGTCTACTAATTCAGTCACTATGTTGAAGAATGAAATAAGATTAGCTTGGCATGATCTGTTTTTAACAAACCCATGCTGACTTAGAAGATTCTGTTGCTGTAACTGTATAATAAAGGTCATATTTGTACTTTCATGTTTAATGTCTGGACTATCTTAAAAGGATTATACTATGGGATACCTAAATGCATTGTGCATTATATAACTTATTTGCAGCTTACACCTCTAAAAGCAACAACAATCAAAATGAAAACACCATGCAATTTTACCTGAAAATTAAGCCAATGCATTCTCTTTCTGTGTTAGACACAAAGTGTCATAAGCCTTAGTTAAAATTATTTAAACTGGAATAAATCTGCATGATCCTTTTAAAAGGAGGTGGTACTCAGTCACTACAAAATGAGTAGCGATGCTACTATACATCTTGCAATTGCTTAAGCACTGATTATTTCAGGTTCTATCCACAATCATCTGCAAATCAATGAAATGTTTTATTGATACTCATTCAGTGCTTTCATTGTCAGTGCTAATCTCTTGTTGTGTATCATAGAATGCTGATAAGAAGGATAAAACATGGCATTCAATTAACCAGCCATGCCTGTTAAGAGACATTGGCTGAATCGTTTTGTCAGGCATATGGCTTTCAGTTGCAGATGGGCACATTTCATTAAAGTTGTTTACCATATGTTTACACTTTCAGAGCAGCTTTGTAGTACTCCCATAGGAACAAACCAAGTGCAATAAGGCAAGAAACTTCAGGCTTCATTATATTCATCAGTCTAGTCTCAGATCATCACCTTTCCTTTCCTTTCCTTTCCTTTCCTTTCCTTTCCTTTCCTTTCCTTTCCTTTCCTTTCCTTTCCTTTCCTTTCCTTTCCTGTCCTGTCCTGTCCTGTCCTGTCCTGTCCTTTCCATTTTATTCCATTCCATATTAGTTTCAGTTACCATTTTCATATTGCCTGTTTAAAATATCTTGATTGTACCTGAGATATCAGTCCATGTTTACAGTAAGTGAAAGGGATACAATGACAAACCCCTACTGAACAGGTTGAGGGGTTGTCTGTCCTTTTAGTGAGTTCCTTTGAAAAGTAACCATATTGCTATTAGAGCCTTGGTGGTGCAGGCTGTTAAACTCCTACCACTTAGTTCCAACTGCCTGCAATTAGTGCAGGCTCGAATCCCACCAGGCTCAAGGTTGACTCAGCCTTCCATCCTCTCGGGGTAGGTAAATTGAGGCCTCAAGATTGTTGGGGGCAATAAGCTGACTTTGTAAAAATGCTGCTAGGGGGGGCCAAAAAGCCCTAGTAATAAGCAGGCATATACAATGGAATGAAGGCTATTGCTGAGCGCATTGGGTTGTGCTCCAAAAAATTGTAAGCCACCCTGAGTCTCCGGAGAAGGGCAGCATATAAATGCAAATTATATATACATACATGTATATATATATATATATATATATATATATATATATATATATATATATACCACCTTTCCAAAATAACTTAAGAATGTGGAACAACAAGGTTTTAGTTTCTCAGATGGTTGACCTGATCAATTCAGTAATTCAATCTCAACATTCTTCCAATTCAAAAATACTTTTGGAATCAGAGATTCAAGGAAACTTTCTTTATCATTGCTATCATTTTTTAGAACATAATTTAATATAATTTTGCAATACATCGTCTATGTAGCCCATAAGCTTCATTCTCTATTGTATATACTTAAAGAAGAATGATTTGTAAGGATTGGACACAACTATGTATGTATGTATGTATGTGTGTGTGTGTGTGTATATATATATATATATATATATACGTTTCGATGAGGTTCCACTCACCATCTTCAGGCTGGTGCTTTTGGCTTCGTGCTTGTGTGAGCCAAAGTGTGATCGGAGCTGCCATCTCTCTATAAATACTGGTGGGGAGGTGTGGTGTGCTGGCTCTGTTGCAAGCAGGTTGGTTGGCTGTGTTGTTACTTCTTGACTGGTTGATGGAGTTGATGTTTGCAGATTGGTTGGCTTTTTCATAAGACCCTGTGTGGCTGAGGTACTGGCTGTGTGTCTCTCAGTCTTTTGTGTTGTAACAACCTGGGTAATGGGCCCATTATAGAGTCAAGATACTCTCAATCTTACCCGGGAAAAGACCCGAATACACCAAGACCTGCACACATATATATATATATATATATATATATATATATATATATATATGTAGGTCTTGGTGTATTCGGGTCTTGTCCGTGTAAGATTGAGAATACCTTGGCAACGTTTTGACGTTCGACAGCCAACTCTGGAGTTTAAAAGGGAAAAACAGCCACTATCACATACTTCTCCCAGGAGAACGAAGCTGAAGACACCAGCCTGAAGATGACGGATGAGATTTCGTCGAAACGTTGCCAAGGTATTCTCAACCTTACACAGGACAAGACCCGAATACACCAAGACATATATATATATATATCCATATTTTGTATGAAATTTTAAGCTAATAAATATTTCATGAATGGGTACTGGAGACCTCTGTGTGCTACATGTTCATTCATAATTCAACAAATCATAATCTGGCAAAGCTTACCATTTTGCTTGAAAATAAACCAGTGATGGATTCTCTTGTGTGCATAGTTTCAGAAATGTATCAGGAGAACATGCATATATCAATTTACAATTCCAAACTTTCCTTGATCCATGCCTAGCATGACACCCAAATATTCCACATTTTGCTGGTCCTGCCATCAAAGTGTCATGAACAGAACAACAAGAATAGACAGTTCTACAAAAGTATTATGACCTTAATGTTGTTATTTTTGGGGGGGGGCAGGATCCATCCTCAGAGAGGTAAGGACATTTTATATAGCTTCAATACAAACAAAATGAAATGAGTAATAATGAAAATTAGTTACATAATTTTTTCAGACATCATGTAAAGAGATAAATTCTATCCTTTCACCCAATTTATTTAAGTTAGTGAAACAATTTTAGCAAAGTATACAGTTGCAGCTGATTTTATTCTAAGGGATAAGCGGGGTTCCTATATATGTCTTTGTTTTCCTCAAGAATGGCATTAAAATGTCCTTATATTTTACATCTGTGCATTTTTTCTCTAAAGTTTTTTTCTCCACTTTTACTTTATTGCTCTAGATTTACTTCAAAAGAAGTTATGGTTTCCTTTGTTCAGTATGTTATTTATGCCAGAAGTTTATAGCCAGTTAGTTTTATGGTTTCCAATACATTAATAGAAATATGGCTTTATTTCCATTATTCAACACATGAGTATTATAAAAAAGGAAGTGTATGGAATGGAAGCAGAGTCTACAAGTTAGGCCAAGCTCCTTTCAGTGAGTCTTTGGAAATACTATCAAAACTTAGTTGTGATTTTTTTTCTAATATTCATCATTAAAAGAAAGGAAAAGAAGTGTTAAATCAAAAATAGAAAAATCCATACCTCATTAAATACATTCATTTTCATATGTAATGATTTCATATGTAATCTTTGTAATTATACTGCTCTTATGAAGCTTGAAGTTGTTTGTAATATATATAAAAACTTTTCTTTAAAAATGACCTGTTTGATTTAAAAGAAAATGACAAAATGAAAACAATCCATGAGGTAGAGCAGAGGCCTGATTGAAAAGAAGTTCTCCAAACAGATGTAATTGAAAGAACCTCGTGTAATTTGGAGGATGAGCATTCCAAAGTATTGATGTTACTGGTGAAAAGGTAAGTGATTCACAAAGTCATACAATGACTGATCCCAATCTCAGTTATTGGGAAACTCACAAGCTAGACTACATGAGCGTTGCTTACTCCTTTATGGGGTTAGACAAAACCTATTTTATAAGCAGATTTAATTGCTCTTCCAATCTGTAACTACAACTGGTCCGTGACTTACAATAGTTCATTTAGTGATGGTTAAAAGTTACAACAAGACTGAAAAAAAGTGACTCACAACCATTTTCACACTTATGACTGTTGCAGCGTCCCCATCAGAGATTGTATACAGGAGGTTCCGATCAGAACCGGTAGCGGAAATTTTGAGTAGTCTGGAGAACCGACAAATACCACCTCTGACTGGAGATTTTACAGTATCCTTCCCCTGCCACATCCACCAGGCCACACTCATAGAACCAGTAGTAAAAAATTCTGAATCCCACCACTAGTCCCCATGATCACATGATTTACATTTTAATGCTTGACAACTGACTCACATTTAAGACAGTTGCAGTGTCCTAAAGTGATCTCCTTTTGCAACCTTCTGACAATTAAAGTCAATGGGGAAATCAGATTTGCTTAACGATCATGTTACTAATTTAAGAACTGTACTAATTCACTTAACCAATGTGATAAGAAAAGTCGTAAAATGGGACAAAGCTCACTTAACAAATTTCTCCCTTAACAACATAAATTTTGGGTTTAATTGTGGTCGTAAGTTGAGGACTACCTGTATTTTCCAATTAAAGGCAATTAAATGAAAAAGTAAATATAATGTTATATTTTTACTTGGTCTCAAGTCAACCCACTTCTTTCTCCTAGCCCTGGCATTAAAAGACAAATGTGTCCTTCACAGTCCCCGAAGAGATGGTACAGCTCTGGTACAAGATCTATAGGTGGAAAGGGAAGGAAAACCCATCCAATTATCCTGATGGAGGCACCAAGGGAAGCTAAAGAAGTCTGACAGCCTCCAACATTTGCTTTTCCATTCTCATCTGGTTTTATTTTGTCAAAAAATGAAGAACTTCATCTAAGTCTTAGGTGCTGTAGATTGGTTTTAATCCACTTTCTGTTTACATTGTATTTTGAGTTTATTATTTATGAAGCAGCAATATTTTACTGTTTGTACTAATAGTACTCATCCTGAAATCTACTGATATAGGAAGGATTATCTCAGGAATTGTATCATTTACCCATCCCTGAAATGTACTTCCCCCCCACCCCCACTATGAGTTTTTTTTAAATTCGCATTTATATGCCACCCTTCTCCAGAGACATTCCAGAAGACACTCCAGTCTTCATTCCATTGTATATGCCTGCTTATTACTAGGCATTTTGCCTTCCCCCCAAGCGGCATTTTTACAAAGTCTGCTTATTGCCCCCAACAATCTTGGGTCCTCAGAGTTTGCAATATGAATCTTTATTTGCATTTTTGACAGCAAAGGAAAGACTGGTAGATTGAAAAAGAAAAGGTTTTTTTAAATAATATCAGCTGTTGAGATAATGGGAATATTGCAGAGATCTTAATAATAGACTCTCCTGGCTACAATGTAAAGATATGCAGGCTATTGTCTTACGCAAACTATCAGTGCTAAACTATCTATTCCATCAACAAATTTCATCTATCTCATTGTTAACTGATTACAGGTCCCTAAATTCAAATTCAAATTCAAATTTATTGGACTTGTATGGCGCCTTCTCTCCCTAGGGACTCAGGGTGGCTCACAATATAAAATTACACAATACAAAATTAAATTAATTAAAATGCAATTAAACCCCAAGCCCAATAAAATCTAAAACCAATAAAACTTAGTATAAAATACAATTTAAAAACCACCCCACTTCACTTCAGTCCAGGCCAGCTTGCTGAAAAAACCAAGTCTTCAGGTCGTGGCAGAAGGAACGGAAGTCCGGGGCTAATTGGAGTCCCAAACAGAGCTGATTCCACAGGGTAAATGCTCCCACAGAGAAGGCCCTACCCCTGGGCACCACCAGCCGACACTGTCTAGCCGACGGCACCCCAAGGAGACCTTGCCTGTAGGAGTGTACAGGGTGATGGGAAGTTGATGCTGGCAGGAGACGTTCCCGCAAGTACCCCAGACCAAGCCATGTAGGACTTTGTATGTTAACACCAACACCTTGAATCTCACCCAGAGGGCAACTGGCAACCAATCTAGCTTGCGCAGGAGGGATGTAATATGGGAGTATCGAGATACTCTCATCACAGCCCGGGCGGCCGCATTCTGCACCAGTTGAAGCCTCCGGGTGGTCTGCAAGGGCAGTCCCATGTAGACAACATTGCAGTAGTCAATTCGGGAAGTAACAAGTGCATGAGCAACCGTCCGTAAGGCATCTCGGTCCAGATAGGGGTGCAACTGGCGCACCAGGCAAACCTGGGCAAATGCCCCCCTGGTCACAGCTGCCACCTGATCCTCCAAACTGAGCTGTGTATCCAGGAGGACACCCAAGTTGTGAACCTTATCCATGGGGGCAACACCTCTCCCCCCATGACCAATGATGGAATATCCTGGATTATCCGAGATGCCGGTACGCACAGCCACTCAGTCTTGGCAGGGTTGAGCCGGAGTCTGTTCCTTCCCATCCAGATCTGCACTGCATCCAGACAATAGGACATCACGGTGAAGGCATCACTGATTTTGTTCAGGGTGGAGATGAAAAGATGGGTATCATCTGCATATTGATGATACCTCACCTCAAAACCACGGATGATCTCACCCAACGGCTTCATATAGATGTTGAACAGGAGGGGTGAGAGGACCAACCCCTGTGGCACCCCACAAGCTAGGGACCTTGGGCTCAACCTCTGTCCCCCTGCCAACACTGTGAATGCCCCAAGAGGTAGGAGGAGAACCACTGTAAAATGGTGCCTCCCACCCCCAGCCCCCCGAGGCACTGCAATAAGATACCATGGTCAATGGTATCAAAACCTGCCGAGAGATCTAATAAGACTAGGACAGAGGAGAATCCCCTGTCCCAAGCCCTCCAGAGATCATCCACCAGCGCGACCAATGCCGTCTCCATGCTATAACCGGGCCGGAAGCCCAATTGGTACAGTTCTAGGTAATCGGCTTCCTCCAGGGACCCTGGGAGCTATCGAACCACCATGGTCTCAACAACCTTGCAACAAAGTGAAGGTTGGAGACAGGATGAAAGTTATTCAAAATGGCTGGATCCAAGGCAGGCTTCTTAAGGAGGGTTTCACCACCAAGGAGGCGGGAAAGGATCCCTCCCTCAATGAAGCATTGATCACTGCCTGGAGCCAGCCACGTGTAACCTCCCAGGTGGCATAAACCAGCCAGGAGGGACACGGGTCCAATAAGCACGTGGTGGAACTCAGCCTCCACATGATCCTGTCCACTTCATCTAAGGACACAGGCTCAAACTCATCCCAGATGGTATTAACCAGACTCACCGTTACTCCTTCATCTGACTCTTGCCAGTCGGAGTCCAAGCCAGCCCAAATCTGAGGGATCTTATCCAGCAGATGCTGACTAAACTCTTTGGCCCTTCCCTGCAAAGGGTCCTTCCTCACCTCCTGATGAAGGATGGAATGGGTGACCCTAAACAAGGCAGCCGGGCGATCATCTGCAGATGCAATAAGAGCAGAGAAGTAAGCACACTTCGCAGCTCCCATCCCCACCAGATAGGTCCTAGTATAGGCTTTTAGCTGGGCATGGGCAGATTCGGACTGACTGGATCTCCAACTGCTCTCCAGGCCCCTCCTTCGACGCTTCATCTCCTGGAGCTCCACAAAAAACCAAGGAGTTAACCGGGATCTGCGACAGGTTAGGGGCCGCAAGGGGACAACACGGTTAAGAGCCTCTGAGGCCACCCTCTGCCAGGCATCCACCAAGGTCTCGGCTGAGCTGTGGGTAAGGGAGGTGGGAAACAACCCAGCTGTCTGAAACCCCTCAGGGTCCATCAGGTGCCTGAGGCAGAACCATCTAATCGGCTCTGCCTCCCAGCGACATGGGGTGGTCTGCTGGAAGACCAGCTGCAGGAGATAATGATCGGTCCATGACAGGGGCTGAATAGTTGGTGAGCCCTCACCAAGATCATTACACCACTCCTTTCCTTCCCAATTACAAGTTAAAATGAATACAGGGAAGAGTCAATTAAATAGATAAAGAGTCCAATTAAATAAATAAATAAATAAACCATGAAACATGTGTGAAAATCCAGGATTACTAAAAGCTTGAATATTCTACTCTAGCTCTCAGCTAAAAAAAGAAACAACTCAATTCTTAATCTGGATCTCAGAGATATTTGGAAAACAGAAATTTTACTGCTTTCTGGTGTCTCCAAGGTTGAAAGTGACCTTAAAATGGTGAAACTCTCTACTTCTCTAGAACATGGAGATAGAAGGGAAAAAAGCAAAGTGTCACATTTATTTATTTCTGGTCATGCTAAAACAGGAACTTGCAATTACTTGTATCTGAACATAGTTGAACAGTCTTGATTTTCCCATCCATTTAACACAAGCATCAGAGTCATATTTGTGCAAAAATATTGAAAATTCAGTTTTGTTCACAAGCTTTTAGTACAACTGTAGATTGTGTGCATGTGCATGTGCATGAGAGTATGTGTAGAACATTCTTAGCATTTTTTAAAATATAATTCTTTTATTTCTCTAGTTGAGCTACTACAGACTTTTTTTGCATGATCATTTGAGATTTCGTTGTTCTTATAAAATTTGAATAAAACATTTTTCTCTTTTTAAAATCTTACAGTTGTTCAGAAATGCTACTATTAAATAGCAAAATGTTGTATGCACTTCACTGGTTCTTCTCTTTCTAGAAAGTGGAGCTATTACAGTTGTGAAGAAAACTAATATAAAAGTCTTAAAAACCTTTCCTACTAACAATAGTTTTTGTGAGATTAATAAATATACATACAATGTGTGAATGATTTTACTCTGTAGATAAAAACAATAACAGTGACAGGTCATTAAAAAAAGAATCAAACTGGGACAAATAGTTCATAGGATCAAGTGAAGCTCAAATTATTAAAACAAGCTGGTTTTATAAACTCAGAAATGTGGGTCTTTTGTGCTCTCTGAGCTTGATTGTTTTCTTGCAGATATTTCATTATCCAAACTAAGTAACATCATCAGTCTAGCAATGAACTGTCTGCAAGAAAACAATCAAGATCAGAGAGCACCAAAGAACCCCTCATTTCAACCCTGAGCTACAAATATTCTCTTTTATTGAAACTCAGAGGTATCATAGCATTGCAAGAGGCATCCTTAAATTAAGTCTGCTTCTCTATAAAATAAAAGCAAGTTGAATTAAAAAAAACATTAAATATAATAATAAAGGAATAAGTAAATCATTCAGAGGGTAGGAAATGTTTGCATCTTACTTATTGAGTATCATTAAATATCACAAGTCATTTGGAAAAATGGTTTAAATGAGAGAAGTGAGAATACTCTAAAACATTGTTCTACAGAATAAATATCTGGCTTATTTTCTTACATGGAGACTTTGCAGTCGTGCATGAGGTTAAGAACTCATGTCAAACTCACTGTCCTATGACAGGAAGTATACATTTAGTAAATTTGTATTAATTCTGCAGGGTTCAATCTGTAGGCTTCATTTTGTCTTAGTTCTGAATAAATATGCATTTAAAAGGACCCTTGTTTAATTTCTCTTTTAGTAACCCTGCTCTTGTCCTGACAGTAGGAAAAAAGAAGTAAAGAAATCTCCAATTGCCTTTATCAAGGTCAATAAGTAAGAAAATTGTGAAAAAAAATTCCAAAGTTACAAAGGAAAAATAGAGTATTTCCTGACAATTACATAATATACAAATAGAATTTCTTATGAAGTTACCTTATGATGCTATTGTATAAAATAGAAACTATAGATGCTAGTGCTGCTTCAAGAAAATCCAAACATTTATAGTTTTATATGTATTTCAGAAAACTAATGGGATGTTTATTTCTTTAAAAAAAACCACAAGACTGAGAGAAAAAGGAATAGAGAAAGTTATGAGATTAACATGCAAATGGAAAAAAATATACTACATTAAGAGAAAGGAATTGCCAGAAATTCTCCCAATTCTTTTTTTACTGCTTTTTCTTTTATGCACAGCAAACTCAACTAGCCACTACAGATCTTTGATAACAAATCTATCTTGATAACAAAGTCTATTTAAACATATCCAGAGAAACAGTCTATTATGGGAACTCAGCTTGCTCACAGGAAAGAGATGCTTGGAGATCAATCTGAAGGAGGTGAATATAGATTAATAATACATATCTTTTCCACTGAGAGTTTGAATGCAGTAAATTAGAAAGTAGGGGAGTCGTGCATTTCAAAATTCGTAGTGTAATTCTCTACAATCATTATACCAGCTCACATTTAGTTGTGTTTAAACATAGATTCCCCATTGCAGATAAAAATGTTGCAAGCATGACCATAACTTGTTTCTGCTTTAAATATTTTATTTTTTAAAAACAAAAATACAAATCTCTATTCACATTAACAGTGTTCATGTCGTTATTAATACATACCTCTCCTTTTATACATAAACATCAGTTCTTATTTCTATCCTCCACCCATTTGTACCACCTATCCCAAACCGCATAATAGTCCAAATAATCTTTGCCTCTTAATTCCATTGTGAATTTATCCAGTTCCTCACAATCCATTATTTTTTGTGTCAAGTCTTCTTCAGATGGTATCTTTTCCTTCTTTCATCCCTGTGCGAAGGCTATTCTTGCCGCACTTATGATATGTATAATGATGTATCGGATGACCTTGCTCAATTTTCCCTTAATTATTCCTAATAAGAATGTTTCTGGTTCAAGTTCTAATTTGTGCTCTGTAATTTCTAATAACCATCTTTGTACCCTCATCCAATATTTTTAACCTCTGGACACTGCCACTGCATATGGAAAAATGTTCCTTCTTTGTGTTTACACTTCCAACATTCTGCTTTTGTGTTTGAATGCTGTTGACAATGTCAACTTTCAGTTGTCAATCCACATTTTTCCCAATCCTCTAAATTTATATTATGCCCTACATTTTTTGCCCAGGCAATCATTGATCCCTTTACTATTTCCTCTTCTAATTCCACTTCCAACAAATATATACATTCTTGTTATAAATTTTATCTCCTTGCCTGTCAAAATTTGGTCCAGTTGTTGTAAGTCCTTTTCTATCCCTTGATCTTCTAAGTCTTTCCTAAATTTTGTCTGAATTTGTAAGTATGACCACCAATCTATAATTATGTCTTGTTCTTTTAATTTATCAATCATTTTTAAATTCCCCTGATTATCTAATAGTTCTTAATATCTGACCATTTTCCTTGTATCTCTCATATTTGGATGTAATATCACTTCCATTGGTGAGACCCATTTTGGTATCTTCATATAATGTTTTCTTTTAACCTTTTCCCAAGTTTGCAGTAGTGATTCTCTTATCAAATGTCTATGGAAGTATGAATGTGTCTTGGGTTTTTTTGCCCCATAAGAAGGCATGCCACCCTGCTTGTAGGTCGTGGCCCTCAATTGCCAAAATTCTTTTGTTTTTCAAATTTATCCATTCCTTCACCCATAATAGTACTGCTGCTTGGTAATACAATTCCCATTTTGGGAGTCCAAGTCCGCCTCTACTTCTACTATCTGGTAGCATTTTTAGGCTTATTCATGCTTTTTTACTCAGCCATATAAATTTCATAACTGTCTTGTTTAGCTCCTGAAAAAATCTTCTATCTAATCTTATAGGAATTGTATGAAAATAGTATAGTAATTTTGGTAAAATATTCATTTTTATCACTGCTATCTGCCCTAATAAAGATAGTTATAATTTCCACCAGTTTGTCAGGGCATGACCATAACTTGTTAAGTATATCAACACTATGATAGTAGAGGAGATCTTTTTACTGCTCCTTGTATGTTGGATTGTGCTCACAAGATAATAACTAAATAGCTGAAAAAGTATGCATTAACTATATATATAGTTAAACATTTCAGTTTCAAGATTCATTGCAAATATTGTCATCTGTAGTTAAAAGATTTCAGATGGCAACTCCTTATGATTCTTGTTTAGTGCTCCAAGGGCAAATGTGTGAAGGGTTTCATTATATGGTTTAGTCACCAGGTGACATTGAACCTAATCGTATTTGAGTGCAGTCAGGAGCATCAAATGGTTGATGGGTTCCTGTTGTAGAGGAGACAATAAATAAACATGGCCTTGTTTCCTAAAACATATCCTTCTAAACTTTCTCTGAGACCAAACGAAGAGGAATTAAAGAAAAAAGTTTACTGTGTGATATAAAATTTATTCTTCAAAATCCAAATTGAAATATTTATACAAATTAATATTGGATAATTTTTTGGCAATTCAAGCTAGAAGCAGGATACCTAGACTCCATTCTGGTCTAAGAAGCCTCTATCCTTTCCAAAAGCAAACAAAACAGATGTGGTATTCAACCAATTCGCACCAGTTCGCACCGGTTTGTTCACAAACAAACAAAACAGAGGTGGTATTCAACTGGTTCACACCAGTTTGGGCGAACCAGTAGTGGTGATGTGGCATGGGTCACTAAACCAGTGGTGACCCCTGGCTTTCCACACACCCTGATCCGGTCGCCTGGTCGCCAACTTGACCTGGTTGCTCTTCTAGCTTTCCCTACCACATGGTGGCTGTGGCACAGTTCAGGCAGATGTCTCAGGGCTGCTGCACATGCGCACTGCATGTGCAGCCACTACACATGCAGTGCGCATGTGCAGCAACCCCGGGACATCCTCCCACCTGCCCACCCAGAACACATTCTCTTCCTTCTCCCAGCAGATGCACCTCTTCCAGCCTGGCCAGGCCAGGCCTGGCCAGCCAGCAGGTGGGTGGGCAGATGTCCCAGGGCTTCTTGCCCCTTGTCACGAGATGCCTGCAGCTGCTGTGTGCTTTTTTTGGTGCAGCTGCAGTTTGGCAGCCATACTGAAAAAGCACACCCTGTTCTATGTGCTGGGCCTGGCAAGTCCAAGTAGCTGGCACATAGAAGAGGGCGGTGCTGGACCATTGGAGAAGCGGAGTGAAGCCGGAGATCAGTAGCCACAAGAAGCCACCTGATTCGGTCAGCTGGTCTCCTCCTTCTCTGCCTATTTGTTCTGTATGGCCAAGGAGGAAGAGACCAGCTGGCCAAATTGGGGAGGATTTCTGCCTGAAAGAGATGGCTGGAGACCAAAAAAGAGTCACCTCTGGCAGCTGCCCCTTTGGCCAGCTGATCTCCTCCCCCTCAGCCATACAAAACAAACAGGCAGAGAAAGAGGAGACCAGCCAGCCAATTTGGGGAGGATTTCTGCCCAAAAGAGATGGCTGGAGACCGAAAAAGAGTCACCTCCAGCAGTTGCCCCATTGGCTGTCTGGTCTCCTTCCCTTTAGCCATACAAAACAAACAGGCGGAGAAAGAGAAGACTAGCCGGCTGATTCAGGGAGGATTTCTGTGCTGTGAAAGAGGCAGCTACTGATCTCTGGCTTCGCTCTGCTTCTCCAACAGTCCAGCACAGCCCTGTTCTATGCGCCGGCTGCTCAGGCTTGCTGGGCCCAGAACAGAGCATGCTTTTTTTGGTGTGGCTGCTGGACTGCACCTTCACTGAAAAAAGCATGCAGCAGCTGCGGGCATCTTGCGACAAGGGGTGGGTGAGAAGCCCTGGGAGATGTGGTCACTTGCTGGCTAGCTGGGCCAGGCTGAAAGAGGCGTGTCCATCAGGAAAAGGAAGAAAACGTGCTCTGGGAGGGTAGGCACCAGGCAGGTGGGCTGATTCCTGGGACCACTTAAAGGTCAACTTTAAAAGTGCCCCTATGGAAGAAACCAAGAACCGAGAGCAAAAGTAGTGGTGGCGAGGATGACGGGCATGTGTGTCCCTCCACAAGGAGTGTAAAGGGAGGCAGACACTGTGCCTCTGAGGAAAAGAAGAGGTGCCAAAGCCTTGGCTGTCACCCAGGAGGGGACCGCGGAGGGAGCTATCACATAGCCCTGTCGCCCCTGCCACCGCTACTTTCGCTCTTGTTCTCGGCTTCTTCCATGGGGGTGCTCTTAAAGTCAATCTTTAAGAGCTGGAAGACATTTTGTTAGATTGCCGCCAACTCATCATTGGGAGAGGTGTAGCTGCTGAATTCATGAGAAGTCTTCCTTCAGGCTCCTTGTGCATGCCGGGAGCACCTAACCAGAGCAAGAGAGAGTGAAGTTGACTGGTATGAGGCGAGCACCTTGGCTTCCCCTCTTGCTCCTCAGTCATCCTGAGCTGGTTCTTTATTTGGGCAGCCAGATAATCACAGCAGTGCCCACAGCAGCAAAAGGCAGCGCCACAACAATGAGGTACAGTAAGATTTGGCAGTGCAAATTTATCTCCAAGGGGCTTCTGGCAAAAAACAAAACAAAAACCACCCCAAAACAAAACTCATTTGGCAGGCAGACTCGGCAGGCAGTCATGATCTTTAGTTGGGCTTTTTTTTTGTCAGCCCAAGAGCGGAAGAGGAGAGGAAGGTACATAGGAAATCACCCTGTCTCTGCAGCACCGGTCATGTGACTGAGTGGGCATGGCCAACTCGATGTCACTCGCAGCAAGATGCCGCACCACCTTGCCCAGTTGGCCATGCCCACCCAGCAACATGACCACCAAGCCACACCCACCAAACAAGCCACGCCCACAGAACTGGTAGTAAAAAATTGAATCTCAGCACTGAAACAAAACCTTGAGTTTCTCATCATTGCCATCCTCATCCATATCATCTTTAAAGGGATTGATTTTGACCCTTGATTACTCTTCAACCTTCTCTCTTCAAATAATGTAGCAGTCTCATCATGTCAACAATTTTAAAGTTTCCAGTACTTGCTGTAGCAACAATCTCAATAAGCCTTAAAATTATCCTATGATTTTTAAACTACATTTTAAAAAGGGAGGGAAACAGCATTTTCTGGTGGCATTACTTAAAAGAAATTAACTGCCATCAAGAAGTGGCCAATTTACTCTTACTTTATATTTGATGTAGCATGAAGACATGCTGTCTGGAAATGCCTTTTCCCATTCTTCATCAGCACAACTCCCACTGGCAGTTCAACTGAGAAAGCAAGAGACAGATGGAAGAAAAAAAGCTGAAGAAGCTTGCCAATAATGTTCAACAAGATCACAATACAAGACAGCGTGCAGCAGAAAATTGGCATACTTCAGCTGATAAAAGGGATGAAGATTTAACATTACTGTAGTTCAAAGAATGATAGAACATGCTGTAAGAACTGACAGAGGAAGCAATTTTCTGGCCATGAAGACACAGACAGAGTAATGACCAAAAGCAAGATATCTACTGATATCTTGCATCAGTAGAAGTTAGAGATAGCTTTCAGGCCCTCAAAGAAGAAACAGTCACTGAAACTTCAAAAGAAAGGCAAAGGAAGCATCATGGAAAAGACAGATGGCATTAGATCCCTGGAAGGTAGACAGGTTGTAGATGAACCTTGGAAGAAAACAGAAAAATAAAGAAGAGTCTTCTTAGCAGATGACGCACTATAATGAGTAACTAAAATAGATATGTGAAGTCCATTGGTATGTGAAATATGCTGTCCATTAGAAGTAAAGTTCCTGCAGAAGGACTTCCAAGATTTAGCACGTCCACTGGCAATGATATCCATATTCATATCACCATGAACTTTAAGATTTTAGAAAGCTCAAGGAATTGGGAAATCAAATTCAACTATGTAATATTCCCAAACCATTGCAGATAATCCAAGGACCTAATGGTTGATAACATCAAAAGTTGCCAAAAAAATCCAGTAGGACCAGAAAGCTTGTGTTCCCCCTATTACCTAAGTCCTACCATAGGTAAATGAGTTTCCATATTAGGTGCAGGCTTGAACACTAGTAGAAATGGCTGCAGATAATCCATTTCCACTAGAGCAAATAATATCAGCAGGTTGGGTGATAGTTCCTGGATCTAAGATTGTGCTTTTAGGGATGGCACTTTTAAGGATCCTTTTCAGGGTTCCTGGCTTCTCTTTCTCCTGGAATGAGGCAGTAACTAAAGTCTGTATCAGTATTGTGTCCCCTCTGCCAGTATGTACAAACATATAGGGCTGGAGTGTCAAACTCAAGGCCTGTGGGCCGGACCTAGCCACAGGATGCTTAAATCTCACCCATGGGGTGGCCTGGAAATAGCAAAGGACTGGCTCTTGGTGCCTCTGGCAGCCCAAATGGGGCATGGGGGCATGTGCAGCCCCCCGTGCCCTGTTTTTGTCCTGGATGGCCTCCTGCAGCACTCTGCTGGCAAAACATGCCCCATCTACCCCTCCTGGCCAGCCCTCAGAGGAGAAGTACAATGTTGATCTGGCCCTCAAAGAAATTCAGTTTGACACCCCTGATATAGGGCATGGGTCCACAGCACAGGGGATATAATTCACCATCTACTTCCTCTGGGATAACAGCATCAAAGTCTAATAAAATAAAATAAACTGCCCCCAGATCATCTCACAACCTGTCATGTCCTTGGAGTCTGTCCATCTGGCTTCCAAGTCTGAGTGAATGCAAATGATTTTATCTGGAAAGGTTCCACTACCATCTCAAAGTTTCCCACAATATTTAGTCTGACCCATATTTCCCTAAAACAGTCTGTACCCATTTTAAAAGGATATAGAATAATGGCAAAGAAGTCTACCTTGCCCACTCATTCACTTCTCTCTACCACCAGTGTTTCTTTCAGCATGTCTTCTGACATTTAACTCCTGGAGTACTTCAAAAATGAATGAACTCCCCAACATCATACTGTATAGAAGAGAACTTTTAGTGCAAACTTGTCAAGAATCCTCACCATCTTCTTGTTCCAAAGATTGACTAAACTGTCCACAGAATTGCTCATTAGCAGGGTGGGATTCAAAAATCCCAGCAACCAGTTTGCTGCTCATGGTGGGTGTGGGCAGGGCATGGCCATGGTGGGTGTGGCCTAGTGGAACTCCTGGAAGTCCAGAAATGGGACTGTTTCTGGCTTCCGGTGGGCTTCCAGAGCCGGGGAAAGCCCCTTTTGCTCTCCCAGAGGACTGGGGGAGGCCTCCAGACCCTTGGGAAGGTGAAAAATGGCAGGTCCAGAGACCTCCCCAGGCCTGTGGAGCTCCCCGAAAACCGGAAACAGGCCTGTTTTGCGACTTCCAGTTTCTCCAGGTGGACCATTTTTTGTCTTGCCAAGGGTTCAGAGGCCTCCCCCAGGCCTCTGGGAGGGCAAAAAGAGCCTCCTCTGGGCTCTAGAGGCCCACTGGAAACCAGAAACAGGCCCATTTCTGGATTTCTGGAAGGCCCATTTTCCCCCTCTCAGACCCTCCACACAGACCCTGCACTTACCTGCATGGAAAATGGGCCACGCAGAGACTCCTGGGAGGGGTGGGGTGGGTGGGGCCAGGCGGTCATTTGAAATATCAGTTCAGCAAACCATATGGAAACTTAACATCCGGTTCATGCGAACCGGTCTGAACCGGTAGAATCCCACCCCTGCTCATTGGTTTTCTGAGCAATTCCCCAAGTGCCCTCTAAAATCCAGTTCAGTCATAAGATGCTTAGGGTGTACCATTCAAAAGGGTATAACCTCTGCAAGAATCATGATACTATTCAGCTGATCTATCATGAAAAAAATCATCAATCTTATACTCACCACCACTACTCAAATGCTCCAGGGTATAAAAGGAAGATTTAATGTGTGGCCTTCATTCTGCTTTATTATCACCTGGGACAATCCTATAATAATCATGTCATAAGTAACTCCTGATTCCATCCCTGGCATCTCTGGGTATTATCAGTCCCCAAATAGTGAAGTTTCTAGATATACAAATGGGCTCAAAAAGAGTTATTTTGCTCTCTTTTCTCATTCTCTTTATAGAAAAAGCCTGTATAATAAAGAAGCAAATGTAAAGTTAAATTGTCTAGAGAAGGAATTAACATAACAAAGCCTAGTGATTAGGTTTGGTGACTATGTGGATAAAGATGGGGGAGGAAAATAGAGAAGAAAGTTGAAGAGCATAAAGGGAGCTTTGTAAATAAATACATGTTAGATTTGTTAATTTAAGCTTGTAATTAAGAACTCACATGCCGACACACTCATCAAATTGATAAGAACACAGATTCATACATTATTTATTGTGTTGGACTTCGTATAAAGAATAAACTGTAACTTAGTTGTTCCCAATCTATATTTGTCTATTTTTTCCTATTTTTTTCCTATCCACTGTTATAGACTCTTTAGAAAAAAATATGTAAACATAAGACCTATTACTAAAAGACCTATCTATATACTACTAAAAATTTCATGTGTATTTGTAAACTTCAGTTGGGTAAGATGGTGCATCATAAGGCAACAATTTTTGAATCAGTGTACTTCAAATAGGCTAACCTACAGAATGTTAGACCCATCACTCCCAAGGGATCAGTGGTGGAATTCAAATTTTTTTACTACTGGTTCTGTGGGCATGGGTTGGTGGGCGTGGCAGGGGAAGGATACTGTAAAATCTTCAGTCAGAGGTGGTATTTGCCAGTTCTCTGAACTAGTCAAAATTTCCACTACTGGTTCTCCAGAACTGGCCAGAATCTGCTGAATACCACTTCTGCAAGGGATGCAATAACTACAGAATGTTAATAATATTATTATTAAACTTTTATGCCACCCATCTTGCAAAGGTGACTCTAAGTGGCTTAAAGTCATGAGGATTAAATGTCTAGCAGTTTGCCTGCTATGATAAAAGAAGGAAATAGTTGACTGGGGTTAGAATAAAAACAATATGCAAGAGTAAATAGAAATAGCAAGCTTGTCTAAGCAGTCTTTCTTTCAGGTGTTAATTGAAAAAGTCAGGTCAATCTGCAGGACAAGGACACATAAGATGGATGGGAAGATAGAATGAATGAGAATAGGGTTCAAAGTAAACAAAGCAGAGCATTCTTTAAAAATAAAAATGCAAAAGAGCCCCCTTGTAAGGGAAATTGACAATTAAAAAGTTTGATAAACATATATGATAAAAGGTAGATTATACACACACACATACACACACAAATAAAGAATGAAGCAGGTAATAATCCTTTCTGAAAGAGCTGAAGAATATTGTGGCAGTTAAACTACTGGAGTTTTAGCTGGGTTTATAAGAATGATGTATTCTGAGGGCCTTCAACTGATAACATTCTGCTAAATGTCTATGGAGATTCTCAGTCATCCAGGTCATGGTTGTCCCAAAAGTTCTTTTTCAAGAGACAACTGGCTTTCTAGTTTTTCTTTGAAGACATTTTGCTTCCCATCCAAAAACCTTCTTCAGCTCTGACTGGATGGAAGGATTTATACTCCTTGCAGGTACAGCTGGTCATTTGCATTATTTTAGCAAGTCATTAAGGTCACCTGGAGGTTTATCTGTGTCATCAGGGTCACCTGACTGGTGCAAATGGGTGTGGAGCCTTCTTGGAACTGTTGAAAGGACTGTATCGTAGATTGGAGAGAGATAATTCAAAACTAGACTTCACCTCAGAACACCCTGTTGCTTCATGTCTTACAAGAGAGGACAACTATGATTTTATGTTATCGTTAGTCAAAGTAACATGTTTTCTTTCATGACTGTTAACATCAGAAGACTGCTAATGATATTTATTTTATTTATTTATTTATTGGATTTCTAAGCCGCCCTATCTCCCTGAGGACTCAGGGTGGCGTACAATCATAAAAACAGTACAAAATATACAATTAAAAAGGAATTAAATAAGAAAACCAATTTGCCATCTAAAACAATAAAAAAATCATTAAAACTCCCTCACACACCCCCTCAGTCCAGGTCAACGAGTTGGAACAACCATGTTTTTAAGCCCTGATGGAAAGAGTGGAGGTCAGGGGCCATCCGAAGCTCCATGGCAGTTGGTTCCATAGGGTGGGTGCTCCCAAAGAAGGCCCTACCCCTAGGGTTGCCAGCTGACATTATCTGGCCAACAGAACCCCAAGGAGGCCCTGTCTATGAGAGCGCACGCAATGGTGGGAAACAGTTGCCAGCAGCAGAGTCTCCCGTAAGTATCCCAGTCCTAAGCCATGAAGGGCTTTGTAGGTCAGCACCAGCACCTATCAGTTGTTGTTTTTTCTATTTCTCATTCTAAGAGCAGAATGAAAACTGATGCCATAAACACAATAGTGTCAAGGTACACCCACCACATGCTGTCTGGTTAATGCATAACTCCAGAAAATGAGCAGAGTCATTTCAGTCACACTCTTCATTGGAACAGTAATAACCCATGAGTCCGTTTTCCCTAAAAGCCCTCAAAGCAGAACAAAATATTCTGTCAAAATGTATCAACACAGTGGAACAAGGAAAGAGAGGGAGAGACTCTATGCAATCAGATGATCAGCTAAATATGCTTGCACTATGAATGTGTTGTTCTCCACAGTCAATGTTCAGCTATTTTTAATAAAGATTTTTTTTCCAAGTTGTATTTATCTTTTTGTGCCATTATTTTACTTGCACAATCTACAAACCAGTGTAGATTTCAGAAGAGTACAAAGCAAATGACAAGCAAATTACATACTGGAATAAAGAGGCAAGACAAAGTGAGCTGATTGAATTTATTAAGCAATAAGAATATCTGTAGTGCTAATGAGTTTTTTGGACAGTCACTACTGAAGGATCTGCTGAGTAATTGTATTTGCTTATAACAGGGCAAACTTGTCCCTGATGTGAGCTAGAACTAAAAAAAGGCAGCCCTTCTTTCAATGGATTTTACCTCTTCAAATATTGACAGAGAAGCAACTTCTCTCAGGCAGCTCTAGAATTCAGGTCAGGTGAGAGTAAATGTAATAATATTTGGGAATCAGTAGAATGCCTCATGATGCTTGGCTAAGATCTAACACTGCAATTTTCCCACTGCCAATTATGAGCTTAAAAAAGCAACTAGCACTATATAGTTAAAGGTAAAGGTTCCCCTCACATATATGTGTTAGTCATTTTCAACTCTAGGGGCAGTGCTCATCTCCGTTACAAAGCCAGAAAGCCAGCACTGTCGGAAGATGTCTCTGTGGTCATGTGGCCGGCATGATTAAACACCAAAAGCACATGGAACGCTGTTACCTTCCCACCGAAGTGGTCCCTATTTTTCTACTTGCACTTTTACATGCTTTCAAACTGCTAGGTTGGCAGAAGCTGGGACAAGTAACAGAAGCTCACTCCGTTATGTGGTGCTAAGGATTCAAACTACCAAAATGCTCACCTTTCTGATCGACAAGCTCAGTGTCTTACCTACTGAGCCACCACGTCCCATATATGCACTATATATACTTTTACTAAAATATAAATAAGCATAGGCAAAGCTGTCTTATGCTCAGGTTCTCATTTTGATTGTTTGATTATATGCCATCAGGTTGTTGTCAATTTTTAGTAACTACATAGATTTTCTCCATTCTGATTTGCCCCTAGTCTGATCTTTCAGGTCTTCCAATGCATCCATTGCTACTCTAACTGAGACTACCCACCTTGCTGCAGGTCAACATTTCCTCTTTCCTTCCATTTCTCCGAGCATGAAGGCCTTCTCCAGAGAGCTGAATCTTTCCATAAGGTACATGAAGTAGGATGGTCATTTGTGCCTCAAGAAAGAACTTAGGGTTGATTTGTTCAATGAATTAGTTATTTTCATTTTACTAACCCTAAATTTGTTCATTTTCATATCAATGAATTTGTCCCCCTCCCTCCAAAAAATTGCACTAGCAAATTTATTTGTACTATGGTGCTCATGCTCATGTATTGTAAAGTTTGTATTTTTGTATACAAATTATCTGATCTTTATTTTTTCCTTATTTTTCTGATATTTCTGTTACATGTGGTTACATATTTTTATTCAAGACTTTCCATTTTATGAATCAGAAAGTCTGAAGGCTCAGATTGTGGTGTATTACTTTCAGTTTGTATGGATCCATTTAATAAGTGAAGCAAATAAATACTTTCCTTGAAATAAAAATAGCCTTGCCCTCTTTGCCACATCTACTAGACATTTAGCTGATACTGAAGAGAAATATCTCCTTGGTATTACTTGTTTTGTGGAATAATTTTTACCTGTGTGATACAAAACTATTAGAGAGACATACAGTATTTTAGGAGTATTGAAAAACCACCTTTGTAAATTGGTCTTTCCCAAATATTAAATTGCTCCCCCAGCATTTATATTTAATAACCTGCCTTTATTCTGGTTTTTAATTGTATTTATAAATCCCTACATATTTTTCCTGATAGAAAAACACTTCAAAAATAAATAATTACATGAGAAACCACAAATTATATCCAATTCCTAGGCACATTAGTGTTAGGATGATGACTTGTACTGCTACCTGTGACCTCAGTCTCAGTTGTTATTCTAATCATCAATTTCCAAAAACAGGGAAAGAAAGCCCAGAAACCCAAAGTGGGCAAAACCAAACTAAACCAGTCTTATACCATCTTATAAGATAACATCTTCTGCATTCACATGCAGAAGAAACAGTAATCAAATAATTATGTGAGAATTTGCAACATTTTGTTGATACAGCACCAAAAATGCCATAGTAATTATCATAGTCTGGAATGCTAACTATAGGAATAAAATAGCAGTTTGACTGCTGGATTAGAGCATTATGGAAAACAAGCTTAAATGGGTCCTAAAATATATCTGTTGCTAACAATAAAGCTAGATGAGTTGATGAAAAAGCACCTAGACCAGAGGTGGTATTCAGCAGGTTCTGGAGAACTGGTAGCAGAAATTTTGAGTAGTTTGGAGAACCTACAAATACCACCTCTTACTGGTACCACCCCCATCTGTTCTCTGCTTCCCGAGTCCCAGCTGATTGGCTGGGTCTTCTTTTGTTGCCCTGCACAGGAGAACAGAGCTGGAAAGCAGGTTAGTGGGGTGGGGAAGGAATGGGATTTTGCAGTAACCTTCCCCCAGGAGTGCGGTGGGAATGGAGATATTACAGTATCCTTCCCCTGCCACGCCCACAGAACGGGTAGTAAAAAAAATTGAATCTCACCACTGATCAAAACTGTTTAAAACCTTGTAAGCTGATGCAGGTAAACTGTCACTCTGAAATTTGTAAGCAGAAATGGAAAATGATATCAGTGGGGAATATCATGGGGAAATATTATCTTATATTTCAATACCGAATATAACATTGCATTACTAAAATCACACTAACAACAAAATCTGCAATTGACAACTTCTTTCAAGTCATACAGTAGATAACTTCTCTTTATTTCTCTATATTAGCTCTGAAAAATCTATTCTCTAACTTTGGCTTTTGTATATAGGACCTTTGGGGTGATCAACAGCCATACTTTCCATATATTATACTCCCCCAAAAACCCCACATACATAGTTCCTTTTTAGTATGAAATTGTTTAATGCTGTCTGTGATGTGAGAATATAGATAAAAATGATGCATCTGTTTATTATTGTTTACTCTGATGCTCTGATAACTGGAAGATTTCCATTCATGTAATTATGACAAGTTGTTTGCTCTTAAAAGTAATTTCTAATTTACTAAACATGTTCAAATCCCACAGCTGCTTACTTACTTCGCACATATATTTACTGCTGTGATTTATAAATTTACCTGGTGTTATGAAATAATCCTTTCATTACTTTTATTAAAGAGCTATCTCATCATCAAGCCAAATAAAATATACACAAAGACTCACTAGTGGTTAACGGATAGTCCTGATTATACAATATTCACAGATTAAAAGACCACTGAATTCCGCCCCCCTCTATTTCTCATTAAATATTCTATGGAGAAAGAAAGCAGCAAGATTGTTTGTTTTCTTATCTCCTGCACTGTACTTGCCAAAAAGGATTATTGAAAATTGGTATGAACACTATTTTCCCTGGTATCTGATGTAAATGGACTATAGCTGGATTCTTGTTTATAAAAGAAAAAATAATGAGTTGGGTGGGGATTTCCTTATATATCTGATAACATTTTTTAAAAATCCTTGCTAGGTGAGGAAAAAGAAAAAGAAAGAAAGAAAGAAAGAGAGAGAAGAGAGAGAAGAAAGAAAGAGAGAGAAAGAAAGAAAGAAAGAAAGAGAGAGGGAAGTAGGGGGGAGGAAGGCAGGCAGGCAGGCAGGCAGGCAGGCAGGAGGCAGGAAGGCAGGAAGGAAGGAAGGAAGGCTTGCCAGATTTTAGGCTTGGGTTTCATCCATACTGTTTTATAGCAAGCAAAAGAAACAAAATCTATTTTAACCAGGACCATCATCCATGCTGGGGAATAGCAATTCACAGCACAAATTCAACATTTTATTACAAGGCCGGATACCGTCAGGTGTTTACTGCTAAATGTATGGCATATGCAATATCTTTGAAGCTCCTTTTCTGCCTTTATGATTTTATAGATTATATTCGTTGCACTGATTATATGCAGAGCTAGCAAATTTTTGTAGAATTGTTTTAAAATTCCATTTGTAGATCAGCCTTTCATTCTAGTCTTAAAATTTTTGAACGGTTGCTGTTTTGTTTTTAAAAAATGTTTTTCTTTTTAAATTTAAATTAGTTTAATGGATAAGAAGAAATACTGGCAAAATTGGTATTCTTTCAAAGAGGTTAGAAACTACAGCAACTGATAACATTCACCCAATATATGAGGTCAGGATTATGTCTCTCCCTCCATTTCCACTATACAGTTTCTTTTTTCCTCTTCATTTCTATGGTTTCAGAAGTTTTACCCAATTAAAGGTAGAGATATGAGAGGTTTAGGTTCAAAATACAGTCAGTATTACACTGTATTGCTCTTTGAAATCTTGTAATAGGCAGTGCAACAAGACCAAATTTATGAAAATGTAGTCCTCCCATTCTCTCATGTGACCAAAGTGTCTGAAGACATTTTTAAATTTTTAATTATATGAATGGGCATAAAGATCTTTATATTGCATCGACTGATTCCAATGAGAGCTATAAATTACTCCATTAACAAAAGAAATTCTACATCTCCTGTTTCATCTGTATTTCTTTTTTTTTATGTAGCAAGGAAGCTTTGAATAGACAGAGACATTTGTGTGCAGGTGGTTTATGAGAGTGTAACCATGATACTGTAGTAGTTAACCTCAGCAACCCCCTCCTTATGGAAATAAACAAGGCAATTTCATATCATATCACTGGGACAGGAATTGCACCATCCTTCTGTGCCTAAGAAAAACCATTCTTTGCATATTTCAGTACATGGAATGAAATGGCTGAGTTAATATTATTCTGTCTTCCAGCACTGAAATACTGAAATGAATCAATGATCAGTACTCTTCCTTCATGCCTTTCAGGAAGTTGAAATTGTTATGTTAAAAAGTATATCCATGAGTATCATGGGGCCTGGTTTTTGCTTATATTTATTTTTCATTGAATCCTCTTTCTACTTTGAGCATACTTAAAACTTCCCCATAGTTAATTAATCAGCCAGACCTAAAATCAGTCCAGAAATTTTAACTAAATGACAAAATAAAAGTCATTTAAAATTTAAAAATAATTATGCAAATAAAAGGTAGTTATTCATTGTGATTTGTTGACTATGTGGCATTTAAATTAATTTTCTTGTGCAAAATACATCTTATTCCTTCAAAAAAAGACATTTATGCCTTCTTATTTCAGTTTAATCAAAATGATGACTTGCATTTAAATATTTAGTCTCCTAATAATTTAACTTGATTTGTCATCCCCTTCTAAGAAATATTATTTGTGATAAAAGTGGTATCTGCTAGGAAATGGCAGTTATCCAGTGCTTTAACATTGATAATGACCTGGTGAATATTTGCATGTTCTATTTATTTAATTAAAAAGTGATATGCTTTTAATATCAGATAAATGATGATGATGGTGATGGTGAGAATGATGATGGTGTACAAAAGCTAAGACAGCTTTATATATTGATAATTATATATAATTATTAAAAGAATTAATAATCAACCATGGCCTTATCTTGCATTAATTTAATCCTCCATTTTATTTATTGGTGCCTTCAAGACTATGTACACTCCTGGACACATCCCTGCAGTCTTCTTAGCAATGATTTTCATACATAGTTTATCATTCCCTTCTAACTAAGGTTGCCTGGCCCAATGTACCCAGCTGTTTTTTGTGGCTAAGGAGAGCCTAGAAACCACAGCCTCTCAGATTCTAATTTGGACCCTTAGCCATTATACCAAACGGGCTCCCTGAATTTGATCTAATCCCCTCTATTTATTGTCTAGAGATATCACCATCTTCTGTATGAGCAAATTCTATAGGTTAACTGTCAGATAATGTAGCACTGACTTTTAAATGATGTGAATCTCCAACTATTCACTGAATCCTATTGTCACCATAGCTAAGAAATATCCTCTCTACTATAACCACAGCATTTTTAATAAGAAAAATATTAAACCAGGAAGAAATTTTCCTTTGTTCATTTTTGAAAGCAAGGCCTCGCCAATAATAATTAAGTAGTCAAAATCTCTTACCTCACACCTCATCATTGTTGGAACCCTTCCATAACCTCATAGTTTTACTTTATGGAAATGGCACCTAAAAAATCTCATCTTTTACTGAATAAATGAAAATTTGCCTCTTGTTCCCCTTTACAGACCTGACAAAAGAGACACAAACAACCTTCACAGATAAGGTGACAATTTTCTCATGATTCTCTCTTTATTCCATTTTGAATTTGCCTTCTTTCTTCAAGATTGAGCAAATTCAGTACAAAAGAAAGGAAAACACCCATATCCAGAGAGGAAGAAGTTTTCATCTGTACAAAATAGTCTTCAGCTAGAATCAGCTATAGACAAACAGTTTGCAGGTGGGATGCATTAAAAAAAACACTAGCTATCCAGGCTACGTGCTTTAGCAGCTTTACTTCGTTTAGATAATATTCATCTTTGAAAAAGCTCAGGGCAGATAATAGTATCAACATAAAATAAAGCAATAATCCAACCCCCCCCCTCAAATAATTATACAAAGCACTGTGAAAACAAACAAACAAACAGAACAAACAAAGCCCCTAGGAAATAAATGTATTGTATACCCATGAGACACACCTCATTATGGCACACCTTCCTTTGTTCTAGGCAGAACAAATAGATCTTCAACATTTTCTGAAAGCCCCCAAAAAGATGAAGCTTGCCAAATCTTAACTGGGAGGCAATTCCAAAGATCATTAATGTATATCAGAGTTAGAGTTTCTTTTTATCCTGATGTGCATTGTGTACATTTTTAGACCACATTTAAATTTCCACCTAACTGGATAACTGGATAAATACTTCCCTCAAAGTAGTGATGGCTATCCTCTCCTTCAAACAATAAGTGAACTCTGAAAGCACACACTTTCAGTTTTTTTTTAAATTTCTGAATGTTTTCTCTACCTGCTTTATATTTTTTTTTGTTTTTATGATGCAGAGTTTATATGCATTTCCATATTGAATACCCTGTAGTAGTAGTCCTGAAGGGAAACATATTCTTATGTTAGCCATTGGCCATACCAAATGCAGTAGGAATCTCACACCCCATATCTCCATAGAGGAATTTGATAAAGAAAAACCTCCCCCCTCCATACACCAGAGGTGGTATTCAGCAGGTTCTGATCAATTCTGGAGAACCAGTAGCAAAAATTTTGAGTACTTCAGAGAACTGGCAAATACCATTTCTGACTGGCCCCACTCCCACCTATTCTCTGCCTCCCGAGTCCCAGCTGATTGGCTGGGTCTTCTTTTGTTGCCCTGCACAGGAGAACAGAGCTGGAAAGCAGGTTAGTGGGGTGGGGAGAAAATAGAGATTTTGCTGTATCCTTCCCCTGGAGTGGGATGGGAATAGAGATTTTGCAGTATCCTTCCCCTGCCACTCCCACCAAGCCACACCCACCAAGCCATGTCACTCCCACCAAGCCATGCCCACAGAACCTGTAGTAAATTTTTTTGAATCCCACTACTGCCTTACTGTCTTCTTAAAGAAGAAACAGTTGCAGGCAATTTGCTTCATCTTGACAGACAGGCTGTCAGGGCTCCAACAAATCCACCCCTATTCAAATCAAAAGTCTCTAGCTGCATCTCAGAGAAAAGAAAATTGAGTTATTAGAAGTGGCCATGTTGGCATTAGCTGGGTGCAGCTGATACTAAATTACATCATACATTTTCCCCTTGATCCTGGTCTTCCCCCCACCCCTTGGATGTGACTTCTCCAATGGGACACATCCATCTCCAAGAGTCATCCATCATGCTCTCCGATAATCTTCTTATGCTCTGACAACTTTGGGCTGCCAGAGTGATTATCTAGGCACTTAAGGAATGCGTTGTTTTCCCCCACCCCCTTTTTTTTGGCAGCTAAAAAGACCAAAGGAGTGTCTTTTTAGTTGACATTCAGGGGTTGGACGTTCCTACTCTTTACCCAAGATGCCTCTCATAAAGGGTAGCCCTTCCACTTGATTAATATCGGAGTTGTCTCCTGTACCACCTCAAATCGAGGATTCGCTGCACCTCATAATGGGTTTGGCCCCCTATGACCATGGGGTCTGGGGGTTCACGATGTGGTGGCCTCAGGTTTGATCCCACCTCAGGTTTTAAGAGGCTACTATGGAATACCGGGTGTATTTTCCCTAACAGCCGGGGCAACTTCAGTTGCACCATGACTGGGTTGATGACCTTTACTATGGGGAAAGATCCCATGAACTTTAGCCCCAACTTCCTATTAGGGAGCCTTAACCTCAAGTACTTGATGGATAGGTACACCTTCTCCCCCACCTGGAATTGCCTTTGCAGGGCCCAGTGTTTGTCTGACTGTTTTTTATAGCCCTGTGCCACTTTTGCCAGTGCCTTATTTACATTCTTTCAAGTTGCTTTCAGCGTTGACATCCAATCGGTCAGGCTGACTGAGGAAGGGGAATCCTTGGATACTCAGGCATTGGGATGAAAGATACTACTTTGGTCTTTTTAGCTGCCACAGAACATTCAGTTCTTTTGATATTTGCCTCAGATGCCTAGATGTCAAGGATGATATACAGTAGCAAAGGAAGATCAAACTATATAAACTATATACAAACTATATACAGCTCAAACTATAAAAAATAATCAGTCTATGGGTTACCATTTGATTCTGGCCTTAAAGAGCCTCTCCTTCTTCTTACATTATGGCCCTTGTCATATGGCCAAGATTTTTTTTTTTTGAGGGACAGTAATCCTCGTGAAATAGCTCATTAATAAGCATTTTCTCCTGGAATTGTATTTTCTTATGTGCTTGGAAATTCAATCTCAACTACAAACACTCATTGCCAATACAGAGTTACTTGTAGGGAAATGGGTGATGTTTAGAACTGAATGAAGATAACAATCATGTTTTTTGTTGTCAATAAACATTGACAGAATGATCCCAACAGAATGACAATATGTATCAGGCCAAAAAATTATTGGTCGCATTATCAGATCCATAGATCACATTGTTCAGTCCTTTAAAAAAAAAGGATGTCAAGTGCAAGAAATCAGAAGCCCAGGCAGTTCAAATGAATATAGGTTTATTGTATGCTACTGCTTTCTATAAGAATCTGAACTACTAATAGTCAAAGGAAATTGGTGTTATATAAGAGTCCATGAAATTCAAGGTGGGCTGGACTTAGATCACTTGCAAGGGACTTGAGATGAAGCATTCCATCCCTCAGATGATCCATTTGATCCCTCCCTTAGACTCAAACTGGTCGTCTCCTACAAGCAACTGAATTGTCATTAAGCTGTTATGAGTAAGAAGCCATGAACTGTCTTTTGACACATTCATCAACAGAATAGGTATAGTAGGCTACATATTTGGATAATGTATTGCCTTTATAGCTGAACAGCTTCCCAGAGATCTTTTGTTATGCCTTCTTGCTTCTTATTTATAAGCCACCAAGGTTGTCCAGATAATTTTTCTTTAATGTAAAGGGAACATCTTAGCATCTTTCTTTGTATATATTGCATCTTGTTGGATGTACTTAAATGATTTCCTCTATTCTCATGCAAGTCCAAATGCAATCACCTTGTTTGGTTTCCTAAACAGAAAAATAATGAATAGCCAATCTGAAGATTCTAGTATAATTAATACAGGGCCTGTTGAAGATAGCTAAACAATCTAACCTAAATTGGTCAGGATGGCATATTCTTTTTTGCTTTATCAGCTGCCTTTTTGGTCTGCTTTTAGGATGATGAGACATTTAGTAACATACTTTTGATTTAGTTTCTGAGAGGTGTTCAATGGGTAAGAGCTGCATGGTTGTCTTGTCTTATTTTGCATTCATCATTTTATAAATACATTCATAAAACTGTCCTTGCTAATCAAAACATACTTTGCAGTAGAACCATATCCCACTGGGACCTGACCAGCAAGAAAGTCATTTTATCTCCCTATGTAATATAGATAATTAGTCGTAGCATTATTTCAAGTGAGTTTATTAGGTTAATGCATATTCAGCTGATTTCAAAAGGAGTTGGTTATTTAGAAGATAAATGAAAAACTTTCTTGATAAACTTTAATTATGTTGTATATATTAACTGAATTAGTCTCCAAAGCAATAATTATGTGTCAGGGCATATCTTCATTACAGAAACATACACATTTCCTATTCTCATAAAAAGAGAGCCAGTTGGACATAGTAGATAAGGCTCAGTCTAGAACAGGGGTCCCCAACCCCCATGCCATGGCCTGTTTGGAAGCTTCAGTTGCATGAATGTACACAACTCCATTTGAACAAGCAGTGGATGTGTGAGCCCACCGTTCACACAAATGGAGCTTTGTGCATGAGCACAAGTGCCCACTGCTTCTGCAGAACCATCCCCTCTTTCCCTCCCCCCCACCGGTTCACAAAGCTGGAAAGATTGGAGACCCCTGGTAGACTGGGAGACCCTGAGTTTTAGTCCTGCCATAGGCACAAAGCTAGCTGGGTGATCTTAGGCCAGTCACCCTCATTCAGTTCTAGGAAGGAGCAACAGCAAACCACTTCTGAAAAACCTACCAGGCAGTCTCTAAGATTGAACAGAAGAAGAAAAATCCACAAGATTCTGAAATCTTTCTTGCTATGACTTAAAGAGGGTGACTAGAATTAAAAGCTAAATTTCCCCCTTATGTAAGTTTGACATCTATCCATTTTCTTAGCAACAGTGAGAAAATGGTTTGCTATTACTTTCTTCTATCTTTTTTTAATTTGCTGATTTAGTCTTAATTTTTATATTCTCTGAAAGTGTCCCATTCAAACACTAACTAAACTCAATCTCATTTAACTGCCCAACTCTCAGACAACTTTGGACATCTGCTGAGATGACTGAAGAGTACAAAATTTTCATGAAGATAGTTTCCAGAATATGAGGAAACTATGTGAGTTAAACTGCCTTAACAATTTATGATTGTGGTCAACATAAGTATAGATGTACTGAATCAGGATTCATAAAAGGCACTCTGTTTAAATGTTCAAATTGTGGGGAGAGGTCTATATTCCAATCCAGAAAAGTTTGTACTCCTTTGTAATTAAAGGTTTTGTTAAAGGAATTATTATTCCAAAGACTGCCAGAAATTAGCCTTTTTTAAGAATTTTGAAATCAGTTTAAATGATAGAAGAGATCCCTTATAAAGTTTAGAAAAGAAATGAAGCTCTATCCATCCCACCATGGATTCCTTTTCTTGAGAAAGGATGAATGATAGTTGTACATTATATCCTAATGTATACAACCTATATTTTATCTTCTGGTTTCCAAATATTCTAGTTCATCATAGCATGCTCTATTATAAAAGCCATCCCTCTTTCTATTCCATGTAAGTTTGATTTCCAATATTAACAACTGATTGAAATGTGAAGTCATGTTTTCCCCATCAATTCTTGTCCATATATCAACATGCAATGCAACAGCTAATGATGGCTATAAGCTTTAAGGAAAAAAATAGAAAAGAAGAAAAGCTTATACATTGATGAATATTTTCATGAATTTATCATACATTAAAGTAAGCAGAAAAGGAAGAAATATCTTCTATCCCAATTCTGTTTTGTTCTGTTTCATCTTTGCTTTTATATGAAGAATTGTGAGGTCAATGTGACTCTGGGATATTCATTATAAACTTTCCCTTGGGTAATACCGTAAAGGTTACAGAATGGCAGTATGTCTCTCCTTATGTCTTACTGGCAAGTTTATGACTGAAGGATTGCTGCACTAATATGTGTTTAAATGAGGAGCAGCAATGCTAGTGGTTTTAAAAGAGTGCTGGCATTTGAAATAGTTGACAACAAGTGATCTTGATGGTAAACAGGAACACTTTTGATGTCATAGCTAGTTTGGTGGGTGATGGCTTTAATGGATGCTCTGAGAGTTGTGATTTTATTTTAAAATATGAGAACATTATTTTGAATACCATAGGGAATATGATACTAAAGAAATACATAATGGTATTAAAATGCTTAAACATATCAGCATTTGAAAGTAGCTGGAAGCATCAGGATCTGATCAGAGAGAAATTGGCTCAGCAAAATGGAATGACACAGATTCAGAAATTGACTGATTCTAGCTCTGTATTATCTTTGATTCTCAATTCAGTTGAGCTGCCCATAAAGAAATCAGGCTCACTGTCTGGGTGATTTCTTGGACTAGTGGCTCCTCCCAGGGGTGTCAAACTCAAGGCTCATGAGCCAAATCTGGCCCACAGGTTGCTTAGATCTGGCTCACAGGGCTATTCTGGAAATAGAGAAGGACCAGCCTGTGGTGCCTCTGCCAGCAAAAACAGAGCTTGGGATGGCCATGTGTGGCCTTCCTGGGCTCCATTTTTGCTGGCAGAGGGATGCAGGAGGATCTCCCCAGCCCCACCTGGGCCACCACGAGTGTCCACTGACACAAGTGCTGTCACACTGGCCATGCTCACCCTGGTCACCCCTACCCAGTCACACATGGGTACCCAGCTACCCATCCACCCCTCCAGAGTCAAACACAGCCCTGATGTGGCCCTTCCCTTGAAAACCACTCAGAAACTTGAACAGGAAAAAATTGAAACAGCCCATTTGTATATTTTTGTCTGTGGTGAGTTAAGTGATGCTGCAACTGCCTTCTGTCAGTGACTAGAGACTTGTTGAGGTCTGAATGGGAAACAACAGGCTAAAACTGAACCCTGGCAAGATGATGGCTTTGGGTTCAGAGCTCCTCAGGTCATGGACAATTACCATATCTGGTCATGGATGAGGTTGCACTGCCCAAAGAGATCTGATAGATAATCTGGGGCTTGGACTTGCAACTCCTGCTCAAGGAGGGGCTTTGCATAACCATGAGTTGTATACCAGTTAAGGCTATTCTTGAACCAACATGCCCTTCTCACAGTCACTATGTCCTTGCTACCTCCTGTTTCAACTAATGTAGTATAACTCTACATGGGGCTGTCTTTGAAGAGTGTCCAGAAGTTCCAGTTGATTCAAAATGCTGCACCTGCCACTGTTTTGTGCAAGCCTAGATTCATATGTTACCTTTTCTGCGGGACCTGCACTGCTTGCCAACTTGCTTCCAGAAGCAATTCAGTGGTGGAACTTCAAAGTCTTACATGGCTTCTGGAATAGATCATCTGAAGGCCCAGCTTTCCTGAGTTAAATCTATTAAGCCATCAAGGGTGGATAGGAGGGTATATTGAAGCTCTCATCTTTTATAAAAATACATTTAGTGGAACCAAGAAAAAGAACCTTCTTAGTGGTGACCCCACTATTTGTGATGACCCGTAGTCTCTCAAAATAACCCAAAACCCAAAACATGAATTAAAGTCCGGCAATGCCTTCAACTTAACTCTTTTATTAGTCACAGTTTAAAGTCCCAAAAGTAAATAATGAGGCAAAAGGAAAACAAGAACAAACAATCTCAGCGAGAGTTCTGAAGCAAACCAAGATAAGTAATCATACGTTCCAAGCAGATAACCGGGGAAAGTCCTTGGAAAAAATGCCAACAAATATAAACCTCCTTCAAAGGAAACACTAACTTTGACTCCAGCAATTCTGACTACACAGTTACAAACTTATATACATAGCTCCCAGCTGTAAGCCCTGAGGAGGATCATGGCCCACTCCTCCCAAGTAGACCACACTTTTCCCTGATCCTCTCCTCCTTGCATGCCCTGGGATGGATAGGAGATGGGCCTGGATCCTCCTCTGATTGCTCAGCCAGCCTCTGCCTTTCCCCAGCCTCCTCCACCACCTCTGGAGCCACACTCCCACTCCCTGTTGGCTGTTCCTCCTCTTCCTTGGAGTCAGTCTCCACCACGGGCATGACACTATCATTCCCCAAGAGATAGTGACTAGTGTGACTGTATTGGTCGTTGCTGCAGGGAAGTAGAGGCAAATTTTCTGTTGTGAATTTTTAATGCTGTAAGCTGCCCAAAGCCACCATGTGTGAGTTGGACATCCATATACATGTGTTTAATAAAGAAATATGTTCTGTAATATTAAAATATTGCTTTGGGGATTATATTAATTGCCAGTATCTTTCCAAGTACAGTTCAAGGTGCAGGTTGAAGTCCTTACTGTTTCACATCCTAGGGATCTAACAGATTTTTCCTTGATAAATTCTGCCCATTTGATCTGGAAAATCAGATAATGCCCACTGAAAAATGCTCAGGAAGGATCCTGATGGTGATCGCTGAAGGGCTCCACTCCAATAGAACAGTTTATCTTTTGAAGTAAGAATACCTACAAGTTTTAGAGCTTCCAGAAATCGTAAATGCCTGGCTTTTTCAGGGAGCCTTCTGAGTTTTATTCTAAAGCTGTTGATATAAAAGTTATAATATCAGATACAAATAAAAACAGTTTTATTACATTGTTTTATATTATGTCATGTTTTATTATTATATTTTATTCTACAGTATAGTGTTTGCATATGTGTATACACACACACATACCCACATACACATTGCATTGTTTGGTTAGTGTTCAGCTGGAGTGAGTGCGTAAATAAGAGGGTTTTTTAAAATATATTTGCTAAGGCAAATCTACGTTAATTGAAACATACTGAAAAGGAAGACAGTTTAATGAAAGTTTAAATTCAACACATATCAGTTTGAGGGGGGCTTCTTTTTGTTTAGTTAAATGTTAATTTAATCTATTTTATTCTCTTGGCTATTGTCTGAAAGTCTATTTAGTGTGAGGAAAATTCATTCAAAACAAATCAGTCTGAAGCTCATGTGAAAGTTTATGATGGTTTGGTATTATCTACAGTTTAACACAGCCACCAAGTGCTTAGGATCAGACAGGAATACCATTTTGGGTAGCCAAAAGATCTTCTGCTACAGCCTCTGCTTTTCAGATTGTAATAAAGGTACTTATAAGTGAATGAAGAGAAATGTTCATCAGTTTTGCAGACATTATAAGCCTGAGTAGAATAAGTGACACAATGGACAGCAGAAACAAGATTCAAAATCCCGATAGATAATAACATGCCACTGAAACCAAAAGCATAACATTTGGCAAGGACAAATGTAAAACATTTTATTTAGGTAGAAAAGCAGACAGTCCAAACAGCATATAAGATGTCATTGGGAAGAACTTCACATAACAAAAGGTCTCAGCATATTGATTAACAAAATAATACAGCTTCTAAAAAAATTATGTAATGTTTGCTTGACTTAAGAGAATTTAATTTACGCATTATGAGAAGTAATCATTTTACTCTTTTCTTCTCCAGCTAGGCCACAATTCCAGAAAGTCATTGTCAAACAGAAAAAAATGTTAAGAGGGCAACCAGGATGTGAAAGGCTGGAATGAATTCTTATGAGAAATAGCTTAAAGAATCTTATTTATTTTTCCTGGAGAAGATTGAAGAGAAACATAATAACTGCCTGTAAACATTTGAAGGGTTTTCACAGTGAAGCTGGAACTAACTTGTTATATACTTCTCAGATGGCAGATTTAGACTCATGGGTGAAAATGGCAAGGAAGGAAATCTCAGCTATAGTCAGAATGAAATTCTAACAAAAAAGAACAGCAAACCAATCTGGAAAAATGACCGACTCTTCACTGGAGCTGTTTTTAAGTAGAAGCTAGGCCAAGACATATATATAGTCACATATTATCAAACACAAATATGCTGAGAAATATAAAACTGCACAATTTCAAAGGACCTCAGGTGGCTCTCTTGCTATTATGCAATAAAATTCTTAAGCGCTTATTAAAAAGAAGAGACTTGTTCCTTCATAAAGCATTAGCAAGATGGAAGAGCACAACAACGGGTTTCTTTAAAAATGTGCTCGGGAGAATAGTAACAAAATAGCTCTCCAGCTATAAGGCTTTTGTGTAAATACAGCCAGTTTTTCATTGAAAATAAATATGAGAAAGAGCTTTACACCCTGATACCTTTTGCTTTCTTCAAAGAACCTGACATTTCAATAGTTTCTTTTGAATAAACACTTTGGGTTTCATTTACTGCCCAGTACTCAGGCTTAATCATGATTTCAACTGGGAAACTGAATATTCTAGACCAAGTTAAATACAAAAATGCAAGGGAATTACTTGAAGCTTGGCATTTAGACAAATTAGCCATCAACTGACACATAGTATTAAACCATATTTGCACACCATTCAAAATAAACAACAGAAAGCTAAGAAGGAAATAAAAAGACCAGAACACATTTCTTCCAGCAGTCAGCAGCCAGGTAAACTGGGACTAACAGCAGAAAAACTGAAAACAATAGCCAATCAAGGAACTACCAAGGAAAATCCACATCCCCACCAACACCAGAAGGCAAGCTACAAAGGGAGTAAGTCCCACATTCACTTGCACTGATGGTGCTACTTAATTGGGCACTTAAAGGTTTGCAAGCAAACAACCAAGCTCAGAGAGCACCAAGGACTACAAGGTACACATTAATAGCCAAAAATACTTGAATGTATGAACTTATGAAAGGTTCATTATCAGTTGCCAGAGATCTAATGGGTTCATTCCTGAAAGGCCAAAGGCCTTCAGGTCTGCTTAGCCTATTCATATCTTCATGTTCAGCATTTTATTAGATCTTGCAAAAAATAAAATACTTTCCATCCTTTAGAATAGAATAGAATAGAATAGAATAGAATAGAATAGAATAGAATAGAATAGAATAGAATAGAATAGAATTCTTTATTGGCCAAGTGTGATTGGTGCAAATGCTCTCAGTGTACATAAAAGAAAAGTTACATTCATCAAGAATCAAGAATCATAAGGTACAACACAATAATAATCATAGGGTACAATAAGAAATCAAATCATACTAGGAAACAATCAATATAAATAGTAAGCATACAAGCGACAAAGTTACAATCACATAGTCACAAGTGGGAGGGGATGGGTGATAAGGAATGATGAGAAGATTAATAGTAATAGTAGCAGACTTGTAAATAGTTGGACAGTGTTGAGGGAATTATTTGTTTAGCAGAGTGATGGCGTTTGGGGAAAAACTGTCCTTGTGTCTAGTTGTTCTGGTGTGCAGTGCTCTATAGCATTGTTTTGAGGGTAGGAGTTGAAACAGTTTATGTCTGGGATGTGAGGGGTCTGTAAATACTTTCACAGCCCTCTTTTTGACTTGATACAGGTCCTTGACTGAAGGCAGTTGGTAGCAATTGTTTTTTCTGCAGTCCTAATTACTCTCTGAAGTCTGTGTCTGTCTTGTTGGGTTGCAGAACCAAACCAGACAGTTATAGAGGTGCCGATGGCAGACTCAATAATTCCTCCATAGAACTGTATCAGCAGCTCCTTGGGCAGTTTGAGCTTTCTGAGTTGGCACAGAAAGAACATTCTTTGTTGTGCTTTTTTGATGATATTTTTTATGTTAGGTGTCCATTTTAGGTCTTGTGATATGATAGAACCTAGAAATTTGAAGTTCTCTACTGTTGATATTGTGTTGTTTTAAAACAAAGAGAAGAAATGTGGTTTCATCAATTACTTTATAATTTCATTTACACCAGTCTTCTTTTCTTAGCCATATAAATTTATCTGTGCAACAATCAGATTTTTCTCATGGAGTCCAAAAACAATATTTCAAGATGTTTGTACTAGATGTCTTATGATGAAAAAGAACATGAAGCCAATAATGTAGCTTATACAGGGATGTTCCCTTTACAATGTCTATGCAGATAATGCAGATAACTCAACTTTCAGAAAAGCTATTTTACTCTTGGTTCATCAGGGAAGGAGGGAGAGAGAGAGGCAGGGAAGAAGGAAGATATTTGTCATATATATATATATAAAATTTATATACATTTTTCTGATTAAAAAAAAGCATCACTGGGGCAGCTTACATTTTAAAAAGTTATTGTACACTTCAACCAAGGAAGTTTCAGGAGTTAAAATCAAAAGATAAAATATTATCTGAAGTCACCTTTTGCAATTTACCACATTATGTTTAAGTGGGTGTTGAACCCTGGTGTCACATAAAATAAAAGTATAGAATAGATAATATAAAATATATCAATTTTCGTAACAGATGCTAATGCACAGCCATGTAGAATAAAGTAATTCATTCTATCTTTTCTTTACCTTCCATTCTGCTGGGATGACCTCAGGAAGTCTTTTGGGTTGCAATTCATCCATTATGGCTTTCTTCCCCCTCTGATCTAGAATTGTTTTGTTTCTGATATACTTGTTTAAGTTCATATAAAAAGGTCAGCAAAATACTGTACAAAAGGAATCTGCATGCAATTATGCATATGATTACTGAACAATGATCTGGGGCTATTGATACACATGCATATGTTGCTGACAAAGAGAAACAAAAAACTTACGAGATGGAAGAGATTTTTTTTTATTTCTGGAATTAATTTTAGAAATTTGAATGCAATGAACATTTAGGGCAGTTACAGGAACAATAAAAAAAGACATGAGGAAAATCTTCTTATTTGCACAAAAGTTTACCATTCAGCTCTGTTGCTCCAAATTATAAATTTGCAGGAGTCATTATGCAAGATTTTAAATGAATTTTTAGATAACAGGAAAAGAACTTGATTTTTCCCTGGGCTTCAAACTATAGTTCCTGAAGTAAGATATAATAGTTGCATTGGAACATGTGTGCTTGAAAAATACTTCCCTTGGGGTCTGCCAAGCTCCCCTACCTGCCTTTTAAAAGAACTCCCCATCAATCCTTAACATAATCTTTTTGATAAAAATTAATCTAGCCCAAAATAAAATTGGTTTATGGCCATTTTGTTAAGCTGGACTCATAGAGCCATCCTGACGACAAAAGAGTGGCAAGGACCAATCTTGCTATTTGCTTATGGAAGTGATTACCATAACTGTGATGGCAGCCATTTTTGTGAATTTACACACTTCCAAAATCAATAAGCATGAATAAGACATGCTCTCTAAGGAGTAACTTATTTTTGCTAATTCTTTATCTAGAATATTGGCCCATGAACCTTATTTTTACACTTTTATATGGCTGTAGATAATCTATTTGCTAAGATGGTTTGAAATAATTATGAAGCTAATTGGTGACTTACAGTTTTAGAGCATGCCCAAATTTGAAATTGATATAGCCGGCCAAAAAAAACCCCAAGAGACAGAATATTAGATTGCATATCCTGCTGTTCCTAAGTTCAGATGTTAAGAAAACAGTCATTTGAAAGTGACTGTTGGTACTGTCAAGATCCTAGTTTTACTATGACATGGTGAATATCATTTCAGTCATTAGAGAACATGAAATGCCAGGTTCTAAGTGGACCCCATGGACCTATGAACATAAATAATGGCCAGATGTCTATGGAAATTCTCAGTCATCTAGGTCATGGTTGTCCCAAAGGTGCTTTTTTTTCAAGAGGCAACTGGACTTTCTGGTTTTTCTTTTAAGATGTTTTGCTTCTCATCCAAGAAGCCTCTTCAGCTCTGGCTGGATGGTGGGGAATGGAAGGATTTATTAATTATTTTAATTAATTATATTTATTAATTTATTATATTAATTAATTATATTTATTGATTTATTAATAAATCCTTCCATTCCAATAGCCTGCTGAAGTGGACCCCTACCCATTTAATTCTGCAGCCAGTTCTCACAATGACCACCCAATTCCAGTAAGCAAGCCTAATAGTCTCGCAGCATATGGTCTTCAGAGGCAGTCACTCTGTATTCAATGGTAATATTTCCTGTGATTTCCATGAATTGTTCCAATCCCATTTTTTTTATTGCTAGCCAAGTTACTAGTCAGCACCAGATGTCACTGTAACAGTAAAGCAGATCAGGACACTAGACTACAGATGGTGTAAATCTCTGAAGATGACTGATTATGGGTTAGAGTACATTATCGTACCTATTGTAAAAGACATGAAAAAGGCATTATTTTGGTCCACTACTGCATTTTTATTAGCTATTCAGTACAATGATCTCATACAGTTTGGGAGCATTTAGCATCTATCCCAACCATTGTAGTATTAGAGCCCAGAGATGTGTAGGGGCAATTCATTTGAAAGGCACCTTGAGAATAAAATCATCCAAGCTTCCAGGATTGTAGCCTATATGTTCATAATGGTTGCCATAAATAATTCAATGTCATTTTTCCATCTGGTCTGATACTATAAAATCATTTTCACTTATGAAATCTGAGGAGACGAACAAGGTACTTTGTAGTTGTACATCTGATCATATGTTTTCTTGAGCCCTGTCATTTCTGAATGCATAGCTCTAGCAGAAGGATGAAATGGAGAATGTAGAGTGTGGAAAATGCATCTCTGCAGAAGTGAATACCAGATACCTTCAAAAGTTAGTATTTTGTCTGCTCATCAAGAAAATTGATTGGATAACTTAACAGCCATCAGTTACTAATACCTCCTCTTTGAGAAAGTGCTCAAGACGTTATTCCTATATAGGAGCAGATATTCACGGAACAAAAAGGTTTCTCTAAACACATCTCAGTATAGATTCAGACACTGGTTGTGATGGATAACCTTTAGTGAGAGAAGAGAGGAGAATACCATATTGTTAATTCTCTTTGATTTTTCTGTAGATTACTATATCATTGAACAAATATTCTTCAGAACTGCCTCTGTGAATTGGGAATTGATGGTATTTTTTAAAAAAAGTTTCAGACATTTGTGAGGAAAATCATCTATACAATGACTCTGGATAGTGTACAGTAAAAACCAACATACAATACATTAAAAAGACAAACCCAAATGCAAGAAAACAGCAATTAATAAAAGACAATCAAACACACAACCTGTCCTTTGCCCAAGCCCTAGGGATCTTGGGCAGAATTTCAAAGCTCGTTTGATCACAGCCAAGTTGTGGGAGGGAGAGAAGGGGAGAGATCTTGCGGACAATTAAGTTTTAAAGAGCAGATGTTGGAACAAGAAGGTATTCCTAGGTCACATCAGGTGGCATTGTTAACAGATTGAATTTGGAGCAGGTGAACTATGCCTGATTGTTGGAAGACATCATTTAGATAATCTGGTCTATTCCATTAAGATTTTTATAAATAATAACTGGCACTTTGAATGACCCAAAAGTCTACAGGTAACCATGGAGGAAAAGATGTTACATGAGCCTGACAAGGTATGTTGACAATTCCATATACCTCCACATTCTGGACCAGCTGCAGATTATTACCAGTCTTCAAGAGCAACTCTATGTATAATGTATTGCCATACTCCATATCCAACTTCATCAAAGAATAAACAAATGCTAAAGGGCCTCCCAGACAAGGTCATGTCACAATTGATGGACAAGATGGATTTGTACAAAGGCCTTCTTAGCCACGATTGCTAACTGTTCCTCAAGTGGGAAATGTGAGTCCAAGACTTTCAAACTATACATGAGTCTTTAAGGTTCAATCATAGTCAGGATTAAAGATGAAACATTCCTAGACCTGGGATGGGAATGGTCCAAACACCCACAAATATTGCTAGGATTAATTAATTAATTAATTTATTTATTTATTCGACTTGTATGCTGCCCCCTCTCCAAAAGGACTGGCGGCTCACAGATAAAAACGATACAATAAATTAAGTTAACTAAAATATAATTAAATTACAGCAAGCCGAACTAAACTAAAAATCCCATAATACATATAAAAACCTTCCCACAAGGAGTCAGCACAGCCCAGCCTGTTCAAACAGCCAAGTTTTTAGGTCGCAACAGAAGGTGCGGAGATCAGGGGCCAGGCAGAGCCCCAGAGGCAGTTGGTTCCAGAGAGCGGGAGCCGCTACAGAGTAGGTCCTTTCCCGGGACACCGCCATCCGACACTGGGTCGCAGACGGCACCCTGAGAAGTCCCTGCCTGTGCGTTCGTACAGGGCGGTTGGTATTCGATGCCAGCAGTAGATGCTCCCGTAAATAACCTGGACCCATGTCTCGTAGGACTTTGAATGTTAATACTAAGACCTTGAATCTAATCCAGAGGGCAACCGGTAGCCAATGCAGCTCGCACAGGAGGGGTGTAACATGGGAGTACCGAGACGCTCCCATCACAACCCATGCAGCCGCATTCTGCACCAGTTGAAGCCTCCAGATGGTATGCAAGGGCAGTCCTATATAGAGAGCATTGCAGTAGTCGAGCCGGGAGGTAACAAGTGCCTGAGTGACAGTGCGCAGGGCATCTCGGTCCAGATAAGGGCACAGCTGGCGAACCAGCCGAACCTGGGCAAATGCCCCTGGCCACGCCCCTACCTGCTCCTCCATCCTGAGCCGTGAATCCAGGAGGACACCCAAGTTCCATGCCCTGTCCACGGGGGGCAACACCTCTCCCCCCATGACCAAAGATGGAATCTCCTGACTGGACCGAGATGTCAGTATGCACAGCCACTCTGTCTTGGCGGATTGAGCGAAGCATGTTCCTGTCCATCCAGATCCACGCATCCAGACAACGGACATCACGATGTGGCCTGGGGTGGAGATGTACAACTGCGTATCATCAGCGTACTGATGATACTTCACCCCAAAGCCACGGATGATCTGCGGCTTCATATAGATGTTGAACAGGAGGGCGAGAGAACTGACCCTGAGGGACCCCAAAGTGAGAACCCTCGGTGCCGACCTCTGCCCCCTGCCAACACCGATTGCAGCGTCCCGAGAGGAAGGAGGAGAACCACTGCAATACAGTGCCTCCCATTCCCAACCCCGAGATGCCGCAACAGGATACCATGGTCGATGGTATCAAAAGCCGCTGAGAGATCTAACAGGACCAGGACAGAGGAAAAACCCTGTCCCGAGCCCTCAGGAGATCATCCGTCAGTGCGACCAATGCCGTCTCCGTGCTATACCGGGCGGAAGCCCGATTGGTATGGATCTAGGTAGTCTGCTTCCTCCAGGAAAAGCGGAAACTGCTGAGCCACCACACTTTCAACAACCTTCGCTAAAAAGTGAAGGTTGGAGACTGGACGAAAGTTGTTCAATTCGGCTGGGTCCAGGGCAGGCTTCTTCAGGAGGGGCCGCACCACTGCCTTTTTAAGGGCAGCTGGGAAGGCACCCTCCCTTAATGAAGCATTGACCACTGCCCGGAGCCAGCTGCTCGTGACCTCCCTGGAGGCATAAACCAACCAGGAAGGGCACGGGTCCAACAAACATGTGGTGGAACTCAGTCGTCGCATGATCCTGTCCACTTCATCCTCAGAAACGGGATCGAACTCAGTCCAGATTACATTGGCCAGACCATCTGCACCCCCAGGGTCAGGCCCCTGCACGTTAGAGTCCAGCCCTTCCTGGATCCGAGCGATCTTATCCTGCAGGTATAACCCAAATTCCTCAGCTCTGCCCTGCAAGGGATTCATCACAGTCCCGGATGTAAAAGGGAGCAGGCTGAACAGGGTTGCTAGGCGGTTACCTGCAGATGCTATGAGAGCGGAGAAGTAAACCCTCCTCACCACTCTCACAGCTACCAGGTAAGTCCTAATATAGGCTCTCAGCTGGGCTCGGTCGGAACCAGAGTGGGTCAATCTCCATCTGCTCTCTAAAGCCCTTCTCCGATGCTTCATCTCCCGGAGCTCCCCTGTATACCAGGGAGCCATCTGGGATCTGCGCTGGGTAAGGGGATGCATGGGGACAACTCTGTCAAGGGCCCCCGCTGCCACCTGTTGCCAGGCCGCCATTAGGGCCTCGGCAGAGCTGTGGGCCAAGGATGTAGGGAAGAACCCCAGTTCCACCTGGAACCTTTCTGGGTCCATCAGGCATCTGGGGCGGAACCATCTAAGTGGCTCCTCATCCCAGCAGTGTGGGGCAGCTTGACAGAAAGCCAGCCATAGGAGATAATGGTCTGACCATGAAACGGGATGGACAGAAAAATCGCCATCCCCCAGACCATTCTGCCACTGCTCCGAGATAAAAACCAGGTCGAGCATGTTGCCCCCCTCATGAGTCGGGCCATCAATCACCTGAGTCAGGCCCATGGCCACCATGGAGGCCATGAATTCCTGGGCCAAACCCGACGATGCCCCAAGGGAAGGCAAGTTGAAGTCACCCAGAACAATAAGCTCAGGGAACTCCAGCCACCCCGAGACGGCATCGAGAAGCCCAGGCAGGGCTGATGCTACATAGCTGGGGGAAAGGTATGTAAGCAACAAGCCCACCCGACTCCCCGGCCCGCTCCTCAGAAGGAGGGCCTCACACCCATCTATCTCCGGAACAGGGGCCTCCCTTGGAATCAAGGCTTCCTGAATAACAACAGCCACCCCCCCCACTCCTCCCCTGGGCTCGTGACCGGTGCAACACCCGAAAACCTGGGGGGCATAACTCAACCAGAGGGACTCCACCCTCTGGGCCCACCCAGGCCTCGGTGATGCAAGCCAGGTCTGCGGCCTCCTCCTCAATTACTTCACGGAGGAGGGTTGCCTTATTAGCCATGGACCTGGCATTAAAGTACACCAGTCGGAGCCCAGGGGTCCTAGGAAGTTGGGAGGAGGCAATGGGGTCAGAGCATGTCACTATATGAAGGCACCGGGGGCGTGCTCCCCTAACATGATGTGGCCCCATGCCTCATCGTCCCCTGCCGAGCCCAACCACCCTGGAAATCGTCGCTCCCACTCTCACCTCTGGGGCCCCCCCGGCCCCCCCACGCACACCCCCATCACAGTCCTGCACTGGGCTGCACTGAATCCCATCTTCACAACCCACCCCCTTCCCTAGCCCTCTTAAAAAACGGTCCAAAAACCTAATCAAAGAAGCCCCGGGGACCCTCTTACTACCCCTCCCAGGACCTCACCCCACCCCCGCGCCATGCCACCTCTCAATTTAAAATTTAAGTCTGCTTTCTCTGAAACAAAATTCCACTCTGCCCAAATACTGTTCAACATCTATGCAAACATATCAGGGACAGTCATTAGGAGATTTGGAATGAATCAATAAAATAAATAAATCTTGCCTAAAATTCCTATGATCTGAAAAAATACATTTATCAAAATTTTCCTTTTGGGTTCTATCATTTTCAACAGCCTATAAAGTGGGGCAAAGGAAAGAATAATAATTCACCAGGCAGGCAAATGAAATATTTTTATAGAGATGTGAAGATTTCAAGTTTCATTCTTCAAGCAACATTCTAATATTTTGTGTTGGGCATAATATTTAGCTTATTCATATTAGTCAAGAGAGGAATATCTATATTACAAAACTGATTCATTAAAATAAGTCACATGAATCTGTCTCAGAGGAACAGAATCTAATTAACTTCGTTGTATTTTGTGATAAGTTTTAAAGTCTTTCATTTTTTTATTGTTCATTTAAAGTGCTCCTAAAATTTCAAATCTAAATGGAAAAGACAGAAAAGAAGCCCTTTGGGCATTGAGACTCAGACTAAGACCATGATAGTAGTAAAGAGAGAAATATAATTGCATGACTGTATAGGTTTGGGTAAGCAAAAGAAATAAGCAGTAAAAGTATAGCATATGTAGAAATACAAATTCCAAAATTGTACATTTTCTAAATTCAGACAAATTACTTTGTTTATCTTTGTTCTATCTGTCAGAAGTAGCATGTTACTGTATAGTCTACCTGCAACTCATGCCCCTTTCATGTTATATAAGCCTTGATTAGCATATATATTTTCCACTTTAAAATTACTTTTTAAAAAATCAATTAAATCTATATTTCAATATATAGTTAAACCTTTAAATAAATATATGCATTTTAACTGGGTTTTTTCATGATTTCCATTTTGATTTGTTTCTGAGAAATTAAAAAAAATGAAGTGCAAAATCTAGAGATGTAGTCAGGATGATATGGATTGAATCATTCACATTGTAACTTTCAAGAAATCAAGTTTTCAGGCATTCTTAGTACTGGCAAGTCCTATATACAAGATGGAGGCAGTAGACCATTTATATTAGTTCTTTATCTAAATTTCATTTCCAGATTTTAGAAAATCAGATGTTTAATTTATGACTTTTAAAGATATTCCAAATTTAAAAAGTTGTCATTTTAAGAAATGGAAGATCATACTGGTACTATCTTCCCACTTCTTCTCTCAATACTTCACAATAGAGTTTTCATAATCAGAATTATGTTTTGATCAATGAACATTCTAAAAGAGCATGTGCAGTAGCATGACTCTTGAAGAAATATGTTTTTAAATGCCATATATTATTTCTTTGTTCCTTATTCATTAGTTTTTAGATCCTTCTATTTTAAATAGTTGTTTTCTTATTCTACCCTGAGAGTCATTTGGTTAAGGCTGCTATATCAGCCTTCAAATTTATATTATTCTCTCCATGAGGAAAATAATTTGTTTTAGTATTTGTATATATAAATTGAATTATATTGTCTTTTTTTACTTACAGTTTTGAGACTGTGACCTTTAACAAGCACTGCCTTTGACCACAGATTTCAAACATTCAGATTACAAATTCAACTGCCATATTAGCCAAGGACATCAAAGCCCAGATTGCTTAATACACCTGCTTTTATTTATCTTTAGATCCTAGCATTCTTTCTGCCAATATATATTATTTGTGATAGGCTTTCTTCTCTTCATCTCCTGCTGCTCTAGGGTTAAAATGATAGACTAATACATAGTCATGTACTCTAGAGTCACAGCCAACGCAAGTCAACTCGTAGAATATGTAAACAAAAGCAGACCAGAAATCATCCAAACTTGTTAGTGAGGTTCAGTATCAAGAATAAGTTTGGTGGTTTGGCAGAAAAGCTTCACCAATGTTCAAGATGAACACATTAATATAAATAAAAACATTTCCAACAAAATATAAAGAAATTACAATGGATGCCAAGGATAAAATAAAGCAATCCGCAGAACAACAATGTGTGGGCCATCTTATCACTTGACTCTCTAGAGCACTTCCAGATTTTCAGTTGCTTTGCAATAGCCCATCAGGGTTGAAGCCAATGTAATTCAGTTGGTAGGGGAATGTTCCAGAATTCAAGCACTGCAGCAATAATTAAGTTATAGCAAGTAATAGGTTCAATACATTCAGTTTTCAAAGTCACAAAGTCATGAAAGTTGTTTCAGTATTGCCCTGTCCTCAAACAAAAATTTTTGTACTAGAAGCTGCTATATAGGCTAAAAAATATATAGATTGCCACTAAATGATAGTAGAGATTAAATTTTGCAGTACTCTAAGGTTGTCCAAGACTCTGCAGCTGAGATATGGTAGCCTAGCAAAACAGCACCACTGTCAATTAATCACAATTTTAAAGGTCAACTGTTAAGGTTAATATCACTACATTCTTAAATGTTGTCTGTTGAAACTCTTACTTAAACATTTTTTTCCCATTGGGAAGTGGTGGTGAGGAGGACAGAATAAAAATTAGCCATAATCAGAAGAATGTGTCTTATCTTCTTCCAATGCCTCATCTATTAGGCACTATTTAATAAACAGCTCAGTGCAAAGCCTTCCATCATTATTAGACATTGCCAAGAATGGCCTCCTTTTCCTTTGCCAAATTCACATGGGCTGAATGGATGGAGCAGACAAAAGGGCTATATTTCACTTCCTATGGGTCTTCCATCATAGCTCAGGCACAGACCTTTTGCTGTTGAGTGTTATCGCAGTTCCAGCTGCCATCATAAGGACAGAAAAATTAGGGAGCTTTATGTTTATGAGAAGAAAATGAGGGAATATGATCTTCTTAAACTCTTGATACTAAAATGCAACTAAAAAATCCACCCCTCAGCAGATGTTTCCTATATGTGACCAAATGTAGATAATTCTAATGTCTCCTACCTACAAAACACACTGGGCTATTTTAGATTATTTTTTATTATTTTTTATTTATTTTATTGGACTTATATGCCGCCCCATCTCCGAAGACTAGGCTGTTAAAACATACAAATACAATAAATAATTTAAAAGAAATTAATTCACTATAAGGTCCAATAAAACCGAATTAAAAATTAAAAATGTCCCATGCCCCCGGTAAGGTAATCACAGCCCAACTTGGTCAAATAGCCAGGTCTTCAAATCGTGGTGGAAGGTGCGGAGGTCAGGGGCCAGGCGGAGGTCCAGAGGCAGTTGATTCCATAAGTCGGGGGCCACAGAGTAGGCTCACCGTCGGGGACTGCCAGCTGACATTGGCTTGCTGATGGGACCCAGAGGAGCCCCTGCCTGTGTGCCCGTACAGGGCGGTTGGTCCCCGATATCGGTAGGAGGCTCCCTTAAATATTGTGGACCCATGTCGTGTAGGACTTTGAATGTTAAAGCCAAAACCTTGAACCTCACCGGGCGCAACCGGCAACCAATGCAAGCCGCGCAGGAGGGGGGTAATATGGGAGAATCGGGTAACTCCCATCACAACCCGTGCGGCAGCATTCTGCACCAGCTGCAAACTCGGATGGTGTGCAAGGGCAGTCCTAAATAGAGAGCATTGCAGTAGTCGGTCGCGAGGTAACAAGGGCATGAGTGACTGTATGCAGGGCATCTCGGTCCAGAAGCGAAGCTGGCGAACCAGCTGGACCTGGGCAAAGGCCCCCTGGCGGCGGCCCCCACCTGCTCCTCCAATTGGAGCCGCGTCCAGGAGGACCCCCAGGTTCCATGCCCTATCCACAGGGGCAACACCACTCCCCTATGGTCAACAATGGACACTCTTGACTGGACCAAGATGCGGTATGTACAGCCACTCTGTCTTGGCTGGGTTGAGCGAAGCATGTTTCCGTCCATCCAGATCCGTGCATCCAGACAGCGAGTCATCACGGAGAGGCATCACTGATTTGGTTTGGGGTGGAGATGTATAACTGGTATCATCAGCATACTGGTGATACCTCACTAAAACCACAAATGATCTCACCCAGCAGTTTCATGTAGATATTAAATAAAAGGGGGAGGACCGACCCTGAGGGACCCCACAAGTGGCCCTCGGGGCCGAACTCTGTCCCCTGACAACACCGATTGCTGCCCAGAGAGGTAGGAGGAGAGCCACTGAAGAACAGTGCTCCCCACTCCCAGCCCCTCGGTGCAAAAGGATACCATGGTCGATGGTATCGAAAGCCGCTAAGAGGTCTAATAGGACCAGGACAGAGGAAAAACCCCTGTCCCGGGCCCTCCAGAGATCATCCATCAGTGCGACCAATGCCGTCTCCGTGCTGAAACCAGGCCGGAAGCCCGATTGGTATGGATCTAGGTAGTCTGCTTCATCCAGGAAAAGTGGAAACTGCTGAGCCACCACACTCTCAACAACCTTCACCAAAAAAAGGTTGGAGACTGGACGGAAGTTGTCTAACACGGTCGGGTCCAGGGCAGGCTTCTTCAGGAGGGGCCTCACCACCGCCTCTTTCAAGGCGGAGGGAAAGACACCCTCCTTTAACGAAGCATTGACCACTGCCCGGAGCCAACCGCAGGTGTCCTCCCTGGTGGCATAAGCAGCCAGGAAGGGCATGGGTCCAACAAACATGTGTGGAACTCAGACACCGCATAATCCTGTCCACTTCATCCTCAGAAACAGGGTCGAACTCAGCCCAGATCATATCAGCCAGACTGCTTGCACCACGATCCTCAGACCACTGCAAGGTGGAGCACAACCCGGCCCGAATCTGCGCGATCTTATCCGACAGATATTGACCAAATTCCTCAGCCCTTCCCCGGAGAGGGTCCACCACCTCCCCTGGATGTAAGAGGGAGCGGGTGGCCCTAAACAGGGCAGCTGGGCAGTTATCTGCGGATGCTATGAGGGTGGAGAGATAAGACCTTCTCACCACCCCCATAGCTACCAGGTAAGTCCTTATATGGGCTCTTAACTGGGCTTGATCGGCTTGGGAGTGGGTGGCCCCCCACCTGTTCTCTAAACCCCTCCGACAGCACTTCATCTCCCGGAGCTCCTCAGTATACCAAGGAGCTACCCGGGATCCATGGCATGTGAGGAGATGCATGGGGACAACCCTCTCGAGGGCAGCCTCAGCAGCCTGCTGCCAAGCAGCCGCCAGGTCCTCGGCAGAGTTGTGGGCAAGGGAAATGGGGAAAAACCCCAGTTCTGCATGGAACCTTTCAGGGTCCATTAGGCGTCTGGGGCGGAACCATCTAAGTGGCTCCTCATCCCAGCAGTGGGGGGCAGCCTGATTATAGATTATAGCCAAGATAGAAGTCCAAATTAAATTTTAAGGTTTGATAAAGTAGAATCGTTTCCTGAAAGTGGACAGAACAACTGATTATATCCTTCAATTAGTAAATTCTGCAGAACTTCTTCTGTGCTTAACTGAAGCTGAAAGAGATACCAAGCACAATGAATTTCAGCAGTTATTTTAAACAAAGGTGTGTCAATTCTTCCACCAACAAGGCATTTTGTTTCCTTCTAAGGCATCCAGTAAAGAAAATATACCACCCAATTTTTATGGCTTTTACTTATATAAGTAACAATATACACATACACGAGCAGTATAACACAGACACATTAATAATGTTAAACCACACCAAACTAGCTCCATGGGAAAAATTTCCCCAGCATCCTACAAAGACTTACTTCAAACTGGGAGTCTTGAAGACAGAGTATGGGCCATATACCAACTGTGGTTAATGCTATCCTGCTTAATGAAACAAGCACTGATACCTTTAAGTTCTGATGTTGAAGAAGAGTCCTGAAAATACTGTGGACAACCAAGGAAACAAATTGAAGACTTATCAAACAAATCATGCAAAGTCAGGCTAGTCTCAAATTATCCTACTTCAGACCCACTCTTTGGAAAATGCTGTAATGCTGGGATGCATGAAAGAAAAGAGAGGAAGACAATTATCAGGAAGGTGGCTAAACTCAGTTACAGTGGCAATAAGTAAACTATTGGGAGACCTAAAGTTTGGGATAGATCATCTTGGAGAAATTCTATCTATGTGGTTGCTAGGAGTAAAAAATGACTTGATGGTATATTATTAATAAATCAGTATGCCCACAAGCCAATTTTGTAAACTGACTTTGTAAGTTGTTTCTATTAACTATTCCTTATTCTTTTTCTTCATGGCTGCTTAATCACTCATTGGTTAAACTTTTTCCCATTTGGCCTATATGAATCTATTGAATTTCTTCTCTTTTCAACTCTTCCACACTCAAACCTCCCCACGCATATCTATTGTAATTTTCTTGGTGATTAAAGTTTTGGTTTCTTTCTATCCATATTGATTGACTATCATCCAATGTTTCTAAATTCTTCATGCCCAAGATATACAGAGTAGAATCATAGCAGAAGCCTAGATAGGCAAAAAAGGGAAAGAGGATTCCCATTTTTCTTCTTTCAATTCATAAGTAACCTTTTTTATCAGCAAAGGTTATCTTCTTCTTCTTTGCTCTCCTTTCTCTGCCTTTCAACATCCACAATCTGGAGCTCTTATGTATTTTTGAGCTAAAACTCTTCCTAGTTCCAAAACTAAATCATTTTCATTTCAACTGTACTCTTTCCTCCTACTTGATCTTAGGTATTAGTTAAACTATGACCTGGATGACAAAAGGTGTAGTGGGAAAAACAATCCTCTTAGAACTTATTTTCTGTTTCCTAAATTCAATTATAAATTCAATTTTTCCTGGCTTTCACCAACTTTACTGCAATTATAATCATAATATTTATGGAACAAAACACATATGAAACCTATTGTTACATGAGAAATTGCAAATGAATAGTGAATATTCAGAACAACTAAAATATAAATGCTGCCTCTCCATGGCTGTTAGCTGAGGCAATAACTACATTTAGCCTGGATGCATTACCTAATTAATTAACCAGCTTACTTAGCTATAGCATTATCTATATCAAAGGAATACTGCTCATGTATAAATTCCACTTTCTTCTGCATCCACTTTAACACCACTAATCTGAATTTAACTCATCCAACTCTTAATTAAATCAGTCTATTTCATCTACCAAAGACTTTAATTTTTTCAGTTCACACTAAGCAACCCACCAATTTATTCATTTTTCCATCCTCAATTTTTAGTTTGGTAACCATTTCTTCCAGGTTACATACAGGTTCTCTAATGAGACATTCAGGAGAACTCTGGTGTCTACATGAAGGTCTCCAGAAACTCTGCTTAATAAACGTGTTGTGTGAATCAAATGTAGGCCAGAAATGCTATCGCTTCATCACCACTGTTATGTATGCAGGTTTGAAGTCATTGGTTTAGTTTGAACTGTTCTTGTAAAATGTTAGAAATGATTGGTTTAAAAAGTGTGGGAAAATCCTGCACTCTGATTGGCTGTCAACTGCGGCTGCTGGCTATAAGTAGCAGCCGCAGCCCAGCCAAAGCAGTTCTGTTCTGAGCTGAAAGCCACAATAAACTTAAGAGCTGAAGCACTCCATGTCTGCCTCTTCATGCAAACTTAACACTGGCAATGAAGGTGGGATTTTCCCTGAAGAGAAGGCAATGCGGAACAGAAGAAGAGCGAGATGGCTGCACTGAACACCCCCCCAGCCAGTTCAATCTGACGGCAGAAGACTGGGAATCGTATGCAGATCATTTCCAAATGTATCTGGAAGGAAACAATCTAGCCAACATTTCCGAGAAGCAGAAGAGGGCGGTCTTTCTTACGTACTGTGGTCCGGCAGTTTTCAAGATGGCGAAGGCATTGGCAGGAGCTGCAGACGTGAAGGTAATGGACTGGCCTGACTTAGAAAAGCTGTTAAGAGCCCATTAGGCACCACAAGTATCATGCCTCATTAAGAGACACGAGTTTTACCATCGTGATCAGGGGAAACAGCGTAAATGACTTCGTGGCAAGTTTAAGAGACACTGGGGGTGCATGTGAATTTAACAGTTTAGAAGAGGCCATGCATGATCGATTTGTTCTGGGCCTTAAAGACAAGGTATTACAGAGCAAGTTATTAATGAAACCTAAAATCACGTTAAAAGAAGCCATAGAAGAAGCCTCTTCAGCAGAAGCTACCAAGTCCTCAGCAGCAGCCATGAGGAAGATGAACAGGGCCACAAACCATTCTGATGGGGAAAAGTCTACCACAAACCATTGTGATGACCTAGATTCTGAGTCAGATTGCAGTGAGGTGGAAGAGGGAATTTACAGACTCAGAATGGAGCAGAAAAAGAAAGACCTGGATAGGAAGAGGCAAGATTTCTACTGCAGAGGTTGTGGGGGAAGCCACCCCTGCACTGAATGCAAGTTTTTAGACACCATTTGCCTCTGTTGTGAAAAAGAGGACACCTAGCAAGAGTCTGCAAATCATCCAGAACTCCACCCAACAGAAGGAAATTTCCTGCAAACAAAGACAAAGAATTCAAGCCCAACAATCTCAGTGAGAAAATGGGGCAGCACAGAAGCAAGGGGAAGAATGAAACTCATCAGACAGTAACTATTGGTCATTCATCTTCTATCAATAACAGAAAAGTGCATGTCAAGGTACTTATTGAAGGAAGGCCTTGCCAAATGGAAGTGGACTCAGGCTCATATCTGTCTATGGTGTCATGGGACACTATTCACAGACTACTCCCAAACATTCAGAAGAATCATTTCAAGAAGCAAGCTGACTCTTAAAGACTACCAAGGGAACAAGATTCCAGTAGTTGGAACAAGAGAATTCAACGTGAAGTTCAAAGGCCACACCAAACGCCTGCCCCTGACCATCGTGGACAAGGATCTCCCAAGTTTGCTGGGACTTGAGTGGTTCAACCCACTGGGCATCGAGGTGACTGGCATCAATCACGTGAGCAACACTGAATGGGAGGAGGCCTTGAAGTCTGAGTTTCCAGAGGTCTTCAGCGACAGATTAGGCAAGTACTTGGGGACCCTTATCACTTTCAATCTAAATCCCAAGGTGCCACCAATCCGTTTAAAGCCCAGAAGGGTCCCATTTGCCTTAAAGGAAAAAAATGATGCACAATTAGATAAATTAATAGCTCAAGGGGTTTTAGAGCCCACTGACCACTCCAGGTGGGAGACACCCATAGTCACACCAGTCAAGGCTGATGGGTCTGTGAGAATCTGCAGAGACTACAAGGGGACATTGAACCATGCTACAACAGAGTGCATATCCAGTTCCAGTGGTGCATCATTTATTACATTCTCTTGGCGGGGGCACAGTCTTTGCCAAATTGGATCTGGCCCAGGCATATCAACAACTAACAGTTGATGATGCCACTGCAGAGGCCCAAACCATTGTGACTCATAGAGGTGCTTTCAAATGCAAAAGGTTGCAATTTGGAGTAAGTGTGGCACCAGGCATCTTCCAAAGCCTTATGGAAATAATGCTCCAAGGACTGCCAGGGGTAGTGCCTTATTTTGATGATGTGTTAATCTCTGCTGAAAATGACATTCAGTTACTCGAGAGACTCAGAGAAGTCCTCACCAGATTCAAGAAAGCGGGGTTAAAAGTCAAAGAAGAAAAATGCACACTTAGAATTGACAAGGTAGAGTTCTTGGGTTATATGATTGACAAATATGGTATCCACCCCACAGAAGCCAAGATTCAGGCAATCAAAGAAGCCCCCAGGCCTAAATGCAAAACAGACTTGCAAGCTTTCCTGGGACTCATTAACTTCTATCACATGTTTCTACCTCAGAAGGCAACCATTGCAGAACCACTACACAGATTACTAGAAAAAAGTCTACATGGGTCTGGGGCAGGAAAGAACAAGCTGCCTTTAACACTATTAAGAGACAAATCACTTCTGATTCTGTACTGATACAGTTCTCTGAGAAATTGCCAGTTGTACTGACTTGTGATGCATCCCCTTTTGGAGTGGGGGGTGTTGAGCCACATGCTTCCCAGTGGGAGGGAAGCCTTTTACTCTCTGCATTTTACTCTCGCATCTTGACTAAAGCAGAGAGGAATTACAGCCAACTGGACAAGGAAGCCTTGGCAATTGTTGCAGCTGTCAAGAAATTCCATGAGTATCTATATGGGAGAACATTTACCATTGTCACAGATCACAAACCTCTTATAGGCATTGTGGCAGGGGACAAACCAACGCCCACGATCCTGTCACCAAGAATGCTGAGATGGACTGAATTTCTTGCTGCTTATTCATACAAACTCATGCACAGGCCTGGAAAAGACATTGGGCATGCAGATGCTTTGAGTCGCTGCCCACTTCATTCACACACTGAGGATCCTGCTCCTGAGACTTACACCTTTTTCTAGAAACTGTTGCCAAGCTTCCAGTACATGCTGCTGAAATTGCCAGAGAGACTGCCAAAGACACTTTATTGGCTCCTGTTATAGGCTGGATTAAGAAAGGTTGGCCACTTCAAGATCTACCTCAACTTGCCCAACCTTTTAAATCCAGGCAAACTGAATTATCTGTATTAAGAGGATGTATTTTGTGGGGTAACAGGGTGGTTATTCCTGCAAAACTACAAAAAGAGGTTTTGGAAATGTTACATGAGGGTCATCCAGGTATTGTCAGAATGAAGGGATTGGCCAGGAGTTATGTATGGTGGCCAGGTATTGACAAAATGGTTGAACACTGGGTTGCATCCTGTCCCAACTGTCAGGAAGTCAGGCCTGCCCCACCTCTCGCCCCCACACAGGAATGGGAATGTCCTAGGGGCCCATGGTCCAGGATTCACATTGACTTTGCTGGCCCTACCAGAGGGCACACTTTCCTTATTATAGTAGATGCATATTCCAAATGGCTAGAGGTTATCCCTATGGCATCCATCACAGCTGAAGCTGTCATCAAGCAGCTTAAGAGGCTTTTTGTAACTCATGGGTTACCTGATGTCCTCGTTTCTGACAATGGTCCTCAATTTACGTCCAACCTTTTTGAATCATATCTAGCACAGCAGGGTATCAGACATACCCTGACAGCCCCTGGGCACCCTTAGGCTAACGGCCAGGCTGAACGCATGGTACGCTTTACCAAGGAAAAACTTCAGCAATTGGGTCCTGGGGACATCACTGAGAAAGTTGAAAAACTACTCAGTGTCCAGCATATCACTCCTAACCCATCAACTAACTTATCCCCAGGAGAGTTGTTGATGGGTAGGAAACTCAGGTCTCCCCTTGACCACCTTCATCCACTTATGCACCCAATGCACCACTAGATTCCACTAGCAAAATTCGCACATTCACTGTGGGTGATTCTGTTTATGCTAAGAACCTTATGGGTGAACCATTATGGATTCCTGCTGAAATAACCCAAATCACAGGCCCTAGGTCTTACAGGGTACAAACAGAGGATGGTGTCCTCTGGAGCAGGCACATTGATCAGCTTAGATCCAGATTACATCAGGAACATCACAATTGCTCCTCTCTGGTTCCCATACTTAGTACCTCATCTGGGGGGAAGGGGAGGATCATGAGGATAATCAGCAAGCAAGAATCAACCCCATGTGTAACGAGCCAACACGACAGGAACCATCCCAAAACCTGTCACAATGCCAAAATCCATTCTTACAAGTGGAAGACTGTACATCACTACCTGACTTAGGTGCTGACATTGGGTTGGAGATGGATTGGAAGGAGAGACCAGGTTGTAGCAACCAAACAGGTTCTACTATTACTAGAAGTCCCAGTAGGGAAATGTCAGCAGACACATTTCCTCTCTCACTGGGTGAGAACCTTAAAGCATCTGAACCACGTGGGTCTCAAGCATACATAAGAGCCCCACCTATTTAAAAGAATACATTAGATAGATGGGGTTTGAGTATGGACTGAACCTAGTGGGGAGGGGTGTTATGTATGCAGGTTTGAAGTCATTGGTTTAGTTTGAACTGTTCTTGTAAAATGTTAGAAATGATTGGTTTAAAAAGTGCGGGAAAACCCTGCACTCTGATTGGCTGTCAACTGCGGCTGCTGGCTATAAGTAGCAGCCACAGCCCAGCCAAAGCAGGTCCGTTCTGAGCTGAAAGTCATAATAAACTTAAGAGCTGAAGCACCCCGTGTCTGCCTCTTCATGCAAACTTAACAACCACCAACTAAAAAATCATATACTGCTGTTCACTAAGAATTTATTCTAGCTTCTGTCATGCCTGAAAATTCAGCTTAACTCTATTGAAATAGATTCATGCATTGTAACATTATTAACAGGCAAGCAAAACATTCTTCTAGGAAAATCTACTATGCCCAGAAATCAGCCTATCCAACAATTCCTTAAGAAGCCATGATAATTAGATTTCTAGTGAATCTAATGGTGCACTGATATTCTTCTAAAAGAGGAGAGTGCATTGCAACCACAAATCACCCCTTTCAGGAATCAGGCAGCTAAATCTATCTGGAGTTAAAGAGGGATTGTCAGATTATTCATATATACTCTGCACAATTGATGTGTGTGAGTGTGAGAGAGAGAGTGTGTGTGAGAGAGAGTGAGTGAATGTGAAGGTAGGAGCTGTGTTTTTGCAGTGAGCTTGCAATTGTCTGGGAGTTGTGGGATTCCATCATGCTTTAGGCATCATGCTATATGGATTCTAAGTTCAATTAGCTCCTCTCCTAATCACTTTGATTTTTTTTATTCTTTCTCTTTCTTTAAAGATTAAGAATCATTCAACTGGAATGCTTTATTTAAATCACTGGGTGATTGTCCTTTAATCCTTAAAAATCAGTTTAACTATAAGTTTAAAGATTTGTATTTTTTGGAATATACAGGAAAAAGATGATTATTGTTGACTTTGGAAAGTTTCACACTGATTAAGCACTCAGATGGACTTGATTTAAGATTTTGATGTTGATTGAAAGGATCCTCTCCCACAAGAAAAGCCTCTATTTACATTCTGTACTGGCAAAAAGACTTTGAAAATCAGACATCAGAGGACATCAGATGGCTATTTTAAAAAAGTGTTTGGCTCATGGTGATAAGAGGTTTTTGAATACTTAACTATTTATCAGCCTTGGCTGGTGTAACTGTAGAGCAGTGATGGCTAACCTTTTCCATGTCTTGTGCCAAAAGTGTGTATGCGTGCACACTCACTCGCATGCCTGCACCCATGATGCAATGCGTGAGTGACCGCCCCTGCGCATGTGCACACAACCTCCTGCGCCTCTGTGCATGCATGTGTGACCCCGTGCACCACACACCTCTGTACATGCATGCATGCCCCCCGCCCCTCCATACCCTTCCCCTGCGCATGCATGCACATCTCCCCCAGGCATGCATGGCAGATACCCAACAATCAGCTGGCTGGCGGGGGATGCGTGCACATGCGCAGTAGGGCTCTTCTGGGTGACCTCTTATGTGCCGGCAGAAATGGCTTTGCGTGCCACTTTTGGCACGCATGCCATAGATTTGCTATCACGGCTGTAGAGGATCAAGTCCTATTAAATAAAACTGCAGTTTTAAAAATTACGGTTTACAAGGAGATGGAAAAATGGATTTACAAATGAAAGATGATGGCTCAAAAATTGGGGGGGAAATACAAATAATAAACCAGATGAGATTTCATATACTGAAGATATAATAAAACCAGATTATTTTCTTATACTGAATTTACAAGAGGGGTTTGCTAGAGATGCTACATTGGAAATACAAAGAGAGTTTGATAAAAATAAAGAAATGAATTTTGAGAGGAGAGAAAGTTTGAGAAGTCAGATGCTATAACTTTTTTTGAGAATTTTAAAGACTGCAGAAAGAAGAATATAAAATTAATTTATCCGATCAAAGTTAAAGTAATGAGTTATTTTGAAGGATGTTTAATACAGTCTTGATTACAATAGGATGATAATGGTTATTTCTGGTAAAGTTTTAATTGTTTTTGAATGGACTGAATTTTTATTATTTGAAGAGAGAAAACAGGAATTTGTTTAAAGTGCAATGATGGATTCATATGGGTATAATAGATATAATTTGTAATACTTATGGTTATTTTTGATAATCCCTGTTGGATTTCATTGTTGTTGTTGTTGCGGTGGGTTTATAGAAACTGGAGAAAGATATGGAATGAACAGATTTTTGGTTTATTTTAAGAGATGATAAATTTTTAATCTTTAATTAGTTTTAATCTTGATTAAAATGGCTGGGGATGAAGATGGAGGTTTCTTTTTTTTCCTTTTTCTGTTCTTTCTTTTTTCCCCTTTTCTGCATCTTAATTTTTGTTGTTTTCTTTATGATGTTTATTTTGTACCTTGTATAAATTTTCCTTGTATAATACAATAGTTTTCCATTGTATAATATAGACTTTCAGAACTATTTAAAAGCAGTATTTTTGGCTACACATTAATAGAAGAAATGTAGAGAGAGTAAGAACTATTATTGCATTAATTTTATTTTATGGGATTATTTTATTTGGTTATTTCATTACTTGCAATATGCTTTTAATAAAATGTTTGTTTGATTTGTTTTTTATATCAAAGAGAGAAAATGAAGAAAACAAGTCACAGTTCTATCAAATTCCATCAAACCTTGATAAAGTAAGATTATTGTTCTTCATAAACAGTAATTATTCACAAACTTGTTTTAAAAACAAAACCTATTTTATTGCAATGCTGGGAATTGTTTTCATTCCCAGCCGAAATTAATCTCAAACAGTCCCCCAAGATAAGCACACACCTTCCAATTCTGTGGACTGCTGCCAAAAACAGAAGTATCAAATTAACTAGAAAAGAAACAACTGAAGTACATAAAAAACCAACTGAAGTACAAAGAGCTTCAAGGATGACTCAGAACTGATTGAACTACTTTGCTTCCTGCAAAGATTTCATCATCTTGGCCTGACTTTTATCCCTTATGGGAGGGGCAATTACAATTATCACTTTTAAGTTGGGAGAATGGGGAAAGCATGTCCAGGCTATGCCTAAGGGCGTTAAGCTTGCTCAGCAGGACAGGAGGGAAGGAAAATGACTCCTTAAAGAAACAAAGGTCATAAACGTAGTGGCAGAAGTTCACCCTCCCCCTAGTGCACAGTTGCCCTCATCTGTTTCATCTTCTTCAAAGACGGGCAAGGCAGTCCAGCAATCATCAGAATCCATTCCTGTCTCCCTTGGCACACCAGAGAAGGTGACGCCAGTAACTCTGGGCCCCTCTATCCAAAAGAAAGAGGGGATGGCGCAAGGAGTGGCGCTTTGGGGAGATTGACTAAATAATAAATGGCCAATACATGAAGTCTCTTATATTCCTAGCCTTTCCCTTCTGTCTTGGAATATAGCCGGCTGGAAAGGCATTGAAAATCGGATAGATCTTATTAAGCTGATTTCAACATATCATCTCATCCTCCTTCAAGAAACCTGGCTGACTATTAATGATCCACAGAACAGCTTACCGGGCTTTGCCTCATGGCACAAACCGGCAGGCAAAGTCAACTTAAGAGGGAGGGCAATTGGGGACCTAACTACGTTGGTTAAAAGGGATACGGGATGGAAGGGTGAGGAAATTTGCTTAGATCCTCAATCCCAATATATTTTGCCTATTAGGCTTTTGATCAGGGGGATGGATCTAATTTTAATTAATGTATACATCACTCCTTTTTCATTACACCTCCTAGGAAGAGAATTGTGGGATGAATTAGATCTAGTATTAGCTACTTTAAAAGGATGCTTCCCCCAAGCAAAAATCATATTAGCCGGAGATACTAACGCAAGATTAGGCCCCTCACTGAAGAACTATATCAAGCAAGGCTTCGTACCAACTAGACATCTTTACAATGCGTTCACCTGGGCCTCAATGGACAAGAAGGTTAACAAATATGCCCAGAGGTTCATTTCTTTATTGTTTGTAAACGACATGCGAGTCCTCAGTGGCTCAAGTGACGGGTATATATACCCCTATACTTTCCTGTCCAACAAATCATCAACTTCTATAGATTATATTTGTACCTCCTCTAGTTTAGTACATCTCTTTTCAGATGTGAGATTCATATTTAGAGAGGAAAGTGATCACTTTCCTATTATGACATCGGTCGCACTCCCTTCAGAAGTTAGGCCCTACCTTAAAGAGGCAACCAACAACATTTAGCAAATGTCCAGGTTTATAATTACAAAAGGATATATTGGCATAGACTGGATGTTGAATCTGTGACCAACTATCTGGGCTCAGAAGAAGCTAGACAGCTAGCAGTGGAAATCTCCCAAAGTAAGGCGGGGGATAATACCCCAATATCAGCTTATATAGAGCTAACTTCTACTCTTAAGAACTTAATGATCCAGAATGATAGCAAAGTAGGTGGGATGTCCAGAAAGTGGTTTGACGATGATTGTTATAGGGCGAGAGCAAATTTGAGAGCTGCAGTTAGGAAGGTTAACTGGTCTAGACTGGATGGTGATTATTCAAATATGGTTCAAATCAGGAGAGCTTATAAATCCCTCTTGGAAAATAAGAAAAGCCGCTATAACTCCAGGATTTGGAAAGAGATAGAAATGGCAGCGAAATCTCAATTCCCTATGATTTTCTGGCATAAGATAGCAGGCATATTAAAACAACGTTCCCCATTCATGGACACTGATATTTCAACAGTGAAATGGGAGAAGCACTACCTCGCTCTATTTGATGCTAATAATATAATGAATGGTTCACAATTGGAAATTCCCCATCAGGAATTAAGGAGTTGTCCCGAATGGACACCTGTAACCTTTACCGAAGTTGAACATATAATCCAATCTTTAAAAGTTGGGAAGGCTCCCGGAGAGGACCTGTTGCCCCCAGAACTCTTTAAGTCTAACATTTACTTTTGGGTGCCGGTGTTGGCAGCACTGTTCACTTATATTGATAAAGTAGGGATAATCCCTGAAGGGTGGAGACTAGCTATAGTTTTTCCAATTTTCAAGAAAGGTGAACAGAGCCACCCCAACTAATTACTGTCCCATCAGTCTTCTCAATATAATATCAAAAATGTATACAAAGCATTTGTTAAATAAAATAGAGGACTGGTGTCTGGACAAGGAAATTTTGGCAAACGAGCAGGCAGGCTTCAGATTGGGTAGGTCTCCAATTGATAATTGTTTTGTCCTTTCTCATTTAATCAACAAATATAAGTCCTGGGGGAAAAGTTGTATACCGCCACCTTACTTCCGCTTTTGACTCTATCGATAGGAACCATTTGTGGAGGAAACTACAAATCATGTGGATGGATCCCAGACTTATTTTATTGATTAGAACTCTTTATACTAATACGGCAATTAGAGTCAGATATGCAGCAAACGGAGCTTCAACTAACAGCATACCAACAGCCAGAGGAGTGAGGCAGGGCTGTCTGTTGGGCCCTATTCTTTTCAATCTATATATAAATGATATTCCAGATGAGTTGGAAGGCCCTTCTACATATAGCCCTTGAATAGGCTCAAGACATATTAATGTATGCCAATGATTTAGTGTTGTTTTCCAGAACCCAAATAGGTATGAGAAGACTCCTCACCAAGCTCTCGTGTTACTGTGTTACAAATTTCTTGACTATAAACATAGCCAAATCAAAAGTTATAGTTTTTGCCAATAAGAATAAAAAGCACAGTTGGCATATCAATGATGTAAGGATTGAGCAAGTTACTCAATATACCTATCTTGGAATTGTTTTCTCTAGCATAGGTGGCTGGACTCCTCATCATCAATCTCTTTCTCAAAAGGTCAGAGCTGAAGCAAGCCTCGTATACAAATTAAGTAAACGTATCCAACCAACTTCGATTTTGCCAATTCGTAAAGTCTATCAGGCCAAGCTTGTTCCGATTATGCTCTATGGTGCCAAAATTTGGGGTCTTACAGAGGCCCCCATATTAGAGAGAACCCAAAATAATTTGCTAAGGAGGATGTTGGGAGTAAACAATTCCACCTCGGCGGCAGCCATTAGAGCCGAATTAGGATGTTTTTCATTGTACACCTATATGATTACTAGGGCAGCAGCCTACTGGCTAAAAGTGACTCAGATGGAAGCCAGTAGACTTCCTAAAATCTGCCTAGATGAACAGCAGAACTTAAACCTTCAAAGATATTCCTGGCTAACCCGGCTGTCAGAAATTTTGAATCGATATGGCTTAGGGTTTCCACTGTGTGATACATTGAAACAAGTCAAACAATGGATTAAAGATGTCCATGGGCAAATAGACATGGCAACTTTATCAACTAATGGTTCCCTTGGGCTACTGACAGTAGCCAAAACAACTTTTACTCTGGAAAAATACTTATACGTATAAATGCCATCATTGGAGGGAGAACTATTTGCTAAATTTAGATTTGAACTCCTAGATACTAACATCAAATTTGGCCATTATCGGAAAATCCCGTATAATGATAGAACATGTGTATGCCGGGCAAACGCAATAGAGAACACATTGCATATAATATTTGATTGTAGTTTGTACGGAGAAGTAAGGAAAAAATATCTCACCCCAATCGTGGATAAATTTCCCCACTGGGATGTAAGGCATAAGTTAATATTCTTATTGAAAGCAGACTCTTCTTCTCTGATAAGGGCAATCACTGGCTATCTTAAAAGGATGACAGTAATACGAGCCAGCTATATTGAAAAGAATTTTATTGATTGTAAGAAAGATGAGCTGAACTAGAAAGGAGCTATGTTAATTAGTATTTCAATCTTTGTAAATATAGTTATTGAACACTTATATCGTCAATTTTAATGTTACATATGTTATATTTTTAGATTGTCATTTCTGTAACCGTAAGGTTTTTTTTTAACCATGTGATCTTTGAAAAGGCCTTCGGGCTATTCAATAAACAAACGACAAAACAAACTTTTAGGAGTGAAGAATATGATAATCTCAGTACAAAAATAAATCTTTCTTCGGAACTTGTTTTACACATGGGAGTTTTGTTATAAAAGGTTCATTGCCAGTTTCATCATAATGCCTTGATTCCCAAGACATTGTTATGGATGAATGAAGGAAGAGGCAGAAGACAAGAGATAGAGACAAATAAGAAAAAAAGAGTGGTTACTTGCTTATATGCCTATAATGGGAAGAGAAAATACAGTAAGGGTTACTAAAGAAAGGGCTAGATTTTAACAATTCAGAATTCAAAGATTACTGAATCTCTATTAGTAATTTATAGATAACAGGAGCAAACATAGGAAATATTTCTGCTAGCACACTTCAACTATTTTCTCTACAGTTACTGTCAAATTCTTTTTGAATTGAGTTGGCTAATCATTCAGGATATTCAATTCAAACAATAAGCACTGTTTGGGGGGAAAGTATAGAAATTATCTTCTTGCTATTCCAGGTTATTTCCTATGTATATGATTGTAAACCAAATTAAAATATAGCTGTTATCTATCTGTTGAAATAGGCAAATTTTACATCCTATTTTACAATAGGGGAATTAAGGAATATATTTTTATTATTATTTTTTAAATAAAGAAAAGACTAGGGTCCTTGATGCTCTCTGAGTTTGGCTATTTTCTTGCAGACATATCATTATCCAAACTAGATAACATCATCAGTTCTGGAGCATCAAGGACCCTTCATTTCAACCCTGACCCACAAACATTCCCCTTTGTTGGGGGAAGAAACTCTCCAACAGTTTCTCAGTTCTGGAATTCACCATCAGCAGTAGTATCTCTTTCCCCACCTCTCTCTCACACACTTACATACCAAAACACAGAGACACACAGACACACAGATGAATATATATATGATATTTGGTTAGGTTTTCTTTGCTACTATTGTAAAGGACAACAATCATTCTGAGCCTTCCATAATGTTCTGAATATAACAGCATTCTCAGGAGTCATTGAAAGAGGGAATTGTAACTACCTTTCCCACTACAATTAGAATATTTGTAAAAAAAAATTGCAAAAATAATATTTATATCAAAGAGACAGTAACTTGTGTCTTTAAAATGGAAGCTGTTGCCCCAAGAGCTTACAAACTACTGCTGCACATAGTTCTGCTACATGTATGCATAGCAAGATGCTTTAGATTAGCATTCTATTTTACCAAGCTGCTATTTCAGAAGTCTATTTCCTTTCACCATGTTGGAAATGTAACTGCTTTGATTCCTGAGAATTCCATGGACATCCTAGAAAACAAGCTAATAGACCATTGAACAAAGCAACACAGAGTTCTTACTCAAGGCACCAGGCTCAAATTATCCAACTTCAGACACATTAGGCTCTAATGCTAGGAAAAGATGAAAGATAAAAGATAAAAGAAGAAGAAGATGGCAAGCAGGGCAAAATGCATGGATTCTGTTAGGATGATAACAGGTGTACTTTTGGAAGAGTAAAGTCCTACACTTAGGCAAGAAAAACCAAAAGTACCCATATAGACTGGGTGAAACCAGGCTCAATAGCAGTAACTGTGAGAGGGATCTTGGAGTCTTAGTGGACAACCAGCTAAATATGAGCCAGCAGTGTGCAGCAGCAGCCAAAAAAGCTAATGCAACCCTAAGTTGAATTAACAGAGGGATACAATCAATATCAAGGGAGGTACTAATACCACTCTATAAAGCCTTAGTAAGACCACACCTAGAGTATTGCATCCTGTTTTGTTCACCACATTATAAAAAAGATGTTGAGACTCTAGAAAAAGTACAGAGAAGAGCAACCAGGATGATTAGGGGACTGGAGGCTAAAACATACAGAGAACGGTTACAGGAACTGGGCATGGCTAGTCTAGTGAAGAGAAGGACCAGGGGAGACATGATAGCAGTCTTCCTATATTTGAGGGGCTGCCACAGAGAGGAAGGGGTCAAGCTATTTTCTAAAGCACCTGTAGGCCAGACAAGGAATAATGGATGGAAACTGAACAAGGAGAGATTTAACCTGAAAATAAGGAAAAACTTTCTGACAGTGAGAACAATCAACCAATGGAACAGCTTGCCCTCGGAAGTTTTGGGAGCACCATCACTTGAGACTTTCAAGAAGAGACTGGACTGCCATTTGTCAGAAATGGTGTAGGATCTCCCGCTTGGGTGGGGGGTTGGACTAGATGACCTACAAGGTCCCTTCCAACTCTGATTATCTGTTAAAGACCCAAAGGACCAGGTTAAGAACAGGTCATCAGAAAATCTGGGGTTGTAAGAGTTGATACTGATTTGATGGCACATAATCAGCAAACAATTGTGTGTACAGGTATATCTTGGTATGTGTGCTCTGTATCTGATTGTCTGCCTGCCTGTCTAGCTAATTAGCTATCTCTGTTATTTTGCACTGTCCTCAACCCTTAAAACTCTACTGTACATTATATACGATATGTACAGAAAAATAATCTTACTTTGGTTGCAAAAAAAACAACTACCAAGTATCTTGTCTCTCACATCGCTTTCTCTCAGATACTTGCTGCTTTATATCTTAATTAATTTAGTTGCTATAGATTTTTCTTGGCTTAGTAAATGGTCTGGTGTGAGAAGGAGGACTATCCTTATACTTCCAGAGCACATACTGAAAAAGTTAATAGTTTAAGGTCAAGATAGAGCACTGTCCCATGAAATCCTTCCATCACAAGATATTCAGTAGGTGTCACTCTGTAAGGTGCAGTAAATTGATTTGTTTTTATTTTCAAGATGGGGCAGTCAACCCAATACAGATGAAATTGCTGTGATGAATAGTCTCTGTGCATTAGTTTCACCACAACTGCAAACATTTTAAAAATCAGCCCATAAAGGTTTTATTTTTTCCTATTTTTGTTGTTTACCATTTTTCTCTAATTCATATTTTCTGTAAAAGTAGTTTCATTTGAGATCTATTTCTTATGTAGACACACTTATAGCATATATCAGCAGCACTTATGTTTCATGGATTCCCCAGTTCTTCGCTACAGCTTATATGTGATACCTGAAAAATTCAAAGTGTAGTTTAAGATGATCCTAATAAATGCTGCATTAATGCTCATTGATGATTCAACTTATATTTTTCTCTTCAAATTAGGAAACTGTACAACACTAGATATTGTGGAAAACAATGTATTAATACATTTGATTAAATAAATTTAAATATGTAGTTGCAACCATGTTTTAATGGACATGTATTATTGTATCTTTGATTGATTATTTTTATAAACTGCCATGCATAAAAATGTAAGATGCAGAGATATTTCTGCCCATAAAATAAATTAGGAGTACTCAGAGTCAATCAAAAAAACTTTTTCCCCAAATACCTAATTGAGTTCAAGGGACTTTGGGAATATATATTTTGGACATTCCTCCTCCTCTTCTACCCAAAGGCCCAAGCAATTTTCAAATCTGTGAAAGATGCTGAAGATGGAACGGATGACAGCCTATAGAATATGTCTCACTGGGTTTACTAATTGGAAAATTATACTGCTTGTGTTACTTCTCATGAGAGCTAGATCTGGAAAGGTCAGAAGCAAACTGATACCAGACTGGTCTATTACAATTTATTTATTTATTTATAATTCACATTTCTAAGGCTGATCAATTCATTGAACACTCTGGGGGGCCTTACAGTTTTAATAGTAAAAACATATTATATCTATTGGTTCTCCTGACTGAAAATAGAGACTTCAGCACATTGTGAAATACATATTTGTGTATACATAGTTTGTTTGTTTGTTTGTTTGTTTATTTATTTATTTATTTATTTATTACTTGGACTTGTATGCTGCCTCCTCTCCAAAAGGACTTGGGGTGGCTCACAACTAAAAACCAACAATAAATTAATTACTTAAAAAATATTAAATACTAACAAGCCCAGTTACTCTAAAACCCCAATATACATTATACAATTTAAAAATTTCAACCCCCCCCCCAAGAGGTCAGCACAGCCCGGCCTGTTCAAATAACCAAGTTTTCAAGTCGTGACGGAAGGTGCGAAGGTCAGGGCCAAACAAAGCCCCACGGGTAACAGATTCCATAAGGCGGGAACAGCCACAGAGTAGGCCTGTCCCCGGGGCACCACCAGCTGGCACTGGCTCACAGACGGCACCCTGAGGAGCCCCTGCCTGTGCGCTCGTACAGGCCGGTTGGCACTCAATATCGGTTTATGAGAGCTTATTCTTAAATCACTGCATATAAAGAATAACAGAGTTGGAAAGGACCTTGGAGATGTTCTACTCCAACCCCCTGCTCAGGCAGTAAGCACTGTACCATTTCAGACAAAGCTTCAACTTTTAGTGTTGGCCATTATAAACCTCCCAGTATCCATTGCACCAAATGTCCAATTTACTATTTCAGATTCTGAGATTCATATATTTTACTTTAATCTACTAATCCACAGTAGTAAAATGCTACAGTGAGACAATGAGAATTAAAAAAAAATATGCCTTTTCACATTTATGTTGGCCTAAGGGTAAGAGGAGAAAATCCTTTCAGTAACATCACCTCAACAAATGATTTACTTCAGCTGTCTAGAAGGCAAGCTCTTTCTAGAAGGAAAGAGCTGAGTTGCACTCTAGTCATTGTCCAATATAGGATCATAGAATCAGACTTGGATGGTACAATCTCAGCCCTATAAATTGCTGAATGAAAAAAATAAATGTTTATTCAGAGTTTCATAACACGTATTTGGGGAAGGAAATAAAATGGTTCTCAGTGAAAACCCTGATTTATTAAATTATCTAACCAATCCAGTAAAGCTGAAACAAAGGAAATTTCACTTCAGCAGAAGTGAGTCTATTGATCTTATGTGTAACATGTTATATTTCTTATGTTTTCACCATCTGTTCTTCCTAGTTGCCTCAATGGTTGAGCAATCTCATATAGGTTTAAATCTAGAACCTACTATTACTGTGGGAAATTTATTTCAAAAAGGTAACAGATAACAGATTGACAAATAAATAAATTAAAAATAAAAAAACACAGATAATCAGAGTTGGAAGGGACCTTGTAGGTCATCCAGCCCTCCACCCAAGCGGGAGACCCTACACCATTTCTGACAGATGGCAGTCCAATCTCTTCTTGAAAGTCTCAAGTGATGGCGCTCCCACAACTTCCGAGGGCAAGCTGTTCCATTGGTTGATTGTACTCACTGTCGGAAAGTTTCTCCTTATTTCCAGGTTAAATATCTCCTTGTTCAGTTTCCATCCATTATTCCTTGTCTGGCCTACAGGCACTTTAGAAAATAGCTTGACCCCTTCCTCTCTGTGGCAGCTCTGTGGCAGGTATAAGGCTTCCTTGTCCCTGTTCAGAGTCAAACCATGTAAGGCTGCAAATCTCTTTCTTTGCAGCAAAGGAAAATTATCTTCTTTGGTATGGTTTAATAGACAATAAAATCCAAGAGCTGGCACTTGCCATAGTTTGGGATTTTTCACATGAACATTTTTAAAGCTTTTATATTGGAGCTGAGAGGTCCTGATCCTAGTAATCACCATTTCATTTTATAGCCTCGTTCATCTGAGAAGAATCCAACTTGAAGCTTGCAGCCATTCTATGTAGAGAAATGTTATGACAAGAAAGAATGCCCTGTAGTACTCCATGGGGTTTTAGGCTGTCCATGTCAAGAATCTTCACATGCATAAATGTATATCTAACCTGGGTTTGTTTTGTTTTATTTAAAAAGAGAGGGATTTTAGACACAAGCAGGTAAAACTCACTGTCATCTGCTTTTATAATTTTTAACAGTAGGACATGTTGATTGTTAGCTGAACACTTGATATCATCCACAAGTGCAAAAGTACATTTAGTGACAATCCACTCCTTTGTGTTTCTATTCTACTGTCCTTTACCATAATCAAAGGCCAGAGTGAACCATATCTAGAAGCTGGTTTTAGCCATTTTTGTTGCAGTCCTGGATAGTACTGGATAAGTATGTAGAGATTTACAATCAAATAAAAGGAAAGATTTAATCCCAATGTCTGAATGTCAAACTAAAGCATTAACTAAAGCATGCTCTTTTTAAATTTTGCCATAAGTATGATTTATTACATAAAAGCAAATAAGAATGTAGCTCTGGCCAAAAGTTTTTTCACCATATGTAAAAAACAGAATATCCAGAGTAGATCTGGCTCAGCAGAGACTGACTAGTGACTAGTTATAATTAATACATTCTATGTTTTGTACACTCCTTTGCATGCCTCTATCAACATTGCATTCTCTCACATACTAGTTTAGCTTTGTTGAGCCCATGGAGAAAGAATTGCTTCATGACTATTCAGCTGATGGACTGAACAAAGTTCATCCACTTACAATAGTTGGAAAGATATGAGACTATTTCTCCCATATAGAATCTGCCTGTGAGTGAGACCATATAAGACTTTCAATTTCATATATTGACATTCACAACAAAAGCAACATTCGGAAGCATATCAAATTTATTTCCATCCATTAATTAAACATTGTTTTATGAAAATTATATATCTATCATATATGTCTCCAAAAATCTTACAGATCAATGGTCACTGCTGCTGTTCTTTAACAATATTAAAGTGTTAAAGTGTTAAATTCTTTAACACTATTCATTGTTTAATTACAACAGTAAATTTTGCTCAATTTACATGACTTCTTTCTATATTTACAGTTGCCAATATGACTTAAAGTTAAGTGGTTCATCATTGGAACCATCTTTCAAATTCTAGCCTTTTTAATTAGAGGATATGAATGGTAATTTTACAGAACATTTTATGTTCTCTCCATGCAAGCATCTTTTTCTAGAACCTCTAGATTGATTAATTTAAGATCTAGATTATTGTGCCAAAGATATCCAGCCACCTGTTTCTGAATAACAAATTTGAAGAAATGAATGATAGGTTATTATGTGTTCCTCTGCTCTCAGGTTACTGTTGCTAAACAATTCTTGTAGTTATTTTGCCTACCTCCTAAATCTCTCAGAAGATCCTAATCTATGTTTTATTCACCTCTGCTAGTAGATGTCCTTCACTCTCATCATTTTCTCCCAAGCAAAAGAAGCAAACACATCAAGGAGAATCAAAAGGGAAATATTCCCTCCCACTTTCAAAAGCAGGACATATGCCACATTTTATGAAGTGCTGGCCTAGGCAGCCATCTGAGACCCTTTCAAATGACAAGGGCAACCTTGGTTGTCATTTTCTACAAATAACTAAGCTGCTCTTTTTATTGTTTCAATTTGAAATGAAAAGCACCCCATTTCCCACCAGAGAATTTGCAATGACATTAAAGGTGAAAGGATGCTAGTTTCTATCTATAATAGAGCCCAGTATTACAGCGGAGATCCTTGTGTGCTCTGGATTATGATCTCAACATAAATAAAGTCTCTGCATTTTTCTGATTATTAATGTTCTTTGAAAATCCACTGTGGCTGTTTACATATATAACAGATGAAATACTGCTTCTTGTAAGATTGGATACCTCCAGAGCTTACAAGGATATCCAGATTCTAATAGTAAATGGAAAGATATCAAAAGTGGTGAAAATGCATCAGCCACATTAATAAGAGCATCCTCTACTAATGAACATATTAGCTGTTGGTGAACCATAAATTTGGATGTTGATTGAAAGGATCCTCTCCCACAAGAAAAGCCTCTATTTACATTCTGTATTGGCAAAAAGACTTTGAAGATCAGACATCAGAGGACATCAGATGTCTATTTTAAAATAAGTGTTTGGCTCATGGTGATAGGAGGTTTTTGAATACTTAACTATTTATCAGCCTTGGCTGGTGTAACTGTAGAGCAGTGATGGCTAACCTTTTCCATGTCATGTTCAAGTAATGTTTCTCTCATTTCTTTCTTTGAAATTGTAGTAATAGGACAAAACAAATGCTTCTGTTTTCTAACAATCTAGAGAAAAAAAGACCCCCTAAATTTGAGCCCCTTAAATTCCAGTATTTGAGGGGCTGTCACAAAGAAGAAAGAGGGGCTGAATTTATATTCCAAAGCACCAGAAGGCAAGACAAGAAACAAAGGATGGAAAATAATCAGAGAGAAGCAACCTGGAAGAAATTTCCTACAGTAAACAACTTGCCTTCAGAAATTGTGGGTGCTTCATCACTGGGTGTTTTTAAGAAGAGACTGGACAGCCATTTGTCTGAAATGGTATAGGGACATGATGGCGAACCTATGGCATGTGTGCCGGAAGTGGCATGCAGAGCCATTTCTGCTGGTACACAAGCTATTGTCCAGAAGAGATCCACTGTGCATGCACGTGCCCCTGCCAGCCAGTTGATTGTTGGGTATCTGCCATGCATGCATGGGGAATGTGGCATGTGCAGGATATGCATGAGCATGCACAGAGGGTGAAGTGTGAGAGGGTCGCATGCATGCAGAGGCCCGCAGTGCATGGGGGGGTCATGCACACATGCAGACTTTCGGTGCATACACACTTTTGGCACGGGATGACAAAAGGTTAGCCATCATTGGTATAGGGTCTCTTGCATGAGCAGGGGCTCAACTAGAAGACCTCCAAGGACCCTTCCAGTTCTATTCTGATTGATTGGCAAGTTCTAAGTGCATTGGGTACCAAACAAAAGATGTCTATTGGGGAAAAATTTTCAGGTCAAAATGCATTGAGCACCAAATACTATGAGTTTCAAAGCAGTTGAGTAACAAGGTACCACTGTACTAAACTTCTAGCTTCTGTAGATAGTACTAAAGAAAAAATACAGATGTAGGGCATTGAACTACCAAGCTGCGTGTTATTTTTATGTTATGAAATGCTGGCTTCATACTACGATAGGTAGGGCTGTGTCTTTGGGTCACTTCCAGAAATATGTGACAAAACTAAAAAAACTAAAAGGCCCAAGGAGATGACAGCAAGTTGTAACATTGAACTACAATGGAAAAAAGAAATGTAGTTTTCTAGTAACTGCAGCCACATGAAGATATGTGAACCAAAGTACAAATTAATATATGAATTCTAGATTAGGCTCCAATAGCATCCAAACTACTGAGATAACCATACTTTACTCCAATTAAAAGTAATTAATCTTGACTAATATATCTCAGTGATTTCAAAAAGAATAACTTGATATGGAGGCAATAGTGAGAGTCATGAATAGAGAAAAGTTGAAGAATTTCAGCAGAACCTATTATAATTACTATTTAATAAATCTTATTCATTTTCCATGAACACTTGGGCTCATGAAAAGCTATATAAACATTTAAATTATGCAAATCATTTGATTCTTATCTCACAGAGGCAAATATTCCCTGATAGAAAATGAATCTTTTTGCACATGAATAAATTTATTAAATATCTGAAGCTATATATTACAAATAAATTAATTGTGAAAATTAAACCTATGAAGTTGTAAAAGACCTCTGGCTCTGATCATTTTTAATAAAGTATACTTTTTGCCATATACTGTACTAGCAGAGGTATTTTGGAAAAGCAATTCTTGTTATGCTGAATTCTCACAACTTTAGCTTCCATTTTCTATCATTATTTCTAAATAGATCATGCCTATTGGTGAAAACATGTCAGAATAACTCTGTGGCTGACTAAAATGGCAGGAAGAATGAATCTTCAGTTTTTGCAATGCAACCACATTTTCAAAGGTGATTCATTCTCAACTCACATTTAAATTTTAGATGCATTGTAGACAAAGGCAGATAAAATAGGGAAGTAAACTAATTTTAAATTGAGTATACATTTAATTTAGTCCATATATATTATTTGATCATATATTTATTGCAAAATAATTATAGCCCAACGATGTGATTGTATGTTTGAACAGACAAAATTCAGAGGTTTCACCTTAGGTATAATTTGACAGAATGAAGCAACCACCTCCGCAGCAGATTTGGGTGATGAAGATCATGAAAGCAGAGTGACTATTAATATTCTACAGTAATTTCCAAAGATAAGGAATAAAGAATAAGATGCCTGAATATTAGGACTATGCCAATCCTTCTAAAAAGGTGCTTCCAAAGTATCCCAAAAAGTTATATCTAACAATGTAAAAAAAAAGTACTTGATATATGCTGCCCTGAATTCCAAGGCATTTCTTGTAAAGAATTGAATAGCACCCTGATTGCAGGAGAAAACATGTTGGCTTTTCTAATATAGTGAAATATCTTTGTCCAATCTTCTCCAATTGTAGGAGCTTGTGTTATACACCTCTATTCCCCTTTGTGCAGATTTGTACCCAACTTTTGAATTTAAAGCCGTGTTGCTTCCATTTCAATGCTTTGAGTTCGTCATGCTGTCTCTGAGATGGTCCCTACAGAAACTGCTGATGTGAGGTTTTCTTTAGAAGTGGAACCATGCATCCTCTGAAGAAAGCATATCTTTTATTTATTAAAAGCATTAATGTTTTCCTCTTTGTGCCAGTACAAAACACTCAGGGGAATTTAAAACAAACCAACAATTAAAATCAAAATTAAAGCAAACATTATAATTAATTAAAAGGAAATACACATTTAATGAGAGACATCAGATAATAACAGTATAACCAGATTATCAGATTATTTAAAAGATAAATATTAAACAAAATGTGTTCTTCTAGAAGAACAAAACCCAACTAAAACAGAAATACTTCAGCTTGGATTTGAATGTCATCCAAAGGAAGACCAAATAAATCCACACAGAAGAGTATTCCACAATTTTGTGGCAACAACAGAACAGGTCTTGTTGCACAAGTCTGCTGATTCATTATAATTCTAGTTGATCTAAAAACACTAAGCTTTGGAAAGCACTAAAGAAAACAGTAGTGTTCATGGTTTCATCATTCTAAGACACAGCTTTTTAGGAAAATTTGGAACTACATTTTGAAATGTAATTGTAGCAAGCACATAAATCTATACCACTATACTTGCCCATATGCTTTGTTAGTTTGGGTCACATTCCTTGACATTTAGATGCTTAATCAGCACAGGCAAAACTCCTCAAAACTGAAAAGTAGATAACTTCCCACACTGGGGACCAAACTGGATTTGCTAATGATGCTTTCTGACATAAATGTTTCATCTGACTTCTTCCTGGTAGAGTCCCTTTCTGGAAAATCATGCTGCATATTTTCTGGCAGCTTAGAATGGACTGACAAAGTTGCATGATTTGTGAGGAAAGAAAAGACTTACAGCTGGAAAAGAAACAGAGGAGTTGGCCTCTCCTAAAATTTTCTGTCCCACTAATTTTTTACAGTGAGGTTAAAGCTTACAAACTGTTGCTAAAAGAACAGATAAATTGCCCCTGCTTGCCCCCACATTTTGTCTAGCTACAGTCTGGAAAGGATTCTTCATTGTCAACCATTTGAGACAAGCCATGTCAATAAATAGATATCACTGGGATATAGAAATGCTACTTTATTGTTGTAAGGTATATTTACACAATCTTGAAACCCTGCCCAAAAGCTTCAGTACCCCGTTTTTATGAACAACAAGATCAAAAAGGTCTGCTCCAACTCTCTTTCTCATGCTTTATAATTTCTCTGTGCAATTAATCATTTTACCTTTCCAACCTTTTTTTCCAGGCCAGAGTTAAATTCCTCTACATTCATACTTGGGTTTTCTTCAACTCTGAAACAATAGTGAATAATTGAGAGGAAGGGGAAGGAGAGGTAGCAGTGGAATATGCATGGTGTGTCTTCGCAGAGGAAACAAAATGCACATATTTGATCAGGATCTTTTATCTTAAGCACTCATTTTAGAAGTTATATATTAACCATTCTTTTACATTAGCTAATACAATAATGCATTGATTCAATTTAGAAGTACATACTGTAAATATTGTTTTGGAATTGCAATTTTCCCCTGAAAGACAGATCAGTGTCTTCCAAAATCCTATATCACCTCTGTCAAGACTGAATCAGAATAGAGCTAGAAGGGACCTTGGAGGTCTTCTAGTCCAACCCCTGCTCAAGCAGGAGACCCTATACCATTTCAGACAGTGCCTGTCCAGTCTCTTCTTAAAAACCTCCAGTGATGAAGCACCCACAATTTCTAATGGCTGTTCCACTGGTTAATTGTCCTCACTATTAGGAAGTTACTCCTTAATTTCATGTTGCTTCTCTCCTTGATTAGTTTCCATTAATTTATTCTTGTCCTGCCCTCTGGGACTTTGGAAAATAAGTTGATCCTCTCCTCTTTTGGCATCTTCTTAGATACGGAATCTGCTATGATGTTCCCTTAGTCCTTCTTTTCTCTAGACTACCCAACTCCTGCAATGGTTCTTCATATGTTTTAGATTGTTAAGCTAAATGTTATTTGTTCTATCACTGGTTTGGGATTTATAAAAGGTCAGTTTTAGGGTGAAAATTTGACACATCTGGGCCTATGAAAGGATTATTGGTCCAAGCCTCTTCTTCCAGAAACATTTTTGATCTATAACCCCTGGACCCATTTTCTTACTATAGCCTAGCTATTCAGAAGCTACTGCAGTCCCACCTATCTTTGGAATGTCCTGGTGTTCTTTCCTTAGTCTTATTCTATGAGAAAAATAGAGCTCCCTTAACTTGTACTGCCCTTCTGGCAAATAACAAGGTTTAAAATAGAAATCATGAAATGATTTCTGCACTAGAAACTTCTTCTCTTGTTTCATAATGGCATTTGAAAAAGGGATCAATCTACAAGAGAAAAGACAAAATCAAGGGTAGGATTTTTTTTTAATGGATGACTCAAAAGTTATACTTTACAAAACTGCATGCAATTGTTTCAGTAGACTGGTATGCTATAATCAGTGAACTCCAGAAATACTGTTTTCAAGTTCTCCAAACTGATATTTGTGATGTAGGGTAGATAGGCAAAGCGGGTAATTACCAATTCTTACTATATGCCATAATATCACAACATATGTTTTATTATGTTAGTATTATCATGGTTAGGTAGAAGAATCAGTATCTTCAGATATTAATAAAAAAAGAAGTAAGTCTTGAACTCAGATATTATGCTGATAATTTGCATATACAGACAAATAAAAGTAAGAGAGAACAAAGCTTCCACTGCACACACAACAAAATAAACCTAATGCTGATTCCTGGTTTAAAACACGTAATCATTTCAACAGAAATAAACAACTCTTGAAAGAGATGCTCCCTTGTTTCTTTTTACCTGGATTTATCTTTTTTCAGTCAATAAAAGATGAGGCTGTATGAAAATGGTAAATCCCACCAGCTTCTTATCTTAACACAACACTTCTACCTCTAGTTTTAAACCTTCAAACTGCAAATTTTTCTCCTCCCGTTGAAAGAGTGGGTGTGGGGAGAAATCATCCTGTTTCTAAATGTCCAAATCCAGTTCTTGTCCTAATGAGAATGTGTATTTAGAAATAAATGCTATCTAAGTGGCTCGAGGCTACTTTGTAATGGCACTAATTTTCCTTCTTCCTACTAACCCTAAACCTGCTTATTGAGCAAAGAAAAAGGGAAAGTGTATGGGCATTACTGTAAAAGCCTCAGTAGCTTATATTTCTGAACTCAATATAAGGTCCTATTCAACCAATAAAGAATAATGATCTACCCAACATGACACAAACAACATAAACCTACCAAGCTATGATGATAGTGATTGGACCCAGTGCTATCCTTGAGTGAAAACTTGCTTTGCCAGAGCATTTATATAGTCTTTTTTCAAGTTAAGTAACTAGATCTAGTGGATAGAAGGAGGGGAGATAATGGCCATACTTTCCTGGATCTCATTTGAACAGGGTCACTTCCTTTCTTAAATGCTGTACTTGATTGTTCATGACATCCCTAGTTGCTCAGAGACACAATACAATCTCTCAGGAGCTGTGAGACTCAGGCAGTTAGATGTGGTAATGTGAACACTTCTCTTAAATGGTTTAGCAGAACAAGCCATTCTTGCTATTAGTTCAGCTAGGGATGAACGAATCTGTCGGATTCAATTTTTCTCAGGTTCTTATTTTTATACTCTTAGATTCAGTTTGTTCTGTTTCTAGGTTAGTCCAAAAAGACACCGTTGAAAACCTGAACATATTTTGTCCGTACTTCTATTAATATCTGCATGGATATAGATACACATTTGGCTAACATGTTCATTTATGGTAATTTTCCCTTTCCTTGATGCAATTTGAATGTAATTTTCACAATATATCAATTTCTTCTGCATAACTTTCCTCACATTGCTTTCCTATATGCATTTTTAATAGAAAAATTGCACTGAGGCTTAAAGCTTGAAATATTTTTGTTGTTGCTGTTCATTTATTTAGTCACTTCCTACTCTTTCTAACCCAGACTTTGTAAAAGACACTGTGTGTGTATCTGAGAGAAGCCTGACAATAACAGGACAATGATGCCAGCAGGACCGAATCTGGCCCAGTAGGTGGCTCAAGGCTAGACTTGTTGCCCACTTCATCAGACAGGGTATCCTTATTTTTTAATCAATTTCTCACTCAGACATGACTAGTCATTTGGGTGTCATAACTCAAGCTCATTCTTGGGCAGGGACAAGCAATTGAGGTTATTATAGACACACAGATATATGACATGCTAATCAAACCACTTGCCCTTTTTATATCCAAACATCAGCTCTGTGGATAATTTACTGCAAAAATATTTGAGACTGTTAATTATGAAACTTATGAGGCTATTTGGAGTACTGAATCTCAGTCATGACATTTTTATTTTTTGCCACAAATCAGATTGAACATGATGACCAGCTCTTCTATGTTTTAAATCATTAGCAACAGTACATCACACACCCTGACAAATGTGAACACGAGTTAACCATTAGAATTCTTCAGTTATATCTTTCAACTGCTCATATTTCACTGGTTCCAGGGAAGTTGATGGCATCAAAAATGAAGCAAACTCTAAAATTTATATTTGTCTGAAATAGTATAGGGTCTCCTGCTTGAGCAGGCAGCTGGAGTAGAAGACCTTCAAGGTCTTTTCAACTCTGTTATTCTATGTTCTGTGATCTATTAACGTCTCTGTGACTTATCTAGTATTGTGTTGCTTCATCCCAGAACTGAAGATCATGACATAACCTCTTCAAGAATTTAACAGCAAAACAAAGTTGTGAGAAGGAACACGAAATCACAAAAAGATTTGTTATGTTTAAAGGTTTCTATCTTTAGCAATAATGCCATTACAAAAATGGACCCTTCAAGTTTTTCTGATATAGATTAAATTTGATAGTCGTATTTCTACTCTTGTTTTCTACAGTATCAATATATATGATGAAAGAATCTAAATTAGCGGAGCTGATTCAAACTGAACACTCGAGGAGCTGATGAATAGTTTAGTGCTAATGCTGGCCCAGGCAGTTTGTGGGAGATCAATAAAGAAAACAAAATCTACAATAAGCTATCAGTATTGTGATAACTGTGTATGTGACTAAGCCAAGCCTAGAACATAATGTAGAACTTAGTCACCATATTTTAACAAGCATAACACTGAAAAGGGTGCTGAAAATTGAAATGAAAACAATTAAGAGCCATTCTTCTATGAGGAAATATGCTACCTTATGCCTCCTCCAGACTGCAACAGTTGGAGCTTATTAGCAGAGTAGGAAAACTGAATAAGGACATCATATATAGCAGTGGTTCTTAACCTTTTGAAAGAATCCCTTGAGCCATTGAGGAAGTTGTCATCGCCCCTCCCCAACAACATAAACCCCCTGCCACGTCTTAGCCCCCAAGGGGGGCCAGCAGAGGGGCTAAGAGGCTGCAGGGGGCATTCGAGGCCAGCCCTGCAGGCTCACCCCATTGACTGTTGTACCGCACCTGAACCAGCACCTCGAATACAGCATGTTGGGAAAGCCGCCGCCACCGCCCTGTGCGTTGCCGCTTTCTGTCTGTCTGTCCGTCCGTCCGGCCCATCCATCCCATCCAAAAGGTCTGTCTGTTTGCCTGCCTGCCTTCCTGCCTATCTACCTACCTACCTATATACCAATATAGATTTCTCTCTCTCTACCAATATATCTCACTCCATCGCCCCCATATTGCCCCTCCCATTCCTTTGCCCCCACATCACCCCTTTTCATTCCATTGCCCCTGAAAAACAAAATCGCCCTTGGGGCGATATCACCCAGGTTAAGAACCACTGATATATAGTAAGTATATTTGAAGGAAGGAAGTGTTTACCTAACATGGCTCCCTCCTCTCTCCTCTCTCCTCCCTCCTCTCTCACATATCTTGTTACTGGACCCTGTCTTTCATTCCATAAATGATGAGAGTTTTCTCCACAAAAAGTATAGATACACTATAAAATGTACAGCTAAAACTATACTGAAAAAAAATTAGAAGCCACAAAACTTGGCTATGCAGGCAGTTATGTATGCTCCATAATGTGTGCAAGTTGTACCTCTGCTCATAACTTGCTTGGAACTTTTCCATTAGCATTTGATTGGTCACTACAGGAAGTACATGTTGGGATCTAATTGTTGTTTGCTAATAAATTGCTTCTAATGTTCTTAGGATTCCCAGAAGTGACCTCAGGAGAAGCAAAGGAAACGAAATTATGAGTACATACCACAAAGGCATAATTGACATATTGGCCTATCTGATGCAAATTACATATATGGTAAGCCAGCATTCAACCACTTCTTCCTGCTGGTCAGGATCCAAGCTTCCACCGAAACCCCAAAACTTTGTGCTGATTTGTGCTTGCTTTGCTGGTAAGGAGAAGATTTGCTGTTGTAGGAAAGCTTTTCCAGGACATAGGAGGTTTTACAGTTTTGACCAAAAGAAATAATCTTAAATTTATCCAAGAGGACTTTGGGAAGAAAGCTGAAAAAGAAATAAGAATGGAGGCAATGGTTGGCAATGAAATGGATCTAAGGAACCTTGGATACTGATGATGAACTGCTGGTCTGAGAACAAAATAACATGAATTATGATCCTAAAATAGATTGGGCAATGTTTATATCCTTGAAGGCTCTCTAGTTATTCAAAGTGAAGCTGGGCACCTTGAAGAAGAAAAGCATGAAGATCTTCATGGCATAAAATCTGCTCAATCCACTGGGATGAAGGGGAAGAAAATAAAAGGTTTCACCAGTTGTCACCAGAAGTGTCTACATGAACAAGAAGGAAATGTTGAAAAATGTATACATTCAAATTGTGGGAAAACTCCCCCTTCTAGAGAATGAAATATTTTGGGAAATATTAAAAGAGGCAGAATATTATATTTCCCAAAGAAGAAATGGAAAAACATGTTCTTAAAGGCAGAAAGCAGCCCCAGTCTTCCTGCCCCAGGAAAACAGCCTCAAGCAAAAGAGCCTGGTCTCTTCTGGAATGGAGATTTTGTATCCATTCAGAAAGACTGGGCCAATCTATTCATAAACAAAATTCCTTAAGCTCACTCTCACAGAACTGGTTGTTAAACCGTTGCAGCCCACCACTGCACAAGGCTCACTGCATTGCACAACCCCTGGAGCATCTCAATCACAAAATCCCAGAACCTTGTAAAATCCATCCACTCACCCAGCTAACTGGTCTCTCTCTCTCTCTCTCTCTCTCTCTCACACACACACACACACACCAGAAACATATTGCTCTCGCTGAAGTTTCTGGAAAACCAAATAAATAGAAATCTTCTTTCTATGCACCTACCTTCATTTTATTCCCAGTGTCTTTCTTACGGCTTGAACCAGACCAGATTTTTCTTCCAACAAAATCCATCAAGACCATCTGGAGAATTCCATGACCAACCCATAGATGGCCTCTAGCAGCTCAGGCAGGAGATTGTTACATAGCAGGGAGGCTGATACAGTAACAATTATCCCATCTGTTCCTGTAAGCCTATCTTCAAAGACAGGGGTCTCACAATCAGATAATTGTGGAACAGCACCCTGAAGGCCAACAGAGATTCCCAGATGACAACTGCTACCCCTTTTCTCCTGCCCTGGGGCCTTGGCTGGAGGAATACCTAAACCCATTCAGACACATTTCAGATAGAGATACTCCTCTTTGGATGCTAATCAACTCTTGGTAATGCATACCAAGTCAGTAATGAGGTCACAAACAAGAAGAGCTATATGTTTAACTGACCTGGCATTAACCAACATCAACTGAAAATCCGAGCCTGTGTTAGTCTGCTGAAGTTAAAGTCATACCAGAAGCTGCAAAATGTAGAGAGTTGTTTTAGGCAGTCTTGAGTACAAAAAAAAAAAAAGAAATGTTCTTGCCTTGCAGTTTAAATAGCCCAGTAGGAGGGAGTAATTAGTAAAGAAATGCATTGCATTTCGTTTGCTTGTTAGGTCAAGCTAAGAAATGAAACTGCTTATGCTTCCTATTTTAATACGCTGCTTAATAAAAGGATTTTAAAAATCCAAAAGGCTCATGACTGTGTCATAACAGCAATTCTTAAGAACTCAGAAAATAGTGTGGTCACAGCATAACTGCATCATTTTGTGAAGGTAGTGTATTATGATGCATCTATTATCTTTTGATATCTCATTAGGTTATCAATACCAATGAGGTTTCTCACTAGCTTATTTAAATTTGTTGAGTGAGGTTTTTAGTGTCTACATTTCATTAAGGTATATTCAGTTATTATCAATTCATTGTATGTGGTATATTTTCCTCACAAGCCCATCTGAGATTAGTAGACTTCATAACAGAAAGAGTGTAAACTGCCCTGAAGCCTAGTAATGCTCATAGCTGCAGATTTGAGTAGAACAAGCTTGTAAACTCTTGTACCAAGTTATACATGAAAACAATCCCATTTTATTTCAATGTGGGAAGTGAAATCAGAGCCCCACTCTGGTAATGAAAAAATATATATCCATGTTTAATATGTTGATTATACACTTATTGATGACAATTGCACAAAATCAGATCTGCAGCAATATACTTAATATAAATATTACTTTGATATAGGTTTCTGTTTGTTTATATTTGGAGACAGTAACGGACTAACATGAAAAAAAACTCACTGAATTGTCTTCCAAGGTCTTTGATCAAGAATTCCAAGAATATAAGCTTTCCTTTTATAAATATTAATTTTCAAAACTTCAACAACTTTAATTATTGACTAGGACCAGTAAGAATTCCAACAATATCAAATATTGATACAACATCAATATCAATAAGATATTGACCCAAGATTGTTGGGGGCAATAAGCTGACTTTGTAAAAATGCCGCTTAGTAATAAGCAGGCGTATACAATGGAATGAAGTTGCTGAGTGCATTGGGTTGTATCCCAAAAATGTAAGCCACCCTGAGTCTTCGGAGAAGGGCATATAAATGTAATTAAAATATATATATATTGAATAATATTGATAAGATATATACCAGAGACAGTTTGGTCTAGTGGTTAAGGCAGAAAGCAAGAACTGTGAGTTTTAGTTCTGCTTTAAGCATGAAAAGCAGTTGAGTGACCTTGGGCCAGTCACTCTCTCTCAGCCCATTCACCTCATAAGGTAGTTGTTGTGTGGGAAATAGGAGGAGGTATGTATCTAATACATTGGGTTAAAAATCTAAAAATAATAAAAATAACAGAAAATAGGACCAAGTATAAGATTCAGATACAGATAGAGTTGGTTTTCACCAGCTGTGCCAATATGACATTCCTAATAAATTCTTACTTTGGAAACTCCAGGCCTTAGAGTTTGGATTGCATTGGGTCTGTTACTTGGAACCCTGAAGCAATGACAAAATGACAAAAATAGTTTCTACTGGAAAAGTGATCCTGAAAACAGGTATTATAGTTCTGTGCTTGCATACTTGAAAGTAATACCTCCAGAGTTCAGTGGACTTATGTTTTTACACAACCATACAGAACCATACATACACTTACAAAGGGATGTAGTACTATTCCTAGTTCTTCTAGGACTGATATCTTCCAGAAATACTTGGAACAAGTAAGTGGAATAATGGGTTAACTTTTGTGTGAGCATCAAGAACTTAGAAAGGAACCCAGAAATATAAAACTGTTCATAAGAAAATTAGAGGCCAATTTTGAAAGCCAAGGATTTTTCAGAAGATAGAGATGAACAAGCCAGTAGTTTGCAATCCATGTCCATTTCACAGATGTTATTTCATAAATACTTTTCATTCATTTTCTGCTTTAATGTCAGGTTGTTTTCTAAAAATGTAGGAAATTTGTATTTAAATAAATATATATTTATGTGTACCATGCATTTAATTCAAGGTATGTATTTTTAGATGCATTACAAGTCAATATGTACTTGCTGGCACATAATAAAAAAATGAATCCTAAAGTACATTTTAAAGTGAACTTTGATAATATTTAGCTGAGGATTGCATTATGAAAATCTACAGAAGGGCAAAATCTGAAGACTATTTTAATCTAGGAGAGTAAATCAGTTCAGCTTGCACTGCATCAGAAAAGTTTAAAAGGGTTTTTAATGCATCAGGATCTTTGCATTTCTACTTAGTAATAGAGCTTTTAAAGTAATCCCCTTTAAATAATACTTCAGTACATAGCAACTAAGTCTTTCAAAAGTCTTCATTCTGCAGGAGTGGTAATGTACATTAGCACAAAGCAAAAAGGTTGCATATGATCTCACAATGAGGTGAGAATAAAATATAGGCACTGTTTTCTCAAGAAGAAGAAGAAGAAGAAGAAGAAGAAGAAGAAGAAGAAGAAGAAGAAGAAGAAGAAGAAGAAGAAGAAGAAGAAGAAGAAGAAGAAGAAGCAACAGATCAGAACAAAAAGCAAGGATATATATGTCGCATGCAAAATGTAGAAGATGCAAAACTCTTCACAGACCTACTCACTCTTCAAAATTTCATTTTTGCACCAATTGCTTAATACCCCAAAATGAATGTGGCACCATTAGAATTTACACTACACCATCAGGATGCTGGTGGTGGATATTGCTGCAAGCTGCATCATTTAACAGAACAGCAGGTATGCTTCTTCCTTTAAAAAAATCAAACAACTCTATTAGTATTTTTTTAAGTTAGCAACAGATATTTTGTTTTTCTTTATTCTGTCATTCATTACAGCTAGAGGCAGGAATTGATTATAAAATATTCAAAAGATTAGGAAAAGTGCTAGCATTACAATATTTGAATAGAATAGCTGAAAGCAACAGGAGGTAATAGAATGGAGAGATAAATGGATTCTTATCTCAGTGGCCCTAAAGCTGTTTGCTGGGAAGAATACATGGAAGGAGCATGATTCAAAACTTGATAGTAAAGGTATAAATACAGTGTCAGCTATGGAATTCATCACTGCCACATAATTGGAGAAAGTGGGAAGGGGGTGATGTTTATTGAGTAGCTCTTAGTAGACAAAATACATTATTTTGATAGTTCAAGGTTACAGAGTGTGGTGCAGAAAGAATAAGAACTTACTTTGGGATTGGTGCATGTGATGTGAGAAAAGGGGTGGTTTGTAGGTTGGGACTTTGTGGGGAAGCTGGGAAGATTTAGTTCGGATTTCCACCATGTGCTAGATGCTATTCTAATAAAAGTACTTTAAGATGACGCGGTGTCTTGTTACTGACAGGAATGGATTTTCCTGGAATGGTGACACTCAGTTGACATTAGGGAAAAATACATTCCTAAGGATTAGAAATCATGTGAAGAACTACAACGTTATTTCTGTGTTCAAGTCCATTCCTGTCCATCCCCAACTTCTTACAATAAATTTTTTAAGAATAAATAAACAACAGCTACACATATATATTTCACTGCTCATGCTCAGCATTTGAGACTACACTTTTTACATTTCTGAAAATTGAGATTTTATTTCAAAAATGTGCCATGGGAATGTGTGTGTGTGTGTGTGTGTGTGTGTGTGTAAATATATTTAAATTGGTCACTTCTATATTTTCTTTTAAAGTCAATTATTCAATCATAACTGTACTACACGTCCCTTGTGATGGTTCTTCTATGTGTAATTGAAGAGAATGTGATAATTTTTGTCAGTTTGAACAAAATCTAAATACAGTAACTATGCACAAATGTGGATAATTACTGAATGGCAGCAAAGAGATATAGATTTGTTTTAGACTGCCCTAATAAGCCATGATGTTTTAATAAATCTTGATTAAAGAGTATGAATGGTCTTACAACAGAGA